>CM075513.1:22315925-23515925 GCA_037950675.1 Hypophthalmichthys molitrix | reverse complement strand
TCATTTTGGCAAGATTAATCTTCAATTAAATGATCAGGCTTAATACGTGTAAATAAATACCAAGTCATTCCATATGAAGTCCCCCTATCTCTGTCTATTTGAAATAGCTTTGCAAACTCTTAGGAGAGAAATGGCGCTGTAAACTGGTGAATGTACCTATTTGCTTTATAGGCCCATAAAAAAGCAAAGGCTTGTGACTCAAGCCTTCACAAGTCTACGCTCAAACTTCTGCTATGCAGTGAATGCATTGCGAACATTCCACGTGTTGTTTCTCGATGTAAATGCTATGTTTAATTTATATGTAAATTATGTTTAATTGAATAGTTCAAAACACCATTTTTAATTTGACATTTCAGTAGGAAGGCTATGTTGTACAGCCCATTACAAGTACAATTCAGAACAGGTAATATTAGTATTTATAGGTTATAATAAAATATATTACATTTGATACCCAAAATTAGCTATATTTGAAAGGTTAATACGCGTTCTCGCTTTTCAAACGCCTGAATTGTTATTGAACCAACGGCAGGATAAAATTATACATTTGCACATTAAACAAAACACGTAATATAACTGTATCGTATTACAATTAATGATAATGATAATGGTATACGGCGATTTGTAAACATCGCATGCTTCCTTGCCAGACTTGGCTTTTTAGGAGACCATTTTTATAGCTCACAAGCCGTTTTACAACCCAATCCTATGGCGTTTGTCATCAATGGATAGCCCCAAAGCAGACTTGAGTCGGCCGAGAACAGCACAGAGGATGAAAGAGTATAGAACTTGGTTTTACGACGGACAACAGCCAACCACCAAGCGAACGCAATAAACTGAGAAGCATCCCATACCCGGTTGTAAACAAGAATAGCACTAACTTACTTGGGTCTAATTCAGCCTTGTCGTCTTTGTGCTTCCCGGAAGACTGACTCTCCGTCTCAGGCGATGGTGTGTTCTGCTGTTTTTCTCTAATGTCGACGGCGGAGCAGTAGAGATAATCCGTGTAAGTGCGTCCGTTCGAGCCCAAACAGTCCCCGGTACGGGGATCCTGGAAGGTGTCGGGCTTCAGCCCGTAGTGCCTGCTATTCCCTGCATATCCTGGAAAAGACACGGTACCGGGGATAGGCTCCAGCCAAGAGCGAACGTACCTTGAGTCTGTGCCTAGGTGAGGTTGGTGAGTGTATGGATGATAAACCACTGACGACTGGGAGTGAACAGGGGCCCACGAGGTAGTAAAGACTGGTGGTTTCGGGGCAAAGCTGCAGGACGGGTAATCCACGCATTCCGGTACCAGGGACGTCGGGCGTGAGCTGGAGGATATCGGACCAGTGGCTGTGAAACGACTCGCCAGAACATCCTCGCTCTCATGGTTGATCAAGGAATCCACATAATAATTACTTATGGGACCCGTAGCCGACATGGCGATGTTTCCCTTCTCTTTTACATGCATCCGATTATTATATGGAGTGTATGTGTACTTTTTTATCTGACCGTAGAACAATCAAGACAGGTAATTATTTCAGAAAGCTTCCCCAGCTGGGATTGGACGCCTGTGGAACACGTGATTGCATTTACCCCCTGAAAAACTGCACAGCAGATCAATGCGCGCGTTCTGCTGGAACAGCAATGCACTTCGAGCTTGCAGTAGGTTGCTTAATACTAATGTTGTCTTTTTACATAAAGCCTAAATATATGAAGATGATGTGTTTCTAATATATTACGATGCAACTGATTGACGTAGATAGTTATTTGTAGCCTTACAGAGCAGCACAGTGTGTGTTAACGATCTTGAAAAGGGCACTATTTGTTGATGTAATCAATCTCTGTCGAGCGAATGCTACTGTGCTGTGGCTAGCCTTGTGCGCATCCCACACTGAACAATGTTATTTATTAAAACAAATAGAAAACAAAAGAAACGGTTGTACAATTCTTTCTCAGTTTCACTATTAATTCTATATAATTGGAAAGGACCCAATGGAATAATTTTGACAAATATACGGCTCTTGTGCTGTCTAGAAGGTTGCTTTTATGCACTGAAGTCCTATTTTCCACTAGTTTCAAATAAATACAATTGGGATATCCCTCATAAAATGGAGTTTTAAACAAATCGGGGCGGTGGGAATAGTAAGACGCCTGAAAACGCACCACAACTGCGGCTATATTCGTCAAGTGGTCGTGCATGCTTTTATGTCCTTCAATAAATTTTTACGAGGACCATTTGATTGTTCATAAACGTGTCGTTAATAAAACTGCAGTTGAGTTCCTGGTATAACATAAAACCAACACTACGCTTGTGAAAGAAGTCTCATCAAACCTTTGTCGAATATACTATAGAAAGACGGGTGACTGTTCACAAACTCCATTAGCTTTTAAAACTGTATATGAGATAAAGGTTTGAAAAAGCTTTTTTAGCAATTGTATTGCGATATGTTTTCGAAAAGGCATATGCATAACACAATCTACTCTTTTGTAAATATTTTATACTCCCCTGTCTTTAATTTTTTTGTTGTTGTTGTTTATCTAATTTGCAATTTTTTGCGATTCTTTCGAACTTAATTATTTGTTGTAATACGAGGCAAAAAGTCTTGCTGACTGAAAATAAAATTATATTAAAACTAAAAGCTTTGTGAAATATTTGTGAATAACCTCTATTTTTTTCGATTCATTTAGTTTCGTTATTTCGACTTATTAATACTGCCTCAAACATGAACAAAACATTATTTTTTTCTGTAAATCTATTAAATGCTTTAACGCCATGCTCTTATCGTGTAGAAAATGATATAGAATATAAATATTTAATATGTGAGTCACTATATTTTAGATTTAATGTTTCTACTAAGCGTATTGCGAAATTTGGAAATGTGTTGATTTTGGTCTGCAGTCATTGTCAGTGTTAGGCCCAGTATGAAACCGGCCACATGAGGTCAGGCTTTTTTTCCGCCCTGTTTTCTGTGGGAACACCAGACATTGTCAAAATACAGACACACCAAATAACAATACGTGGGCAATTGAGACTTAAATTTACTCGTGTATTGCCAATAGCTATTAAATCAAAATCCCTTTACTAGTTATATAAATAAGTTATATAAATTAAACAGTTTACATAGACTCGACCCAAAGTAATGAGCGCCATTATGTTCCTCTTTTCATTTTTTTTCATTTATAAAACAAACTAATTAAAGTTCTTGATTCAGCAAAACAACTAAAATCAAAAGAAAGCAAAAGATACTAAATTTATGCTTTCATACCGTTTCCTTTAATCATTTTGTGTTTTATAGGAAGGCGTGACAGCTTTTGGATTATGGCGTGGATCTGATTGCTTCTACATGTAATAGACTGCGGAAGCAATATAATTTAGATACTCTGAACAAAAGTGAAAGTAAAATATTATGTTAGTGCATAAATAATTTATAGCCTTGATGGGAGGCTGCAGCCTATTGGGAGTATCAGTACATCTAATCAAATTGATAGAATAATGCCAAGTAAAACAAACAAACATATGTAATACAAAACATTCTTCAACCACATTTGTAAATAATGGTATTATATTAAAACATTGGCTCAGTGCAGTTAAAGAGCCTTTATCGTTTTTCCGAGGGCGTGGTGCTTGATGCTAAAGTCCTAGTTCACTCACTGTTGTTTATTTTTAAAAAAATCTCTTATTATGGTGTTCTAATGTTGTTAATGATACATGTATAACGCTGTTTATTTGGTAATATAATGTTGTTTTTAAATAAACGAAGAAAATAGAAAAGTTTTGACTAGAAATTGTTTGACTGTTCTATGAATGTCTTTGAAATTTCTAACTAGAATTGTAGTTGTATCCATAATTTCTGTCAGGTGTGATATAAAATTAGCTATATAGAGGTTAATATTAATTCGGTGATTAACAAGGATGTTTTTCACATAATATCTCAATTTCATATAGAGAGAACACCAATTTAATTACGCTCTTTCCCTGGAACGCCTTAAACAGAGATGTTCGCTATGTGGTCGCATTTATTCATAGGCCCACATTTATTGATAACGACCTTGTGATTTAACAGTGTTCAAATCTGCAGAATATAGTATTCGCTGCAGTCTTGGCACTTAAGCTGTGCAGGGTGACTCAGGATAAAACTGGACTGCGGTGCACACTGCACATGCGAAGACACTAGTACGAGCTCACTCCCTGTTCTATCCACACTAACATTTAGAATTTAGAACATCACAGACTTTATACACATCTTTATAAGTACATAGCATATTTAAAATATAGCACTTTACGGAGCGATATTCTTGTTTATATGAGAGCAACGAGCTGCACCCCTGACCCCACAATAATGCATTTCTTATAGCCTCGTGTGATTATAATAAACAATGTAGCTTCATAATATACACATACATACCCTTTTCTTGTATTAGCATAATTGAATCCTTCAAATTGATTTTAAGTTGTCATTAAAAACATCAGAGTACTTTCCTTTCTGAGACGACAACACGGCAGTATCATTGCTAATGCACTTTGATTTACGGGAATATCTCAACATTAATCTCCAGCTTCCTGTCTGTTTTAAAAATTAGGCTACTCTTTGATCGACTTTAATATTTGTTTTAGTACTGCATAATAGCTGAAAAACACACCTACAATTCAGAAACAGGTTAAAATCAATATATTTTTTTTCTTAATTTATTTCAAGCGCTCGCATTTTTATTAATTAATTAATTAATTTGTTTGTTGGTGTGAAGTATAGTAAGGATTGTTTAAATATAGCAGTATACCTAGGCCCATATGTATAGCCCATTAGTAATGCCACTGCGCCTAAAAATACAATTGTCTTTAACAATAGCGTTAATCAATGCAGAAGATTGGTGTCTTCTCAAAATCATTCCACATAACTTCACTATGTTATGTAGTAAATACATAAGGTCCTGGATTTCTTTTCTTTTACTCTTTTAGCTATTAAAAGACCTTATGTGCGCCACGGTCAACGTGAACATCATAATGCACGATACCATTTCGTTTAATGCCTTTACTTTATAAAACTTTGAGACGATACAAATGTGTTGTCATATATTTTTACTATTTTGTGCCTAGATGTCTTTGCATTCATTTACGAGGGATTGTAAAATAAAGCAAAAATGTTCACAGTTTATCGTATTGTAATAACAGAATAAGTAGACATATATTACTACAGTATCATATAATTGTTTGCGGCCGTTAGGCGACATAAAAAGCTAATGTACGAAGGTTTAAAATTTTAATTAATAAATTAATTAAAGCTAAAATAATATAATAAGTTATTTCTTGTGTCAAAGTGAAAACACCAGCTAGGCTAATGAAAAAATAAATTATCCTTTGGGCATTACATTAAATTTCTACTTTGTGTTGAAAAGCCGAGTAAAAGACCTTTATTTAGCAAAATAACTTGCTTTGGGTCTAAAAATGAGCAATCAAACCTGCTTCAGACAAACTATACGTAACGTAAAATGCAGCAAGTGGGAGCGAAGTGCCAGTTTCCAACATGAATGCAATATAGCTTCATAAAATAAAACTAAATGAATTTAAAATGATTAATTCGTTCAAATTGTCCACGTGTGCTGAAACTGGTCTTTAGGTTTATTAACTGAAAACACAAACTAAAACAGTGTATCACAAATCACAGAACAATGTAAAACTACAAATGCAAAAACACAACAGCTAATCAATATTCTCATTCAAGCCCACTGAAAACTAAACAGCAACCATAATCTGTGTTCAATCTCGTCCCAGTATCTGTGTGTGAACATCTATTCAAGAGTTTACGCATAAATATCTCCACCACACCAGGGGTAGGCCATTGCTAATGCTACTTCAGATAGGCCTAATGCGGAATGTGTCACACATATACAGTACTATACGCTTCTGAATGCAAGCAAACAATCCAACATATTTTATATATAGATACTGAGCAGGAGTAGGTGTTCTGATGTCTACCAATCCTTAGGCTATTTGAGGATATTGCCGCTATATCCGCATGCTAGGCGGCAGTGTCCTGTGGGGCTATTACGCGTGCTGTAAACTCTTTGTTGGTGACGCATTCCAGAGGAGAACCCCATTCACTCAACTGAATGAAAATGACTTTGGATTCCAGACTGTCTCCTCCCGTCGCAAAACAGCTGAAGGGAGGGGAGGGGGTTAAGAAAACAAGCATAAATGGTGAAATCCAAAGACTACTCTCCCAGGAAAAAGAACAAGTCACTGATGAGGCCCTTTACAACTAATAACTTTCCCCAAAACATTACCTTAACTCATTTAGCCTATTATTTCCACATATTATTTATATGGTTTTAGGAGGCATTGTACAGTGTAAATAAAGTCACAGAGCAAATACTGAGATTTCTTACTGATTTGGAGAAACCCACACACTTTGACTGAATAATAAAATGTTTAGAAATATTAAACTTTCAAAAAATTATCATTAACGACATTTTTTGAACGGTCTGATAAGGTAGAAAAATCCTTTTGAAGGAACCACGCAGGTTCACTGTTCATTGTGCACGGAAGCTACAGGTCAAACATTGTCTGCCTTGGGAACTAGCCACAGTAAGTCTTTTTAACGTTTAACGTTTAGCGTGTGCTGTTACACTGACCACTACTACTGCTCATGTTGTTATTATGTCTATTATATAAGTTATTCTAATATATGTATATATATATATATATATATATATACAGTCAAACCAAAATGTATTCAGACTCCTTGAACATTTCATTCATTAATACAGTTTATTCACTATAGTTTAAAAAAATGGTAATAAAATATGACAAGATCTCAGAGTTAAACTGTGTCAGAAAAAAATAATCTTAATTATGTCAGATAACACTTAAGCAAAACATGGTCAGGTCAAAGTGTCTGAGTAATTTTTGGTTCCAAATTTTTATCAATTTTACTGGTAGTCCACTGTATAAGGAATATTTGGGTATAATATGTCACAGTTTACTTTATTTTGCTATCCTCACTTACATAAATGAACTGTAGTGTCCTGCACCCACTAGTAAAAATATATCAAAAATATCAAAAACGTCTGAATAATATTTCGTTTGACTATATATATATATATATATATATATATATATATATATATATATATATATATATATATATATATTATAAGTTTTTAATCATAAGTGTTTAAACGGTCTTTTAAAATGCAATTTTGCTATTTGAGCCAGGCCGCTAACAGTTTTAAATTGTGTGGTTGGCCCACATGTGGGTGTAAAGTAACTTGGCGCTAATTCAAAACAAATACCAAGAGTTTCATTTAGTAATTGTTGGGTCACGTTTCTAGTACAAAATCAAAGCCAGACAATCAAATGTAAAGGTGATTACATACGCAAACATAATTACAATATGGAAAGAAATTCATAGCTGATCAATTTATAATTAATAGCTGAAAAAAAAGCTACCATTTCCATCAGTCCACCATTTTCTGTTTTTGTCTGTATTTTTTGCTACCACCTCAGCCACTAACATTTCTACTGTTAAAGAGTGGCTAAAACACTTTGGGTCATATATTGGAATAAAAGAATAAGCCATAATAAGGAACGGTCTAAGTTTGCCCCATGATGTTAACGGTCCTTTCTCCCTCTGAGAGTCTAAATTCTCTTTTACAGCCCGACACACAAAGGCGAGCAAAAGAGAAAAAGAGCCCGCTGTGGCTATAATCGTTCAGTTCATTTACAATGCCATTTGCGGAAACTTCATTGCACAGGGTGTAATTTAACGGCAATTGTCGCCCTTGATGAAGACGAACTGACGTAATCAAGGCAGTTTCTTGTTGTCGAGCCAGGAAGCCAATCCCAACAACATGAAACTACCTAAACCACGCACCAGCCGCGCGTAACGGCGTTATCCACAGGAGGAGACAAACGACAAACTCTGCACAGATAAGTAAGGATTTTAATCCATTCCTCAGAGCCTCGAGCGTTAATTTAATCAAACATCGTCTGTTATGTTTCTATACTAGCCTATGCCCGAAAGGCCATGGCTTTTTGTGTAGTTTTAGGAATTAACAACAAAATGAACCAATTGACACTTCTATCAACCAGTAGGCCTATTGCTATTTCTAAGACAAAAAAATGTCTACAAACCGGAAAGACACACTGACAAATTACTAGCATGCAAAGAGGTATAGATCTTCAACAAGAATGAGACTGTCAAAATAGTTTCATGTTGCTTTTTTTTTTTTTTTTTTTTTTAGACCTAAACGCACCTGTGGACAAATCGTTATTTTAAAAATACATTTGTAGTAAAAAAAAAAAAAAAAAGATAAATTGTCCTTCAGAGGGACTGCAAACAGCTTCTATTAATTTATAACACATAATGTTATAAGTAGCTGGATCTCCACAACTTTAACTTGGAATATGGGGCACATTATCCACAACAGCACTCTGTTAACAACTGTCAGAAGCATAAAGAGCAAAATCCACTTCGTTCAAATCAAAGATGTTATCCATGTCAACGCTTGAGGGTATCCAGAATAGCCTCCCTCAGCTCAATCGGGGAGAAAATAAGAAAAACGTGATCCTACCTTGAACGTTCTGCACACGGTCTGATTAGCGTAGCTCATAGGATCCACTCATTCGTTCACCGCTGCTGTAGTTCTTTCATTCTTCTGTGATCAGTCCATCGTTCCATAGCGTTCCATAACTCCATAATGAAAGGTTCCCGGTTCCAAAACAGCCAGGCAGACCGCAGAGCGCGTCAGTGAGGCCAGCACATTGCAGTCCCGAGTATGTGAATTAGCCCTCCTCCACTCACCTTTTAATGCATCTTTACTGCAGCAGCACATTATATTTGCAGATCATAAAATCCACCCCCAGCGCTTTCCAGGACCGTCATGACATTACAATTTTATGACCTTGACTTACTGTGGTCACCTGGATAATATTTAAATCAACGTTATGGGTCTCCCACTCATACTGAAAGTGCTATGCACTTTCTCCTTCTGCCTCTCTTCCCTATCTTCACCCAAAATTTCTGTCAACAGAATACAGGAGAAAATATGCAAGGGGAAGGACATACCAGGACATAATATTTTCCCACCCCCTGTTTTATTTATCAGCCTGTCGAGTTAAACATCAAATTGACAAATACACGTCAAGAACAAAGCATGCAAAATACAGAGCGCGCATTGTATAAGACGCGCACTGACAGCAAACAAACTAAGCTAAGACATCAAATAGAAATCTCGTCCTTATATTCTGAGTTAAGGATTTTCAAAATTACAAGTCTGCCACGAATATTTGTACCAAGCATCCTTTTCTTCCGCTACTGCCATATTTACAACTATTATTCAGGTCTGGTCAACAATGATAAATTAGTAAACTGCCCAATTGTAAACTAAATGTAATACTGTTTGCAGGATGTTCCAGTTCCTTTGAAATGAAAGTCATGGGCCAGTGCTTTGCTATTTTAAAGTTTTAAGTGTGTATGTGAGTCTGTGAATGAAAAGGGAGGAAAAAAAGAGATTAAAAAATAGAGATGGGCTAAAGGTGGGGAACGCGAGAGAGTACTTATTATTTCTTCTTCTGTCTGTTTCCTAAGCCCTCAGTTGAAGCTATAGCCTGTTAGCTCTCGGACGCGACTTTCTCTGTTGAGCTTCTTTAGCTTCATCCTTCTGTTTTGGAACCAGATCTTGACCTGTCTGTCTGTGAGGTTGATACTCTTGCTGATCTCCAGACGGCGCTCTCGAGTCAAGTACATGTTGAACAAGAACTCCTTCTCCAGCTCAAGTGTCTGATGCTTTGTGTAAGGACATCTCTTCTTTCGTCCACTTTTCGCTTTTAGCCAGTTCCCCGTTGTTTTTTCCAATTTAGCCTCATCTGCACAAGTAAACAAGAGAGAGAGAGAGAGAGAGAGAGAGAAATTGGTGACTGCAAGATAATAGAACTGCCTGAAACGCTGCAGTTGCTCATTTGATTATAGGCCTATTATTTAGTTTAGTTTAGTTTGTATTTTGTTGTTTTGATTTTTGTTTGTTTTTCACAAAATATATTTATATGCCTATTTTTGGTTGTTCAGAATAAATGTTACGCTCAATGTATTGTACTAAAAGGTCTACGATCTAATGGTTTAATCTAAACTGCCCTTTTTTATGCAGTGATGCCGTTTCCCTCAATTTAACATATTTGACCTTTTCTTATATGCATTTTAAATTATTATCTGTATGTGAATAGGCTACTTACTTGGACGGACCTTTACAGGTCCGTCCAATTTCACAATTTCGATTTTGTGATTTCAGTCGGTCATCGGCCGGCTATTTTTAATTGAAACGTCTTTTACCAAAACTAAAAACAATTATAAACACTACTATGCAATAATATAATATAAAGTAACATAAAACACATTTTTTTCCCATTTTGGCTGATTTATCTCGTTAAATTGTTAATTTAATCAGCAAAGACTGAAAATTGTAACTGTTTCAGATGGAACGACTTTAAGTGTGATATTACTGTCGTAGGCTACTTATCAAACATTTTAATAATGGGATTAAATCAACAAGAAAAGGAAATAAGAATTATATATATATTTAACCAATTTAACTAGCCTACAGGTGAGAGCGATGCAGAGTTTAATAAGCTAAATGAAGATGTCAGATTTTTTTTTTGTCGTATATTGTCAGTTATACACATTTATTTAACCATCTTTGTTTAATTATTTTGTGACCACACAGTGATTTCAAATTGCATTAATAAGATTTTAATTAAGTAGTTTACTAACATGTAATAACGGCAAAATACAGAACCAACATTACAAAATAAGCGCAAGACATGTCCAATTAATTTAACGTTAATTAACTTAATTTACTTAAACGGCAATTGTTTTTTCGTTAAATGTCAACAAAATTTTATACAAATATTTACCAATATCATCAAGTAATTATGTAGTCATGTATTTTAACCCTTATAAAAAATAAATAAATAACAGAAAATACTTCCATACATATTGTGGCATTTATGCGGGGAAAACGTCATTTTCACATCTCTACACTATTGCGGGCAGAACTATGTGAACAACCAACTGGAGTGTAATAACAAATCTAATTTAATGAAATTTAATTGATTGTTGTGTGCTGTTTTGTTTTGTTATGCTGTGCTTGGATAGAGCGCAGTTTAACACCGCGTGTTAATCCTAGAGTGATCCTGTTTATATCAATGCAAAGACCCATTTTTATTTTTGCACCGGCGTTAAATGCCGTTTTAATTTTAAGTGCAGATCATGATACTGTTTAATTGACAGCTGTTCTGTAAAAAAAAAGAAAAAAAAAAGGACGAAGAGCATATCTAGGCCTGTAAGAAAGGGCCTAAACAGTCGTCTGTGCAACAAAAAGGTCTTCTATTTTGACGTGCAACTTGGTTGTCAATTCACTTGTTGTATACATAGCGCGCTGTTATTGTGTGTGGGAGTGTGCGTGTGTGTGTGCGTGTGTGTGTGTGTGTGTGTCAGAGAGAGAAGAATTAGTTATCACCTTTCAATTCGCTTTCGGAATCATCAGTACAACTGTCTGTTTTTGCGACACTCTCTTCTTTTTTAGCCTGTTCCTGATCCAAGTCGTCTTCCTGCGTATTCCCTCGCTTGTCTTCTGAGTCCTGCCTTGCTTTGCTGCTTTTGACATATGAATCTGCCGCTAGTGCCTCGACAGGCGTGGATATTCTGGGTATTGGGTTAAAGTCCGAGCCGAACTCATCTCCATGGTGGCCCCTTTCACTGGCGTACACCTGGCTCCGTCGGAAATAATCGGGGGTGGAGACGGCGCTTTGATTCGAGTGACTGTTATTGTCTCCCAGGCGGATGTAGGTGGATTTCTCAGCGGACTCCTTAGCGCTGTCGATTTCAGGCTGGTAAAGACACGGAATCGCTTCCTCTTTTACATGGCTGGCTGGAAACGAACATGGGTGCAAAGGCTGGGCAACAGGTTGGGAGCCTCTGTAAGTTTTAGAGCCTGCGATCCAAGCGTCCCGCTGCGACAGGTAATGTGAGTGCTGGTAACTGCTGAGATGCATCGCACTCGGCTGCAAGTCATCCCGTTTGGAGAGAGGGGTACCCACAATACCAAAACTACCCATCATGGAGCAACCATATTCTGCAGACGCTTGCATATACATTCCAGAGTTAGTTGAATAGCTCTCACCTCTGTACGGAGATGTTCCTCCCACCAGCGAGTCCATCAGGAAAGTGTTGTTGGCTGCCACGTTGTTCGGACATGACATTTTGCAACTTGGCTTGTTTTTCTTTTGATTCAAAACAATCTCCTTTATGCCGAAGAGGATAAGGACAGTAGGACGCTGACATCTTTTGGGGGGGCGAAAAATATCAGCAACATAATTATGGATTCAAGGCGCTTTGTCATGTGATTTTCAGACCAATGGGGTTTTGAAAGTGGCCTTGATGCGCCAGACCGTCTTGACGTCACTGGGGTCAAGTTGTTGAATATACGTGGTACAGCATGGAGCAATGGCGCCATCTAGCCGATTTTTACGGACAAGGAAACCAACAACAGAACAAAGAACAATCGTCTTCAGATATACAGTTACGTGGCTTGTGCGTCTGCAAAAGAAAGAGAGAGAGGCAAGTAAACTAAACACTTAATGCAAATTAAAGGTAAATTTCACAAGATTATTCAATGTAAAGAATGGTTAATTCCACACACTTTTTTACAAGACTGTACATAGGCTCTGTTTTCAAAATGGACATGTAATTTTATAGAATAAGGAATTGTTGATATGTTCTGTTTATTTTCCTGTCTATCCCGACACACACTGCTTCATCCATTCTTAGTTATTTTCGCTCTCGTACAAATTGCATTTGGGGGATTAATTATATATTAATTATTTGGGCTATTAAATATTTTATTATATATTGGTGTTTTTTTGTTTTTGTTTTTTGGAAGATGACTGCTTATGTTTTTCCCATTATCTTTTTCTGCGTAATTGAAGTTCTGTATTTTTTAAAATATAAAAGGCGAGGAACTAATGGTTTATTTAGAAAATCCAAACCACAACAATGTAGCTTACACTGTAATTTTTAATTGTACAGAAATAATCAAGAAGAGCATACATTTAGTTGTGGTCACAGTGATGTTGATAATTAACTGTTCATCTTAAATACATCGACGCTGCATAAAAAACAAAAACAAAACTTTAAAATAAACTTTAAAATAATTCAAAGTGAATTGCATGCAATTGTGTATCACAGCCATTTTATTTTCTTTGATGATTGCGTTAGCTGTGTGAGTAGTGTGTTAGTAAGTGTGTTGATTTTTTCTCACACAATTACTAAATTATATAATAGCCTATAAACCCGGTTTATAGTTTTTCTTCATACGTATGTAGGCTAATTTGTTTTTCTGGATCCTACCATATTTTCTCTGATTACTTGTAATATATACACACTACATAAATGTTTTCCAATTTTAGCACACATTTCAAATTAGGGAACATTCGTGTTCGACAATTTCATTATTATGCCGTTTTACCAAACTGCATCGAATCAGCTGGAGGAATGAAAATACACCGAATGTACTGGGGGAAAACGTAAAACTTTTTATGTACTCTGTTTGGGTAATTTTTGCTATTGTTTACTATAATTTATATAATTTTAAACATTTGTATTAACACTTGGACTTGAATGATCCTTTTTATATTCGGTGGCCAATGCATTTCTCAACGAGGCCTGTGACCCAGCTTGAGGCATGGGGCATTGTTGTGATTGGTCTGTTCACTTGTCTATCACTCAGACTTTTAAGATAAACAAATGCACTTTCTCATGACAGAATATAAACGTATAGAGTTTATTCAATACGTTGCATGATCTGGTCTATTATGTACACCAATATTTTTAACATTATATTTTATGTTTGTAAAAACATATGTTAACACACATTTCTAAATGAAATGCACATTATTCAAAGGGATTGTGTTTATCAAAGAATATATATATATATATATATATATATATATATATATATATATATATGAGACTGTCTTAATCTGTAAAACAGTTTGTATAATTGTATAAGTTGTATTGTATAATTGCATATCAGGTATAATTGCAAGTATTTCAAGTCAAGGTTTAATAGATACCTGAAATTTAAAGCAAAAAAAAAAAAAGTGTCTTAATGAATTACAGGTCCTGCTGCACCCACACTTGCGTAGTGTCTTTCTGATTCCAGGACAATGAAAACGTATTCCAGAAGTTACATTTACACACTTAAATTGTAGTAAATATTGTTCAATCTAATATTATGTTCTGATGAGTAATATATATGTATCGAAAAAAACGAGAAAGAGTCCAATGAAAACACTGAAAATGTATATACATTATGTATTATGGATGGATATGTATTATTTAAATGTAATGTATTTTTAGTTTTGCAGCGAAAGTATTTTCTTGAAAAAATGTCTTGAACAAATGTATTATTAAACTGTATTTACTTACTGCTGACTTAAACGTTCTTTTGTCTCTTATTTCAAAACAGATTATTTCATAGGATGAAAAACAACAACAAATCAAAATTACAAAAAATAAAAATGAAAGTGAACTGGTGCAAACTTATGGTATGCTATTTGAATAATCTATTTCTCTTTTTGTCCATGTGCATGCCGAAAAGAAAACATGGAAAGGCTTTGAGGCTTTTTAACAGTATATTTCTCAAACATCCCCTTCTCTTCGATTGACGTTTGTGATACTATTAAATGTCGACATGCAGCTGTTACTGTTATACAGAAAAAGCTAATCCCCTTTTCTTTAGGGGCCTATCATACAGAATATTGAATTGCACAACATTCGCGTTAATTGCGTAGACTGTGACAAAAAGTGCGTAGACTGTGAAAGAAAAAACAATTAGGAGTAGTTTTTTTTCATACCCATATATATATATTCCTATATATTAAAAAGAATTACATTTTTATATTCGAGGTTTCCTAATGGATGTTTTACCCTGCAAAAATAATTGTTTTTGAGCAGGTATTGATTTCTGGTCAAGGGACATTACATGAATTTTAACAAAATCTACATGGCACAGAAAAAAAAAATAGTCGTCAAAACGACTTTGGAAAGTGAAACACAACATCTAGTTTCACCATGTAGGCCTCTACGTAGGTCTGTTGGCCTTGAAACGAGTAAAAACAGGGTCGGCTACTCGATGGGTATTACTTGCCTGTTTGGGAACTAAAGCCACCCATAAAACATATTTCCAATTTAAAGCGACCCGCTTTTTAACCGTTTCCCCTCACCAAACAGGCGTCCACCCGCAGAGGTCTATGGAAATTTATGGTTGATGCATGTAACATTTTAAAGACATTTATAAATCAGAGAGTGGTAATCGGAAAGCACATCAGCATAATATTAAATTTAATATCACGAAAGACCATACAAATGACTAGTGGGCACCAGTGGCGATTGTATTTACAGCTTTTCATCAGGAGTGCGGAAGTAAGTATAAGCGTACAATGAGTGTTAATAGGCTCAAAGTCCACAACTGTACGGCTTGAAGAACAAACAGCAATCTTTCAGACCACACATATTGGAAACTGTTTATGTTGTCATTTCCAACATTTTATAAAATCTGATGCCAAGAAACTGTCTGATTTGTATGTTATTGAAATATGGAGCATTATTTGCCAAATGGGACAACTGAGCATTATAGGCCTAATAGAAAATATTAGACTCTTGACATTCTCTTTCCACTTCAAAATGCAAATATGTTAGATTCACTTTGTAAAACTTGTTTTTAACATATGTTTCGGATAGATTATGTTGCATTCTGGTGATTTGTATGTAAAAATTGAATCCAGGTTGTATTTACATCCAGTGGTAACTCAGTCCACACAGTCTTTATGCTGATGCCTCTGAAGCCTCCGCCATTTTCCTTGTCGTCAGCTAAGAGCGCATTCGAAAGTGTTCCATTTCGCTCTTGCTTTCCGTTTTGCAGATATTGCTACATTCTATTCGAAATAATTACCATATCCACACAATATAACATATCACGACAAAAACAATTTGTTTTGGAAAGTCACATTTTGTGAATTAAATCACGGCACGAAATGTAAATTTTATAGTCATTGTTCATAAGTCTACGCGCGGATTGCTTTGGTTTGGTGGCGACAGTATCTCCGGCGTTTGATAGGTGGACGTTCCAAGTTCCTGCTCCTCAGTGTGACGACGTAAGAGAATGGAATTCAGCAAATTAACTACGTCACTGAGCCAGGGCCAAGGTTGGTGGGTGTGACAAGAAGACAAGCCTTCCAGCCTTGATCCTTGGCTATGTACCCCACTCCCTTTCGCCTCCCCACCCGCCATTTCTCTCCCACAGTTCTACAAGCAAAGATCAGTGGCAGTGTATCCGCTGAACTAACACATCACACACACATAAGTCTCTGCATTCGGAATGTATAAAGGACCTCATGTGTTGTTGTTTTTTAATACAGTTAAATGTGTTTAAATCTCGGCAATAAATCAGTACACTAATTCAGTACGCAAGGGACCTCCCCTCCGTTTTCTATTCACGTTCAAGCATCAATGCATATATACTCCGATCTCTGTTTTAAATCTGTCAGAAATCTATTTCCTGTTACCCGGGAAAAGTCACAACCAAGCAAGCTTAAATGGTCAGAACATGCCAAAATGTCATAAAATATTTCAAGCATGAAAATATTACATTTTACAGAGACAATAAAGTGTATTTAATGGGAGTGCTAAAACTGGAAAAGTTACCTGCTGTAGTTTAATGCGAGAGGTCAAAGTGTTGCTTCTTAGACATTCCTTGGTCCTTTCCCACTTGCGCTGATTGGTTCTGTTCTGTTCACCACGTTTCCTGACAAAAGGGGCTCCTTGATTCCGCTTTATTACAATAGGTTAAAGGTGAAGGCCTTGACATTATTGAAGTTCAAAGACAACTTTTAATGATATCTTTTCCTTCATACGCATAAGTGCCAACAGCACACTTGCACGCCATGTTGTCACAAAATCCATGTAGTGTGATCACATATAAAACTGCACATGGAGACAACATGCAGTACTCCCTGCACCCGCAAAATAAATATCTCACCTCTGTTGGGTTTGTCTCTTAGAAAGCAAGATGTGTGCAATTCGCCGTGTGCTGAACAGATTATTCCAAGTGGGCGATATCATTTGATAGATTTCTTACACATATAGACAACGAGTGTTCATTTCCAAACATCTCGGTTTTTGGTCCAAGCAGCCGGACTTTCTTGTTTACTATTTACTGCGGAAGTGAACACCATTCCCCTCTAACAGACGGTGCAATTAAGTCAGAAAAAGGCAATTTAGGGCCCTGACTTTATTGCAGTGTCTAGACTACAAGAGTGGCGATTCCATTTAGAAGGTACTAAAAGACGTTACCGAAATGCTCTCTAAATTTTTGACGTGTTCAAGAGCAATTTCATGGATCCCTTTCTTAGTCACTTTTGACAAATGCTTTGATTTAACAAACACACACATTCCTGAAATTCTGCAAACACACCTCTAAATGTTAAATATTTTGCTATTTGCCATGTTTTCATTGAAAACCAGCAGATATAGCTTAATAATGATACACTTGAACGAACGTGTGAAAGGTAGACAACGAGAGAGATAGAGAGTGAGTTTTCATTTCTTGGCAGTGGTCAGTTTATTTATATCTTGGTCTCTGATTTTTTTTTTTTACTGCAGTATTTTTACACACGTTCCCACATTTTTACTTCACCGTAGACTACCTTGTGTGTTTTTGTGTGTTTTTAAAATCAAGTCACAACTGACATATAACAGTTTACCTTTATTCGTGTTTATTTTTGATTAATATACAGTACACAGGCCAATTCGGATCGCTGAGCTATCCTTACGAAAAATGAGAACTTTGGGCGTACAGCAAATAATTTAAAGAATCGAACAACAAAGCTCACAAGGCTGCAAAGGCAATGTAAAGAAAAATAGCAGCAGGGGTAGGGTGAGGATACTCAAAATAACATTATATTTACATTCACGAATGCACAATGCATAATCTCTGTACAAGGAATACAATATTACAGATTGTACAAGTCACAGTTCTAAATGGTGAAAACATAAAAAAGTATGACATCTCCAGATTCGAACCAGAGTCGAGTGTGTGTGTTTTAATGTACATATATACAACCATAAAAGGATAAAGGATACAATTTTATAATATATTATAGTAGGCTATTTTGTGACCATTTTCAAAGTGAAGATTTCAAACATTTCACTTAAAAGACGTGTCACATACATTTTGAAAAAACCCTAATCTTTGAGAAGTGTACGTTTAAGTTTGTGAATCACAAACTAGAAATGCCAGGTAAATTTGCATTCTCTGTTCCCAGCCTCAGCCATTACAATCATGTTAACCTTCAAATAAGTCTTACAGTTTTTAATTCTGTTGCTGGCCTTGAAACAACATATTCCAATGGTTTTAATTAGATTGATGGGGATATTTAGACATACGTAATTTGAATTGGCAGAAGTATTAAATAATAGGCATTTTCAACAATTACAGCAACGGATTCCCAGAGAAATACTGCAGCCGATCTCTGCTTAATTTCTTTTCTTTCATTCTACGATTTTGAAACCATATTTTGACTTGTCTGTCAGTAAGGTTTAACATTCTGGACAGCTGCAACCTTTTCTCCTTGTTGATGTAAACGTTAAAGAAAAATTCTCGCTCCAGTTCACGAATCTGAAACTTGGAGTATGGACATCTCTTCTTTCTTGTGCGCGGGGTACCTTGGGATAATCAAAAAAGACATCTTAAGTGATTACCTTACAAAACATTTTTTTTTTCTGCAAAAAAACAGAATGAGATGTTCATAAATGCACAACACATTTTGTTTTTAATTGAAAGACGAATTTGTAATCTCCACCAAAATGCCTTAATGGACTGCATCTAAGATTACTAATGTGATGAAGCAGACACAACTATGTATGTCACTCCGATGCAAAACTATCACATCTACAGCCATGGATAAATCGTATAAAAACAGAAGATATATAAAAAAGAAAATAATAAAACTCGGTAAAAATGCAAACAAATGAAGGTTCTTGAATTAATAAAAGGGAACTTCGTTTTTTTTTTTTTTTTATACCTTTTGAACTTAAAGTGATTTCTTTTTCCTGTCTATGCATTTTTCTTGTTTTTGCATCACATTAGGCTAATTAATAAATGTATTTCCCAAATTATAGAACCCATGACACGTGAAAATGTGTTTTCGTTGTTATTTGTTATGCTACAAACAAATGCATCTTACTATGGGCCTGAGGTACTCTGCCTTGTAAATAGCCGTGAACGTTAGCTTCTCTTTAGCAAGCTACAGCCTACTTATAGTTTGAGAAGCGCCGCAAAACAAGCAGCAGAAACCTAAAATATGAAATGATGTCTATTGAAAGGTAATTACGACAGTTCTGATTGGCCTTAAGGTATATTTTGAGACATACTTTTCATTCCAAAAAGATAAATGCCCCTTTAAAATTGATTTCTTTCATTTATAGATAGATAGATAGATAGATATCTGGGCAAGCACTAACACTGTGGTCATTGACTATAGGCTATACATCAACCCTACGGTAACTCAAGTCACAGCACGTTTAAAAGCTAATAAGGACTTAGCTAGTTTACATCCGAGCTGCTAAAACAAAATTCACAGTATGCCAAAAGTAATGTTCTGCCCAATTGGTTTTTACCCCCGACAGCTAAACGAGAAAATCCCTCGCAATGCTCAATGCAAGTTCATGATCAAAGTTAGCATTTGTCACAATAGCGCGCTCTTAAAATTTCACAGACTCTGGGATAGTAGCGTCTGTGTATAACATCCTCTTTTTTCAAAGCGCTTTCCCATCGTAAAAATTCTTTTCGTTGGAGGAAAGAGCTTTGTAGGTTATAATAAAATCCTTTGAATGCTTATAAAACTCCACATAAAATCTGACCGACAAAACACCGGGCTAGTCCCTTAACCTTTCCCCATTTACAGCTTCGGTACCTACTCGAATGGCTGCTCTTGCTTGCGTTCCCGTCCTTAGTAGCTGCTGAAGTGCACGAGCCCGAATTGGTATGTTCCTCCTCATCCTCTGGGTCCTTTTCCGGCTCCTGCGCTGCGGAAACAGCTGTGGGTTGTTGGGACGAAGTCTCTAATTTGTTCATCTCGCTCTTTTGTAAACAATGTTCTGACTGATTGTCCGTGCTACAATAAGCGGTTTCAAAAAAGCGGTCAAAACCTTGAGGGAGCACGTTGTTTTTCCCCACGCCGGCGTAGAAACCGGTGGAAGGGTGGCTAGAGTTCGGATGATGCTGGTGGTGGTGGTGGTGGCTGTACACACTCTCGTTTTTCATGAGCATTTCTGTCATGGTGGATGGCGGAAGACAGTCTCTGTGCACCAGGTCTTCTCCTGAGTAGCAAGATGCATAGTTGGTTCTGTGGTGCCATTTGCTGGACGGGTCCAGACCATAGGAAACATCTCGAACTGGTTGCACTTGAGATAGATTTGTGGAATAGGGGTATGTGATTTGTCGCGAGGGCCCCTGTGGAAGGAACGAAGAGACGGCGGAAAATTCTGGAACGTAGTAGGTGCAGCTGGGGAGGTAGATGTTGGAGGCACAGCCCGTCCTGTCCCCAAACTCGGATGTCCGGTCTTTACGCGTCTGGGAGCAGAAGTTGCCCAGATTAACAGAGTTAAACATCTTTCTCCTGTAGTCCGTACTACAGATATGATGTTTTGGATTCGAGCTGCAGAAGGAGAAAATTTGGGAAGGCGAGATGACGCGCAATCCGTCTAAGTCGCCCCGCAACACGTGATCGAAAGTAGATATTGTCATATATCAATTTGGAACACATGGATGCGTAGGAGTGGTTCAGTTGGGTAAGATCTGTGAAATTTAAACGATTAGTTTTCAAATCATGCCAGACCATGTAAAACAGCAACATCTTTTGTTTGTTGTTTTAATCGTGTTTTGCAAGAACAAGAGAAGTATTTTCTGTTTATGTGTACGTGTGTTGGAGCCTGTATAGGTACTGAGTAATGCTGATTTTATGAGTCTGAGACAACACAGCTTTTATGTATATGTTTATATACAATCTATGTCTTTCGCATGTAACAAAACTATTAAAACTTTAAAGGAATGACTGTTAAATATGACTGGTATGATTTATTATTGTTTTGTAGTGTTGATTGCTGCACTGCTTATATTCAAGGGTCTAGTTTTAGCGCATTGTCAAGTTGCTTTTCTTCAAAAGCATAGAATTTTTATGGCATTCCATTTTATTTCATATATAAATATGCGTTAAATATATATTTATTAATGGTATGTTAAGAATATATGTCTTATAGATGTCACGTGTCAGCTCCACCCAATGCTTGAATATAGTAATAGAACATTTGTGAGTTTTGTCTTTTTTCTTGTCTTTTTTTTTTTTGTTGTTGTTGTTAATAAAATCTTTAGGAACCTATGCAGAGAACGATCGGAGATTTAAGTTTTTGCTTCTATAAACACAAAGTTAATGCTGTTGCTTTATGTTTGTATTTAGATGTGATTTAATTTTAAACCGGGGAAAAACTTTTCTCTTGGTTTTAATCAACGAGACGAAAAATAAAAGCTATGAATGATGCCACTTTGAAGATGTCTTCACCGTGAATGTAAAACTCTGTCTTTTATCAAATGAAAAAATAAAATTATGAGTAACATACTATTGTGTTCGACCTTCCTTACACCCAACACTACACGTTTTGGCATTTAACATGTGCAAAGTACGTCAAATGATCCCATGGATATTTTAAATCTCTGAGACCATTTTATGAGAGGCATCTGTTTAAGGCAAAACATACTATCCAGTTTCAATATATACCCTCCAGCGTCTATTAAAATAAGCCTAAAATGTTTTATTTTTGCCGCAGAATGTTGATAAATACTAATATTTCGTTTTTCATTTAAATTTCATTTTTTATAGTGAGAATCTATATCTATAGTAACTCTATACTAACACACATCCTGCTAACACTACAGACCATGCTAATCGCCTAAAATTTATTTGAAATGAAATAAATACGAATAGAATAATAAATAAATTCAGTATGTTGCACTCGTTTTAAAGATATATATTTTTTCTTTTTTAATTAACTATTAGTTCATGTACAGATATGTGGAGATGAAGACCTTTAATGACCGGTCATGGAAGCATTTCACAGAGCAGCACATTAAAAACTAATAACATTTACCATAGTTTATGATTGTTTTTAATAGTTTCTCTTCACAAAGATTATTTTTATAGGTCTATTATTTATTCAAAGCAGCTTTTAAGAGTGTCCATGGTCGATTGTTGAAAAAATATTCACATCAGTTACACTGCACATCGTAACTAAAAAGTTAGTTGTATTTTTAAACAAAATTTTGCTAGATTGCTTGCGTATTTGTGTAAAAGGTATGTGGCAATGACTTTATGAGTCCTCTCTAAACTGAGCCCTCTCAAAATTGACAAAAGGTTGGTGTGCAATATGCCTTCAACCAAGTACAAAGAAAGCAGACAGCTGCCCAGACACAGCACTTGAATTTGACCACTAAAATTCTCACTGCAGCCGCCATAAAAGGCCGAACGGCGGAAAAACAAGAAATGCTTTGTTCTACAGAAAACAAATACAAGGTAAACAATTAAAAATGCTCAAAGAATGAAATATCTAACTAGTAAGATATGTAGTACAATGATTGACGAAAGCTGTATTCAGGTTTCAGTCAACCAGGTCTAAAAGTTATTTTGAACGAGCTCAAATACACATAACCGTGTCACATTTGAAACAAAACTCTATCGTAAAACTGTTAATGGTCAGGAACAATATCGATTTTTCTCATCAGAGTCGTGTAGTCATTCTATCTAGTATAAACTTGTTAATGCGAGAAAGATTTTGAGAGATAACTACTGACAACTAACATATTAGCCTACTCGTTTCAATACGTCCACACGCAGTGCATAACAACAACAACTACCATATCTATCATTTTGTACATTGTTTTGTAATATTTGTTCTACAGGAGACAGGTTTTGCAAGTATGTCAACTAATTCGATGTCATCATACAGCTTCAACACTATACTACTAGCTGTAGGACCCTGAAATTCAACAAAAGTGCGCCCTTTTCTTTCTCTAAACAAGCACTATATCCACACAAATGCTCTGCCCCTGCTGGAGATTTGGACAATTGTTGATATTGTGATGTAGCAGTTGAATTGAAGGGGCAAGTTTAGGTGGAAAGAAAAGCGTTTAGAGAGACATGGGGGTTGTAAATGTTTGCCATTCTCCTCCTAAAAGCCACCACTATGAAGATCCGTGAGCTTTAAGACATTGTCAATTGAATTTTTGCAATTCTTTGCTGCTGAGGTCTATAATTATAGAGTTAAGGTAAAATTACAGAGTCACGTAGCCTATTAATGTTAGGCTACTCGGACTAAAACGGCGCGGCTAATGCTTCAGAATAGAGATCTGGAGAAATAGCCCGAACGGTAGCCTAAATCTCAGTATTTGTCCTGCCCCTGTGGTCAAATTCTTAGACTTTTCTTTCGTGCATCAACACAAAAATACTTTTTGCCTCATACCGATGGAACATCGACAGAAAATGAAACGTGAAATATCAACAATGAGACCAAACAACAGTTGCAGGCAACGCTCAAGAGCCCTTCAGTTTACCTCCAGGGCTAAAACCTCAGCAGGGCTAAAAAGGGAAACTGTGTAATAGCATTACTGTCCCCTCATGGCCTAGATAAATTTAATTGGATGTAAGTCGGGCTGTTAAACTCGCTCGTATGAGCTGTGAACAGATTCAAGCAACAACAAAAACGGCCCTTCTTTTTACAGAGGTCTCTGTGAGTGCATAGCTGTAGAGCGCTAGCAGAGGCAGTTGTGTCAATTGGACATCGCAATCATAGAAATCCTAGAAGCTTGTTGCTCAAACGGTAAAGTCAGAGCATTGACAGACAATAGTATGGTAATCTTTGTTATATTGAGTGAAATTAATTATTTTGTTCATGTACATGTGATTAAAACAATAACTTTAGCTACAAGGGAGATGGCTAATTGTGTATACATGAAAATTGAGGGGGTGCAAACTGATGAAAATTACAGTTTTGAGATACGCTATAGCTATTTATATCTTAAAAAAAGAACACTCCCTCAAACACCGGTTGTACACACACACAAAAATATTGTCTTTGTCGCATAAAAAGTCGCATTTTTTAAATGTATTAATACAACATTGTTCTTATATACTGGTACACGTAAAAAATATTATTCCTGCAATTATTACATTCCTAAACTCGACCGATAAAGTATACCTAGTTAAGGCCTATTGCTTTTTTGTTCCGAATAATAACAATAAAAACACGTAGCATATGCCTCGAAAAGCGACGAAAGTGAGATGATAATTTCCTCTACTTTTATAAAAGAAGAAAAGACAATTTAAGCTGTTTTCAATAACAATATTTTAAAAACTTAAATTGCATATGGGTTTACGAAGCCACAAAATGTGTATATCCACATTAAAAATACCCACCAAACGTTTCTTTGTAACCTATATTTATCAAATATTGTTAAATATCACGGGTGCATAATGCATGTGGTAGAAAACTTTCGCTAATTATGCATTGATTTTCAAGAACCTTATTACTCCACTGATAATAATTTTCATTAGGCTTATTTGCGTTCTGTTTTTGTAAACTGCACTGAGATGCAAATGCAACTTCAGTCACACTACTTAAATAATCTACCCAGATGTTGCTTTATATTTGTTGATCAAACTGATTCGTCGACAGTAATCGGAATGGCATTTATTGCGGAAACCAGATTTCCGCCACATGGATTGTTGATGACAAGATAAAGGTATGTACTCACAACAAAACTACTAATATGACACCGCAAGTCTGCTGCACGACTTTGTTTATAAGCAACATAGCGCTTTTAAATAGCAAACGGTCAGTACCTACACTCTCCTTTTTTGGTTGGTAGATATAGCCTTTTTAAAACTATTACCCTGCATTAGTAAAAACACAGTAAATATATCCAGGACCTTACTCCGCAAAGCTGATTCACTTAGTCTATACAATTAATATCCAGATATTCGTCTGTAATCGCTATGAAGTTCGATCCAAGATAAGCAAAATCAAAGGTTTGTCGCAATGAACATAAGAAATGTTTAAGTTCGCCCTGTCCACCAAATAATTCAACTTAGTTAAAATACGTTTCTTACGTATTAGGCTACATCGCAGTGAAATTGCTGTTTTAGCTAAAGACTATCGAGCAGATAATCTCTTTAGAAGGGTGGTTGTGTTCTATAAATTTGTAATATGAATAGTTTTTTTGCATTTCTGAGTTTATGCACCCTCAACGCAATTATTACAAAATAATTGGTTGATTCAATTAAATATCTAGTGTACGTTAACTTCATATTAATGATTGAATTTTGTCTACCAGTGGTACTGGATATTTGGTTCCTATGTATAGGACACACTAACTTGACCTTCAATTTGTAAGTTGCTCCCGCCCACTAAGACAGGGCTAACGCAAGGGGTGGGATCGGAAAAAAGGCCACAACATTCTATAAACAGTCAAACCAGTTGTTTACAAAAGGAAGTTATTTTCTTCAAAACTGAATACATAGTTATAACAACTTTCATTCAACAATATTTGCGCTATGTGTGGGTTTTTTTCATTGCAACAATTTTTCCCCCTTTGTTAGTTGTATTGCAGATCAACGCATTAAAATGGGTCTTTCATTAGTATTAATGGACATATTCAGAACGTGTTCGTTAGTTTTGCGCTGTTCTGCATATGACAAGCATGTAACGATGCCTTATTTTCAGTACATATATCGTTTCTCTGTACAGTTGTGCCAAAACGCTGTATAATATTCCGCACATAATATTTTCTTATCACTTAAAATTACTGCAAGGGAATGAGTTCTAATACTAGTCAGAGCAATGATAGCCTATATTCTGTATACAAATACAAACGTCCTACAGTTTCAAAAAAGAAACAGTCATGCAATAAGTATGCATGCTGTAGTTATTTTTATATTATATATTTTTATTTTTGACGTCGTGCCGAAGCTTTATAGTAACAGAAGAATGTCCCATGGCTAAGGCAAACTTTATTTAAAGGCTTGCTGATATGTTAAATGCTTAAAATGTTTTATAATCCAAAAGCAAGGCGTCAGCATCCTTAAATGCATATCTGTTATTATGAACACTCCGTAAAGAAGGATTTTATATTTGTAAAGTCTACTAAATACTAGATACAACTGGGATAAAAGTTGATGTTGCTGCGAGTGACAATTAAACGACGCTGCAGGTCAGTAAATGAAGTAAATAAATAAAAATAAAACAAGAAAATTATGAAGTTTTGATTAAGTACAATTTCTTGTTTTGAAGTTAATAAAAAAAACAACAACAAAAAAATAAAAAATAAAAAAACAGGCTGTGCATGTAGACAAAGAAAATAACATAATAAGGAACTATTCACCTCCATCATTACTGCCAAAACTGTGTCGTTGCAAAAGAAGATAAGGCTCAATTATAAAATGTCATACAGAAAGTTTATAAGAAATGAACAAAGACAATTAAAAAAGGTTATTATTAAAGTAATTTTAAACAAGATAAATTACAACGTATATCAAATTACACTACAATTTGCATTAAATTTACAAGAGTCGTAGTCGGCACATTTATTTGCATACTACAACTAATAGATGTGCCAATATGCCAATAGCTGTTTGTTTTTAAGATGACCTTTTTTTAATCAGATGAAATAAGCGACTTTTTTTCCAGTGCGGTAGCAGTGATTGTAATTTCATCTATTCGTCTTTTGGTAGGCCAAGCACATGCTGACACTGCTTCAATACAGAAGTAACCAAACTGTTGCACAAGCTAAATACAAAAATTACTAGACGAGCATATACACGTTTAAAGAGAGTGTGTATAAAACTACTCATTGTAAAGAAATCTTTCTGTCTCTCTCTAAGTTATTCGTACTCTTTCACAGACATACACACTCACAATCATGTGTGCAGTGCAAGCGACGCCAGAACTGACTTCTCCCGTCTCTACACGTCTGTGATAGGAGCAGAGCACTTAGTGAACCACATGACTACACAAGTTTTGTGTGAAGGGCACTGAGGTGCTCAATGACCTCTGAGCCGGGGAGACGAGTCGTCATAAACAGATTTGGCCAGTCTCAAAGTCAAAAGCGCCGCAAGCGCATAAAACGCCATTGTTACGATTGCAGTGCATTTGCTTTAAAGGAAGCCAATAGACTTGACACTATGGCTATATGGAACCATCTCTACCCTAAGATCCACTTTATTTGCATTCGATAGAACCATCAGTGATTCTTTAAACATAAAATGTTTTTTTTTTTTTTTTTGAAGCACAAGTTACAACAAATTCATAATATGGTTTTACAATGTAACATACCTCTTGATGACCAATACTAGATTACAAGTCGATCCTAAAATTCAGTACAAGAACTTCTAATGCCTTTTCGTGAGCAATTAAAAGTAATCGCCTGTATCAAAATCCTAGCAATCAAAAGGAAAACACTATATTCTCACACAAGATATTTCAGCAATGAACTAAAGGCTGAAACACGGTCCAAAACACGGTCCAAAACGTCTTTAACTATCCACAGTTCCAAAATAGGCAAGCAAAGTATTACATGTCCTAGCAGTTAGTCCTTATGGGGCCCAGTTTCGGCGTCTGTTCCATTTATCCACTAGGTGGATGTCTTTACCATTTTCAACCGCTGGATAAAGCATATCAATATTGTTGCACTACATGTGGCCATTTTGGCAAACATTCAGAATGCATTTTTAGTTTTCTCCTGAGTGTTAGAAACAACAAATGTTTTATGTCGTAACCTTATACCGAAATAAATAAGAGCCAATATGGTCAAAATAAGGATAATGCCAAGCGCAATAACGTATCTAATTCGCAATGAAATGTTTTTGAAAACGGTAGTTTTGAGTCGGCTTTCCTGCTGTTGCTGCATGGAATGTGTTTTTCAGAAAATGTGGAAAAATGTGTTTATCAGATTGAACAACACTCAGGTTTTCCACAACATACAAATCAGGAAATAAGTAAATAAAATGAAGTTTAAAGACTTTAATAATCAGAAACTGTAGGTTACACATATATGGATACATTCATGAACATTATTTACAAGACATTTTAATCGCAAGGTACAAAGGAATGCAACACTGGAGCATTCACAAAATTACACAGAACAACACAGAAAAATTATACATCGGAGACAATTTCACAAAACAATCCAAAGAGGGGGAAATGTGACGACCATTGTTATATAGTTGTTGATGTCATTCATATAATTGTATTTTCTATAGATTCACAAAAATAGGGTTTAAAGCAAATGTCAGTCGCCAAACTGTCAGACCAATAACAACAACAAAAGAAAAAGAAAAAAAAAAAAAAAAAACGTAGCACCGACTTCTGCCAAATTACTTTATAATATAATAATAATAATACTTAATAATAATAATAATACTTACAAACGAATAAACTTCTTTAGATTATACCAACTTTTGACCAGTTCCGTGTCAAAACGTTCTTTTCAGTTTGATAAGGTGTTTTAAAATAATACATGCGCCTTTTTGACAAAAAATAGCCGGAAAAACGTTTGCTTTTTACCTTCTAACTACAGTCATTAAAATCATGCAGCAAATATGAACTATTTCACTGGCATATAATCCATGATCTGAGTAAATAATGTTTCTAATAACACAATGGGTCCCGCTAATTAGCAAAACAGGCTCGTGAATATTGGAATTTAAATCTGATCTCTTCTGTATGATTGCTAGTTTCATTACAGTTATGAATTGGTTATTTTTTTTTTATTTTTTTTTTTTAATTTACATTTCGCGTCTTAATATTACTTGACCATGCATTTCTCTCCCAGAAGCATTGTTGTTGTGAATTAATTAAGTAGACCTAAGCGAATATGTCCAAATTACACAGATCAAGGGACAAGCAATCGTTAATGGGAAATTTATGCTGTTAAAAATGCAAATATGATGGAGACTATTATAACGTTTTTCACTATATCAAGAATAAATATTTTATTAGCAGGAAGTCGCGTTTGTGCGGCTTAGCTGCAGGCCTACCAATTTACACTTTGGCCAATATCTAGTTGTAATCTCCTAACATTTGTCAGAATGACATTTCACAGGCTAGATCAAAGTCTATTCATAAAAGCTGTTCTGTAATTGCAGTTTGGTTCTCAAGGGCCCAAGATATGAGTTGGGTCACTAACTTTGTGCCCGTGACCGTGAACGTGCCATAGAACACGTGGCGATGACTGCGGAACGGAGATAAGACGTTGATGGCTTAACGCTGCCCACACTTATTGTTGAGTATTGAGTTTGAAAGGCTCTTTCTTAGCGATAACTGGCAAAATAAAAACATAGATGGGAGATTACGAACAGTTAAGGATTCTCATTATGACCACATATATGGCGTTTCAGTCCTTTTTTTTTTTTTTTTGTAGCTTAGAACACTGATAATGGCACGAGTGTGTTATAATTTCAAAAGATCTTTTAACACTCCGACAATAAATATTTAGCGATCATTTCGATATCATTAAGACTGATAAGAAAACATTTTACTGTCCGAAATTCTATCTCACAGCTTATATTTGTCTGAATTTCTACCTAGCAGTTAATTACTTGATAAAGTGAGAGATGGCTTAGACAGCTTTTTACGTTCAAAACTTAGACTAAAACATTACCACCATACTCATGCCCACAATTGCTGGGCACAAACCCTTTTAAATAAACACTAGACCACATAGTATAAGCAGACTTTTAGAGCTATCATTTGGTCGCGTACCCATAAATGTTTGAACTCTTATTCGCGTTTTCTGAATGCGTCATTGGGCAAGACTTTCACAGTAAAATGGGCCAATGGCAGATTACCATTACCTAAATACTGCTGTTGGACTAGCATTGAGCAATGTATATTTTGTGCCTCCTTAGAAGAAGGACAAAGCCTGCTCCCTTAGTAACAGTCTCTTTTTCTTCATCCGCCGATTTTGAAACCAAATTTTAACCTGTTGGTCACTGAGATTGAGCCTGTCAGACAGCTCCCTACGTCGCTGCCGGGTGATGAACTCGTTCAGCATGAACTCTCCTTCAAGCTCGGCCAGCTGCAGTTTGGAATAGGGCTTTCGCTTCTTGCGGGTCCGGGTGTGCATCGGGTACCACGGGGCACCTAGAAGGGGCACAGCACGGGTTCATGAGAGAGCTTCAAAACATCTCCTAGGCCAACACATCATCTTGAAGCCACGTAAAAAACAAATTTCTGGTGCATTTTATTTTGTGAGGCTGTTAATATGACAATTAGACACGGTTCAATGACAATCTGAAGTGTGATGCAAGCTGTCGATATGATGAATTTATCTGTTTACATAGAATGTCTTAGAACGTTTTACTGTTCTAGTTAAATGTATATTAACGCGGTAATTGTCCTATTTGCAAGAACCCTACTTATTTAGCGGTTTCAAAGCATATTAAACGACTTCTTGCTGCACGGCAACAGATATTAATTCAGTTTACGAGTCATTAAAACAAACGAGTCATCTCAACAGAGCAATTGCCATTGTACAAATCGGTTCTTCTTACTAAAATAACGTGAAATCTACATTTAACAACAATAACTATGCTTTTTCTGTAAACAGCGTCAAAACATTGGCAACGGGATTGTTGAATTTTATGATGTTGTGTTTACTGGTTGTATAAATGACTGAGCGCTTAAACTGGTGAACGTGGAGCATTTTAGGGCAACCCCTAGTGGCCTTGAACAACCACGCAAGATCCATGCAGGAAAATCATAACAGTTGCCAGTGAATGCCTAAATATACTGTCATGCAAAAAATGAGCTGGAGCAAGATAATTTTACTGTGTGCTTCTGTTGTCTTTCAGTTGTGATTAAAAGCGAGGGACAAACCTCCTCCACTGGCGATATTGCTTGCGTGGTTTCCTTGAGATACCAGGGTTTGTGGATCGCTTGCTGAAGTCTTTCCTCCATCGTTTAGCACTGAAGAACTCGAGTCGGACTCCAACGACTGACAGGATGGCGGGTCTTGGGTCAGATGTTCGGTGCCATAATCATACTTTGAGAAGGTGCCACTGTTGCCCATCCCATTGTGCATCCCGTGATCAGACGATAGTGATGTATCTCTTGCTCGCTCCTCTCGTTTGAGATTGTTGCTGTCTGAACACGACTCTCTGGTGCTGCTGGAATTGCCATAATAACACTTGCTTTCCTCGAGTCGGGTTATTTCACAAGATCGATTAAAAGAGGGGTTAATGGATACGGGACTGCTAAAGTAAGACTGAGGATATCCATTGCACGACTCCGATGGATTCCACGGGAGAGAGCAAACATTGTCCCTTCTAGGGTACGAGAGAGACGGTAGCCCCGCCAGCTGTCCCCCTGAGGCTCTAAAATTCGGGAAGTAAAACCTGTCTCCAGTGTGGATGTTTACCAAAGGTCCCACAAACCCAGGATTAAGAAGATTATGCTCGCCCATTTCCGCGGGCCAGACCAACAGCTTCTAGTTTATTGCAATCTGACATTTAACGTAGTTAAACCTGGAGGTGCACCTGATTGGTCATCTCCACGTCACGTGTCGGAGCTTACTCGAACACTAGAAGGTACCACCCACTTGGTCCATTTCAGACAAAACAAAACATTAACTTCTGTATTACGGGTTTTATATGCTTTTTAAAAATACTATAAAATATCTTATTAAAAATGTAAAATCTTGTTTTTCTTTTCCCCTTGCTTAAAGGCTCTGAACTGATCATCTTTCACTTTCCTGTTTAGAAATATATAGAAGTGTCCCTTGCCTCGTTTAATCTTTATTACATGACAAAAATAAACAAAAAACAAATGAGTAAAAATACGTTTTCCCCACAAAGAAAAAGCTAATTTTCCCCTTGAAGCAGAGGGTGCGTTCGCCATTGTTTTCAAACAAATTACGGTTGAATTCAGTGTCATATAAAGATGTGATGTTCATCTTTTACAGGCTTGTTTTAAAGAAATACTGATGCTCAGTGCTGAACTCCACTCATATTTACTGTAGTGGGGTCAGTAGGTTGAAACCATTGGCTCCGTAAAAGAAGATGATATTCTATAAGAATTTTTTAAAAGACCGTAGCCTATATTTTAGATAATATGCTCTAGTACACCTCACATGAACAACTTTAACAGATACATCCTATAAATACTCACGGAGAGTTGTTACACATCTCGCAATTCTTTTATTTGAATTTTACAAGCTGGCAGAGGGCATTAAAATGATTCTGCCGCTCCAGATACACCACGCTAGATCACATTAATTGATTTTTGATTGTAAATAAATAAAGTACACGCAAATGTTCCTTATATCAACTGCAACGCCGTGTTATTGTCACATGTGTATTATATGAGAACATAATGAAGCGAAAAAAAAGATTAGGATGGCAAAAAGACAATAATAACAGTACGCATTAAACCCTCTTTTCTCACATTGGTGTGTTCAGGTAACGCAAAGTTTAAGTAAATGCAATTCAGTGTCTAATCTTTCAGGCCTTTCCCTTTTTTATTCTATTTTTTTTAACCCAATTTAATAATTATGAATAAATACACTGGGGTTTTCAGTCTAAGTGTATTCAGTGCCATAAAACACTGTTTTGAATTATATCCTTTTTTTATTTTTGGAAGTAGAATGCGAATAACCAAGTTAAAGGTTGTCATATGTGGATACAGCTGTCATGTTTATATTTTAAAACTATGTAATAAATAAATTATTAATTTCATAATATTCGGATTGATATATACCGCCATAGCCTTTTTAACATTTTTTTGTGTTTACGCGTTTGCGTAGCCTGTTGCGCACTGACAAATATTTATGACGGAACAAATTATATTTGCATTCTCTGTTCATTTTAAATAATTTGCATTTTCTTTGTTTATTGCACGAGTCTTTGAGTACCAGTAACTTTGCGTTTGCTGTCAATCTAAAGCTTGTGTCAGTGTATCCGTGTGGGGGCGTGTTTGTAATTATGATTAGGGCCAACTTATTTATTTATTTATTTTTGTTTGTTTGTTTGTTTAGTCGACTTTCAAATACACCTACAAAGGCAAAATAACCACAAACAACTTCATTAATGGCGATCTAGGCCATAAACGCAATGAAACTGCCTAAGGAAATCCGGTGTTCAGCTCATTACAAATATAGTTAACAGAGACCCAAAACAACCAAAAGACTACAAATGTTGTCTTCTAAATTGCCCAAGGATTATTACAACCAAATTTGAGGCACACATCTGCATGTTTCACGGCTACACTACCAGATTCATGTAACTAATTAACATGCTATGTAACACTCAATGCATATACATTTTAAATGCTTTCAGGTATTTCACTAAAATGTCAGGACTTTTGTTTTAATATAACTGTAATCACCAAATATGAGTATATGTGACATTTAGTTACTACTTTGAGAAAACACTCATGCTAATTATTACACTGTTCAGTTGTGTCATTTTGTTAGTTACTTCTTATCAGTTTTAGTAGGAATATTTCCCCAAGAACAAAACACAGAGTATAACAAGTTGTTTAGGTAGTTCTCACTGGGAATGAATGACATTTCAACAACTTCATTTAGTCAAAAAAAAAAAAAAAAAAAAAAAAAAAATATTCGCCTCGAATAACCTGACTGTCTCAGATAATATCGCTTAAAAGTCGCAGTTAAAAGATAATATTTTCTTACCGCAAGGATGGCCAAAGTTGAAATCTCCAAAATCTCTGGAAAATGGCTAAAATAGCTGTTAGTTCAAGGTCAGTGTCTAGTGCACTGTCTGCGCCGCTGTGAGATTGCTGTCTTGGAATCCCTTTTCCGTCCAGACAGGGCCATAGCGTAAACAAAGGCCTTTTTATTGTCTTTGATTTTGGAAGACAGGTTGGCTCAGTGAAAGCCTTGCAGTGAATGTCCTCCGAGGCCAATTTCTTAAGGAAACAAAAACGTATACATTAAATGTGAATTCAATGCAAAATTCCTGTTCTCAAATACTTAATTTGGAGAAAGGATAAAAGTTTGATGATAGTTGGGTATCCTTATAGATTTTAAAAAGTAATAACAATAATAATAATAATGATGCTAACTACAATAGTAAACTAAAATTATGACAGTTATGCTAAAAACACAGCTTTACAAAACAACGTAGAGAAGTAAAGACGCAACTTCCAGAAAAAGTGTGTATGATGATCACACAAATGTAAGTTATGCCTTTGCACTATTGCAATTATCTTAAATAACAGGTAATCTTTAAATTAAGTAATAATCAACTGAGCTTAAACAAGACAATGGTTAAAACAGAAATCAAAAGGATGTTTCCGAAACACTTTAGCATACGGCGTTTGAAAAAAAAAAAAAAAAAAAGCAAACCTGAACTAAGTTTCTGTTTATATTTGTTTTTATTTTATATTTATTTATTTATTATTTTGTTTTTATGGACTATGCAACGATACTTCGAGCTGGTAATATTCTGAGTTTACAAAATACAAAGAGAGAGAGAAAAAACATTTACAGATGCAAATCTGGGTCACACTGTAAAAGATGTAATGCATCTTAACTATCATATAATCTACAGCAAATATATAAAATAATAAATATACATCATATACATTTGGAAATCAAATCATCCGCACTAAATAAGCAAGACTACCTTGCTTCCTTGTCAAATAAACCTGGTATTGTGTATTACAAATATTGTTGGATTATTGACCAATTGCTTTTGTTCATCTCTTAAAAAAAAGCGTGCATAAATGTAAATGTTGATATAGTTTAATCAAACCAATCCATCCTAATCATACAATTCAATGTGTATGCGTGCCATGCCTTTTCGTAAACACGAAATTCTTCAAATATGCACTTTTTAATCTACATATTACTAATTTTTTCGCTACCTGCATCTTAAATCAAACACACATATTCAGTAAGAGTACGTGCGCCAGACACAAATATAAAGATTTTTGCAAAGCATGTGTCTTCGTGTTGAATCTACACTGCTCACTTCCTGATATTTCCACCATACGCCACCAGAGGTTATCAGCCCCCTTTCTCCTCAACACACTGATCTCTCTCTTCACATTCCAGCTGCTCTGTTTAGAGCCGGCGAATAAAAAAAACCCTACATGAGCCCATATGTTTGGCTGAACAGGCCTTTTGCACTAAACATTTATAATTTGAGAAACATATCCATCGAAACCATATAGTTGTGATAAGAGTTTATTTATATATTTATTTTTCTCAAGTTCGGTATGAGTGCCTGCTTTAAAAATGTGTATGCATGCATTTTTTTTTAATACGTTATATTTATATGTGTTTAAATCAATTTGAACAATAATCTAAGACAATATACGTTATGGGTTTATAAGTGCAACATCGTTTATTGTTGAGTTTACAATTAATAAACCAATGGCGTGATGATAGTAAGAGCAGTAATTGTAGATAATACCACAACAAAAATGTGCATCAGATTATCCGATTTCTATATTACAATATAGCACCATTGTCCTATGCAAAACCAGCAAGTATTATTAATTGTAATATTAATTTAAAAAACACAACTCTTTTTTATAATTTTAAATAGCAAGAAATAGTGCTAAAGCTGCGCAAAAATCAGCATAGATTTGAACTAAACCGCTTGCAACTAATAATGAGAAATACAGTTTTTAAATCGCGTTAATAATTTGTATTCTAACTAAATCCAACAATTTAATAAATTAATTTTACTTTTTTTTTGTAGATAGCACAAAATGATAAATTAATTAGGCTACATTCGGCAATAAATTAATAAAAACACGGATATTTAAAATTTGTAAAGCGTGTTTTGACGCTCACGTGAGTAGGAAAAAAAATACATTGCGAAGAGTTTCTCTTGGCATTGCTCATAATAGATTTACGTATATTTTGAATAGGCCTTGCGCCTAACCAGACAGAAAATGGTTGACAGAACAAGTGCATCAATAAAAGACCATAAAATAAATTCATACAGTTCTGTATTCATAAATGATACTCATTTCCGTATTTAAAACACAAAGGCAAGGCGCATTTTCACTACAAATAAATAAACTAGCCGTACCTTTTGGCGTGACCCTGTGGAGGATGCAGCTCTTGAAATTTGGTAAGACATCATTCCTCGGCGCGCCTATGGAAATAACACAAGATGATATCTCTGAGCACTGTCTTTTGCAGACGTAAATGCACTACCTGCCTTCGTGGTCAATATAACCTACACCTCATGATGAGAGAATACAACCATTGGTGGTTTAAAACTTATACGGGAAAGGGATCGCGGAAAAGAAAAATGGTGTGAGAAGTAAAAAAACGGGGGACTGAAAATGTACACAGTGTACATTTTCACAATGACAAGGATATTGGATAATCAGAGCATTTTCCTTTTTTTATGTATTTATGGTATGTCATTAACTCTCGCCGTCTAGACAGGGAAATAACACCTTGTTTGCCTGAAAACAAACCACGGCCAGTGGTGTCCAGCCCCTCTGTTTATTATTCACAAGACTCTGTGATGTCAAGGTCAAAGCGACTGCATAGTCATGGTCAAGGGTAACTCGTGATCACGTGACGTTAAAACACAAGGCTTAACTATCATGCAGTTAACATTAAATTTCTCAGTTTTCAAAGTAAGCAACTTCAACTCAATATACAAATATATGCAGCTGACTGATGACAAAATTAAAAGTTTTACCAGTTACTGGGTGTGTGTCTCTTACGCGTTGAAACATAAGCAATTATTCACCCAATTACTTATTTTCATATAATGCTTCTTATATTTATATAACTCATATATACAATTATATAACTCTGAAATACTTTTGATAGAGTTTCTTATTACTTAGCATTTAGACAAAAGGGATTTAGCGACTATGGCCTTGTCTTCTTGATTGGTAAAAAAGTTATTTTATAGTTATTTTAAAAGTTATATATTATATATATATATATATATATATATATATATATATATATATATATATATATATATATATGAAGTAAGAAAACTGTGACACAAAAAAATAAATTAACCAAAACCCCCCAGATATTGTTATAAAGTATGTCTAATTAAATTATTTTATTACGGTAAACCATTGTAGGCTATTTTAAAAAAATGTTGAAGTACTGAAGTTATTCGTTAAATGTATACACTGCCGCATTAAATTTAAATGGCGTTTCATAACAAAAATATTCAAATTTACACAATTTAGTGTTTAAGGCAGTTAGTTTTATCTACTAACTATTGAAAAGTTAATATTGCTATTATTAAAATACTAATATTATTTAAAAATTAAGCTATTTTAAGCAATCAATAAATGTTGTACCTCCGACCATACCTTCAGAGCCGGGAACGGGACAGTCCTTATGAAGCTGTACCAAACTGTGAAGATCAAACTGTATCAGAATGTTGTCGTGGCATATTCAAAATGACATTTCATTAAAAATTTGCCTTCTTTCACCTTTATTCTTTTAAAAAGTGTTAAATTGTGGTTAAATTATTGTCCGAGTAAGACATACGCACCTTACTCTTGCTTAAATGAAATGATATAATATTGAATATAAGTATAGCGAAGAATTGCACTATTAACTGTGTAATTAAGTATAAATTAACACTACATGTCTAGATCGTGACATGCAAGCATTGCTTACATTATGTATGTAAGGCTTACTGGAAGCCCGCTGCGTGAAACGAAAATGATATTCAGCACTAAACTTTGGACTGTTAGCATGGAGAGTAATGTTTTTAAAATAGAACATGTAAGTCAAAAGTTAACTAATCTAGACCCTTTCGTGTCACTAATATATGTGAAGGTTGTGCATATGTCTTACGTATTTTAAGCAAGCCCGAGAAGACTGGTGATTAATAAATTTCATATTCGAAACGAAATGCACAGGCACAGGCACTGCGCCTATTCAACAACATTCACCCAAATGACACATAAACATTCAATCTATTATAAGAACTCAACTGATAGGAAGAAAGATGGACATACAGATATGCATCTATATATGTATGAAGCGGCCATAAATGGGCCACCGTTGTCATTGATAATGCACTGATTCACTACAAGTAGCATGTACTCAACAAATTCCATTGTCATTTTTATTTATGAAATATGTCTCAATTCATTACTTTAGGAATTGAACACCACAATACAGTTCACATACTGCACGAAAAGAGATACAGACAAGTTGTGTGAACAGCTCCAATGTTTTACGATACATATTTCTATATAAAAACAAAAAGGTTGTGCATTAATGTTTAATACTAAATGATTTTTAAATGCGTACAATCATTCCAGTTGCATGGCAGAGTCATTTCCTTCACTGCTAATAGGGACACATACAAATGATCTTGAAACATTCCTTTTTTACAGACCTGTCATACGCGAAATCTAAATTAAATAATAGAAGCATTAAACTGTACAGTTAACATTAGCAGCCTGGTTTACCCTCGGCATTAAAAAGCAATGTATCCCACAGTGAACCATTTAGCTTTTGAAGTCTCGCAGGCTCATTCTAGCAAAATCTTTGCTAGAAACAATTTACGGTTTCTATTCGTGACACAGTTCAATATTTGCTACAGCCTTTTGAGAGTTTATACAAGTCTTGATTCATCCAAAGTGTCCGACAGATATATATTTTTGTCTCTTCTCGTGCGTGTTGAGCCCCTCGAGTGTTTTCTGCTGGCTGGCTGGTTGGCTTTGACGCACATATGAAGAGATGCAGAAGGGTCGTTTTCAGATGCACGTAAACCATGTGTCTCTTTGATATTTGTGTAATTTTAAATATTTATTATTTATATATGTACATTCATAGAAAAGGACGAAGTTGAAATGGTTTATTTTTCTTTCTGTATTTTCACAGTTTTGTATCATATGTCCAAAAAGCCAAAGAGTGAGCGGTTATGGTACTGTGTGCATGTTTTAAATTAAATAAAGTGAAAGAAGACAGGTTAGGCGTGAGGCTGCCCGGATGTTCTTCATTCATGATTTCTGAAAAGAGGTAAATATCAGACTTTCTGGACGGAGGGATTTAAGCTGGCGGGAAAAAAGAACGAAACATGCATCAAGTATGCATGTGATTATTAGTCTTGGATTTGCTGACAAACTTTTTCTCCTTCACTCTGCGGTTCTGAAACCAAATGGTAACTTGGCGTTCTGAGAGGTTGGTTGTCGCAGAGATGCGTCGTCTCTTGTCTTTGGTGATAAACTTGCTTGCTGCATACTCCTTTTCCAGTTCTTTCAGTTGTATCTTGGTGTAGGGAACACGCTTTTTGCGCCCTCGCCGATAACTGCTGACTTCTGGCTGCAACGGAACAACATCTGGAAAACAAAAAGTAAATGAAAATATTATTTTAACCTGTTTGCCACTGGTGAAACAATGGTGAAAGACACTGGATTTGACACCATGGGGAAACACTATGAGTTATCTATTTAATAAAAGCATTTAATGGTTGCGTCAAATGATTTAAATATCTTAAATATCAGTCATAACAGTCATGTTCCTATTGTGAGTTACTTTATGTATTGAATCAAAAATAATAAAAAAACAATATTAGCTACTAATATATACCTTTACCTTGGGTGTAGGTCCATTTTACTATGCGTCAAGTTATTTAGTCTGCAGCATTGCAGTAACTGGAATAGGTTTTTAACCAATACTGATATACTGATAACAATAAATCTATCTCGAGTAAAGTTTGGATGGATGGTTTTTGTGAAAAGACCAAATCATCCTAATTTAAAGTCTTTTTAAAATGTATGGATTGTGGGTAGCAAAAACAAGTGTTTGTCAAACAAATACTCCTGTTACTACTGTTATGTAAAATCAAGTGTATTTTAATTATAATGTAACAGCTCTGACGCGTCACTGTGGCATAGTAGCTAAAGGTAAAATAAGGTGAAGGATATTATAGGCTCATCTGGCAGCTGAAACACAGACACATTCAGATGTATTCTAGGATTTTCTTTGTCATTACACTGGTTCAGAACATTTTAGACAGAGGCATGTTCACTGCCTTCTGTCAGAAACCTATTATTGTCTAACGGTCCCAAACAGGAACTGTAAAGAACTGGTTTGGACTATGCATGAAAACAGCACAAGATGATCATAAAAAATACTCAATTAAAAATCCTATTTTGTTATATACTTATTTTTGGTTATTTTAATATGTAGGCTACCTGTGTGCGCGCGCGCGCGTGTGTGACCTCCTCTAGAGGGGGGAGGGTTGCTAAACGGGTCAGGGGTGTGTTGGTGGTGACAAGTATTCACTATAGCCACTATAATGCGACACTATATTGAGTTTAGCACTGAAATAACAGTCAACTACCAATATAGTATTTGCATTTTGTAATTTTTATTTACCACAGCTGAATAACAACACTGAATTATTGAGTCACGCAATATTTTTTGCCCAAAGCTAAAATCAATAACTTGACTACAGAACATCAGCTGCTCCTAGAAAAAAAATGCTGCTCCATGGCATTCACAAAATGTAATGTATGCATATTGCGGGGAACCACTCTCGATCACTGCTGACAAAGATTTATATGCGAGGTGCAAATAAGACCTATATTATCATACAGGAGGAGCAAAGGTAGGCAGTATTGCCATACCCCAGTTCCAAATTGCGTGACTTTCCTAGCTTAAGAATCCTGTGACTCAATAATATCCGAGTTAATATATGACTATCCTCTGTAACCAGATATGTCACTCAAACATTGTATTTTATGTGAGAAGGTGTAAATAAAAGATACTTTCTAGGCGAACTAAACTCTGTCTTGCTTGTGTTTTGGATTTACTCAAATTCTTGTTATGGAAAGCCAGTGTCACGTGTCAAAAATGAATAGAACAAAATTTACACATTTGACAGGTTCATACAGACCTCATGCATTATGTAGAGGTTTGAGCTGAAATCTCTTATCAGCTGATGACTTTTAGTCAAGAATATATATCGAACCATTTCATTAAGGCGAATACTTTGCATGTTTACAGTTTACAGTTAGAGAAAAAAAAAGTATTTATATCTTATCATAACAGGACAGGAAGTCGTATGATCCCTCTTATGCATGTCCTTTGATTTTTATTTCCATAATTGAATGGTTTCACAACTGTGGTAAGACATACCTGGAAACGGAGATTTCCAAAGATGAGAAGACTGTGTTTGCTCCTTTGAACAGTACACCTGCCCATCCCAGCCATTCGACAGAGCCCAGTGTTGATAGCCCTCCATGGGGATCAATGCATCGTGACGTGGCTCGGGATGCGCGCTAATACTGGGAACCACCGACATGTCCAGATATCCTGGAACAGTCTGGTACGAGCTGGCAAAACTCGGGTAGAAAGCAAACTCTTTTGCCCTGCTGGAGAGCTCCTCCGCGGGCAAAGCGCTGCTCGTCTCGGCATACTTTTCTGCTGGATGGTATGAACATGGTTTCTGCTGCAAGTTCACGTTGTGCGAGTGAGATAATCTGCAACCGTAGTAAGGGTTTCCAAAGGGGTAGCCGTAACTCAGAGAGGCGCTAGATGACGTCTGAGGAGCGGGACACTGTCGCCCAGTTTCTGGGGAAGATATATCCGAGTACACGGATCCCTGGTGAGTCGCTATGGTGCCGGAATGCCGCCCTAGCGCGGGGTGTGAGATCAGTTCCCTGCAATGAGTCGCAGGGCAATTCCCGCTCAATCCTTCCATAATTTGACTTTTATTCTGATTATTTTCATTCGGGCTTTTTTCATACACGTACATCAAGGTGTCCGCCCAGCGTGGATGCAGGACCAGCGAAGTCGTCATATCACGGGCTGCCGATGCTTTTTAAAAGTCGCCTACTCCAAGACTGATACCTCATTTCCAACTACATTTTACGCACGCGCATGCGCACGACTATATCCATGTGTCCAGTTCATTAAAGCGCAGGCACGTGATATGCTAACTAGCCCAAAGAGACTGGACTGTGGGTGGGAAGAATAATCCCTTTAAACAACTACTGGCTCACGTTTCATGCCTGGCTTCTACGGTTTTCGGTGCCCAGGCATTGGCTAAGAGAGTTGGAGAGAGTCATTCTTAAAGGGGAAGGCTTCAAGCTAAGGGAAACGAAAACAACCTCAACATTTCGGCCGACAAACGTCTAGACACTTAGCAGAATGCACTTTTTAATTTAGCCTCCAGTATCAACATTCTGAAACGTTGCATATATGTAGCAACATAAATACATACATGGCTACATACAAAAAAGCATATATTAATTCATAAATAAAGTTTTACATATGAGTAGCATACTTCAGTAAACACTTGTCTTTAAAGAGTGAGTAACTCACTGATCGAAGTCGTGAATTCAGATATTTGTCTGTTATTTTATTGCAATAAAAGCAATTGATCGTCATTAACCTGGATGAACAGAATCACTTGCATTTTCAGAGAGGGAAAATACTTGCATTATTTAACATACGTATGAATTACTCAGCTGTAAAATCATTTTAGAAAAAAAATAAACAACAGTATAACTAATAAAAAAAATAGAACCTGCAAATAAAATAAAAAACACTGCCAGACATAATCAAACATTCTACACAGAGAAGAAAAAAAGGTATTAGTGTGCTCTGTCATGTAATTTCGTGTGTCATTTTCATTATGAAACTAATGGCCTGTGAGCAAGACTCTTTTTTTAGTTGTTTTTCATCGCTATGTATCTTTTTGTTGAACTGTTATAAAATAATTTGCCTAAAGTATATTCATTATTTTCCATGTACCATCCAATATTTAGGACCGCATGTTGATGTGTTGATGTGAACAAATGCATGGCAATCAGAATAATATGCCTGAAAAAGTTTGAAATTGAAGCATGGATAAATTTTTACATTCTTTATTAATACATTTTCCTCCCACTGACCTGTGTTACAAAATATTCACCGTCATGATAACACAGTACACATTTTAAAAAGAGAGAGATTTGCCGTTTTGTAGCATGGTAGTAATTTACTCTGTTATGCTGCATTTTTATTCTTATTTTAAATACTAGATTGTAGAATACAACAGAATATTTAATTAGAGCCAGCTAGTGTCATGACAAGAGTGAATGCATGAGATGGAAGATGAGATGAGAAGATTTTCTTCCGGTCTGATGTTGCACATTTACAATGCAACGTTTCAAGGGGAATGAATAAGAGTCCCATACCCAGTTAAAACATTCCTCCGTTATTAGTTTCAAATGAGTAGCGACGAGACTGAGAGAGAGACACGGTCCTTGTGTATTCCAGGTAATCTGAACCGTTTTTTACCTTTTAGACAGTGTTGTGTTTTGTTCGTTAGATATAATGTTGATGAGTTCATTGATTACTCCTATTTGCAAAGATAAATCCATCGTTGTCTTCACAGACTGAAGAATGGACAATTCTTACAAATGGCAGCTGCATGGAAGTCCAAGGTCAAGGTAAAAAACGCAGACAAACAAGGTCGTAATCGGAGTCTAGACAGACAAGAATGAACTTCACACTCGTATGCATGCAAACTCGCTGTAGTTTGAAAGGCTTTGAGATACAACTTGGGAAAGCGGAACAGAAACTAGCAAACAATCCAAAGTAATTCCTACTTTTTAAAGTGCACCGGCAACTGTTAAACTGTTACGAGTAGGAAGACAAATACGACTAACAATGCAGAAATCCCCTTCCGGTGAATCTGCTTTCTTCCTCTCGTATTTCTGTGAAGAGTTCCTCTATATGACATGTTAATTATGGAGCTTCTAGCTTATATTATCCAGATTTGTTGACATTCAGTGAGCTTCGCTACAAGAGCCATGTTTGTTACAAAACACAGAACAATGTTTAGGCTATAATGCAGTGATTTCTTTACATTTTCTTCCTCAAAACAACAAATTACGAATTTGAAAACATAAAAATGTAAAGGAAGCTGCAGGCAAGAATGTTTTGGTTGAACATTTGTTAGCTTATTTTTTTTCCATTTGATGTAGGGTAGAACTTGCAATAGCTTGTGTAGTAAACTAATTTTACCCTGGATGACCTTTTTGATAATTTCTCTCTCAGGCTCATTTTGATTAATTTGTCACCAATTGCAACATCAAATTTCAACTATTTAAAAAGTAGATTTCAACAATTAAATCGAAAGCTCATGTGCAATCTTAACTTTCACTGTTATAACCATTATAACGCAACATACCTCTTCTTATAGTAAAACAAAATCCCAAGTGATATGAAAAGTATTTCTGTTCATCAATGAAAATACATCTATTATTTACAGCACAGTCGCTGCTAAAATGCACGTTTGACTCGTTTCAAATTCAATATCGCATTCCACACGGATCAACGTTGTGCTCAGATATTATCAGTTATTGCAAGTTGAAAATATTAATTCAAAACACAAGAATCTGTTTGAATTGAACCATGTGGAATAACGCAATATTAATTAATATATTCAAAACAGCTTTATATAATTTAAAAAGGCTCTGTTGACAATATTTGTGCTATTCCTATCTGTTGATAGTCCGAAACATGCATTGAAAATATTTAGCGATTTGTGTAGTTCACAACTACACATTAAAGGCGTCTCCTCTCTAGTACACCTAGGCTATTAATAATTATGCGTATTGTAATCTCGGGCTTTGTACTTCACTGGCCAATTTCTTTTTGAACTGATTTTCAAAAAATAAATTTCAATCAATTTTCAAAAGTACTCTTCACCCTCTCACTAAAATCCAATGTAAATTTTCATGGCTATCTATATAGCTACATTACAGTTCCGTATTAGCAAGTGTACAGTCAAATCATGAGCATTGTTTGAATAAAATAGCATAGGTTCCATCGAGTCTCAACACACGGCGCCTTTGAAACGGTGACCACAGTGTCAAACTGGAAGAGGATTTAGTGAGTGTCCCTGTGTCTGAGTGAGTTTGTATCTATTTGAACTATAGCGCCTGTGATTGAGGATGCGAGAAAGCACCTTTCTTCCTTGCATTTCTTGTTTAAATGACAGAATATTTACGCGTTATTACAAATGTCCAACGATTTATTTCAAATATTGCAAATTTGTTTCCTTTAATAATTGATGAATAAGGCAAAACAATTACTGAAAAAGCATAAGAGGTCTAACAAGTCTGGTTTATGCGTTTCTGTAACTGTGTGCATCTTGCACGTCTGTACGTGTTTCAGTTTGTCACTGGCTGCGAGCAGTGCTTTTAAAAGGCGTTTGGCTTTGATGTTTCACAAAGAAATCACAGGTGTACACTGAAATATAACTCTTCATGCCCCGCATTCTCCATTGAATTACTGTTGTGGTGGAATTCACACTGAATTATCAGGTTGCTTCTTAATCACATACATATTATAATCAAGCTTTCTGATATCTGACTAAGCCCAAAGTGGCAAGGAGTGATGTTTTGAAAATATATATGACAGAAAAAAATCAAAATATTATGTTTAAAAAGATTAAAAAGTCCAAGAAAAGCATTGTCTGTGCAGTTCCTATTTGAGATCAAACCAACAGTTCTAACAGCTGACGTCATCAAATGAATACATCTAAAGGCCACGCAGCGACAATTTATAAATAAATAAATAAATGGATTTTTATTTTCTGACAAAATTGGAGTGAAATAGTCGATCACGTGGCAAATTATTCTAATATCAACTCGTATATAATGGTAAAAAGTAATAATAGATTTGTTTATATATTGTATTTACACTATAAAACTATAGTCTGATTTCATTGCTCTGGTATTATGTATTAAATACCAAAACAATGTGTCAGCTATGGCTTAGTATAGAGTAGACCTGTCAGCCTGTCTATCCATCTCTCGATCACATTGTGCCCAAATCTTCATTCAGACTTACACGTCACATATAACAGAGAACGAAAAAGCATAACCATTTTCTGACATGAAAACAGGATAATTTAGGCTCTTATAGAGCACAGACTTGAGTTGATCCATATACCTATTTATTCATTTATGTAAAAGTTTGCTAGTCTGAGGTAAAGTCAAGGAAATCTGTCATTCAGGGATTTGGGAGCTGCATTGTTGTGGCTGAGCGTCTTGCGTTGTCATGGAGTGGGTGAAAAATCGATTGCAACATCAGTTAATGCTAGCTACCCTCGGTCCTATTAAAAAGTGCCTTATTCTGGTTTCCAAAGTACGCAGAGACCATCATGAATATTCACGTTCTGTAGTTTAGTCAAACAAAAATTACATTATAATGGGTAAATCATACATCTCAAATTAGATTTACTCACTCTTTGAGTGTTTACTTAAATTGATATAGGCCTAACACCTGAACATAGTTTTTCTACCTTATTTTAAATATTTATATAAAGTTTTATATAAAAATATCTAATTGCTAAGATATGCGTTAAAAATAGCCTACGTCCTTAGCTACAAAATCTGGTCTGCAGGTAAAACCGAGGGCAGATAATATGATTAAAACACAGCAGATTTTCTATATTAGTAATAATGTATTTGACCAAAATACTCGATGTTTACATAAGACAGTATATTGTATTTTGCATGAATGTGCAAAGTTCTTCAAAAACGCAAACGCAACTGCGTTAATAAGCACTGCATCAAAAATGTAATGTGCTCCAAGCGCTTAAATGCTACACATTTGCCTCTGCATGCACATTCTTGCGGGGGGTGCTGCAGGCCTTGTTCAGGAATTGATTCTCCTATGAAAAAAATTACATCTTGCAGAGTGCTGTGCCAACGTTCATGAATATGTATCAATATGTCACTGCAGTGCCACAGTACCCCTATAGCATTCAATATAAAGTTAAAGCTAAGAAAGAACAGTACATTTGAGTAGGAAATATAAAAAAAAATAGGCTAGTCGCTCCAAACAAAACATCTCAAACGCTGTTTCGTCATGTTCTTATTCCAGAAAGCAATAGCGTCCCTTTGAAGGAACAAATCCGTATTAAATCTCGCATAGTTCAGCAGAATATGAACAGGCCTTCCTGCGTCGATTCAGCCTCGGTGCAATGCGGTAAAATGTGTGGCTGATATGAAGAACAGCATGAGCAAGTGAGATGATAGCCTAATTTAAATCTGCGGTCAGACATAGGCTAACAAGAAATTGGAGAGTAAGAAATGGGAAGCGTCATTGCGCTCTCCTAATAACAATACACAGACAGTATCTTCATTTTTAACACGCTCAGATTTCTTTGTTAGTTATAGGCTATTATCACCTGCTTTGAGATTAGTTATCACAACCAGAGGTTTCACTTAAGTGAGAATGCAAAATCTTATCAAAACCAAGAAACAAAGCACGAAAAAACGGATTATGTAGCCTAGACTGTGGACCCATAGAATGTTTTCTGTTTTGCCGGTCCATTTATGACTTGTTTAAAGTCGGTGTCGTAAAACTAGACAACATTAAAATCAAAAAGCACTGACTTAAAGGATCTCATGCACGCTTTGGCAAATCGTCCTTGTAGCTTCGTATTTTCTACGTTACTCATTTGACCACGTTAAGCCCTTTACATTTAGAAGGCTGCATTACAATGACAACTAAAGGTCCGTTTGTCAGAGCGTCTAACTAGACAAAATGTCTCCCCCACTTTCAGGCACTTCTAGTCGGAAGTCCAAGTTCAAGTTAAAGGAGGCGGTCAGTTCCTCTGCAGACATGTTAATTGCGACAGCATGTAAGTGCAACTTTCTCAGTTTCTGGCATCTTTTCTTTAAAGATATGGTTAAGATATAGGCTAGTCAAAGTTTTGTTTTTATTTCCTCCATATCTAACGGAATATACCGTTGGAATCTCAGAATGCACGTGCCAGAAGTGGGTTATGAAAATCTGGAATATGAGCTGGAATATTTTGGACCAATCTATCACATCTTCTATAAGATCATTTTTATCGGTTTTGTGGTAATTTGTAGCTTTAAGAAAATAAAACAAAATTCTGTATAGGCTAAGTAATGCTGCGAGCTCTTGCTTTATGCGTTTCAATTTCAAACGTAGCAGTTTTGGATTATTTCAGAATATTTTCTCTTTAAGGGAAAAACAGTAGCAAAACACTACAGCAACCGACAAACAACAATTTACTTCAAGTTTCTACGTTTTACAAATACACTGGCCTTATTGTATTATACTGTATAAAACAGTAGCTACATCGGCCTATAACATATATATCACACATATATAGGCTAATCTACTGATATGGAATGAGTTATAGTTAAAAATATAGGCGTTTGTCAAGCATGGCTCGTTGTTTTTCACCAGGAAAAAGTAACAAGTTTTTAGGCTACTAAAAAAGCAACACATATCTTTATTTTAACAAACGACCAAAACAAGTCAACTATTGGGGTTTAAACAGAGGATGAATGAGAGTCTTTTCAACAAAATGCAACAATTATTAGAACATGTAATTAGAACAGCTGCGAGTTATTTTTTACGTTTGACTATGTTTTTTTCCTCTTCGTAGCAACAGCTACAAACAGCAAAACAAGAGCTTGTACTTCCACAATAATTTGCTACCATTATATTGTGTTATATTTCACAGGGCGTTCAGTCGTCATTGGAAAAATATAATTTTTGATTTATAAAACGTTATCAAATATATGTATAAAATAACTACATAAAGAAGCCTATAGTGTGACAATCTCATTAAACACTGTTTTGTTGTTTATCTAAAATCTATTTGCATGCGACGGTATACGTACAGTTGAGTGCCTATATTTCCATACAACCTTTCTCTACTAAATGTATAACCCCCTTGCAGAATTTAAATAAATCTAAGAAATAGAAACGTTATTTTTAGAGCTACATAGTACACGGTTATTGGCATCGATGGTTTCATAAAGAAAAATTGCACAACAGGTTCTTTATAGTGGAAAAGGTTCTTTAGATTATTGAAATGTTTTTCACACTAAGGTAAAATGGTTCTTTTAAGAACTGATCACTGAAAGGTTTTCTGGGGAACTAAAAATTATTCTTCTATGGCATCATGGCGAAAACTGACGTTTGGAACCTTTATTTTTAAGAGTGTACATAAGATATTTACATGTTTCTCACAGGACAAAATTTACACCGATCATCCTGATTATAAAAGTTTAATATTGGTTCTTATATGAATGCAAGCACCTTTTATAGTTGAGTATGAGTCTCTCAGTTGTCCTACTGTGAGAAGCTGGATCTCAGCCACTGTTGGGAAGAGCTCAAAAGTACAGAAAATACTGGAAAACCAAAGTAATGTGTAGTACATAGAGGATTTCTCTAAAGAAGTGGGCAGCTTCACTACTCAGGGGAAAAAACACTAACACAAGGCATAGAAACAGTCATTGATCATCGAGGAAATAAGGTGATGTGTGTAAATTTACACATTATTGTTATTATATGCAGAGTACATGTGAATTTCTGAGTAATATAGCGTAATCTGCAGTTCCAAAAAAAAAAAAAAAAATACGATCCCTCTTTAATTTGTACTCAGTTGTGTGTGTGGCGTGTATGTGTGTGTGTACAGACGTGCAAAGAGCTGAAGGGTGGAATGTTAAAAGCATGGATGAAAGCAAAAATCAGTAAATGTGACGGGATATTCTGACAGTGCTGAAAATCTCTGGAAAAACACCACGATCAGCCCAAAGTAATAATCTATTAATATATATATATATATATATATATATATATATATATACAGAGTCAAAACAAAATTTATTCAGACACCTTGAACATTTCATTCATTAATACAGTTTATTCACTATAGTTAAAAAAAAAGGTATAAAATATGACAAGATCTCAGAGTTAAACTGTGTCAGAAAAAAATTATCTTAATTATGTCAGATAACACCAATAACTTCTGGTTCCAGATTTTTATCAATTTTTACTGGTAGTCCACTGTATGAAGAATTTTTGGGTATAATATGTCATAGTTTACTTTATTTTTGCTATCCTCACTCACTTACATAAATGAACTACAGTGTCCTGCACCCTCTAGTAAAAATATATCAAAAATATAAAAAATGTCTGAGTAATTGTTGGTTTGACTGTATATATATATATATATATATATATATATATATATATATATATATATATATATATATATATATATTTGTTATTCTCTGGTACCTTGACATGCAACTTAATTCTTTATTATCTCTTAATATCCATATTTTAAGCATCTGTAGAGTTAATTCTTACTTTAACGACAAGGAATCGTTGAACACAAAATAGACAGAAACCCTGGGTTACACTGTTCACATTTTATATAAAGTTGCAAACTGCATCAGACCCGTTCAGTATTCACACTTTTCTTATATTTTGTTACATTTTTGAAAAAGTACATGTAAACTGTAAAGGGGAAAAAACGAAACTGGATGGTTTGTTATTGTTATTATTATTAATGGAGGGTGCACTTGAATAGTCCTTGGATCTAGGATTTAATACATATACCTCACCAAAAATTGCTCACAAATAGCTTCTGAAATCACCATGAAAATACGGACAAAAGTTGTTTTAATCGTCTCATTCCAGGCAAATGTAACCAAACAGACAATTCGTTCTCCCTCTGCATTTTACAAAACATGATGAAGGTCAAGGCACAAGCATTGCTCTTGCAGACTTCAATCACTCAAAAAGCATGAGAAACGTCTTTGAGCATTTGCATTTGACTAGAAGTATAGTTTAAGTGATCTTCAACATACGTACATAAAAAATAAAAACGATTGTTTTCCCAAAATCTTAAAAAGTAAATGTATAATTTGTATCAGAGCAGACTAAAACAAGTTAGCTATTTGTGCCGTTTTCACGACCTTCTGATTATGTCTGAACATTTTATCCACATAATTCCGAATTTACAGTTGTCCTATAAGGAAAAAGAGGGTCACAATCAAGTCATTTGGCATGAAAGTATAGCTAGTTTTGAGCAATATTAGTGAGCACTTAATAAAATATAGCTCTTTGGACACATCTAAATTGATGTACAAAATAAAAATAAAATCGCTCTTGAACACTAAAATAATACCACATTTTAAACTAAGACATCAGAGAGAAATAGCCATAAATTCGCACGCACGACACTAGTGTCCTAAACGCATATTTACGCAAGGACAAATTACGCATTTACAAAAAAAGCGCATTTTTGAACAATTAAATATTACAGTCGGTTAATATATGAAATTAATACATTAGTATACAAAATCGAAAAGCACTTTCACAATCGATTCATATTCTGCTGGACAAGGACAACAAGTAAAGTTCAAGTTCAATGTCTCTCACAGCAGACAGCCAAGGAGAACGCGCAAGGAGACCCCTTCACCTCTAACAAAATAAATCACAGAATGAATGCACAACTTTTGTCTTTAAGTTTAAAAACACGTTTCTATGTGAAATTTTGTTTTATTAAACTCTAGTAGTTCAGTCGATGAATCAGAATTCCATTCGTATATAGAAAAACATAACTGCATACATTTCACAGCAAACAGATAATTAACTGGAGAAACCACATGAGGATAGTACAAAAGTAACTTTCCCTCACAAAGTTCATATTAACATGTATGGTCACTTTCAGTGGTGCATTAGACACATTTTTTACACCGTCCGTCTTGATCCAAACAACAATTTTGGACCGTTCCTGCGTTTAATTACGTGCAACGTTGGATGTGTTATTTTTGGCACATGCTACCTAAAATTGCAGCTTCACAAACCCAATATAACGGTCTAGGTTTAAACTTAAAACAGTAAGTGATACTCATCACCTCTCCAGTTTAACATCATTTTATCATTCAAAATTCAGTGTTTAAGTGTTCCCCGTTTTCTCATTTATAACCAACATTTTCAAACGTTATAGTCTTGTAAAACATATCTCAATAAAAAGTGTACTTATTTTCTTTTGTTTCCTAGCATTAGATTCGATTTCAGCATAAAGAGAACATGAACAATGTGGAAGTTACAGTTCAAAACTTTTATACGTGAAATGTCTTGGATAAGTTCGACTAATTTATCAAAAAAAAAAAAGAAAAAAAAAAAAAAAAAAAAGAAAGAAATAGAAATAGAAATAAAATAAATCATTTAAGGGTATTTTAACCCATCATCTTACTGAACAAAATTATTTATGATTATCCATATTCGACTGTTCCACTAAAGGTCTTATGAATAAATTTACTTTCAAGAAAAGTTTTGTCAATTTGCACCCGAGAACGCCACATTCAGTGTTATTTATATATATATTTCCACAAAACGAGAATTCGCATTCGCTAATGAGAACCTGTTCCAGATATTTTAAATAATGGAACCTAATCACATGGATAAACCTATCTTGACATTGAGTTTGGAGCTATACAAAGGCGTGGAACGGTCATCAGATAAAGCCATTCTATCCCGAGTTCCAAATAAACATTTTAACTATGCTTAAATGTGTGTGCCTCCAGTACTCCGATTGGTTTTATTGATTTAATTGGTATGTTTAAAGACCTATTCTTGTTTGGATAAAAGTTGTTTTTCTCAGTCAAGACGTCCATAAATGCAAAGTAAATACAAACCAAATGTAATTTGAAATTAAAGCTTTTTTTATTAACATATCCAGAGTGGTTATAGGGCATTGAAAAACCGCATTTTGCAACATTTTATCCTGCGTGGGATTTTATGAAGGGCCCTGCAGAAGTGAGGAGTTGTGATTTTAAATTCGCTTATATCAACAGAGCGCGCACTCAGGGTCTTTAATTAATCCTGTCCTTAATTAGATAATTAACGCATCCTGCTGCTGTAAAATAATATGCATGAGTGAGATATTAAATGCTTGAAAGGACTTAACACGACTGTCGACGGCAATAATGTACAGTCTCTGAACGCTGGACAATATATGTAGCTACGTGACTTACTGTTATTGCAAGAGCTGGTTGCTAGTGTACAAGCACGTGATGGTCTGCAAAGTAGACAACTAGAGGATGGAGACGAATCAAGCACGTTATGGTCGGCAAAGTAGCCTACAGTAGACAACTAGAGGACGGAGACGAATCAAACACGTTCTTTTAAATGTTCATGTTACTTGGCAAAACAAACCGTATCATGCAATACAGCCTCATTATGTTATAAGAAGACTTGCAGATTATAGACGTGAAATGCTTTGGTACAGTCCCTGTTCCTTATTTGCTTCAAGTCTGTAGCATGCTGGACTACTTTCAGAGAAAAAAACTTCCAAACATTTTTTCCTGCTTCACCACTAAATACTGAGATGACAGTGAATGTAAGTGGACACTTCATAAGAGATGGAGCTGCAGGGCTCAGTGAAGGTTCATTGTGGTCAGCAGTAAAATCAGAGAATCAGCTGGTGGGGTTTAGTGTATAATGTTGGAAGAAACAACAGAGACGTCTTGCAGAGATCTTAGGTCGTTGTTCAAGATCACTGCTGAGTCTCACAAGAAGCGGTCTGAATGACTAGATGAGAGAGAACAACAGGAAGATGTACCTGCCATGAACAATCCATGAGCACTTTAAATGATGGTCATTAAAATGTATTTTTAGCAAGCTACACCTATACTTAGTTTGGGGTGGGGGGCGATTGGTGCAAAATTAATGGACAACACCATCAGTTAAAAAGAATGGTAAAAATAAATAAAAATGTTTCTGTATTTTATTAAATCCAAATGTGACTTTGTGCTGAAATGCCCAGTGGACAGCAGTGCTTTCATCTTGTAATTTCTATTAAACCACCAGTTTAATAATAAATGCTTATTTAGTGTTCAGTGTTCAATTGGTGCCATCACACATGAATGAAGATGTGCACAATCAGTTTTGAATCAATAAAAATCTGGAAAAATTACATTTCTTTCACTTAAAGGGAAAGTTTACCCAGAAAGGAAAATTCTGCCATCATTTACTCACCTTCAAGTTGTTTCAAACCTGTATGAATTTCTTTCTTCTGCTGAACACAAAAGAAGATATTTTAAAGAATGTCGGTAGCCAAACAGTTGATGGGACCCCATTGACTTCCATATAATGAAAAAAAAAAAAAAAAAAAAAAAATATATATATATATATATATATATATATATACACACTATGGAAGTCAATGGGGTCCCATCTACTGTTCTTTTGTGTTCAGCAGAAGAAAGAAATTCACAGGGTGTACAGGGTCATTTTTGGGTGTACTATCCCTTTAACTTGTATGGGATGTCTGGGATCTCACCTAACACCTTCAATTTGAAGACTGCACTAGAATCACAAATTTTTTTTTTTTTTTTTTAATAACCTTAAAGCAAGAGAATCATCCCAAAAATTTGTCAAACATCTGCACAAAAAAAGAAAAGAAAAAACAAGAACGAAAAAAAAAGCTTGTGTAGAAAGCTTGCATTTGTTTAAGGTATTGGTTTGGTTACCCTTAACTCCTGATAATCAGTCTGGGCAAAGTCAAAGTACAAACAAAAACACTAACTAATAACTTATTTTGTGAGAATTAGCTTTCTCTAAGCAGTAAAATACTCCCAATAATGCTATTGTTCATTTAATTGTGGCTCTTTCCCAGTGTTTATTACTTTACTGTAATGAATGGTTTTGAAGTTTTTTTATAATGATTTATAATTTATAATGTAATTTTATAATGAAAATAAAAGTATTTTAAATCATTTGTAACATTATAGGATCAAAGCACCGTGATAGTTGGTTGGCCAAGTGTGATAACCTGAGGTGTGTTTCTCAAAAGCATTGTTCCGTTGAATTGTTTTGGTAATGACAGTTGGTAGTGCACAAAAAAGAATCTGTTAACATTCCTATTCACTTTAGTTCCAGGACCCCCTAAATTTACAATTTGAAATCTGCCCTTATTGCTCATGGGACCACAGAAGTTCCTGAGCTGTAAATGCTATGTGACTAAACACTCTGGTGCTGCAAGAAAATTATGTCATACTTTGACCCTTAGTAATATGTTCCAAGGTTTTTTGCATAAAACTGTAGCTCACTCCAATGACTACTATACGGAGGTGAGTAACTTCTGCACCACTAGTATCACCAAACCGAACTGAAAAAAACAAAACAAAATGATTGTTTTCAACCATTGTTTTCTACCAGTGTCAGGTGGATGCTCAAACAAACACAAATGTTATGATATGGCTACAGAGCCAGTTTTGTACTTTGAGGGCAGAATTAAACCTACAAATTTAAGAAAATGTCCAATGATAATATTAACCATTTACATTGTTATGAAAAATGAAAACACATTTACAAAGAAAGAATCAACACCGCCACAGCAGCAAAAGCTAAAGAGGACTGCTATGGAAAAAAAAAAGCTGAATATCAGTTTTTAGCTCCAAACTTCAACCTCTACTACCATGTTCAAAAGAAAAGGAATAAAATAATAAGAATAATGCATTAATGCATCACAATAGCTCTGTACCATGGCTGTACAACCCTTTGTCACTTTGTGTATCTAACCTACACATTTTGTTTTTTTACACACATTGTACTTCAGGTGATCCTGGAGCTGAACTGTCAATAAATTAGACACTGAGTACTTAAAATATGGGAAGATGGTATACATTAATAAGACCTATTTTGTTCTTTATTTCTAGCAACATGATGAGCAATAAATAATTATTTAGTGTACAAAATGTGATCTCAAGATGAAATAGTCTATGATTATGGCTTTGACAGCTGAGTGGTCCATGTGGAACAGGGAGGCACTCACATTTTGGTGGCAAATACCTCTTTTTCTGATAGCAGCTTGACTGTGAAGCGATCATTTTTAATGGCATTGTATTAATGCACCTTACTAGCTATTTTATAGGATTTATATTTTTATAGATATTTTATATCTATAAAAAGCAATATAAATGACCAGGGAACACAATAAATGTGCCTTTAAACAAAAACTGTGATAACCAAACAGCTTTTACAGAGGTTCTTGGCATCAGTGCACACAGATATGTAAACATGAAGTTATAATACACTCAAAATGGTGACAAAGACACAAGACTCCATCTGCCAAAAATCTCTGTCTCTCAACTGCCAATTTTGTTGGTTTCTATCATTCTTTGCACTTATGCACTGGAAATTACAGCTAGAGGGGAGATTTTATGCAATGGCAAAGTTTACAAGTATTCAATTCTCCACAAATTAGCTATAGACAACTGTCCATTTGCATGATAAACAGATAAAGATGGACTAGTTATGACGACATGTCATCTAAGAATCAATATCCTGTTGTAAAGATGAAAAAACAAACAACAACAACTCTGTTACTATGGCTTTTACTGAGTATCTAAACAATAGGCTACTTTTTTTCAGTTTTTAGAACGCTTGAATCAAAACAGCACCAATTCTTCATTTTTCAGTATGTTAGCCACCAAGTTTTATGTCAAAATTCTGAATGTTTAACATCACTTGCACCATTTGTCTTTCATATAAAAAAATAAATCACAGGCTAAGCAAAAATTAGTGGATGACTTCAACCCTTTGGGGTATTTATAAGGTACAACACCGAATATATGGATGTGAACCTTGAGAACACATTTATAGTCTTTCTTATCAGAGCAAAACTGTGCATATATATTGCTCATATATTTAGAATATGCATTGAGTGATTAAAAAACCATTTGAGTTTAATTTTTTAATAAAAATGTGAGATGGAAATTTTGGCCTACTTTGCTTCCATAACATGTCTTCTATGACTAGTGGAAAGTAATATACACATTGAAGCGTTTATTTTATTACACTACATATTTTTGTCTATAGACTATTTCCACAAAATTAGGTTTTTGAGTTAGAATCTCCATGTCAGCACCATTTACATACACCAAAGTTTTATTCAAGTTTTTTATTCAAGTTTTATTCCTGTTTATATATTATTATAGGTTTTTACAGAGAGGTTTGTTCAAATATCATTCGTCTGATTTATATAACATTTTATTCCTAACAACGTGATTTTTAGGATTTTATTTTTTCTGGCTGTTGACAGTATTTTCTGATATATGAAGTGTAAAACCTTGTAAAACCTTTTTAACTCTAATGTCATCAAAATAAAAAAGGATTTTGAACCTGGCTTCATCCAGTGTTCAGATTTCTGTTCTGGAAATGTATGCAAATTAGTGCATATTTAATTAGATAATGCCTCAGTTGCATATTTAAACATAAAATTTTGGAAAACTTGTAATACAAAACAACTGTCTTAATGTACTATGATTAATCAACTGGGAAATCTATTAGTTAAATTATTTTTACCCTATTACACTATGGTGTCTTGCCTTAAAGACGTGTATCAGTATTTTACACTTACACAGATATTAGCCAAGCTAAGCATTTTATATGACAATATTGCATCTAACCGCAGCATTCACCGCAACATCACTCTGTAGTTTTAATCAGACTACACTTATCATTGTCCTTCCCAGAAACGTCTAGTTTAGAAACTAGTCTAGAAACCTCACGCAACCATGTCTGACCCACTCCTTTATGGTCTCCTGTCATGTCTATACCAAGCATCATTTGTTATTCCATTCAACAATAAAAAATGCTAATTACAAAAGACTTCGTTGTCATGCAAAACAGTACACAGTTAGCTTTTGGAAAATTTTGCTTGGTTTGTGCCTTAAGTAGTAAAGGCCAGGCCTCAAACCCAAGCCATGCTGCTGAAGTACTCAAGCTAAGCTCCTGGTCTCCAGTTATGACCCAATGAGGGAAAAATGTCTCTCTTGAAACAGGTCCATGAGAGGCAACCTGGTATGATCTCTCCTCTATCTCGTTCAGTTATGTGTATTGTTCCTCTATCTTATTTGACACCTGTATGTGAGCACTGATTCAGTTTCCATTACAGCATTGCCCTTTTGTTAATTAGTCTCCATCTGGTTTCAGTTAAAGCACTGATGTCACCGCTCCCCCTCCCTATAGTACGCCAGTCACTCCAGAGAAACAAGGAAAACATTATAGCTGCCTCTAATTAAATAACCAGGGAGCGTTTGTCACTATCTGTGTCTCTTGGCTACACTTTGACTCCCACTTAGACTAAAACATTTGGATTTGTTGCAAAGCCACATGCAATGTATGGCTTGGATTTATTGTCTTTCCACTCCCACACAAACAAAGGAAGAGAACAGTCCTAAGGTATATATGCATGAAAATTATTCATAGTTGGTGGTGATCTGGCCATTTTATTTTTCATACAACGAGGCTTTTCACACTTGAAATAGCTAACCCTGGGTCATTCTAAACCCCAGGTAAACAGAGTCCTGGGTTATCTTGCTTCACTTTCACACTGCTTGTAATTAACCCGGGGTTGACAATTAATCCTGGGTATTCATAAGCTGACGTTTCACAATGTACATTCCTAAACCCTGGGTTAACGTTCTTATTTGCATATTTGCGGTGTCAGTGTCAGTGATTGGATAAACACATCAAGCGACTTGTTTACATAGATCTGGCATTGGGTATCCGCGTATTGCCGACTGTACTATCGAGTTTATATTGAATGGGCATTTCGGACTATAAAGGTCAAAATGATGGTCTCTTCTTCACTCAAATTGTCATGTTTTCTGTCTGGTTTCATAACCCAGGGGAAAAAGTGGTGCTAACCCCGCGTCTAAGTGTGAAACGTTCCTTTACCCGGGGTTAAAAGCGTTGTTTAGAATGATGATAACCCGGGGTTAAGCGCAGCGCAGTGTGAAAAGGCCTAACATTTTCTATATTTGGGATGGTACTTATCCCATACATAATGAGATCATGAAGCTCTTTAATATATATTAAAATTCCACAGGGCTAATGGTGTCGAATAATGAATTTGAGAAATGCAACAGTGAAATTAATTTAGTAGTCAAAATGTTAAGAGAAACACAATACCAACATTAGAATAAGAACCTGACTATAATTTTGCATGCATTAAAGGGGTGGTATAATGCCACTTTTACAAGATGTAAAGTAAGTCTCTGATGTCCCCAGAGTATGTATGTGAAGTTTTAGCTCAAAATACCCCACAGATCATTTTTTATAGCATGTTAAATTTGTCACTTTTTGAGGGTGAGCAAAAACGCTCAGTTTTTGTGTGTGTCCCTTTAAATGCAAATGAGCTGCTGCTCTCAAAAAGAGGGCAGAGTTTCAAAAGCTACAGCAGATTACCTCAGACTCACTTAAAATGTCAGAAACTGTTCAGCCTTTTATGTTCAAACAGGAATCGGACAATGATGGAGAGAAGTGACAACATGTAGAATGCAACAGGACATTTCTGAATGGTTAGTGGATGAATTTATGTAGCTGATGTGGAGTTAACTATCTTAAAGTTATTGACTGCATATTCTGTCATGATAATCTAAAAATCGCTTGTGTGGGAATTATTGTAAGATGTCTACAGAGCCAGAGAATATATGCTGCATGAAGATAGAACAGGTATTGATGTTGTTTATGCTCTAACAGCAACATTACAAACTAACTAAAGTTAAAAAAGTAAAATCCCAATGAACCACCCCTTTAAAGCATGGACAAAACGATGCAAACAAAGGATAATAATGTAATTGCTACAATTCGCCTGGCTTCTCAGTGCATAACATTTCAAATCTGTCAAATTGTCTCAATAAAGATTGGCTTCCTCCAGTCAAGGTCAGAAAGACTCCCTAATGTCCAGAGGGTGAACCATAACAAGGTGAATGGCTGATATCACCAGTGTCAATAAATAAAAGAGCTCTTACATTATACGTCAAGACACATCAACTTTAATGTGTTGCTCATAAGAAATGACAATAATTCATTTTAATTTAAAGATAATTTACCCCTGGTTTCACAGACAAGGCTTAAGCCTAATCCCAGACTAAAATGCATGCTTGAGCTGTTTTAACTGAAAGCAACTTGCACTGACATATCTTAAAATATGTCAGTGCCATTGTTTTGTCTCAAAATGCATACCAGTAATGTTTTATAAAACATTAAAGCTACTTATAAAAGCTACTTAATGTCCTAATTAAACTAAGGCTTAATCCTGGCTTAATGTAAGCCCTGTCTGTGAAACCAGGCCTTCGTGTAAATGTAAAATATGGGTTTCAGGCCCAAAGTGTGTAAAGTCTCTATTCTTTTAAGCAGCCAATTAGAATTAGTTGAAATTTAACAATATAAATGCAATAACTACATTAGTGACACTGAAATGTAAAGATACATTCATCTTAACGCACACAATTTGTTTGTGAAATCATTTCAACAATATCATCCACAGTAAAAAAGAATGAGGACATAACTCAGGGATCATATTGTTGAAAGCCTAAATTCACAATTTTGGCACAATGTCCAAGGACATAAACATTTAGATTACCATTTAAGAAGAGTGGCTGAGTCATCAATGCTTTGTCGGCTCTCCTGGAAGTAGAGCTGCATGATTCTGGATAAAATGAGAATTACATTTGTTTTGGTTTCAAATAGAGATCACGATTCTCCCACGATTCTGAATATAAAACTAAACAAAATAACATGTAATTTACTAGAGGTTCTGACAAAATATTAATTGCTGGAACATGTTTAATTTGAATGAATTATGTTTTAAAAAATGGTTTTGAATGAATTCAATGATAATTTATATAAATTGTTGAATTTGAATAAATTGTTGTTTCATTACTGGATGAATCAGTGTTTTTGAACAAATCTTTTGAATGAATGATTCAATGACAAATACATTTTTTAACAGTCACTTGTTGCCAACCAGTGGCGTAAGATGTAATTGAAACAGCTGTTATTTGACGCGCCAAGGTGGTTTGCTCTATTTTGATCGCTATGTAGACATCAGTGTTTATATCCTAAATTTAAACATTTATCTCAGTACTTCTGTGATAATTTGAATATTTGTAACACAGAAATAACTACTTTGTGGTTCAAAACTGTTTTGGTATAATTTTGTCAAAGGTTTAAAAGACTCGTTGTCATTAATAAAATGAAATCGAGATTGCTTTTTTGATTAATCGTGCAGCTCTACTGGAAGGCTGTTAATTCCACATAATATCTAGGCCGCTGTATTGAGCAATTTCAACTAGTTACTGGATTAACCAGATTTCATGCCACCAGTTCTTATTTTCATAACAATCAGAGGGACCTATAATCATAGTGTGCATATATGTAAATTATTAAAACAAAGCCAACACTTTCACTAATTTCTTCAAACTTTTATCGGAGGCATCTAGGCTGTTTTTTTATTGAATTACTTTATTTTTTTTTACTGATCACTTCATTGATTGCAGGTCTATCAGAGAATTCATAAGATGGATCTTACAATGCTTAGCCTATTTGTAATTGTACAGTAGCATTTTGTAGTTTTATGTGTGCTACATGTGTGTTGTTGTTCAAGACAGGTGAAACCCTAATAATTTTAATATTTCATGTAAACACGGTTTTCTTTCATTTTAACGGTTTTTGCTGTACATAAATTGTTGTATAAATTCCAATAAGCACCTTAAGTAGACCTAATGATGCTAAAGGCATACAGGGGTAAAAGGTGCATTTGACTTTATTTTCCTCTAAACTATGGCACAAAAACTCAGGAATTTCCAAAACATCCGCTTTTCAAGGTGCACATGGAAATTTGGTTGATCTTTCTGTATTTTTTTTTTATATTAACATTTTAATGACATATTAAAAGCACTTGTCTTTTTTATTAAGGTGTGCCTTTAGCCCCTTTATACCCTTCACCGTTCAGAAACAAATGTCTTAGTTTAGTAATTGATCTTAAGAAGTCAGTTTGGTTCAAGGCTTAGAACTTTTTATTTTTAATCTCTTGAAATGCCAGAGGAGAAAATGAATGCTTGCTAAAAATATATCATATTGTACGAGCTGGCTAATACAAAACTAAGCTTACATCTTCAGTCCTCTGGAAACAAACCACCACAATTTCAAAGCAAAAGAATACAGGAAATCATTTTAGCGAGTATTGAATTGGACCTGTAATATTATACATATCAATAATTTGTAAATAATTACTATAAATAACATTTGTTTTAACCCAATGTTGCTGCTGATTAAAAAAAAATATATTATTGTTCGCAACAGACCAATTTGTCATAAACATATGTTTCTTTGAAGAAGTATTCTAAATATACAAAGGGTATTTGGTCCAAATTTAACCACTCGAAAGCATTATATAATCCAGTTCAGTTGCTTTACCACCACACACAGTCGTCTGTCGGTCCATGCGGTACAGTCCACTTGTCTTAATGGCTTTTCCTGATGGCTTGCTGTTCTCAGGTAATGACATCTGGGTGTTTACTGTGCTGACTGGCTGAGACTCGCTGCAGGCTGAATGAGTACCTGAGGGGTGGCTGGATGGCACGGCAGGCCGGTTTATGAGGAGGGATGGTAAACAGACAGCAGCAATGGCCAAAACCAAGGTCCTGCTCTTTGGATCGAGCAAGTCTGAAGCCAGAGGAAAGAGCCAGCCAAACAGGAAGCAAACGCACTCTCCCTTTTCACTACATCATAAATGCTCTCTTCATTCCAGCCAAATCTGAGCTGTTCCTCAAGAACTTGGACATTATATAATATGTCTACTGATATAATTTATATCTTATACTTAATAATCCATTATTCAGGTATGTTCTTTCAGGTATGTGGATTTCCACAGCAACCTTCCAGTGAAAGCACTACAGTTGAGATGTTTATTAATATCATCACCACAGCATTCTGATGCTTTTTCTTTTTTCCACAGACGGATTAGTTGTAAAATATGAGGGCAATCAAAATCCCACATGACTCAAAACTGGATCAGATCCAGTTTCACTTCATACTTCCTCTCCCATCCTTGTGATGTTAATCATTGTCCCACAGTTACCAGTGTTCTTTTATCACACAACACTTTTATAGGAAGACATAATGTTTGGCTGTAAAAATGTCTCAAACAACATGCTACATTTGTATGCCAACAGATCCTGAAACCCACATGAAACTAATTACATCATCCACCATTCTTAAGTTTTCATGCATTCAGACAGAAAGAAAGATCGACGGAGAGACAGACAGATAAAGAGAAGCAGAAAGACAGGTTTGTGACTTTAGCTGAGATCTTCTTGTTGTGGTATATTCTCCTTGGCACTAAAAGTCATAAAAGGCCTTCAGGTTTTACAATGTCATGTCCAAACGCAGCATCCCCCACGGCTTCTCTTTCCCTTTCTCTCTCTTTTTCTCCTCCCTCCCTCTGAGCTACCTTCACCTCCCCCCATGCTATCTTCCTTCATCAGTCGAAACAGACAAGCATATGCTGAAAAGCACTATGAATATTGCTGAAAACTACAGACTGGAAGGAATTTAGTGGTCTTGTGTTTGTGTGCCATTGATTTTTTTGACAGTGGTCAGAATGTTCTAATGCATGTGGTACAGATCGAACAATTTCGAAACCGCGTTTGCTTCTGATGTCTTTCCAAGAACACATCAGAAGTGCCGTTTTAGGCTTAGGGTGCCAGTGCAAGTCCATTTTAGAGTTATTTTGCTGCTTTTGAACACTTATTGTTTTAAAATAAGCAATCAGTACAGATAAAAAAAAATCTACAATGACTTTTCAAAAGAAAAAAATAAGTGTCAAACATTGTGAAAGTCATTCCTTTCTTTAAAGCTGACATTCTGATTTATTGTCGGCCTTTCAAAACAAAAGACTCAGAGGTGACCAATAAATCCGTCCGTACTTTGCTTCCTCAAGCTATTTGTCCTCTTGAGGTGTAAAACACTCTGAGGCAAGCCCTACTTGAACCAGAGCTGTGAACATATAGCGTCCACCAATTATCCTGTCTGTCTGCTGCTCTGCTAATTATGGCTTGCTTGATGCGTTTGTGCGCGAATGTGTCTCTTATGGACAGACGGGGGCTAATAACACCATATTTTTTGAAAAGACAGAAGGCCTCTGGCCATCGCTTTCAACACACATGCCACACAGGCAGTCCCACCCACAGCACTCAGACCTGTCATTGACGGCCATCCCCTTTCCCACTCTTAGACTCTCGGCAGCTGTGGCCTAGCGTGACAGAAAAGTGCAACAAATTACTTTGCTACCACTTCTGGGGGCAAATGTCAAATATCCCTATATATTTACCAGAATGGAGTCGTGCACAGGCACTTACACAAGGATGGGTATTTTCTGTGCAGGGTGTGGATGTCATGTCAGCGAGAGAGAGCGAGAGAGAGAGAGAAAAAAAACTGGTTTCCTTTTCTGGATGCCATCCAGGTCTGTGCACAGTACCAGGCAGCTGTCAGTAGGATTGATGAGCCCAGCTGGTGAAGATGTGCTGGGTGTCAGCAGGGCAGCAGATTTTAGCGGGGCCAGAGAGCATTCGCCGCATGAGTTAGGTGTGATCTGAAGAGGACGTGATTTAGAGTGCTACGACCGGGCAGGTGAGATGACTGTGCCGCGGATACTTTGCTGGTGAATCAGCCGAAAGTCATTTCAAGAAGTGGGAGGAGTGTGCAACGGTGAGCAGAGGTCAGGTTGTGCGCTTGTGCGTAAATACAAGACATCGCTGGAGGTGCAAAAGCTCCGTGCAGATGTCCAAATAAATAGTAAATCATTGCGGGTGCTCAAATGCTTTTTGCACCGAATGTGTCTGCCAGCCCAGGGGCTAGCGAATGACTAAAACATTAGCAGGAATCCTCAAGGCCCTCACGCTCTCTCCCATCCCCCTCCGCGCTAGCCCTGTGCAAACACACACATGCACACTGAGCCAAAATGGTGCCCATTCACATGCACACTTTAAAACATCATGGCCTCTCTCCGGCTGGGGAATGCGTATTCGTGCGTTGCTTCGCTCGTATACACAAAGTGTCTATTTAGGTGTGTGTCCTCATTCCAAGAGCTGTAAAGATGCCATTGGCATCTCAGCCCAGAACACTGAATCGAGTTACAGGTGTTCCTTTTAACACAGTTGCCCTGAAAAAAAAAAAAAAAACATTTTATGACCAAGCTTGTATGGAGGCCTGGGGAACCAGAAGTGACACAGACCCACAAAACAAGTTAAAACCACGTACCTAAGATCATAGACACCAAACACACACACACACACAGAGAGAGAGAGAGAGAGAGAGAGAGAGAGATGCCTTTAGAGTAAAGTAAAAATCTCTCATATAGTTCACAACATATCATTCTCTTGAAATGTTGGTCAGAAATTTTAATGTGTATAAATGGTGCGTGTAAATCATCTTGTTTTATGAGGTAAACATTCTTCATTTCTTCATACTGCATAACTAGTCTTTCACTAGCTTAAAGTGAGCAGTTCACTCTCCTTACCCTTCTTTTTACAGCGTGGTTGAAAATGAAAATAAAGCCACAATGAATCTCTCTATATTTTTAACACAGACATTTGCATTTTAAAGGGCGTCGTGATGAGTTAACTTAACAGTTCCTATGTACAGTTACATTATTGCCTCTAATAATTATCAGTGATAAACTGCCTGAACATTAAAAAGAAATACAAATCCATTCACATTTTTATGGCTGGAAAAATTATAGCGTGACATTTGAGAGTCATTGAGCTGCAGCTAACGGGCTTATTTTGGAAAGTCAAAGACATCTCAAATGCTTTGGCAGTTTGTAATTTGGCCGCGGTTTGGGATGGCTTCAGTAAGATGGCCTCGACAAAGTCCTTTTTATTTAACACAAACTCTTAAATGATAAATGTTGGGAGTAATACCTTGTTAAAGGCCTATAAGTTGACATGAACCATGGATATATGTATTTATAGTCTCAAAGAGTTGAGAGACAAAAGAGTATCATTTGCAACATGGCTCATTTCATTCACAAATGTCGGTGTCCAGCAAGGAATTCAAAACTTTAAGACTCATAAACAGAAGAAATAAATATTTTATATTATCATTATTACTACCACCACAACTTCTACTACTACTACTACATCTGCTTTTATCACAACTATTACTTTTACTACTACTACTATTAATAATAATAAATACAATTTAACAACTGTAAAATATACTTCTCAAAATACATTCCTGTAGATATACACACTGGAAGAGTTGCACTAGAACTGCATTCTTGTTTTGTGAATGTTTCACCGCCCTCTGGCGGCATAATGAAGTATCGCAGCACGAAGCCCTTCCCCCAAAACCTCCACAGCGGTGGTTGGTTCAACAACCCTATTTTTGAAGGTCCCCCAGCAGTACAGATTCTTCTTCCTAGTCAAACATAACTGAATTTGTTCATCATCTTGCTAGCAGAGACTGGAATTAGAGAATGGAGACATCCAAAGTGTGTAATGTTGGGAGCAGCAATGTTAACATGTCAGCTGTTTGACAATCTTTTGGAATTATTTTACTCAAGTTATAATTAAATCTAATTATTTGCATGCAAAATGTTCAGCATTTCATGTTCCTGCATGTCAGACATTTTCTTGCATTAAGTCTTTTTACACAGTTTAAAGGTTTGTGATTTTTTTTAGCAATTCAGTCAGTTATTATGTTACAATTTGCTAATTTGTGCTAGCCATGTGCTAATGAAGCTAATATATTAACTCAACAAATTTCATGAATTAGAGGTGATGAGATGGATATTAGTTATATTTGATGTTGTATTTCGTTGTATAAATCTACAATAGTGCCACAAAGGAAGTATGTGAAGTGACACTTTCGGGGGCTACTCTTTCACATCACTACTCCTCAGAACAAACACTACAATAAATGAATGCAAAGATAAATAAAAATATATAGAGGAAGTATGGTGATTATTAAACATTATATGCCATTTATCATTCTTGTTTGTTGTGTGGTAATAAGCCCTGATTTATAAAAAAAATAAATCCTGTTTGATGCGTGACATTATTTGTATTAGGCTGTATTTTGGCCTAATACAAGCACCAGTATCAATAAAATTAGCTCACAAAACATTTACTTTCAATGAGAATGTGTTTACTTTTAATGAAGTAAAACTGATTATCATAATTCTCAATTTAGAACATTCAGGCCACTGATTTCAGCCTGCAGTCCTATAGTGAGACTATAGGTGGCAGCACAACACCTGAGACATCAAGTAGTACTTTCCTCATGACTGAAGAAACTAAAACATGCAGGCCCCATGTCTGAAAATGTATACTTCCCTGCTACACAGTATGCAAATGCAGCATGTCAGATTAGTAATGTCCGAATACTCATGATAAACAAGACAAAAAAGACCCTAATGATGTAATATTCTGAGATCCTGAAGTGTGTGCAAGTGTATTACTGTTGTACCTCTCAAAATCTATTACTGACTGATTTTAGATTCCTACTATGACTTTTTGGAGAGTTTTAGTAGTCTTCTTTTACCAACCCCAGCATTGTTGAAAAAAATTAGGCCTATTATGTTTTTGAGGTTCAAACAGTGCTTGAAATGGGCTGGTAAGCGGCTTCTCTATTTTTACCTTTAGTGTACCGCCAGTTTTCCTTGCGTACCGGCACTTCCGACATGTTACATACGGAATTCCACCACTCCCTCCCTTCTTTAGGAAAGCATTTTCAAAACATGAACGTGTCTCATATGTCTTTAATGTTTATCTTTTTTTAAGGGGCATCACTCATCTTGTAAGCACTCTGGAGCCATTTCAAATTAATTAACAAAATTACCTTAAATTAAAAACGGCGCCGCAGATCTGAGAATTCAGGCATTCATCAAGTCAATGAGTGGCGCTCTGCCTAACAGGCTTGCAATGAGAAAAACAATGAGGAACAGGAAACGCTGGCACACTCTGAAAGGTTCCATATAGAACCTTTAACATCCATGGAACCAAAAAAGGTTCTTTTTAGTGTAAAAAATGTTATTTAGAGCATTAAAATGTATTTTACACTAAGAAAAAAAAGGCTCTTTTAGAAACTTATCACTGAAAGGTACTCTGTGGAGCCAGAAATGGTTCTTCTGACATTTCTGTGAAAACCTCTTTTTTGAACCTTTATTTTTAAAAGAGGGTGCTTTTTACTCCACATTTATAAATCTATCTACACCATTACAATTCAGTGGCAAAAAATTAACAAGTAATCCTGAACCCCATCAAAAATGTCACCTTGTGACAGAATGCATAATAAATGGTACCTAAGAGGAAATATTCTTACTTACACACACACACACACACACAGACAACACACACTCCCTCCCACAGAGAATTCTCTCTCAGATATGTCAATCTGTATCCACCAATCCAGCAAAAGAGGCAACAAAACAGCAAACCACTGGAACAAGGAAGGAAACGAATGACAGTGGAGATGAAAATAACAGATAGATAGAGAAAATGAAAAAGATATTAGATGTAGGGAGAAACAGTAAAGAAAAAGAGAGGAAGAGTGCAAATGAGGTGAGAGAGGAAGAGAGAGATGCGATGAAGTGGGAGATAGAGAGATGATGATGAGAGACTGTGTGTGTGTGTTGGGCTGGAAGACTGTAGAGGAGATTTATGCTAGTTGTATAATTTCTTCCCCCCCATCTCCAACTCCACCTCAGGCACCGGCCCACCCTCCCTGGGTCTCCTGCACCACACACACACACACTTCTCTCCTACCCGCCCTCACCAGAGCCCGTGATTAAGATTCAGGCGGGATACGACTGCAGCACTTTGCAAATGGAAGACTAGACATAATTTCCCTAAAATGCTGTTTTTTATCACCGATTTCCCCTCCACCAGCCTCCCACCGCACGATTGATAGCTGATGGCACCTCTGACAACTTAACATTTTTATGACCAGATTTATGGGCTATCTGCTCCTGCCTTTTTATAGCTAAAACTCTGTAAAAATGCTTATTTCTGTGATAAGGAGAGGGAGGGCGAGCGTGTGTGTATATATGCAGCTGAGAGAAGGCACGGGGCTAAAGTATATTTGTCGGTGACGAGCAGTGCCACCGCATTGCAGGGTGAGGAGCGTGAATCTGTGTCCTCCTGGTTCCCTCAGGCTCTGAGCTCCACTGAACCTGAACTAGAACATTCTATGAGGTGGCCAGGCTGCAGCTCTTTGACAATGGTGGGGTGTGTTCAGAGCGGAGGAATACCTTCAAAGGGAGGGTCTTTCGCTCTGCATGAATTACATGGCGTATTCACTGAAATATCACAGAAATGAATTGGATGCCTGGTCGAACTGACTTTGATTTTGCTGAAATAAATCACTTTTACATTTATTGGACTTCTCAGGGAGATTTGCAGTTCAATCAACATAGTTTTATAGTGATATTTAGGGGACTTAAACTTGTACCGAAATACTGCCTTCTGAATGTGGAATACTGGCTTCAGTATCATCCTTTATCTTTGGCTTTAATCATCAGTGAATCTCTTCAGTCTTATTATTACATACATACCAGCATTATTTTGATTCATTTGCAATACTATTAAATTAGGTTCTCAAAACCTAACCATGAATTATGGCTTCAGCACTACAATTCTTTTCAGTTATTGTAAGTCATAACGACTGGTGTTTGGTTTTAATTGTGCATTTAAGTATTCTTCACCAGTAGAACATCATCAAAAACCACAGATTACCCAAATGTGGCATTCATTTGGCTACTCTTTAAATTGTGACAATGAATTTGATGAAATGTCCGATTTAACCGTAAACACGACAGACATTAAGTGCAGAGTTTATGTGGCTAAATTTTTATGTGCTCACTGTTTATGTCTCCATGGCAAACTGCTCTTTTTATGTGTCAGTGGAACCAACATTTCTTCCTGAATTGGTGAGGTATTGTTTATGTGTTGGCAGTGCCTTACGGAACGCCACCAGAGAATTTCCTTTTCTGCTACAAATCATGCACGTGCACAAGTTTGTGCTTTTTTTCTTCTTGTTTTCCCCCCAAATTTTTATGAATGCAGATGTCCACATATATTTGTTATTATATCACTATGCTGAATTCAAACAGTCATGGAGCATTAGATTTACTGGCAGTTAAGCTCTCACATTCAGTTTCAATTCTTTCACTCACATTCATTTCTCTCTGCATACATACCTTCCTACTTATTTTTTACATTTACATTTATTACTAGGGATGCACGATACCACTTTTTCCAAAACGAGTCTGATATCGATACTTTCATTTTTAATACTTGCCGATACCGAGAACCGATACCTGTACTTTCATTGCATTTAATTTTTAAAAATATTGGGCAGAGAAACCAAAAGAATATGAATTACAACCCAAATTCCGGAAATGTTGGGACGTTTTTTAAATTTGAATAAAATGAAAACTAAAAGACTTTCAAATGACATGACCCAATATTTTATTCACAATAGAACATAGATAACAAATGTTTAAACTGAGAAATTTTTACAATTTTATGCACAAAATGAGCTCATTTCAAATTTCATGCCTGCTACAGGTATCAAAATAGTTGGGATGGGGGCATGGTGTAACCATGGTGTAACATCTCCTCTTCTTTTCAAAATAGTTTGAAGATGTCTAGGCATCGAGGTTATGAGTTTTGGTGTAGGAATTTGGTCTTGCCTGATATGGGTTTCCAGCTGCTGAAGAGTTTGTGGTCGACTTTTGTTTAATGATGCGCCAAATGTTCTCTATATGTTCGCCAAATGTTCTCTATATATTACGGATCTGATTCATATGAACTCTTGTAGATCTCAAAGATCATTTAAAGGTGCACTATGTAGTTTTTCCATCCGCTAAGGGGCGCCTATTCAAAACAGAGGTGTAGCTTGATGACTCCAAGTTTGAGCGCGGAATCTTGGGACATGTGGTCTTCACCTCACAGCCGGTGGAAATAAATCGGGATAGGACTTGGGCAGAAATCATGTTCATGAATGCGATTGTTGTTGAGCTGAATGAAGCCGCTGGAGAGCTTTTGTTAATGAGAGACGAACGCAACACACGCCTCACGAGCAGCGGAACTTTTATTATGCCACAGTCGCCGGCGCCGCTTCCGCTTTTCCAGTCACGGGTATGAGGTAGCGCAGCTCTGTTTATTATATTAGATACATTTGAGAGTGTTGAAAATGATGTTATAACATTACTCTGTGCGTTCGCTTAGTGGCTGCTGTGAGACACTTGTTGCACACTGCAGTGAGACAGATCGATTTTAGAATATCATATTAAATGCTGGATGGCTTGTGTTAATAAATGGCATGCAATTAATTTTAAAACGTATTGTATGATGGAGAAAATGCTGTATTACTGTTACTAAAAAAAAAGCTGCATCTGATTATGCTATGTTAGCTACTTCACAAAATAGTGTTTTTCTCTGAGGCATGGTAAAACATGGTACTCACAAAAAATCAAGAAAATTAGATTTAAACAATAAGACTAAATGTGTTGAGCTATATCACAATAGTTTTCTGTCTATAAATGTAACCAAACAGTTGTTCCCTTGTCTATTAAAACATGTAATGTATTAAAGTGTCTTTGTTGTTTCCATGGTTTCTACAAAATAAAACGAAAAACCGAGGGTAACGCGGGTATGACGCAATTAACAGGTGACTCCTCACACGTCCCGGAGCCTTGGTTAAAATTGCAATTTTCTCACGATTTACAAATAGTTGGAAACATTTGGGATATTGTAAATACTCAACTGAACAAAATATATAACACTGGCCTAATGGTTTTTGGATAATTTTTACATATTGCACCTTTAATTGCTTACTGCTCTCAGTTCCGAAAACTCGCCTGAAAACAAAAGGGGATAGTGCATTTTAGGTTGTCGGCCCAGGACTATGGAATACCCTTCCACCTGATCAGATCTGCACCCTCAGTTGATGTTTTTAAATCTTGCGTGAAAACATACTTGTTTTCTATGGCTTTTAATTGTTGACTTTTGAATGATGTATATTGTTTTATTGTTATTATTACAATATTGTTATTGTTGATTTTTGTTTTTCATATTACTTTTGTTTGTCGTGTTGCTGTATAGTCCTTTGGTCTACTTTGTCATGGAAAAGGCTCTATAAATAAAGTAGACTTGAGACTAGGTGAAAGATCTGGACTGCAGGCAGGCCAATTCAGCACCCAGACTCTTCTACGACGAAGCCATGCTGTTGTAATAGCTGCAGTATGTTGTTTTGCATTGTCCTGCTGAAATACACAAGGCCTTCCCTGAAACAGACATCATCTGGAGGGGAGCAAATGTTGCTCTAAAGCCTTTATATACCTTTCAGCATTCATAGTGCCTTCCAAAACATGCAAACTGCCATATGCACTTATGCACCACCATACCATCAGAGATGCTGGCTTTTGAACTGAACACTGATAACACGCTGGAAGGTCTCCGTCCTCTTTAGCCCGGAGGACACGGCATCCGCAATTTCCAACAAGAATGTCAAATTTGGACTCGTCTGACCATAGAACGCTTTTCCACTTTGAAACAGTCCATTTTAAATGAGCCTTGGTTCACAGGACATGATGGTGCTTCTGGACCATGTACACATATGGCTTCCTTTTTGCATGATAGAGCTTTAGTTGGCATCTGCAGATGGCACGGTGGATTGTGTTTACCGACAGTGGTTTCTGGAAGTATTCCTGGGCCCATTTAGTAATGTCATTCACACAATCATGCCGATGAGTGATACGGAGTCGTCTGAGGGCCCGAAGACCACGGGCATCCAATAAAGTTCTTCCACCTTGTCCCTTACACACAGAGATTTCTCCAGTTTCTCTGAATCTTTTAACAATGTTACGCACTGTAGATGATGAGATTTACAAAGCCTTTGCAATTTGATGTTGAGGAACATTGTTTTTAAAGTATTCCACAATCTTTTTACACACTCTTTCACAGATTGGAGAACCTCTGCCCATCTTTACTTCTGAGAGACTCTGCCTCTCTAAGTCATCCCTTTTATAGCTAATCATGTTACAGACCTGATAATAATTAACTGAATTAGTTGCTAGATGTTCTCCCAGCTGAATCTTTTCAAAATGTATTGCTTTTCAGCCATTTGTTGCCCCCGTGCTAACTTTTTTGAGACCTGATGCAGGCATCAAATTTGAAATGAGCTCATTTAGTGGATAAAAGTATAAAATTTCTCTGTTTAAACATTTGTTGTTATCTATGTTCTATTGTGAATTAAATATTGGCTCATGTGATTTGAAAGTCTTTTAGTTTTCATTTTATTCAAATTTAAAAAAATGTCCCAACATTTCCTGAATTCGGGTTGTAAATTAGTTGGCTTAGCAAATAGATATTTTCATGAGTAAGTATGCCTGTTCAAATGTATTGTAGGAGCTACTGTGACTTTAACTGTTCATATTATTGCTCTATCAATAAGTTACAAAAGTCATCCAGTCAAGAGCAGTGAGTGATTTTCTCTTTGTCTTTTGTTGTTAGACTAACATTGAGGACAAAGACAGCAGTAGGTTTATTAGGCTGCTGTCACTTTAAGAGCTGCATGTATCCAACATTCTGTTACGCATTTTCTTTCTCAACTGTTTACGCTCACTTAATATATATCCGACTATGTTTCACAAGGATACTTGCCTATACGGGCATCATTTTGTGTGAATATGTCTGTTCAAGCACAAGAAGACATGAAAGAGAATTCAATTTAATTGGCTATTCGCGTGCTGTCTGAGAGGCAGCTTTCTGCACGCACGCTTCGGATGTTTGTGTACAGAAAACTTGTACTCTTTCTCTCTCTTGACCTGAAACTTGAAAACATCATGTGATTACTATACCGCCTTCCTGTAATAAGGTAGGGAACCAATCGTTATACATATCATGTAACAGTTAATGTTTTTACTTGCTCATACGATTTAGTTTTAATCCAAATGATGCATGTGTGCTGAGTAAGCGATCATCAATCAAGAGCATGCAACAGAAGTGCGCTCTCTCTCTCTATTTACCGTCAGTTAATTTTAGTAATATGCTCCTTGTTTTACTTTCTTTGCTACTGCTATACCCGACCAAACTACAAACTTTCCAATGTTGTCTGTTAATGTCACACTTAACATTTTATGCTTGCTTTTTCTTCTCTTCTGAATTCGATTGCTCCTTGCTGCTTTTCTCTATTCTCTACTGAACTCCACCATTTCTTTCTTCGCCACAGTGACTGTTTGAGTGGACCTCAGTGTAGAATGATGTTTCCTTACCTCATCATAACCACAAATCATACACAAAGGATTTATAGAGGAATGAGGTCCAGTCACACTCATTTTCCACACGACTCTTCCACAGACAATCAGTGCCCTCTGACACTATTAGAGCAGCTCTAAATATCTATCTAGATATGCATTTTTAATAAATAAATAAATTAATTAATAAACATTTTGGCACAAGAGGTTAATTTTCCTAGAGGCTCCATTATTAGGCCAAAATGGGTCTAGATCCATGAGTACATTTAGCTTAAGCATGATGCTAATGCTTTCAGTGTAATTTTAGTAAATTTAGTAATTTTAGTAAACCCTGCAGGGTTGTTCTTTTTTTTTTTTTATTAACGTTGAGTAATTGCAGAATCAACACCTTTCTGTTTTCATGTCTCTCCACCTAGACTCAAACTCCCTGAAATTTTCCATCACTCTTTTTTCCGTTCTGGGTGTCTAGAGAGGTGCTGGGAATTTTACGAGAAGGAATCTGAAAACGGAAAATGTGGGCTTCTAAAGTGCTCAAACCAAACAATCTTCCTAATGCAGTAAAGTGGAGTGTTAATGTCTTCCAGAGCAAAACTCTCAACACTGATGCTATACATGGTGGTCATTGCTTTGTTGCTGACCTGAACAGTTAACAGTACATGGAACTGCAGTTCAGTTACTATACCAGTTTCATGTCCTTATTAGTGCATTAAAACATGTGGGATGTGTTGAAAGTCATTAGTTGGAGCATCAGCTTAACCTGGATGTGCATGTGTGAGAAACACACTTGTTTGTCTTTATTTAGCCACACAAATCATTGCATAAGCAGCTCTGTGTGTGTTCACTCTGTACATCAAGTAGATCTGTAATTGGGCCCTGCTGATTACCTGGCTCCCATTAGGAACCCCGCTGATCACTGTCTGGTGTACGACTGAATTCCGGAGTTTGCTCAAGGCATTCACAAATGTTTTCGGCCTACATGCTCGCTCTCGTATCTAATTGCTCTCATTTTCCTTGATAACTGGACAAGTACTTGCAGGTCTTTATAATGCCATGACGAACAGGAGTGCTGTTCATACTCACGATGATTGGTCTGTGTGTAGCAGACATTATTAATAAGGCATTGTTCTGTTTGCAGTGAAATGTGCCTGACTGAACTGCTTCTAAACTTGCACTTTTCCAAATATAGACAGGAGCATATAAAGTAGGAATGCACAATATATCAGCTATACCATGGTTTTCAGATGATATTAGAAATTTAAATTTATCAGAATCTGTTGAAATTGGATGTTTGATTGATATTATGCATGCTCATTTCAATTATCTTATTTAATCTTTAGCTTAGCTTAATATTTCACTTAGCTTAATCTTTAAAAACACTTACAACTTTAATATAATAAATAATATCCATTTTTAATTCTGTACATTAAAACATTTCACTTGTACAATTTAAAAATGTGATTTTAGTTCTTATTTTTAATTTATTTAGAAAAAAGTTAATATTCTAGCCATTTATTAGTTATGTGCTCACACTCTGGTTCTATTATCTTAGTGTGTTTACATTATATTGTACTGGCAGGGCCTCTCACACCATACCACAAATACAGTTTGTTAACATCAGAAATGCAAATGCATTAACACGTCAATGCTTACACTGCTTTTTCTCTGTCCGAGACCCCCTGGTAGCAGATGCGGTGCACTTTCAATTTGTTTGTGAAGCCAGATTTTACACAACCACATCCACAAAGTGTCGGAACTCTACACAGCCTCCTCATGACTCTCTTTAAAAAAAAAAAAAAAAAAGATTTTCGGTCTAACGTCTAACGTTCGGTCTGGCTTTTATTCTGTATTTACCAACTTAACCAAAAGGTCTCGTTGAAGTATTATGGACGAAGAAGGGTATATTGCCAACAGTGCCGTTACTCATTTCACGAGAAAATTTACATAAAAGTCTTAAAGGGTTAGTTCACCCAAAAATTAAAATAATGTCATTAATTACTCACCCTCATGTCGTTCTACACCTGTAAGACCTTCGTTCATCTTTGGAACACAAATGAAGATATTTTTGATGAAATCCGATGGCTCAGGCCTCTATAGCCAGCAAGTTCATTTACACTTTCAGTGGCCAGAAAGCTACTAAAGACATATTTAAAACAGTTCATGTGACAACAGTGGTTCAACCTAAATATTATAAAGCGACGAGAATACTTTTTGTGAGCTAAAAAAAAAAAAAAAAAATAATTTTTCAACAATGTCTAGTGATGGCCGATTTCAAAACACAGCTTCGAATCTTTTGTTTCGAATCAGTGATTCAGAGCGCCAAAGTCACGTGATTTCAGCAGTTTGGCAGTTTGACACGCGATCCGAATCGCTGATTTGAAACAAAAGATTCGAAACAGTGTTTTGAAATCGTCCATAACTAGATATTGTTGAAAAGTCTTTTTGCCACACAAAAAGTATTCTCGTCGCTTTATAATATTAAGGTAGAACCATTGTGTTCCCATGAACTGTTTTAAATATGTTTTGAGTAGCTTTCTGGGCATTGAAAGTGTAAATTAACTTGCTGGCAATAGAGGCCTCACTGAGCCATCAGATTTCATCAAAAATATCTTAATTTGTGTTCCGAAGATGAACGAAGGTCTTACAGGTGTAGAACAACATGAGGGTGAGTAATTAATGACAGAATTTTATTTTTTGGGTGAACTAACCCTTTAAAGGAAAGCAGCAAAAAAAGATCAACGTGAAACTCAAAGTGAAAAAAAACCTAAAAAAAAATATATTTGTATATAAAATAATATAGCACAAATAATATATAATAAAAATACAAATATAATTCAGATATTTTTCCCATGTTTCATATCTGTTTTAAGATAATAAAACTTATGAACTAACTTATGAATAGTTAGCAGTACAAGCTCAAACTGCTTCCCATCTAAGTATGTTATTCCAAACACAGCCCATGTCTTGGATAAAAGGAATAATTTCATTTTCCATTTTACCGATCTATGCATTAAAATAAAGCCTCGATGATTGACCCTTATAGAGGGCAACTATAAAGGGTGATTAAATGGGGGAAAAAACAGTCACATCTTTGGCAAACATATAATCATAAGTCAGGCTTTTCCAATTTCTATAAATCATCTGGCATTTGCTTCAAATCCATCAGTAATGAGCATTCACTATATTAGTATGTTTCACTGTACCATGCCTGCATGTTGTGTGTATGTATATTTGCTTATTTGTGTGTACAAATACTTATTTAAGGCCTGTTTTGTCTGGCTGAGATTTTCCAAAGCTTGCTCTTTAGGATGTTCCTCATTAGTGTGAATATTAATGCGGCCAGAAAAAAGAGGGAAGGCAGCAGGACAGGGAGGAAAAATGTAAAAGGAATTTGGAAGAGCTTTTTAAAGGGGCCATTTCATCTGAATCGTTATTTTTTTGCGGTCCTCCCAAGGCTCGTAACTGGCGGTCTATGAAGAGAGACAAGCCGCAGAGGGGCTTCATTTAAAACCTAAAGGTCACAGCACAGAGAAAGGTCTCCAGCTCAGCCAAAAATATAAAAAAGTGGAGGTGGAGAAAGAAAGGGAAAGAAAGAGAGTAAGAGAGAGAGAGAGAGAGAGAAAGAAGGGTACGGAGGCTGAGTGCATGGGTAAAATGATACAATGAGGTAAATGGCAACCACTGAATGCGAATGTAAAATACAGGAAGAAAAAGCTTACAGAGAGAACACAAATCAAGCCAAATGTAATGACATAAAAACAGAAGAAATAAAGACAAATTTTAAAAACATGATGGAGTCATTAAAGCAAACAAAACACTGTATTTTTCTAACGAGCTTATGTGAATCAGTTCCATCCAACCACATGCAAGATATTTTCTTATCCTCATTTTGATGATGTTCGTTCTTTCACATGCAATTATTTTTCTGGACTGCTCTTCGTACAAAATCAAAACGCTGTTAGGAAATGTGCCAGCATGCCCAGAAATTTGCACCGGAGCCATCCCTTAAAAGTGCACTGGCACTCTGCCTTTAATGCAGGTACCTGGCAGTCACGCTTTTCCAGCTTGGTTGAAACCCAGAGTCTTTGTCAGATGGGAAATTAATTTCACTGTGTTCCTTCCCGTGAATAAACCTTTTCCATTCAGCAATTATATGCCAAGAACAAAAAGCCACTTCTACATTTTCAAAGCAAAGTGCTTGCACTCTTACTGCCGTCACTCCTGACTCATTTTAGAGGCATTTCGTTTGCTCAACAGTTGTAACATAAGTGTTGCTCAAAGGTGTTCAAGCATAGGCCATTAGCACTGGTTGTCTGTTGCAGTGCAATCTGTGCCATCTCTCCAACCACCATGGCAGCTATAGTTCTTTACACACCCCTGTAATCAATCACTTGTTTATCTGTGGGTTCACTTAAATTACCCAGTGAGTACACCACACAACAGCACAAACCCAGAAGAGCAGTGTTAGCCAGACGACAGACCTTGATCTAAAGCCCTGCACTCTGCACTGATAACACACCGGCTTCCCCTTTAATGTCCCCAGCACAGAGAGATGCACCAGGCCCCCTAGTAAAAGGAATGCCCCTGCTCGCTTGTAAAAGCAGGATCCCTGGAAGACAGAAAGAGAGAGAAAGTGGGGGATGGGTAGGAACAGGAACGAAGGGAAGGAGGAAAAATCACACATCCAGGAATTAACCTCCCTCTATCCGTTGCCTGGATCAATCCCCTCTGCAATTCCCAATCCGCCCCCATCTCTCTTAAACTCATACCCAATTCCAATCATGGCCACAGTAAAGCTCTCTTGTAAAATACCACAATGCGACCTCAGACTTCAGTAAATTAGATGCCGGTTGGACCCCTTTGCTTTGAAATACAGCGCAGGTCTGCCTGGAGCAGCATTAAAACTGAGGTCAGCCCAGCCACTGCACACGAGAGATATTCCTCCTGCCATAACGGTGTGTTTGTGCGGAGGTATGTTTGCAAACTTCATTTAAAGGAGCCGAATGAGAGGCTAAAACCTGCCAGTTTGGCACCGGCTTTGTGCATGTTTGTCAGTGGGTCTGTGCGTGCGGGTCCCTGGCGATGGCGTACCCAGTATGCGTCAACGTGCTGCTCGGGCCAGGCATGGCCACCGATCAGATGGATGATCAAACTCTAATCATTCCCTCACGACCCATCCTGGGTAAAGCTGTCATTAATTTTGCGGAATTACATCAAATTGGAGACATTCTTTATGCGGCCCACGGCCTACAGACAGTTATACGATGGGGACTGCTGTGCTAAGCAGATGGGGCAGCTTGGCCGTGCATACTAAATACCGCTGCCCCCCTTCATGTTTCTCCCTTTCTCTTTGGCACATCAGCTCACTCTCTCTCCGTCCCTTTATCTCCGTCACTTAGGTACTTCCCTCTTTCTTTGTCTTTTACCCTTCTAGGGTCTTTGATTGACTTTAAGATTTTAGTTTACCTCTCTTCTCCCTGCCCTTCTATAATTCACTTTTGATAGCATTTTTTTTCTTTGTTTCTCATCTGTAGTATACACATGCTCTCTTTCTATCGGGAAAGACTGTATGTTCAGGGTGTGGTGGGTGTTTGTTACTGACGTTTACACTCCCCCTCCCATTTTTTGATGCCACCATGATATAAGCATATTGGCCCGCCCCAGAAAGCCCGCTGTCAGCTTACTCATGTTGCAACTAAATGCAAGCTGCATGTCAACTGCATTCACTGCACTCATTCGAGATGCTGTAATCTGTCAAACAAGACAGAAGATATCATCTCTCTTGCTGTGAAACATGGTTCATCATCTATATTTTGTCATGCATGGCTATTTTTCAATCAATAAAGCATTTTTTAAAGGATAGCACAAATCGTTCAAAATTTTGGGGTCTGTGAGATAAAATGTTAAATGGTAATGGTAAAATGTTAGTCAAAGCAGTCTCTTACGCTCGCCAGGGCTACGTTTATTTGATGAAGAATACAGTAAAAAATGTAATATTGTGAAATATTGTTACAATTTAATACAACAGTTTTCTATTTTAATATATATTAAAATGTAATATATTGCTGCGATGGAAAAGCTGAATTTTCAGAATCATCACTCCAGTCTTCAGTGTCACATGATCCTTCAGAAATCATTCTAATATGCTCAAACATTTCTTATTATCAAAGTTGAAATCAATTGTGCTGCTTAATATTTTTTGGGAACTGTGACATTTTTTTCAGGATTCTTTGATGAACAGAATCCATTAAAATGATTATTATAATGGATTTGCACTGTAAGCATCATAAAGTTAAGATTCTGTTCGGTTCTCTGATTGAGCGCACCAATCATATTTACTTGCTTGCCAGCTGATAGTTACTAGCAAAACATGATAGATCCAAGTTAATACAGGTTACAAAGGACTGATTTGTAGAAAACAATTCGAATACCACAAAAACTCAATAGTCATCATTCTTCAGGTTTTGCAGTGTCTATAAAACAAGCATGAGGAATCCCTGACCAGATTAGTAATGAGATGATAAAATAGCTAGCCAACATAAGTCTGGCCTGCACCAGATCTTCTCATTGATCTCCTCAGAAACACTTGACATGGAGCGCCTGGGAGGAGGAGCAAGGTTAGGAGTGTCATGGGCCTGAGGGAGACTCGTCATCAAGCAAGGTCGGTAACACACTGTCTGTGTGCCATCAATCACACGCCTCTGCCCTTCCCCCCTTCCTGCCTGCCTCTCACGCAGCCTTCAACGCATTTCAGCCAAGCTCACTCTGTTAAAACAATCTCAGCACCTTTATTGGGCTGCCTCATTTACTGCCTGCATGCAATTACAGGCTGAGGGTGGCCATCTTGTTTGCAGTGGCTGCGACTACCTTTCTTGCAGACTGGTTCTAATGCCATTATACAATCAAGGTGATGGGTTTTCTTTATACTTTATTTAAAATAACTTTATTTAGTTTTAACACTATAACAAATGTGACGTCCAAAAAGGGGAACAACAGTATGTTACAATCGAATATACAGAAATAGGTGGAAACGTGGTACATGAGATATTAACATAGAAAAATAAATACATTTAAAAAATTACAAAAATTCAAAACAGCGCACAAGACAGTATGAATCGATCATATTCATAGGTGGTTTAATATTGGCTTCCAAATTTTTTAAAATAAAAAAATATTTGTTATTGTTCGTAATAAATTATATTCACCAGCTCACTTAACCACACATAAAATGTTGGAACCACGTCCAGTTTCCACCTCTGAAGAAACAATCTCTTTGCAAGAACCATAAATATGGTGATAAGGAGGGTAAATAACCACCAAAACGCTATCATTGTGTCTGGAACAATCTTCTTTTTCAGTCAAAAATATCAGTTCCGTATCTGTGAAGTGTCATTCAAGGTGTTGTTTTATCAGTGGTAAAATCATTTGATCATTTTGAAGCTGATTTAGAGGGCTCCAAAATGTGCAGGCAATGCAATGGACAGTTTTAAGATCTTAAAACAGTGAAATGTTCACTTAAGCCCTTAATCCTTAACATCAAAGGCATGTGAGTGTTAAATCAGCACTTCATTTAGAATGTATATATCACTTTGACTTGTGACCTCCTAATAGCACCATGAGACCATAAGTGTTGTATGCGCCAAATTCCTCAAGAAACTTCTTCTGCAATATAATCATTCATGCATTTAATAATGCCTCGAATATGAAAGAAAACATGCCTGGTTTATCCAAACTATTATTTCAGGCTATATAGATAAATAAAGTGAGTTTTACTTGTGTATCAGTGTCTTTACAATTTACAAAGATAGTGACATGTGAAAAAACTCTGTTTGAAAATGTATGGGCATTCAATTTAAAATTATTATAGTGTCAATAAAGAAATGGGATTAAGCCTAACTGTATTATCATTCTATTAAAAAAGAACAATATATTTGTAGAAACAGTAATATATTTAAAGAAAAACCTTAGTGGACAATGCACAGCTACACCGCATCTCTTCCGTTTCCTAAAAGTACACTGCCATCTGGTGTTCAAAACGAGAACATCAGACAACTAATGTTTTGGAAAAGAGGAGTCTCCTCCTCGGTTCTTTCAAATGTTAACTATCTAATTCCATGAACTATTTATTAAATATATAATAAATCCCTTTATTTTACTTTTTTAAATACATGTACCGAGCTGCCGGTTAGGGCAGCTTATTTTAAGTGAGCCTAAGTGAGAGACAAATTATTGTAGGAATTATTGAAAAATGATAGGCATTTAGCATCTGCTTCTCAGCTTCACGGCTAAGCATTCTAGTTTCAAGTTTCTGTGAGTCAGCAAATGTAGAGCGCTGTTTACTCAAGCTAAAAGTGTGTCTGCCTACTGAGACTGCAGGAATCAAACAGAATAACCCTGAAAAGATGTCATTTAAAAGACATGAAGTCATTGCAGGCATCAGTCAAGCGTGTGAGTGATCTATGTCCCACGCAGGTTCTTTATATTACGTATGCGAATATTATTATATTATATAACATGTTTCTTGGAAACCAGAAACATTCGAATCGCTATACCGGATCTTTTTAATGAATCATTTGAAGTGGTTTACAAAAGACCGAACGATTTGTTCGAAACGAACTGAATCAGGTCGAGTGGTTCTCGAGTCAACCGACTCACTGAACCAAGAGCTATCACTTTCTGACATGTCTGGTTCGTAGCAAGCCAAGAACCCACGAGTGAGCTGACAGTATGAGCATTTAAAGTTTACCAAATATTTGACTGATGGGGCGATAGATTACTAGATTAGCCTATAAGCAAAATTATTACAAATAGATGATACTGCGAATATGTTGACTCGACTGAATGACAATTTTATTAACACACATATACAAGACAGAGTTTGAATATCACTTTTTAATCATGAGACGTAAATTAATGAATCACTGAATCGTAGTTTTGAACTGTTCGAAAGAACCGATTCGCAAAAATGAGTTCATTTCGCAATCGTATTGCTTTTCACCATGCGTGTTTAACGAACACGTATCGCATTGGCCAAAAGATGATTGACATACACATTTAACCAATAGAAACTAAGTCGATGAATCCGTTGCGAAATGTGAACCAATCAGAGCTTCAATCGCAGTACCGTTACCATGACGTTTGACTTCTCACATCGACCTTCAAAGCAATCTCATTACAGATGGGGATTTTAGTTTTTTTGAGTGTCTGAGCCATGATTCCGAATTAGTCATAGAACTTCATTTCCCACAATGCAGCGGGACTCTCCAAAGCACCCATGCTTCTGTTTTTGTTATTGTTGTGAGATGTTCGTGGCACAGCTCATCTCGGCGAATGTGTCAGTGTAAATTACACTTGTCATCAGTCTCATACATGTTTTCTCCTATATGACCGAACATCGTTTTTCAAGAGGACATTGTTCTGATTATCTAAGCTAAATTGGGTGAGTTTTGCTATACGACGTTTGCGGTTTTTTCCACAAAGGAAAAAATAAAAAAAACTGCTGCATGTTCAGTAGCACGCAGCTAAAGACAGAGCATGCCATGTTTATAACATCCAATCTCATTTAAGGCAGTCCTATAGAATTTGTATTGACAATAACAGTATTATAAGGCTGTCATGTTGTTCTTTTTCAACTGCTGTAACAAAGTGTCAGATCTGCTTATGCATTGTTTTTCTTCTTGTTGCCACGCTGTACGGAGTAACTTGAGATTGTTTCTAACTTTGGGCCTCGCTTGCAGTAGCCATCCACCATTGTTTGCAATGCATTTATTTCGTATATCAGCAATTATTATGCTATAACAATCAGGTGTCACGTCCCAAGTAATATTAAAAGTAAATTGAATTAAATTTTGTTTTATCTAGTTTTTTTTTTTTCAACTCATTTGACCATCTGTTTTATTTTAAACGAGTCATATAATGAAGAATCAAATTATTCTTGATAATTTTAGATAAAAGAGCTTGAAACTGAGCACTGAAATTAAGCTGCAAGTTTCTGACATCAGACAGATGACGTCAGAAAACGTCCTTGGTCTGTTCATGGAGGGTCTAAATATGGAGTTTGTAGTTTATTATGAGGTGCTAATGATGGGCCCACCTGTCATTACTTGTAATCTATACAGTTCACACAGTCGGTCACAGCATTTGTGGCACCAGACAGCCTGTCACAAATGCTCTCTAAGAGCTGATGTGTGTCCGGGTAAGAGAGTCGGCACTCATCATTAGTCATCCGCAGGAACTCAGCATCTAGTTTAACATAAACAGTACCTCTTGAATTGCGCAACACATTCACCTCTCCCCTACTGTCCTCAGTAAGTCTCAATAATAATGTCCATAGAATTTTCTGTGGACTAATTAAAGCCTGTTTAAAATTCATTTTGAAGTTATGTATATTTGTGAATGTGGATAAAGATAAGGCATACATACAGATAAACAGAGATAACTACACATATAGATAGCATATTCAAGATAAAATAATTACTTTATTGCCTTTTATCTCAGCTGCACTTCTTCAAGGCACATGATAAGTAACATGTCTATGAACATTTTCTTAACATCAGGATTTTAGGATAAAATTGATCTAGAATATATTGTATTTTTGGTAACACTTTACATTTCTTTAGTTAACAGTAGTTAACATGAACTAATAATTAACTGCACTTCTACAGCATTTATTAATCTTTGTTAATGTTAATATCAACATTTACCAATACATTATTAAAATCAAAAGTCGTATTGTTAACATTAGTTAGTGCAGTGATCTAACATGAACAAACATTGAACTGCTGTATTTTTATTAACTAATATTAACAAAGATTAACAAATACAGTAACAAATGTATTGCTCATGGTTAGTTCATGTTAGTTAATACATTAACTAATGTTAACCTTGTTGGAAAGTATTTTGTATGTATTATGTCTTTTTACTAAGTTATTATTATTATTATTATCACCATTTTTATCAACTTTGCTGCAGTTCATAGTTTTTTTTTTTTTAATACTGATATTTTGCATAAATCTCTCAAAAAATGATGCCATAAAACAACATGCATAATAACTATTGGTCCTAAAATAGTTTTAGACTAAATATGTACATTTTAATTTTAATAACTACCCAGGTGCATCACTCTTCTGTTGCCATGGAGAAGACATTGGGGGTGGAGTTTCGCAATGTCGGAAATTGCTACTTCCCTCAGAGCAGAGTGGACTGCCACTATACCATCAACTCACAGCACACATGGGCCAGTAATGACTGGATTGGTCTATTTAAAGTAAGAGAGAGCCATCTCCAGGACTTTTCAGCACTGATGTGGCTCTTTTGCTTAATTAAAGTTGATCTGTTTTCTTTTACCCTCAGGTTGGCTGGTCATCAATCAAGGACTACCATACGTTTGTGTGGGCAGTAGCACCATCCAGCTACAAAGAGGGGACCTCCGTGAACTGCTGCGTTAATTTCCAAGGTCTCTGAAGCATTGATTTTGGTGTCTTGAAAGTCAGCTGATGGTCTCAATACAGTATGAATAAAGAATAGAGTGCTTTAGGAACATTTAAAGAAGCTAATTACATTGATTCACGCAACTGCTGGGCTCATTCACTGAGATGCATTCAGTACATTAGAAAATGTTTGTCCTCAGATGACCTGTGAAAGAGATAAAATGCCACAAAGGAATCCGCCTGCAGTTAATTATTAGTAGGGATGGGCAGGAAGCACCCAAATTACCCTAAATTGACTTGCTTCTCTACAATTTTTTTTTTTTTTAAATATACAAATAATGAAGCTAAAATGCTTGTTTTGGCAATTCTTTAAAAATAATGAATTTTAAAATGCAGTTTATTTTAAAAGGCTTTACCATGCTGTGCTATAGCATGCATTAAATGACAGCTATTAAATTGAAAAAAAAGATGTCTGATCAGTGTCTAGTGGGCCCTAATTATTAAGGGCTTCCTTATAACCAAGTAGTCGACTAATCTTTGAGACAATCCAATGACTAGCCTGTTTCTGAAGCACATCCGTAGTAATTAAACTGCTGGGCGTGGGCGCTATATGTCGCTCTTTTAAAGTAACATGCAATACCGTGTAGAAGTTTGGGGTCGATAAGATTTTTAAATTTTTAAAAAAAGCTTTATTCAATCAAAAATAAAGTTAAACCAATAATATTGTGAAATATTCTTACAATTTAAAATGTTTTTTTTTTTTTTAATATGTAATTAATTTCTGTGATGCAAAGCTGAATTTTCAGCATCATTACTTCAGTGTCACATGATGATTCTTTAGAAATCATTCTATCATGTTGGTGCTCAAGTAACATTGCTTATCATAATCAATGTTGAAAGCAGCTTATTTATTGTGAAAATCGTGACACATTGTTTTCCAGGACTCTATAGTATTATCAAAAGAACATAATGTCTATAATGTCACTTTTGATCTATTTAACGTGTCCTTGCTGAATAAAAGCATTAATTTTTTGACCCCAAAACTGTAAACAGCGGTGTTAGATTGAGTTTTTGCAAGTATGTGTGTCTGTGAGAGTCATCTGGGCTGAGATTTGCATAGTGCAGAATGGCAGCATTGTAATTTGTGGTGAGTACTGGTGATGGAGACAGAGTGCGTTTAGGACCTCAGAGAGAAACCAGATGAGGTCATCAGCAGAGCCCCAGGCTTCATGTGATTGTGTAGGAAATCTCCAAACTTCACTCACTATGAATAACCAGACAGGAAATACTGTATTCAAATACACTTTGCCTATATTCAAAACCAGAGCCCACACTACAATTGTTTTGTTTATAGTTTTGTTGGCCTGTATTTGGCCTTTCACAGCTTCCTTTTTCTCTCCCCTCTTCAGCTTCATACCTACCAGGGCCTAGTGCTCAGCAGTACCAGTTTGTGTATGTGGATGGAAGGGGAGAGGTTTGTTCTCGCAGCACTGCCTTTACCTTCTCAGCCCCCAAGCCCATGGAAGAACTGGTGACTCTGGAGGAGGAGAGTCAAGGAGAGGAAGTGGGCGAGAACATGTTGCTGGTCATCCCCAGAGCCCAGCTACTGCAGGTCAGATGAACTCAAAGAATACGATAAGACTGTAATACAGTCCATCAATACACAAATGATAAGTTTCACAATAAAACAGTGCCAGATCCTAGTATAGGCAATTGCCTAAGGCTGTAGTATTCTCTCTGTATGCATGATATATGTAAGGGATAATCCATGTCTAGCTGTACTTTAAGTGATTTTAATGCACAGCTAGCTGTGGATTATCCTGCTTATACCATGGTCAAATACCAACATTGACAAGTTAAAAGTTGTTATTGATGTTTGCAGCACAATATCTGACCAGAAATGTAAAAATTATGGTTAATTTCGTCAGTTATGGCTCATTAGATCTAGCCCACTTTAAATCAGACAGAGATAAAGCAGTGCGGTAAGATTACATTTATGGATGAAAGAATTATAGGATGTATTTGAATTAATTATCGAGAGAGATGCATGTGTGAATTACCTGCATCTGTGCAGCATCCTTATATATTAAAGCATCAAAGATTTAATATACTATGTGTTTTATTAGACAGGTGAGCAACTGTTTGGGTACATTCATCGAACTAATTGTTATATAGCTCAACACAGTAAGTCTTATTGTTTAAATCTCATTTTCTTGATTTACTGCGAGTACCATGTTTTACTATGCCTAATATCGATCTAGCTTACTGCAGTGTGCAACAAGTGTCTCATAGCAGCCACCGAGCAAACGCACAGAGTAGCATTATAACAACTTTCAACACACAAATTGATCTAATATGATAAACAGCGCTGTGTTACCCCACGTACGCATGACTGGAAGAAGCGAAAGGGCTCGTCTGCGGCATAATAAAAGCTCTGCTGCATATTGTGCCTTTAATGCACCATTTCTCTGTATTTTGATTAACTTCCAGGTTATAATTTATTTCATTCATTTTTTCTAGCAATTTAGAAGACTGCAGACCTCAGACAGAATCTTTTAACATTTCCACAATGTGTGGGTTTGTTGTGTGATTTAAGAATCACATGAGTAGCTTTAGAGCTTTCCAACCAAGTCAGTAATGCTCTTTTTGTTACTGATATAGCATATGTGAGGAAGACATTTAAGATTAATTATTAAGATAAAGATAATTTATATTATATAAACTTCACAAACTTAATTACATTAAATGATTTATTATAGCATTTATTTGATTTACTTGGTCTGCTACAAGAAAAATATTTGTTTTCTCTCTCTCTCTCTATATATATATTTTATAAAAATATATATACACACACTACCAGTCAAAAGTTTGGAATCGGTAGGATTTTTAATGTTTTTAAAAAAAGTTTTGTCTGCTCACCAAGGCTGCATTTATTTAATTAAAAATACAGTAAAAACAGTAATATTGTGAAATATTATTACAATTTAAAATAACTGTTTTCTGTTTGAATATATTTTATAAAGTAAATTATTCCTGTGATCAAAGCTGAATTTTCAGCATCATTTCTCCAGTCTTCAGTGTCACATGATCCTTCAGAAATCATTCTAATATGATGATTTGATGCTCAAGAAACATTTATGATTATTATCAATGTTGAAAACAGTTGTGTACTTTTTTTTCAGGATTCCTTGATGAATAGAAACAGCATTTATCTGAAATATAAAGCTTTTGTAACATTATACACTACCGTTCAAAAGTTTGGGGTCAGTAAGAATTTATTTTTATTTTTTTAAAAAGAAATTAAAGAAATTAATACTTTTATTCAGCAAGGATGCATTAAATCGATCAAAAGTGACAGTAAAGACATTTATAATGTTACAAAAGATTATATTTCAAATAAATGCTGTTCGTTTGAACTTTCTATTCATCAAAGAATCCTGAAAAAAAAAATATTGTACACACATATTTTGTACAATTGTACACAATAAATGTTTCTTGAGCATCAAATCATCATATTAGAATGATTTCTGAAGGATCATGTGACACTGAAGACTGGAGTAATGATGCTGAAAATTCAGCTTTGATCACAGGAATAAATTACTTTATAAAATCTATTCAAACAGAAAACAGTTATTTTAAATTGTGATAATATTTCACAATATTACTCTTTTTACCGTATTTTTAATTAAATAAATGCAGCCTTGGTGAGCAGACGAAACTTCTTTTAAAAACATTACAAATCTTACATTCCAAACTTTTGACCAGTAGTGTATATTTAATTTGTTTCAAACTTTTTAATCGATTGACAGACCTAATTTAAAACTAGGCTTTCTTCATTTGTATTTTTTTTTATTAATATCTGTATCTTTCTCTGTCGTTTTTCCTAACAGAGACGTCTGCAGGAATGTTTGAAGGAGCGTGCTGAGCTGCTTCAGGCTCTGGAAGCAGCTGACCAGAACGTGGAGAGGGAGAAAGGCAGGAGAGAAAGAGACAGAAGCTCCTGGGAGCAAAGCCGCAAGGAGCTGGAAAGGAAGATTGGCGAGCTGAAGGAGGAAGTGAGAGAATATATCGAGAAAGTAGAGGAAATGAAGAAGAAGCAGAAGGTAGTGTAAACACTCATTTCATCAGCCTGTGTGGTCAGCCCTGGGTCATGGTTTTGTGTATATTTTGTCTTTAATGTGTTTACTGTGGTGTATATGTTCACACACACTGGCGGAAAGCTAACTACTAAATGATTTTTAGTGTTACAGTTTAGTTTAAACACATCACTACCATCACACCTCTCTCTTTTAGGAAGCTGAGGATTTCGGTAAGGGCCTGACAGAGGAGAAGGAAGCCTTGCTAGCTCAAAAAGAAGCTAATGAGCAGAGAATCAGAGAGCTAGAGGAGGACATTAAAGTACTGACTCAGAGAGGCCTGGAGAGAGAGACTGACCTAGAAAGGTGAGAGGCTTTGTGTTTCCAAGTCTTTGAATTACCTTTGGTACAAATGTGTATGGCTGGGTATTGATTCAGATTCGATTCGACTCCAATTAATTTGGGTGCATTTTATAGTTACAGTTATAATGAACATTTTACTTTACATATGAAAGAAATTAACTCTCTGTTGATGGTGTAAATTATGCAGGGCAGAGGTTCAGAATAATTAAAATTGGTGACTTATGTTTTTGTGTTTTTTTGAGGAGGTATTCATTGAAAGAATCAGCTTATAAGAGACTAATTTCAGAAATCAGGCTACACTGGTCACAGTCATGATGTATGTTTTTGATCAGTGATGCATTGAACTTTTGTGAAACAAAAAAAAACAACAACAATTGTTTCGGGCAATATTGTTTTGGATGGCCAAAATCATTGACTGATACAGTTTGCGCTTCTCTGATGACACGTTTTGACTGTATTAGTGTATATTTCATGCAAAAAATCGTGGCTAAGCTACAACAGGTAAACATGTCAGCAGTGTAGATGTACTTCAATGTGACCAACTATCATGCTAGAGTAGCAATATGTAAAATTTGTTCTGCTGAAATCAAGAAGCACCTCATTGCCAAAGGACTTCACTATGACAACACCCTGAATAGCATACTGAGTTCAATGACCCAGTTATCTAAATTTAATTACCAAAACTTTATTTTCGGTTTTGGTTTTTGCCTACATTTTTTTTTTTTTTTTTTTAATCAAGACGAAAATAAAAGTTTTCATTTCAGTGCATCACTATTTTTGATTCCTAGGGCCTAAAATAACCCATAAGAGTTCACATTGGACCCCTTCTAGAGCTCGGTTTAGTGCTGTGAACAGGGCCATATTGAGTCACGTGGTTTCATTGGTTCTCCTATGTGCTGTTTCTGCATAGGATGAGAGAACGGGCCAAGAAAGCAGCGGCTCAAAAGAAGGAAGATGAGGATGAACACAAGAACCTGAAGGTTTTGCAGCTAACACTTGTACACCCTTGTACACAAATAAGCATAAACACAAGTAAATGGTCATTATTGTGCCATTGTTTTGTGTATTATACTAGTTAAAGATGGAACAGACAGAGAAAGAGCTGCACAGTCTTTCATCAGAGTTTCAGAGTCTGAGAAGCTCACTGGCCCAGAGAGATACACATGCTCTACAGCTCCGAGACACCATCACAACCCTCACACACAAACTCAACAGCGCTCACAGGAAGGAGGTAACACTCCAGCAGTTTTTACACCCCGGCTCTCACTTAGGGGGCTTACACAGAGCGTATTGTCTCAGAACAGATATTTGACACCATTTATCCATGAAGTTCATGTTATTTATAAGGGGGTCAAGGTTTGGCTGGTTAGCATGGTCCAGACAGCCCCTGCTGGTAGATGTTGTAAATACACCATAAAGGGGCAGAAAGCATGTCTTTCTACTTTGATGGCCATTCTGCTCAACATATAAATATATTATAGTGTACACTACTGTTGAAAAGTCTGGGCATGGTAAGATTTTTTTTTTCATCACATGATCCATCAGAAATCATTCTAATATGCTGAATTGGTGCTCAAGAAACATTTCTTATCATCCATCTTGAAAACAGTTTTGCTACTTAATATTTTTGTGGAAACCATTATGCATTTTTTCAGGATTCTTTGATTAATGAACTGTTCAGAAGAAAAGCATTTATTTGAAATAATTTGAAATTTTTGTAACAATGTATTCTTTACTGTCACTTTTGATCAATTTATAGCAATCTTGCTGAAAAGTATCAATTTCTTTCAAAAAAAAAAAAAAAACTTACTTGCCCCAAACTTTTAAACGGTAGTATGTTTCGCAAGTGTTTTGATTTGTATGTATTTTTATTAAATATCAACTGTTTTTAACTTCCCATATTCTTCTAGTTGGTCAGTCAGCATAAGATGCTGAGAAATGATGTGACATTTGAACCATGTCTATATAGTTCAGCAATTAAAAAATAAAATAAAACAGATCATCCTAACAGCCTCTAGACTGTCAACGTCTTTTTAGCATGACACGATTGCATCTGTGTCATTGTTTATCAGGCAGCCAATGAAGTAGCATTGAGTGAACTCCGGAGTGTTCAAGAGCGTCTGAACGTGAGTGAACGCTGTGTGGAGACTCTGAGAGGAGAGCTGAGAGACATGGTCGCTCAGAGGGACACCACACACGCCGAGCTCCATCAGGCCCGTCTGCAGGCCGCACAGCTCACACTTCAGCTGGCCGATGCAAGCCTGGCTCTGAGAGAGGGCAGAGCCAACTGGGCAAAGGAAAGAGAGACTCTGCAGCAGAATGCTGAGGTACGTGTAGCAAAAATTCTTTAAAAACACAAAGGCATCTTTGAGACTGTTGTTCATTGAAGTGACTGCATGAACAGATGGACAAAGTGCGTTTGGAACGCCTAAATGACGAGATCCAGCAGAAGGAGGAGATGTTGCAAGAGGCAAGGATGGAGAGAGAAAAAGCAGTAGTGGAGCTGGGACGAGAGAAAGACTGCAATCGGGTAAATAGAAAAAATATAGAAATGATAATATATTTTAAAATTAAATTCATTAACACATTACTTTAAAACAACAGCATGTAGCCTTATCTCAACTGTCTTAAGTAAACAGTTTAAATTTTTTCAAGTAATCAAGTAAGCAATTGGTTTTCTTGTCAATATTTTTAGAGCCATCTGTTTAACAGTGTTAACAGCACCTTTGAAGGAGTTAACATGGTCAATATAACATTTGTTTACATTTGATTTGTGACCTAGAATGACCTATGCCATTTACATATTTATAAAATGTAAATTAAGGTATAAATTACATTTGGTATGTAATGTAAATCTAAATATTTAAAGACATGTACTTAATAGTACTTTTGTGAAAGTTGTGTTTGTGTTTTCAGGTTCAGCTAAGCGAGACTCGCCGTGAGCTGCAGGAGCTGAAGGCCAGTCTCAGAGTGGCTCAGAAAGAGAAGGAGCAAATGCAGACAGAAATACAGGCAAGATCTTTGGCACAAAACTCACCAGTGCTGTCACATTCTTATCAAAGCCATCTTAAAAGTCTTGTTCTGACAGGTCATCCAACAAGTAACAATGTTTGCTCGGTTTCAGCGAAGTTGTCTTCAATTTCTTGGTAAACAACCATCTTATTCACATGAGCCTGAAGGCATAGCAGAAACATGCTGTTGTACCAGTCCTAACCACCAGATGCAACCTGTCTCTCAAGAGTATGTTTTGCTCTCTGTCTGGCAGCGCTGGGCTCCTGGTTTAAAGCAATTTTCCAATTTAAATAAAACTTTGCAGGGTTGATAAGTGATTCTGTCAGAAGAGTTACATATGTAATGTTATGTTTATATTTTAACATAAATTTGTATATCTTGAAGGTTTATTCACTTTGCTCTGTTTTCCAACTGGCTGTCCACTGTAAGTGCATTACTGAAAATGCATTTTTCGTTCTATTAAATTGATTTTTGGGCATTTTTCCATTGAGAATGGGCAACAAATTTCTATCTGGATACTTTAGATTGAAATTAGTTTCCTATTCTCAATGGAAAAGTGCCCCGGGCACCATCGCTCAGCGACACTGCCTGGCAACATGTATCATCACCTTTAAGGCACAGACGCACCAAGCCGACATCAAAGAAATAGCGGCAATAAAAGATGGCTGACCGTTGGATTGGTGTGTCACGGCCCTTATTAGACTGAAAATTACCCAGAATATTTAAGATACGTTTTTAAACATACAACACACAAAGATTTAAGGTAGGGGTTAAACAAAAAATAAACTTGACCATTACTTGCACTAATTTTTCCCTATAGCTGTTCTGAAAGAGGAAAAAGGAAACTGCAAATGGATGAAACAATGAATTAATAAAAAACACAACATTGCTAATACAAATCTACTAAGTATACTTCAGATGAAGGCACCAAGTTTTTACTGAAATCTGACCTATTACACCCCTAATTTAGGGACAGGATGACGGACCGTATGGTATTTAAACATAACAGTGTGACATTATTTCATTCTATACAATGTAATGTTTGTTAACTGTGTATGTGTGCAGGAAGTGATGGAGTACAGCCGTCAGCTGGAGAGAAGGCTGGAGGTGCTGAGCGATTCTAAATGGAGTGAGACGGCCCTGCTGCAGAGTAGTGAGTCACTGTGCTTTCTTTAATTCTGTACAAACATCACTACACAACGACACTATTGTGAGTCTGTCTCCTTTCTTTATTGCCCTCTCACAACAATACCACAGAACTCCAGGCGGCAGACATCCACATCATAAAATGCCACACACCACTGCACAACACTGTGTTATACGGCCCTGCACAATGACAAGATTTCACCACCATACAACATAGCACACCAACCCCATCTCCCGGAAGCACACAACTCTGCCATACTACACAACATCATAATGTAACACTGCTTTATTTTAGACTCGTTAACTTTTACCGCAGACCGCTCACACCTGACATATTGTGCGCAAAAATTTAACATTTTCCCACAATGGCAAATGGCAGTTTCTAGTAGTAAAGTTGAACAGGTTTTTGGCCAGTATAACCTTCAAAGTTGTTCAGACTTTATGCTGATAATGAAAAGTCTGACAACAGCATTAAACAACAGTTCTAGTTATGCAAATTAGGAAAATCGTTCAAAGCAGTAGGGCTACACAATAAATAAAAACACAAGATCTGTTTATAGTGTCAAAAATGTTATATTTACATTTAGAATTTTTTTTGCAGACTAAATCACAGACATGTCTTGCATGAATGCAGTGTCGACTTACATTTTACATGCCTTGTCATATTGTTTTCTTTCTGTTTTATTAAATCAGATTCACATTTTTAGCTTGTTTTGGATGTGTAGCTGACATGACGAATATGGCATAATGTTGCCCCACACAAAACAAGTATTTTAATGTAAATTCTACAATATTATTTTTATATTTAATGTAAGTTCTATTATATTCACATAATTATGATATAATCACAGTCAATCATAATATCAATGTTAAAAAAACCTGAGAATTACTGCTTGGTTTTTGTTGTAATTGGGCAGCCACAGACACTTATTAGGGCACTTGTGAAAGCTCATCTTCCATTCCTGGTTTCAGGTCATATAGAAAGCCCACTGCTGTCTGATTCTGAGGACGAGAACCCTGAGGCCTTGCAGGATGCACACTCTTCTGGGCCTCTGAACCACTACAGTCTGTGCGAGCAGCCCCAGGCTGACCTGCTGCTCCCGGCCACCCCGCCACCCTCTCCTAGACACCCCTCCAGCATGGACATGGTGGTCATCAGCCAACCTGCACCCCTCTCATCTCCACACCAGCCCAGTGCTCACACACACACTCACAGCTCTGAGTCGGTGAGGGTTTGTCATCATTCAGTTATTGCAGCACATCCAAATATGATATTTTTTTTGTTACGTAAAAAAAAGTTTGGGGAAGAATTTGCACACTGCTTGGTTGTTTACCTGTATGTGACCTCACCCTCAAGGCCTTTCTCTTCACATCAAATCTGATGTGACCAAATGACAAAAAAGGCTATAAAATATTTGCTAACAATTTGCACTAAAACTATTCAGAGATGTAAGATGCTGAATTATTGCTGAATGGTCGGCAAGTTTTTGCATTATATTATGCTCAACGTTGAGTTCTGGAAAGGTGCTGAAGTATATACATACAATTTATTGTTGTTCATTTATAAATTTTTCCGACATCCAAACAATAACCAACTCTCTGACATAGCTTTTCACTGAGTAAAATTTGATTGTCTGAATGCCTTTAACCCTCATGTTCAGTTTGGGAAGTGTCTCTTAGTGAAGTGAAGGATTTCAACACCCTTTATAAAAAGGCATTACTTAAAAATATGAATTATCACAAGCTAGAATTCTCTGAATTGTTCATTTTGTTTTGTTTTACTGTATTTTTTATTGTATGTTTCTAGAATGCATTTTTGCTGAAACTTTCACTAAACAGTGCAATTACAAAATACATAACATATTTTATGATACAGTAGAGGGTTAAAGCTTCAATAATATCTGTATCCACCTTATTTTTAACATATGACAGGGCACGGCCATTTGTAACCTAAATGTGTCTTGCTTCCGGTGTCATTCGCTTACAGTTAAATTTACCTGTACAAAAACGGTCCATTATACTGCTTTATATTGCAAATTAGTACTTATCATATTTTAATTCATTATCATAAACACACTGGTTTTATTTATCTATAGCGGCAAATGAATCAGAAGTCTTGCACATTAACAGAAAATGCCTTACTTCCATTATTGAAAAATAAGGTGGATGCTCAGGAATCTAAATGGGAAAATCATTTAGAAATGAATGATTTTTACATGCACATAAAACAAAGTCTCAATCTCAAACTAGAATATAAATCAACCTAGGCTCAGAATAAAATAAAACCTTAGAATACTGCAGAATAATATTTCAAGCTCAATGTGTTGGACTTCATAGAGATGCATTGAGCCAGATAGCAATATTCAGAATGATACTATCTCAGAATAATATTTCAAACCCAGTGTGAAGTCGTTCATAAGAGATACACTATACTGCTGGTTGCGCTTGTTCTTCAGACTTGTAGTGAATAGGCCTTTTGTTCATGCATATGTGACTGCATGTGTTTTACAGGAGGAAGAGTTTGAGGCCGTTTTGTCAGGAGGGCACAGCCCCGGAGAGGAGACAGCTCTTCTCTTGCCTGACAACAGAGACACTACCCTCGGGTACAGCACGCACAAACACACATTCACTGTCTATAAACCCCATCAGTCACACCGTCGTTATCTGTGACCTGCAGACACAGGCTCAGATAGATTTTCACATATACTCTTACACAACCCACACGAGTAAATATGTCACTGTCGCAAAAAACATTAGGCCCTTCTCTCTCCCGAACGCCTGACTTTATATCTCCCTGTCACAGTCTGTCTCTTTTTCTGTCTTTGCACACTCGCACACGCTAATGCAGGCCTTTATTTATGGTGACAGTCCGAATATGGTGAGGAGATGGAAGTTTTGAATACCACCTCATAAAATTAGTGAGGGAGAAGAGAGTGAGAGAAAGGATAGGGGGAGTTCTGTGAGGGGAGGACAAGAGGACAGATAAGTTGACAGGAAGCTGTAGCAATGATTTACTGAGAGGGTAGTCAGCGCTCACCGGCCAATTTTCAGCATCATTAAAACCCTTTCTCCCTCACTTCTCTCCTTCACCCTCTTTCTTTCTCTCCCCAACTCTACACCTCCACCCCCCTCTGTCTGTTTCCCTCTCTATCCATCTCTTTCACCCTCTGCCATCCATAAACGCACCGTTTCTTCCCAAACTCACGCTTGTCCTGTTGTGTGTGTCGTCATGCAGAGATCTGGCAGAGAGTCCCCTGTGGTGAGAAGCAGAACTGCAAGAACAGAGGGCCAGTGCAGCGAGGATGGCTTTGCACAAGTGCAACACGTGTTATGAGTTTTGTATTTAGAAGCATTTGCGCTTTACATTATATTGACATGAGTATCTAAATATGCAATTTGCTTTACACTTTATATGCACTTAGAATATGCATAAGCTATTAGACCTCTTCATGTCACACACAGTTTTACGGTAACTTGCACATGTTATTTTACACATATCAACTGACAAGAAGAAAGTGTCTGTAATGAGCAGATCGAGGGAAAGGTTGTATTTGAGGCAAAGGAAATAATGTGTGTATTTCTCTGTGTATTAGGGTTGTTTATTTTGATAAATCTTCATTTTCTTGTGTTTTATCTGAGTTCTGCCATTAAGCTTGTATGGTTATAACAATTATCATTAATCTGCATCAGCAATAATGTAAAGCACAAAGTCATCAAGATCTTTTCAGGTTTTAAATGTAAGATTTAGTTTGGGTTCTCTTCATTTTGTGGGCCTTGTGGTAGAAGTATTTTGAAGAAATTATGTTTGAGGAAAGATTGTGTGAAAGTTCACACATACAATGATTATGTGCAATGGGCTAAACCAGTGACCGATCGTTCAGTTTTGATGTAAGAGTAAAGAGTGGCACTTTTGATTCCTTTCAGGAAGTTTACTGTCATCCTCGTGTAAAATTCACATGATCTTCTTTGGAGAAAATCCACTTTAGCATGGAAACTGGGGTATTATGAACAGCTTAATTAGTTATTTTAATGAATTTAATTTCTCCAAATTTATATTTGGTGCTTCATCTTAGTTTTCTGCATTGTATCAAAACACTGTTTTACTTTAAGGATGAAATTAGTATTTGTATGTAAAATGTATTTAGACAGACAGCTTAACTACTCAATGTTCCTCTTCGGGTTGGAGATATATTAGAAACTTTTTGCAGTACTGTAAGAAGGATTTGAATTGGAAGGTTGAATTGAACTGCTTTAAATTGAGCCTCACTAAACTGAAGAAATCTCGTGTTTAATTTAATCGAATGTGTGATGGCTTAATGGTGCATCACGTTGATCATGTGGAGAACATTATTTGGCCATGTTTAAACTTTGCTGAAGCTCATTACCTGAGGAAAAATTCACAATTTCAAGACACCATGATTACATTTTAATAACATTCACAGGGAAAGTATTTTAATGCATATATTAAAAAGTGAAATAATGAAGGGGAATATTAATGAAAAGGTATCATACATTAAAATGTTTTTTTTCTTTTTTCTTTTTAATGTTTGAAACATTTTCCTGTTGAGCTCACTGTACTTACAGAACTTTGGTTGGTTGATTTGTTCTTGCTGTTTACTGTAGGGTGACGTTTAAATAGCTCCTATATGTTATTTGCCTTTTATACAACATGTCATAATCTGTATTGACTTTAAAAGTGATGTAACCATTACACCTCACTGAAACAGGCTTTTGCGATCACTTTGTATTCATCAGTCTACTGTATTTGTATTGTGCACTGGTCACTGTACTCTAGAGCGTCATCTTTAATGTCAGGATATCCGAGATTGAAAACATTTCCCATTTTCATGACATAAACTTCACCTGAAATGCAACCTGAAAGCTCAATTTGATCACCCAGTGGATGCAAAAACCTTTGACAGCAAAAAAAAAAAAAAAAAAAATTCCTGTTAGCCACTATACTACAACCATAAACCTGTTTATAGCAGGCAATATGTTAAGATTAGTCCTAAGTAATGGTTGTCCACTTTCTTGAGTTTCCGTAATGTCTAAGAGACATTGTCTTTAAGAAAGCAGGTCATTTCAGGGTAATACAATCAGAGAATTTGTTTTATTGTTTGCTTTTTTTGTGCAGTTATTCCTACTTTCACTTATCTAACTTTGTTTTAGGTTATGCTGTTCTGTTCAGGATGTGGGATGGGTTTCATTAATAAAATAATTAATGTAATGTTTGTTGTGTCCATGTGCTCTATGTAGCACTTCACAATAAGGTTAATTCGTTAAACATTATTTGCATTAGGTAACAAACTAAAAATGAGAAGATTTAACAGCATTTATTACTGTGAGTTAATATTAATTTATAAATACACTATTGTTCATTGTTAATTCATGTTTGTTCACTATACATTACCTAATTTATACAAATTGAAATTATAAAATGTATTAGTATAAGCAGAAATTGAAGTTAACCTAGATGAGGGATGCACAGTTTATCTGTACCATTTTGGAGGATATTAGAGAGTTTTTCAAAATCTGTATTGGTCAGTATTCAATGTTTACTTGTTCATGCTCATTTCCCCAATTTTTACATTTAGATTACCTTTGTTGTCATCTAATGCTCACTTAAAGTAATTTTTTTTAAAACTGATTTAATAACACTTAGAATAAGAACTGAATATTAATTTTTCATACATTATAGTGTTGTTTTGCTTGTAGCATTTGAAACTGTTGATTTAAGCAAAACAGTATAAAACTTTAATATTGACCAGTTATCGGTTATCAGCCATAACATGAAAATAATTATTGGCTTATTGGTATTGGCCAGAACTAATTTCACTGCATCCCTAACCACGATGAATAGATGCTCTAAGTGTTGTTCATTGTTAATTCACAATCTCTAATGCATTAATTAATGTTAAAAATGAACAAAACATTATTGTAACAATTACAAGTAAAAAAAAAAAAAAATGTATTTTATTGTTTTATGGAAATGGCTTTGTTTACAACAATGAATCCATATTTATAAATTATTCAGATCTATTTTCACTAGGTTAATTTTGATCAGAAGAATATCATTTCACTGATACAGCACAAGGCACTACAGGTACAGTAGATTATGGATGCACTACGCTGGCTTTTGATTTACCTGTAAAGATACTTGTGTAGAATTGGACCATTGCCCCCTTGTTATCCTCTCTTGCTTTTTAACAACTTTTTGCTGACCTTCACCCCATTTTTTCCTCTGTTGCTTTTCCTATACCACTCCCTCTCTAGCTCTCCCATGTTTTTTCTCTTCTCCACGCTCAGTCCCCTAGCAGCATGACGGGAGCTAATTATAAAATCAATGGAGCCGGGCTGCCTGCTTTACGGCTGCCTCTAAAACCTTAACAGGGAAATCACTGTAGGATTGATGACTCCTTCACTCTTTATCTCTTTTAATTAGAAATGTAAAAGATATGAAGAGCCTGGGGCCACAGCACTGCACCCTGGCATTACAACATTCTACCTGCCTTCCCTCTCTATCTCTTTTTCCTTTTTTCTGCCTTTTCATGTCTTTTAGTTAGCCACTGCCCTGGTTTCCTGCAGAGAATATATACACATATAATCTCCCCTATATGTCTCTCTCCTTCTCCAGGACACCTACAGCCAGAATCCTTTCTCTAACATTAGAAAGGGTAAAAAATATTATGGGTCATTTTGCATTTTATTATGAGTTGATTGAGTGGCATTAAACCAGTGCAGACTGTATGGTCTCCTCTTGCTGGGCAAGATATTACAGTCATTCTTTTCTTTTACATCCCAATACATTTTTTGAGCCGTTTCTTTCTTTTTTTGTCTGAACGCTTTTATTCCTCACTCTCATTCTTAATTTATTTTGTGTTGCATCTTAATTTTTAAAGGGATAGTTCACCCAAAAATGAAACCTGTATAAATTTCTTTCTTCTGCTGAACACAAAAGAAGATATTTTGAAGAATGTCGGTAACCAAACAGTTGTTGGGACCCCATTGACTTCCATTGTATTTTTTTATTTTTTAATATATACTATGGCTGTCAATGGGGACCATCAACTGTTTGGTTACCGGCATTTACCAAAATATATACTTTTGTGTTCAGCAGAAGAAAGACATTTATACAAGTTTGGAACAACTTGAGGGTGAGTAAATGATAACAATTTTTATTTTTGGGTGAACTATCCCTTTAAGTAACTTTGATGCATTATTACTACTAATATAATTAATAATTCTGCCTGTTTGAGCTAACGACATGAATGGTACCTCAAATCAAGCTGTTTGAGTAGAGGTGTGCCATTACTTTTCTAGTGATTGGATTTACAATTTTTACCAGGGAAGAATAAAACAAAGGGAAAAAAGTGGTGGATCAGGGAGCAACCACCTAGCAACCGGCCAAATGTCCCTAGCAACGTGCTAAAAACTGAGTACCTTAGCAGCTGCAAAGCAACAGCCTCACCTACTGTGACTGCCTAGATCCTCGAGCTGCAAACACAAAACTGACATTGGTTAATGTATGCCATTGATTGTTTTCACAATGCAAAAAAAAAAAAAAAAAAAAATTGTATTTGTCCCAGACACATTTTTGCAGCTTTGATGGTTTTATATAAGCCTGTCTTGTTGTCACTGTTATAATATATTGAGCGCAATATATAAAGCACATGGTAAAATTGTGTAATTGTGACTTTTTCTCAAAATGAATACTTCACTTCCTATATTTTCACTGTACTTTCTTATTATTAGGACATTTACAATTAGCACATCTCGCAATTACTACAGAATGATTTTGTAGACATACATCAATTCAGTTTTTTTTTAATCAGCCACTAGACACATTTACAAAAGATAAAGTTTAGACGCTAAACCTGTAATTCTTTGTTTTCAAGCATAAAATGATTAAAAGTCATAAATATAAGAAATAAATTCACAGATTTCAAGTTGCAGTTGTGAAATGTAAAAATTCAATTAGAAAACTCCATTATTTTTAACACAAGGGTGAATTTTATAGACCTATGCGCCAGAGAAACAAGCGCGCAGCCATCTTTAGAATATTGTGTTTGAACTTCCGTTTTTGCAGTAGCTCTGTATATTTCTACAGCATTGATGTTGAAGAGTAATTAGCTGGTGAAGTGGATTTACTTATTGTAGAGTTAACGAAAGTTATCATGGGCATTGTTTGAAGAGGCAGTTGTAGCCTAATGGTTAGAGAGTCATACTGGTAACCTGAAGGTTGCAGGTTCGATTCTCAATACCGGCAGGAAATGACTGAGGTGCCCTTGAGCGGGGCACCTAACCCCCAATCACTCCTCGGGCACCACATCAAAAACAGCTGCTCACTGCTCCAGGTGTGTGTGTCCATAGTTTGCAGTGTGTATGTGTTCACTACTTCTAATCTGTGTGCACTAACTTGAATGGGTTAAATGCAGAGGACAAATTCTGAGGATGGGTGACCTTCACATGTCACTTTCACTTTTTTTTTTTTTGAAGCGGATGTCATAACAAATGTCAGCAGACCGGGAAGATTTTAAAACGAGTGGTTCATTCATAAATCCTTAAGATCTTACCTTCAAGCTGTGGAAAATGAAAATACAAACCGAGCAACGAGCACAGCGCTGAAAAGGGGTGGGGCTCCTTAAGGTCTATAGGGGAGACAAAAGGGGGCAACAATCAACCATAATTCATCTTTGCAAAAACCATGGCAGCAGGTTTTGCCAAGGCATGCACAACTCCATTAAAAAAAAATCAGTTTTTATTTTTTTTTTTAGGTTTCTTTGATAACCATTTAAATAGCGTTAATCAGAATGAATGAATGAACATCTCTCCACATGTGCCTCTTTTATTGTTTTTGTAATTTGAACAACTGCAGCCTAGACGTTGCTCTCTCCTTTCATTATTGCTCTTTTCTCCTTCATTTAACTCTCATTACTCTCAGCACTATGCACTGAACACCACAGGAAGCAGAGCATGTTTGCCATGGATAGAAAAACATGTCCTGCCTCTTTAAATCCATCACCTCAGCCTATCTGCCTTGTGTTCCCATGGCAACATCTCATTGGGATTGAATATATGGGGTCCTTGTAAACCAGTGTATAATGCATGGGCCTTGTTTTTAATCTTAGCCCTAGTTTATTGATCTTTTTAATGAAACTTAATTATAGTAATCTTTTAATTAAGAGTACCATACCCCTGTTTACTACAATACCCTTGAGCTATGAATAAATAGATTTGTATATTGTGAGCCCCTGTGTGCTCTTTACAAATAAAGTGGCCAAGTCTGAATCCTTCAAGTACTGTGTGTGTGCATTAAATCAAATACATGAATACATTCATCCATATGAACTTGCCCTTTATAGAACATGAAAGCATGCTTAAAAGGGTGTGGTCATATATCTATGATCTTCATCATTCAGGTAATCACAGAAAACACTTACAGATACACCTGAATAAATTATAATTTTCCTTGGTATTATAATATGAAACGTAATATTTAATATTATTAAATAAATAAATAAATAAACATTAAATATGCTATTCATAATCTCTTGAGCTGGTAAAAAGACTACATTATTTTCATATTATTCACCCATTCAAAATTACTTAATATCATATTTAACATGTTATGTATATCTTTTTAATTATCACGTATTTAATTACCTAAAAGATTAATTTCTTTCTTCTTAATGAAACTACATTTTCATAATAACCATCAAGCCTTTAATGCTCCTGTATGAGTAATGCAAGGATGTTTCTTTGTCCTCCGATAATTACTGTATGACACATGCAGACAAATGAGGGCACACTGGCAGGATCCATTAGTTTTGGTCTCAGTAGTGTTTGTGTGTGGTTAGCGTTTGATAAATTACAGTTCTCCAGCCAGCAGGGTCATTAGAGCAATTCTGTGGTGCACGAGCGCCCTCTGTTGGATGAATTAACTGCTTGCTTATTTTGGACGTTTCATCGTGTTGTTTCACTTTGAATATTGTCAGCTAAAATTCTGTCATCATTTACTCACCCTCGTGTCGTTCAAGACGAGTATAACTTTCTGGAGAACACAAAATAAGATGTTTTCTTTTTACCTCCATAGAACAGCGTGTCCGCGGGGCCTGTCAAGTTTGCAAAAGGACAAAAAACATTTAAAATATAATGAAAATACTCCATACGATTAGGCCACTGTATTTCAAACCTTGTAAAGCTATATTACACTACTGTGTGAAGTACAGACCGAAATTTGAGTCGTTATTCACGGTAAAAACTTCTCTCGTCTGCAGCTTTCAGGATCTTCTTCCCGCTTTCATATGATTCAAACTTGACATGAGGACGCGTAGCTGACTGACGTCATTAACGGATCGCTATGGGTAAATTTTAGACCCTTCAGATAAATTATTTCATTTCACCACACATTTTGCTTACATAAAATCAATTTTGCATTGTGATATTAATTTATATAATATATGCAGTTCCAAATGAAAGGAGCTTGTTCATTTACTCCCGACAATCATCAGTGTTAAGTCACTTGAGTTGTGTAAACGCATAAATATCTGAGTTACTTTTTCAAATAAGTAACGCAAGTTACGTTGCTTTCCCGATTATTGACTGACAGCTCTCCTGTCGCCATGTTGAGAGAAACCGTAAGTGAAGAGGCATTTTGTGAGGTTATTGTAGTTCTAGACTAAATATGAGCATTTAGCCTACTCATGTCACTTGCACAAAACAGTCAGTATTCCTCAAAATGAATAAAAACAGTGAAATGCAATCTCAGAATATTGAACAAACCTGCAATAATTAAATGTATTAAATTAAACAAATGTACTTTATGTATTTAATCTCACTTTATTAACCAGTGTCTTTGCTGCTGACCTTCGTTGATCATATTAATAAGCAAAAATGACTTTAGATAAACATCACATTTGTGATTAGCATGAAGCTTATTCATTTCACTTTTGGTGTGAAAGGGCCTTTTTTGGTGTTATTAACAAACAAGCCCAGCCCAGGTGAGAAAATGTAACGCAAAAGTAATGTAACACATTACTTTCCATAAAAAGTAACTAAGTAACGCAATTAGTTACTTTTTTAGGGATTAACGCAATATTGTAATGCATTACTTTTAAAAGTAAATTTCCCCAACACTTACAATCACAACACAAGTTACTCACTAGCCCGAGAGTTTTCCGTCATCCTTCAAACACTTTTTCTTTCTTTTTTTAGATAACTTTCTTTCTCATTCATTCATTCATTGTTCAAAAGTAGGCTATCAGTCGATCCAAAAGCATTCGATTTGATTTTGAAGTGTTGGGAACTGAGAGTCGGCTCCGAAGGTTGCAGTAATCAACATCTAACATCGATTACAAAACTACTACACATCCCAGAAGTCATGGGAAATTGATTAATCCTATTGATTTGTATCTTTTGAATCAATTCACAAGCTTGTCCAGATTTGTGCGTTCATTTCCTGAGTGTGCAGTCACTACACCAGACAGTCAGATGGTGGTAAGCTGAATTAAGTTGAATCCTCTTAAAACTTTTGTATGTTTAAAATGTGTATTTACACACTAGTAAGACTTTTTAAACATACAATTAAGTTTTATACATGTATGTTTAGGTAAAAGGATTTTCAATAGGATGGACACGCAAACATTAAATTGTAGCTTATTATACATTATGCTAATATTTTATAATACAATTGGCATAAATTGAAGCAAATTAAAATCTTTGTATTACATGTAATACAGTTAAAAATATATTACATTAATGAGAATCACAGGCCCTATCATTTTGATTTTGGAGTCAAATATCTTTGTGATATTCACAAGGGTCAATGGTAGTGAAAGTCAGTAAATGATGACAGAATTTTAATTTTTGGCTGAACTATTACTACAGTATATATACTAAATTAAATAAAGTACTGTAAATGAATGACAAGGAGAGGGAGAGAGAGTTTCTCAAAAAAAAGTTTATTGTGCCTCTTATTGTTTATATGGCTTTTTATATAACAATTTTTTGAACACGAACAAAGGACTGACAATACATTAGCCAAGGTTGAGAGAACGAAAAATATGACGAAGAGTTAATCTCAACATTCCGCTTGCTATACGTGTGGCTGTGGCGCAACTCTGAAGGAGAAGAGGTCAGTATGACAGCTCACACATTCTCTGACAGCACCAGCGTGATGACATTCATTTAACAATGTACTACACTACAGCTTATTGAGTGCAGCCATCCTCACATTCAACACACAAACACACACACGCACACACACACACAGCTGAGTTCTGGTCATAGTCGTATTGCTTGACTGAGACTGATACCTTTTAATGTTCAGTGGCACACGACCACCAAATTGCATACTGTGTGTTTTTGGCAATAAAATGGACTAAAATATTAGATAAAATTAGAAAAAGAAAAACCCACCAAATCTATTTCTAAGATGAAGATGAAAGTTCTCCAATGACTGTGTAAGATACACAGAATTATTTCAGTTCATGGTGATTTCTATAACCTAACACATAAATATTGCCTGTTTCAAGGCTGTCGCCAGACAGCAAGCGTTTGGTCCTTACAGAGATGCCCTGAGTCTGAATTTCATGTTCTTTCTTTTTTATAGCAAGAGTTCTGAATATATGTAGTATAACAAACATGCTTTTCGTGTGTGTGTGTGTGTGTGTGTTAGTACAGGTATGCATTCCTGCATTTCATCATGATACATGAGATTCAGAAAATCATCCAGATGCATTTGTGTAGTTATCCTGAATTATCGTCTAGGCAGATGAGGTCAAATCCCGTGATGACACGTGCAGCACTGAGTGAAACCGGTCCAGTATGACATCATGTGCATGATACAGAGACTTAATGGACTTGTGAGTGTTTCTGTTTGGAAATGGGCTCCCTGACAGGAGCTGAACCCTACAAAGCTGCAAACTTTGGCACAGACACACCATTCAATTGGCAGCGAATCTTATGACGCAATGAAAGCCTATACGTAATGGCATTCCCCTAAAAACACGGATCATTCGACGGGAGATACCCAGCCACTGAACTGATTATCAATGACATCTAACGCTGAGCCAAAGTGCCCAAGAACCCAACCAAGCAGCTGGATAAAGACTCAGCAGAGGTCTGCCAATTATAGCAATCCGATTATCTTTCTGTAAGTCTGCCCAGGAAAGCTATCCAAACAAAACATAACTAAGAAAATAGAATACAGGACAAAAAAAAAAATATATGAAGGTATATATAGATATGTATGGGCTTATTCATAAAATGTAAAGAGAACAAACTATCTCAAGGCTGAAAAAGTCAAAATGATATTCGAAAGCGTCAACAACAACAACAACAACAGAAAAAGGATGAGCATTTTCAGTTTTCATCCTGTATTTTCTTTTGAAAGAACTTGTTTTGAACCCGTTGAAAGTCAGCTGTTAATGGTATAAGTCCATTTGGCTTCTCCTTTTCAAAGCGAACAAACACGTTTTATAAAAGCGGCAGTTATTTAGTCTGAAAAGCCAGTTGTTTTGTCTTTCGCCTTCCCTCTCGTTCTGTGGGAGAGGTCCTGAGAAGAGGTTTTTTATGCGAGTTTCCTCAAATCGACTCACTGATGTCTCTCATCGTTGACCGAGTGGCCTGAGTTACGAGTGTCTGTACAGGTAAGGCTCTGCGTTTGCCCTGGAAGAAGAAAGCTTCCTCATTGAGCTCTTCCTCCATGGCTCTTTCTGGACACATCCACATTGGGTTCCTGGCCGGCCCAGGCCTCTCCGTCACTGTCTGTACCCCTCTCCTCCTCCCCATCGTCGTCATCGTCGTCCTCCTCCTCTGGTGAAGGCTCGCTGCCGTTCTCTGTGGCCCAGCTGTCGTCCTCGTCCTCCTGCTCTTTCTTCATAGTGAGCAGGGCGGGTGGAGGAGCGGGTTGTTCGGGTTCTGGCTTCTTCTCTGTGGACTCAGCCTGATCCTCAAAGGCCTCTGGATTTTCCAGCATCTCTCGGATGAGAGGAGGCATGGGGCCTGGGATCTCCATCTTCAGAGTTATGGCCCTTTCTGCTCCTGTTGTACACAAACAGTTCAGGTCAGGATGGTTTCATCTACATAATAATAAGAAATAAGGTAACAAGTGCATAAAGCAGAGAGTGAAAGCCTATTCAAACTGATTTTCACAACATTTTTTTGTTGTTGTTGTCAATTTTCATTGATTTACTGTGGACAAAAATGTGCAAAATTTTTCCCCACAATGTAAGTTGATTTTTATTGTTTGCGCTATGATAATGACATATGGGTGACTTCAAAAGAAATTAATACATTTATTCAGCAAGGATGCATTAAATTGATAAAAAGTGACAGTAAAACCATTTATAATCCTATGAAAGATTTCTATTTCAAATAAATGCTGTTCATTAGAACTTTCTTTATTCAGGTTTTCACAAAAATATTAAGCAGCACAACTATTTTCAACATTGATAATAAAAAGAAATGTTTCTTGAGCGCCAAATCAGCATATTAGAATGATTTCTGAAGGATCATGTGACTGAAGACTGGAGTAATGGCTGCTGAAATTTCAGCTTTGCTATCACAGGAATAAATTACATTTTAAAATATATTCAGATAGAAAACAATATTTCACAATATTATTGTATTTTTTTGGTGACCATAAACAAGTCCCTTTAAGACCACTCATTTCACTCAGCGACCATCTTTGAAACGCCTCTCCTATCTATTCTATCCTATCTATTCTCCTATTCTAACAGCTTTCTCCCATTCAAAACAATAAGAGTGACGCATCTTGTGTTATTCTATAGTCTTTGCTATAAAAGACTTTAAAACAAAAAACTGACTATGTACATATATATTATGTATGGATACTATTTTACTTCCATTGTTCCATTCCATGCGAGTGACAATCTGTTACTTTTAGCAGTGTATCTGCCATTCAACCATGAGTATTCTGTCATCTCTATTGTCAAATGAGTTGTATTTTGCATTGAAGCATGTGACTGAGTTTGACAAAGTGCATTTTGCTTTTAAGTATGCAAACTTTTCTCAGAGACAGAAATTTGCCTTGCACTCTGTGTGAATACCATTGGGGTGCAAAACCACTGCCAATATTGTTGCTCTTGGTATGAATAGGCTGTAAGTTCACTATTTAATTTAGAAGCCTTAGATTTTTATTAAGATTTACATTTTGCAAATCGTTTCCCAAAAGCATAGTTGGTGAACCATGGTCGTAAGTCCCATTGAACTCTATTGGATGGAACTTGTGACCATAGTTCACTTTGGGAAACGCACCCCTGAACAGTAATGCTATAGAGTTTTCCATCTATTTTTTTGGCTAGTAAACTGACCCTTGGTGCTGATGCCACGTAGATCGGTGATCTTCATCAACATCCGAGGGAACATGTGGGGTTTGTTGGGTCGGCGGCGGCGTGCATATATCTTCAGAGCCTCCAACAGAGGCTCCTGCAGACGATCTACACGCTCAGGCTCCTCAAGATCCATTCGGTCTACAGAGAAAGAGATTAATATCAGTATAGAAGTTCCTCCAGTTTTTTGGGTGGTTAAAACCAATTCTGAATACTAGCTAAATTTGTTATAATGTGTACACTTTTCCTGTTCCTTCAACTAGATGGCATCAGAGCTGCAACCAAATTGCATTTTGTAATACCTCCACAAATTAGGCAGATGGCGCTGAGGAGGCCAGTCTCAGTATCATCCATCTCAAGGGGCAGAAGCTGACCAGCGAAGGCAAACACCAAGTCGGTGAGCGGGCCGAAGCCAGCATTATGCATCTGAGTCCGGTTAAGGGTCAGTCCATCTGAAAAGGTCATTGTGTCCTGTTCCGGTGTGTATCGTGTACAGATTCGCAGCATCTACAAGAGACAGACATATATAAGGTAAAGAATTATGCAAACGTGATATAGTAGATGCATGGTCTGCATAACGGTGAGTTTCTCAAAGGAGGGAACACATACTAGAATGTCCAAGCAGGCTGATTTAAGGAGGGTGATCTGATCTGCGATGGTGAGGGTGGTGAAGCCTGGAAGGCGTTTGGCAAATTCCACAATTTTAATGATGCACTTGGTTGAAAGCTCACTGAATTTGTCCCACAGGCCCAAGTCCAGCTGAACCCGGTGGTCTGAGCTTGAGTTCTGATGAAGAGAAAAAGAGAGGAGGTAAATATATTTATGTATGAATATCTGTTTTGAAGTCACCATGAAATCAAAATTGACAATTATTTTTTTTAATAGAATACTGCAGTACTTATAAATTATTTATTTGTGTACATCATAATTTTATTTTACTCATATCTTGTAATCTTTAACCAAAATAACTGCCCCTCCCTCTTGCAGTGACATTTCTTGATGTATTTGATGATGTGTTTACTGCCGCGAGGGCGGAACAACCTGTCACTCGCATGACATCACAGCAATAGCAAACCACAACAATCTAATCAATTCCCAGTGTACAAAATCAAGTCCCACCCTACATTTTTTCTTGTTCAGGAAGTCATTACACTCAAATATATGTCACAATAAGGAAGAAAAGACTATCTCAACTTCCATTTCATGCCGACTTTAATCAAAAATGAATCATATACTCGTCCTTATGTCATTCCAAACCCATATCACTCTTTATTCAATGAAACATGAGAAGAAATTTTGCAAAATGTACAAAAAAAGTGAATTTCCATCTGTTCCTTACACTTTAGAACTTTGGAATACTTGGAATTCAGCACATGAGTTATATGGACTACTTTTATGATAGTTTTATGGTTCTTTTTTGTCATTTTGGAGCTTGATGGCCCAAGTGCTCATTTACTTTCATTATATTTGAAAGACTGTCCAGGAAATCCTTCAGAAAGAATATCACAGAAAAAGTTTGAAACAACATAAGGTTGAGTAAATGACAATATTTATTTTTTGGGTGCACTGTTCCGTTAAATGATGTTTTCAATAACGGAACATGTTTATCACGCTACATCTGACATGGTCAGTTTACACCGCTATAAATAAATTTCACATTCCATTGCTGACAGATTCGCTCATTTTCAGAAAACACTCACTGTGGTGTATTTTCCCAGCTGGCAGAGTGAAGGGAAGGTCTCTTGATGTGCTTTGCTCACTTTGTTGACCAGCTCCTCCAGTTCCCCACTCAGCTCGTAGCTCTCTGGTGGAACGACCTCATCCTTCACGTCCTTCTTCTTCTTATTTCGATCATTGCGCACAGCTGAAAGTCACAAAGAGAGGTCGCTTAATACTTCTACAGTGAGTCAGGTTCACTCACAAACTGCCAAACTATGATCTTAGTACTTGGATGTGCAACCTAGTGAAACTTGTGCCAGAAAAACATCAGATGATTTCAGGTTTAATTCCTCAGAATGTCTAACCAGGCACAATGCAACAAATTGCTTAATATACAATTACAAGAAGCAGGTTTTTTTTTTTTTTTTGGTTTTGCTAACCTGCAACTCAGCAAAACTAAGTGACCAAAAAAAAAACGAAAACATGTCCAAAAATAAAATAAAAGTATATTAATTTTTTTATTCTATATTCTATTATGCCTCTCATTTTTGACTTTTATGACTTTTTTAAATCATGTATTTAAATCATCATAAATTAACTAAAACAAATACCACCATGACATACAGTCGTGGTCAGAATTATTGGTACCCTTGGTAAATATTAACAAAGAAGCCTGTGAAAATAAATCTGCATTGTTAATCCTTTTAAACTTTTATTTGCCAAGATAACATCTCTGATTCTCCTACAATGCCTGATGGGTTTGGAGAACACCTGATAAGAGATTAGACATCATTCCTCTATATAGAATCTCTCCAGACCCTTCAAACTCCCAGGTCCATGTTGGCACCTCTCCTCTTCAGTTCACCACACTCATTTTCTATAGTGTTCAGGTCAGGGGATGGGGACGACCATGGCAGAAGCTTCATTTTGTGCTCAGTAACCCACTTTTGTGTTGATTTTGATGTTTGTATTGGATCATTGTCCTGATGGAACTGCCCATTATAAGATCTCTAGCAGAGTCAGGTTTTAATTTTTTATCTGTTGGTATTTCAAAGAATCCATGATACCATGTATCTGAGCAAGATGTCCAGGACCTCCAGCAAAAACAAATTTTCCCACAATATTAACAAACCAGCATTATATTTAACCGTTGGCATTGGGGACTTTTTATCCCTTTGTGCAATTAAACCCATCTTGTAGGTTTGCTGCCAAAAAGCGTTTTTGTTTTGTTTTGTTTTGTTTTGTTTTGTAGTTTCATCTGTTTGAAGTTCCAGTAGTATCTGACAATTGAATATGCTGGAGTTTGTTTTTGGATTAGAGCAGAGGAATTTTCTTGAAACCCTTCCAAACAAAATTTGGTGATGGTGCTGTTTTATTTTTTTTATTTTTTTTTAGGCTTTCTGATCCTGAGACTTAACTAATTTCTACAATTCTCCAGCTGTGATCCTTGGAGAGTCTTTGTCCACTCATACTATCCTCCTTGCATGCATTAAGACAATATAGACACAAGTACCTTCCAGGCAGATTCATAATGTTTCCTGTTGATTGGAACTTTTTAATAGTTGTCCTGATGGTGGCAATTTTCAATGCTTTAGCTATTTTCTTACAGTCATTTCTATTTTGTGAAGCTCAGCAATCTTTTGTTTCACATCAGAACTGTATTCTGTGGTTTTACTCATTGTGATGGATGGTTAAGGGAATTTGGCTTTTGGGTTTCCTCATTTATATCCCTGTGAAACAGGAAGTCAAAAACCATGAAATTATCCATTGCTGGATAATTTCATGTTCCTAGTCACCCTGGTGTGCAAAAAAAAATCATAAATATGAATGGGAATTTACTTCAGAAGAATTTATAGGGGTACCAATAATTGTGGCCATTGTGTATTTTCTATTTTTTCTATTGATATTGAGGTGATGTTCTGGAAAGGTTTTGCAAGATTCATCTTGTCAATTGTCACCTGTTAGAACAAACTCAATTTAACTTTGCATTTATCACTTGTTGTGTTATCTCATCTCTTCTGATAAGGATACCGAATCCTAAACGTAATCACTAATATATGGAAACTGACCTCAGATCGGACACTGTGGGTGTTTTGGTGAGTTTGACCCAAGGGAGAGCAGCCCTGCCAACCCTAAACCCCCTCCCCCTCCCATTCTTTCCTTCCTCTCAGGATATCCAGTAATAGCAAAAGCACAATGTGATCCCGGCCCCTACACACATCCCATACATATAAACGCACACATACATGTCCCAGTGGACACATAGAGGGCCAATGTGCCAGTCTCCCTGTGACATCATCGCCGTGACCCTGGCAAATGAACAAACACATGCCCCAGACTCGGTCTTTCAACCTCAGGCTATTGTCTTTGTTACAACACAAATCTGTTAGTGCCAAGTAATAAAGTGAGTAGAGGAAAGGCTACCAAAGAAATCACACCTACCATTGATGGATTGATGTGGGTGAAACTGCAAACACGAAACCCATTTAAACATTCATATTGAGCTCTAACCTCTATGCTAACCAGCTGTATTTGTTTGTGTTTGAACTTTTATTTGTCTTTTGTGTCTTCAAGTGTCTCGACTGGCAGTTTACAGTCATCTACAGTGTGTTTATGCCGGTGTTCCCGGTCTCAAGTCTCACAACTCTAAATTTGTCTGTGTCTCTGGGTTGTATGTCTGTTTCACAGCTTCTAGCCTATATCAGCGTGTCCCCGTCTGTCTCATTTCCCATCTCTATATTTGTGTATGTGGGTCTTGGCCGAAAACCAATAAGCTCACGTGCCTGGCAGAGGCCTGAACCCTCACCTTCCTTGGACATGCCAACCTCGAAGCACTTCTGCAGCCGACAGTACTGGCAACGGTTGCGTGTGACCTTGTTTATCTGGCAGTTCTTGTCACGGTGGCAGGTGTACACCATGTTCTTCTGAATACTGCGACGGAAGAAACCCTACAACAGACATCCAAGAGAGAGAGAGAGAGTTAGTGGGTCAGCTGAAGAGTAGGTCAACCACCTTCCCCCTCCTATCTTATACAAGCTGTCAGTATATTGTTCAAAGTTGCTGATCCAGAACTTTTTGTTATATAAATGGTCAAAAATCTGACAAGTCATGTTCAAAGAGATAAAACGGCCCTTATACCTGTGACCACACATTAAAGGTCACCCAAAAATGAAAACTATCCCATGATTTACTCACCCTCAAGCCATCCTAGGTGTATATGACTATCTTCTTTCAGATGAACACAACCAGAGTTATTAAAATATTCTGGCTCTTCTAAGCTTTATAATGGTAGTGAATTGGACTTGAGATTTTGAAGCCAAAAAAAGTGCATCCATCCATCATAAAAGTAGTTCACACGGCTACAGGGGGTTAATAAAGGCCTTCTGAAGCAAAGCCATGGGTTTCTGTAAGAAATAACCATATTTAAAACTTTATAAACTATAATAACTGGCTTCCGGCTATGGCCGTACGTGAGTCTAGTTCTAGTATGGAAGAGTGACCTCTGACCTGACACATGATGTATTGACAAACAAAGAAGCGCAGAAAATAGAGCAAAACAAAACAGCTGTCACGAATTAGAAGTCTAAAACGAGAATTTTTAAAGAGAAATGTCGGAGGATTTCGATATAAAAGAAGAGGAGCTTGAGTTTGTTGCCCAGCCCTATTTGTTTAAACCGCTAGAGGCGTCTAAGCTTACGCTACTCCTATATCCTATGTCATATGTCGGGTCAGAGGTCACTCTTCTGTCAGAAGTAGACTTGCGTACGGCCGTTACCAGAAGCCAGTAATTATAGTTTATAAAGTTTTAAATATGGATATCTTTCTTACAAAAACCAATCGCTTCACTTCAGAAGGCCTCCCCTGGAGCCGTATAGATTACTTTTATGATGGATGGATGCACTTTTTTGGCTTCAAAATCTCGAACCCCATTCACTCCCATTATAAAGCTAAGAAGAAGCAGGATATTTTTTAATATAACTCCGATTGTGTTTGGTTGAAAGAAGATCATATACACCTAGGATGGCTTGAGGGTGAGTAAATCATTGGATAATTTTCATTTTTTTGGGTGAACTATCCCTTTAACTGAATAAATATAATATTGATATTATGCCAGATTGTATCATTACTTGCTGCAAACATATTACAATTGGGTTAATGAAACTAATTAGGCCTGTTCATAAAGAATGTGTTATTGTTTCCGTTAAATTGGTTTTGTATGTAAATATGCGCTAGACAGGTTTTTGTGCCATGACGGTCACATTTTTAAGATATCATGTCAAGTCAAAAGTTTTTCAACTTTTAACAAAAGTTCTTGAGAAACTTTTTTGAAGACATTATTTTATTACATTTAAAAGAAATAAGCTGCTTGAAGCCTTTACCATAGCTGTATTTGACCACAGTGGTAATTGGTACAACACATATTGTATAATTTAAACATACTAAAATGACTCTATTGCATTGCCTCTCATTGCTTTAATATACTGTTCAAATTACATCACATTACAGTTCACATTTTGCTGATATTGCACAACTGTATCCTTTTCACATGACATTTTGTGTTTCGTAAACATTTTTGCTCTCTGCACTACAAGTTCCTCAATCAGTCTTAGTTTCTTGCTGTTGACAGGTGTGAAAATACTATTTGGTATTCAAGTATTTTTAATGTGTGAGAGCTAAACCTCCATGCTTTTCTGTTTTTTTTTCACACTTTTGCCAAACATCAAGACAAAGTGTCTAACAGACTCATGAAAAACAAGATTCGCCAGGCCACGGGCGATGAGAGTTCTGCTGTTTACCTTGCAACCCTCGCATGAACTGACACCATAGTGGTACCCAGAAGACTTGTCCTGGCAGACGAAGCAGGGCTTGTAAACACGAGGCGGAGGTGGTGGAGAAGGGGAGCTGGGCACCATCTCCTCCGAACTGGTGCTCTGGGTCTCCACCGCTGAAGAAAGATCAACAGGAGAGAAAAGAAAACATCAGACGCTTCACCTAATCACATCACTTCACACTATTTACACAACACAGGAGGATTTAATGAGAGGGAGATATTAAACGCCACATGGAGAGAAGAAAAGATTCTCCCATGAACCTTTTAAACCGTATCCGATTTCAAAGACCCATGAGTGCTTTGAAAACCATCATGATTCCTCGCTAAACCTTTTTCATGATGCCCCTGAGCAGAAACACACAAGACGCTACCCATCGCTGCTTTTTAAATCTGTTATTGTATGAGAAGCATCTGCCAACTAGGTAAAAGTCAAGTCTAGTTAACATGTCTGTAGATTTCATCTCCCTCAAGCTCCGCCCCCCAGCCCACCCCGTCCTTAGGCGGTCAGGATTTTAGGGGATTAGGCTACGGTGATTGACACTGAAAAGAAAAGAAAACACAAACAGTTTAACACTAGCAGACAGATAAGCGGAGCCGATAAGACAGGTAGCTCATCTCTGTCACATAGCCTGGGGGCAAAACTCCACCCTGCGCTTGAGGTCTTGCAAAGGGATGGCCACTCGTCCCATGTCTTACTAATTTTGACGTCAAACCGTACTGTAAGTCATAACTTTGAGGTATCACACCAGATCAAACCCTAAAAGACATTTTTTACAACAAGAACAAACTTGAACAAAACTGAGCTATACAGCAGAATTTGAATCTCATATTTGATGCATCGTTGATTCTGTTATTTTCCTATTTATTACTGTGAAGCTGCTTTTTTAACAATCTGTATTGTATAAAGGTGACTTTTTTTTTTTTTTTTTTTTTTTTTTTACATTTTCACATGCCAAAGCATTTCTTTTAGTCAACTTTTACCCTTGGTCAGTCCAAATTCAAACCCCTAGCCTTCACCCTTGCCATCTTTTGACACACAAACCCTATATTTCTCTTGTTTCCCGGCCCTAAATTCCTCAGTGCAGTCCTGCTAGGTTTTAATAGAGGCCCCTGCTCGTAAGCTAGGCCTATAAAGGTGGTCTCATGGCTGGACTGGAGGCCCCAGCCCGGCTGGCGGGGTCTTTATTAAGACTTAGACACCTCGGGCAGCCATTCACACCACCAGCTGTAGCCTGAGCTAGTAAAAAAAAGGCCCAATCATAAAAATAAAATAAAAAAACAGGGAGGCTCTAAACTCCTAACTTTTATTGCCCCACCTTCTTCAGCTACCTTCAATGGAAAGCCTAAACTTAACCTACAACCCCTCCCTCTCCGTCCCACCACAGGGTTCAGCAAAAACCACCAGCTTGGCTTTTTACAAGAGTTTGGAGACTTCAAAAGAAGAAAAGGGGGCATAAAAAGAGGAATTTGATAGAAAACAGAAAAAGGGACGAGGGTGGAGGGGGTGAAAGAGGAGAGGCACATAGTCCCATTTAAGGTCGAGCTCACATACAGTAGGGCCTTCTGTTCATGGCCATGGTTACAAACAAATCACTTATTCTTCAAGTGAGAACGAGAAATACACAAGCTTTCTGAGTATATGATGTATAAAAAAGCTAACTGCATTTGAACAAGCAATGTGCATGGCATTTGTTTCCCAACTACTGTGCAATGTCAAGTTGGTTACTTTTTACCACTTTATTTTGAAGTACACTAGAGGAATGTTATCCGAATAAGATCTAGTTTAGTTATTTAACGATTTTTGGGAACACTAACTAGCACATTAATATCAAAATATGTGAAGAACCATAATGCAAAAAGGCTATCAAAATGCAATAGGTCACATTAAAGTTATAATTCCTGTATAAACCCCAAACATGTATGCTATCACAACACATAGGTGTTTTGAATACTAAGTATATGCTTTGAAGTAAATGTTGCACAGCAGGATCAATGCTCTCCCCTGAACCTAGCATGAACTCATTTGTTTATATAGCAATACTGGCAATATGCTGGTAATGACAAGCACCTGAAAAGAACCGCAAACTACATGTGGCGTGAAGAAACGGCTACTGATTGACACCGTCTGAGTAGCTGAGAGTAAAAAGAATGGGAGGGGGACAAAAAATCCATCAGGATCTCTCAACAACCCGAGATGGTTCCTGCCGTAAAAACCCCGGTCGCTTTCCCTCCCTCTAACACCTCTTCCCAAATATCAGTCAACACTTCTCCCGGGGTGCACAATGGGATGGGTTCTTGTGTCAGCCCAGAGGCCCTCTCTGCGTCCCCTCCGCTAAGCTATCCTCTGTTTGGGAAACAAAGCGCTCTGAAATGAGAGGCCTCCTTATCAGCTCTCCAGCCAGGGACTTGATTTGCATCACAATGGGAAGGCAGAGGGCGGATGGCTGCTGATGGAGGGACAGGTAGAAGCCGACTGCAGTTATCAGTAGACGCTGTTCATTTCCTGCCTGGTATTGTGTTTCTGTCCTGAACTGGTCTCTCTGTATCCTCTGTACACAAGTATTCCAGGTGGACTGTCCTATGCTAATCCCAGTGTCAACCTAGACAAAGTGCCCCAGTGGTATGAAAATGGCCATATCTACAAGCAGAGACACACACAATATACGCCACACTAGGGCAAAGTAAATACACAAATGCAAAAACAGGATATGTATATAATTGTATTGTATTGTATGTATATAATTAGTAACATAGTAAAAAATTAGTAAATAATATAAATAATAAAATTAATTTTATATTTATAAAAAACTTTTAACTCTTAAATTATTGAAATAAAACAAAAATATTAAGAAAAATATTCTCAATATCCTCTATTATTTAGGTACACTGAAAAAAAAAAATCTGAAATTGCAAGTCAATTACAAAGAAACAGCAAATAACACTGAATTAAACATGAAATTTTGAAGTAGAAAAACGTCTAGTGGGTGAGGGTCAATACCCACAATGCCGTGCACATGCATACATACTATAAACATTTCATTGTTGCCTAAAGTAGTCTAGGTTCAAATTCATTTCCTGAAAAACTAACTTTGGTAACAATAAACAAGTAGTGCAAACAAATCAGGCCACATGAGCAACAGGAAGTGTGCTGTGACCTTGAGTTTCTTTATTCTGGTTCAGCCTAAAAGTCTAAGAATCACAAGTATACAAGTCTTAAAGCACAAAATAACAAGTGTCAGCTTCATGTGTTTTAAGTATTGCAACACTACTTTTAGCTGAGCAGCATATGACGCATTGGCTGCGGAACAACTATTCTTTCACAATAGAAGAGCAGATTTTGTGTACGTGACTGTGGGTGTGATTGAATCTTCAGTGGAGCACTGTTCCCAAATCTAGTCTTGGCATGTGAGCGTGTGTGTGTTCAGTTCTGCATGGGCGCTCGTCCAGCGAGTGTCTCTAAAGACTCCCATTTGATTTGCAAATATAGTTCTCTGCGTCTCAATTCCTCTTAAGTATTTCAGCGTGTTGGGCGTGTATTTGCGTGTCGCTCGCTTTGCATTTCTCAGAACATAATCCTGCTTCCCTCCACTGAAAGCTCCATGATTTCGCTTCGCATCAAATTACAACCCCATACCGCTGAGTTGGGTGGACAGACTGCTTTGTTGTGCGTGTAGCCAGTGTGGCAGACGGGCCACAGATTGGCCAGGTTTTTTGGAGCAGTGTGATTGATAGACTGACTGGCAGGGCCCCCTCTCTCCGAGCAGTGCCTGATGGGCAAGGACACAGCCATCCTGGCTGCCAGCTTCCTGATGAGGGGAACCGACCATGGCTCTTTCTCTGTTTCTGTGTCTCATTGCCCACAGCTTCCTGCCATCACGCAGATCCTCCTCACATGCTGTTGTCATCGTACCACCTTATACTACACAACCCCATTTCCTTCCTCCCCATCGCATCACTGTTTCTTTCCGCTGGATGTATTCTCACTGATTGCAGGCTTTATCTTACCGCAAGCTGTTTTTCGACATTTCTAAATTCACAAATTGCAGTGAGAGTAAAAATGTTGATGTACTGCAAGAAATAGCCATTTAAACAAAGGACTGAACTAATTCCAGATCCTATTTTGCCATTTAATTGGCAAATTTACTTTAAAAAAGTAAATTTTTTACTTAAAAAAACAACTATGCTAATGGAGGTGGGGGGGGGGGGGGGTAATGAAAAAAAATCAGTAATTGACTAAATTAAAAACTTAAAAATAAAATTTTTAAAGTACTGAGAGAAACAAACATTCAAACAAAGATTTGAACAATTTCCAGATACTAGTTTGTCAATTACTTGGTAAATGGCAAAATAATAAATTTACTAAATAAACTAACTAAAAAATGCAATGCTAATGAACAAAAAAATAATGAATTTGAATGCAAAAAAAACCCCAGTAATCAAAAAAAAAAGGTCGATCCCAATAAGCTGATTATTTTCATGTAAATAAAAGAAAAGAAAATAAATAAAAAATATTTTTTTTATTTCCAGATAATATTACTCCATTTACATAGCAAACTAACAAAAAAATTATATATATATAAATATAAATGATAATGGCAAAAATACTATTTTTGAACACAAAAAAAAAAAGCCATACCCTCACTAATCGACAAAAAATAAAGAATAAACAAAATTGTGACCGATGCCAAAAAGCAGATAATTGTTTTCATGTAAACAAAAAAACCCAAAAAACTTTAATTTAGAGGTTTACCTATCTAGTAAAATTACTTATGGAAGCCAGTTTAAAAATTACGTCTCTGCACCAAAAACAAAAGAAGTGTTAGTTATGGAGCTGAGAGGTGTGTGTGCTTTCATTAAAGGTGCTGAGCAGTAGCAGTTGCTGTCAACAGCTGTCTGTGAGCTCATTACCTGATCTCCCCCTCCTCTCCTCCCCTTTTTCTACCCTTTTCCCTCTATCCTTCCCTCTCATGTGCTACATCCCAGGCCTGTAAAAAAGGAGGAGTCCTTCCTGTTGCACTAAGGCCCTTTCTGAAAGGAAGCCCTGTGATAAAACTGGGCTGCCATCCAAGAGATGGCCCAGAGGGAAAGACAGAAAAAGAGAGACAGAAAGACTTACATACACCCCAGACTGGACAAGACTGAAGGAATTTACACTCTCATGTCATAACCAGCATACAGGCATGAATACATACATGAAGACATACGCATGAGGTTATCATTCTCAGTCTTGGAGTCAGCCAGGAATAGGTTTTCTGTAGATCAGCGCCATCACACAAGTTGAACAAAAGGGCAGCAGGTATGAGCAGCCTTGTTGGCTGGGATGGTTCACTCAAAAATTAGAAATGTCATCATTTTGGCCCTGTTTACACCTGGTATTAAGATGCGTTTTGGTCAATTGGATCACAAGTGACGATGCTAAATACAGGTGTAAACGGGGTCTAAAACATTTTGAGTTTGTCCACTTTCGACGACCTCCAGAGGTAGTCAAAAACACATTCGACCGGATTGCTTTCGGTCATGTGTTCGAACAGCTACTAAAGATGCCTACTGACTTAATGCATAAACATTATGGGAAGCGCGCTAGACAGACAGGATTTAATCTTTGTCGGCTGAAGACCCAAGTTTAGTTCGAAGACAAAAAAACGTAAAGCACAATGTTCTCTCACCATTACTGAATTGTAACAAGCACTCACAGCGTTCGGCGTGGTCTTGCGACTGTCAGAGCAGAAACGAAAGCTGATGTTCTTTTATATGTGAACTGCACAAGCTTATTTTGTCCATTAGATCGGAAGTTCTGAAAAAACCTATTCATTTACCCACCTATAGACCCCTCCTTCAAAGAAATCAGGACAGAAGTGGTTGAAAGTGGACAAAATAGACAGATTAAAACACCAGATGTAAATGGGAATGCATCTCCCTCGTCTACTTGTGATCCGATCGACCAAAACGCATCTTAATACCAGGTGTAAACAGGGCCTTACTCATTTCACATCATTCCAAACAGGCATGACTGGAATAACAAAAGAAGATCTCTTCTTTTTGTCAGTCAATGGGGACTCTGTTGTGTTCTGTATAATAAAAAAGTCTGTGTTCTGTAGAATAAACTTAAAATACCCTCAGTGTGCATTCAATGCTGACTTCCTACATTGCAACATCTCATAGACACCATTTAAGACATGTCTGGATGAAGATGAGCCAGCATTTGGCCTGAATGACCCCTGAATGAGTGGCGCTAGCACATCAATGGACTCAGAGAATCAATCGCCCACACTTGAGTCCTTCCTGGATTACAGGCAATCAGACACCCTTTCAACTACGGCTTACACAGATAGCGGTCTCTCCATTACCAAAGACGACTTTTTTCTGGTATGGTAACCAGAAGTTTGCTGGTTTAAGCCTCACAAACTCCATCGATCTTCCATTTGGATTCATCATGCCCTTGAGCAAGTCATTTAACCTTGGGTTGCTCCAGGGGCTTGTCTCTATAATAAATGTAATTTGCAATATGTAAGCTGCTCTAGATAAAAGCATCCGCTAAAAGACTATTTAATTAAAAATAAAGATTTCAATTAGAATCAAAAAGGTTTTTATAGCCCAAAGCCATAGGGAATCCTCCATAAAGACCTTTTTAAATCCCTAGTTCTTTAGAAAGCCATCTATTCAGTGGTTTTTTCAAAGAAACTAGAGCCTACCAGATCTTTTTTAATCTCTAAAGAACCATGCAGCCAAAATAGTGCTGCAAAACAACAAATTGACTAGTTCTAAACACAGTCCATTTAGTAAACCATTTAAGGGACTTTTGTCCTATTCCTCTAGTAGGACTCCATCCAAACAGACAGTGAGGGGTAATCAGTGCACAAAGACCGGGAATGAAGGCCTGATTCAGAGAAGACAGATTTCTGGTACAGACATCCAAATTTGCAACTCCACTGAATCTCCAGCTCCCCTACCAGGCTTCATCTGTGCTGTCAACCCCTGAGTGAGAGTGTCTCCTCTAATTCCTCTCCACTCCAATGGCTGGATGCATCCTCCATGGACACAGCCATTGATCAAGCCAACAGGCAGTGAGACAGCCTCATCTAACCATTATCTTTGATCTTCTAGTCCTTGCAGACTTCCTCTCACCATCTGTCTCTGCTCACCTGCTTTAAGACAGGCAACTTAGCTTGAGTCACAGCCTGAAGTGTCTCTCGGCTCAGGACTGGGGCAGAGGAGCTCCTTGTTTGGCCCTTATTGCTTCCTTCCCCAAACAATAGAAACCACAAAAGAAGAAGAAGCAGCCAAACTATGAAGTGACACCTTAATCCTGCAAAATAAAATGTTGGGGTAAACTGCAGATGTTTTGGACTTGCTTAGGTCACATCAAATTGTCCTGATCCCTAATTAGCAAGTAACTTGTATAGTACTTGCATGAGCTCAATGCTAAACTTTCCTTTACATAAGGAGTACACAACAGAGTTGTGGCTTCCTGCTGTCTACATGATTTGTGGTTGATTCTCATAGTAGCTGAGGGTTTCTTTCACTATCAGTCCAACAGCCTGGCACACTTCTGTTCTTTCTAAGGGCGAGTCTGTGAGAAACTTCTGCTTTGACTATAGGGGAAATTACAATATGATGTGTGCTTGCGTGAGTGGAATTTTTCACTTTAGTGTGGCAGCACGCCTTCAGTGACTGCCCAAGATGTTAGGGTGTGGATGGGCACACTTCTTGGAAACTGGCAATTTCTTCAGAGCAACACTGCGTGCGGTTTGATGTCCTCTCGAAACCCCGGAGAGCAACATACTGATCTCACCCGTAACAGTGAAGGAAGTCACCTTGAGGGACAAATCCAACCCCATCTTTGACTAAACCACAATGCGCTTTTTATTTAGAGCCAACACAGCTTTTCTAAATGGAGCGTACACCAGCCAAGCCATAGACATCATCCACCAGGCAGACGGTGTCATCCCTGCTCATACTAAACACTGCACTGAGTCTTCAGACAGCAGATGATCGTTTAAAAAGATGGATGTGTGGGGGTAAAGTACAGATGGTCTGCCCTAACAAGCATCCTTGAGCTCTTGTATCCATTTATCTTTTACGGCTGATTTAGGATGGCCTCTCACCTCACCTCTGCATGTACACGTTAAAAAAAAAATAAAAAAAAAAATATATATATATATATATATATATATATATGTATATATATATATATATATATATATATATATATATATATATATATATATTTTTTATACACACACATGTATGTGATTTTATATTATTTTATATGTATTTATATATATCTGAGAGACGTTGTGCCTATATATGTATAACTGTCTAGCAGGTGAGTTTACCAAATGATTTTGCATCGTGTCCACTACATCTCTTATGAGGCACTCACATATAGGATGCAGTCTTGTGTTCAAAAACAGCTAGGGGTTTTGAAACCTGTTCTTACTGTTTAAAAATTGATGCAGTGTCTTAAAAAGTGGCCAAAGAAGTCATTCTAACAGAAATAGTCTTAAAACTTATATTCAAAGGCAGTGAATTGGTTATTCAAGAGGTGCTTTGATGGCAGTAGAGATGGTGCTTTGAAGAGGATGAATTTAAAAGGGTAACTTCTCACAGAGAGTTTTACCGCACTGACAGTTTCAGCATTCTAAACCACAGCACGTTAAAATCTCAGAGGTGTCTTGATTCCCCTTGAAAGCATTGCAGCTAAAAACACCAAAGCAAAAAGAAAAAGTCTAGATCAACTAGTCGGTTGGTGAATGACTAGCTGACCATCCTTGCCCATCTCTATACCCATCATACAATAGGATGGATTTCATGAAAAGAGCTACAAGAGTATATAAAACTACTGATAACAATCAGTCAGTATTGTTATTGCTTTGTAGGCTTGACAACAATGTGTAGATTTTCCAAGTATCAAAAAGCATTGAGATAACGTTCAACAATGAAATAAGACACAATAGCAGAATCAATGTCTCCTGAGAAGCATCACCTCATCAACAGTGCAGCTAGACCCTCAACCCGATTCTCATTTTAGATAAAACCAATGATTGACTGACGGGGGAGATTCTACGTCCCAACTGCAGAGAAACAATGGGGGTTTGAGCTATATTTTCGGCTCACATTTTCACATAACAGTGAGCCCTAGTAACGACGGAGCCAAGCCGTCAGTCAACAACACACTGGTAACAGAACTTCTCTCCTCACACTGAGCTCACACATGGTTTCAGACTGACAAAGATCCTGCCAACGCCTCGCCCCCAGAGAGAAACTGCCAACCAGACACTGGAGCACTCAGTAAACATCCACTAAATCATCAGACAAAAGGGAGGTGATGGCCAAACTATGACAGCCATTGAGCCTCACCCTGAGTTTTCAATCCCATGATGCCTAGCCTTGTTTGTGTCTCTCAGAGACCCATGAAAGTGTAGAGGAAAGATTAGCTAATTAGCAATGCTTCCTGAATAGAACGTGGGTCAAATTTGGACTGTGCAATGGAGTGGCTTGACTGTCAAGGCGGTCCTGAAATCTACAACAAGGTGTTGAACTCACCCTAATTGTTTGAACCAAATAGAACATATTTTGGGTTGATCAATTACACTGTCTCAACATTTCACATAAGGTCTAAAATTCACCCATCCCTCAAGCAGCGCAAAACAGTCATTGTTGCTGTTCCACAAGAGGCGGATCTCTCTTATTTACAGTTCCTTGACCCTGTTGGGATATTATAAACTGCCCTTACTGCAGTAAATGGATTCCAGCGGCACACTGTGGAATCTCAGCAGCCGTGTCAGGCCTCCTCTCTTGGGTTTGCCTTCAACTCCCTCTTAGATGGGGTTCAACGGCCATCAACAGACAGCTACTGCACCACCTTTAAATCATCAAAACACTGAAACACCTTATGCATAATTCATAGATGCAGACATACAAGATATAAGCATAAAATGACAGCACAGACATTGTGGGTCTTATGAGATTCGACATTTGAAAACTCACCATTCAGGGATGCATTAGATATGTAATTGTGAATGCTCATTTCCACTATTTTTACACCTTTGTTGATCACCTTTGTTGTTATCTAATACTCACTTAATCTTTAAAAACACTAAACATTTAATAACACTAATATTAGGCAAAATTATACATTTTTATAGTGTACATCATAAAGTTGTGATGCCTAGACTTTCATTTAAAAAACTGATTTTAGCGTTATATTTTTATCAGTTATCGGCCATAACATGGAAATAAATATCTGTCAGAATTTTAATATCAGCCATTTATCAGTTATTGACCTTAACATGATAATATATCAGCCATTTATCAGTTTTCGGCCATAACATGAAAATAATTATCAGTCAGAATTTTAATATCAGTGCCTCCTTAATTTGTACATTTAACAAGCCACACTAAATATTCATGTACAGGATTGTGTAAGCGTGAATATCTTTGGGGAGTTTATAAGGACATCACACAGAAAAACACCACTGAGGGCTAAAACACATCAGAAGTGATATTCCTTAGTCCAAAAGCTAAAAGGGACACTTGCTTATGGGCTAAAACGTCCTTGTAATGAAGTGCAAGATTGAATAACACAAGTAAAAGCGTTATTCATGGTTTGTTGAGTAGTAACAGAGTATCTCTCTATTGTTGGACTGGGATGCAATCAGTGTGAAACCCTCACGACCAACCACTTTTTCCTATTTCCTCCAACACACAAGTCGGAGACACACACTCACAAGCATCGAATCAATCAAGGATCATTTTTTATTCTCCAGCCTCGTCAGGCGCTCTAATCTTTTAATTGAATCTTTTTGTAATTATAACGAAATAATTGAGCTCTTCCATTAATACAAAAAATGAGAGAGGGCTGCATGTGACAGCGGACACAGGAAGCACTCATTTCCCTGTCTTTCACGCACAGCTCTGTTTCAGAGAGCTTATCAGACTCTGATAGGGACAGCACACTTTGCAGAAAACAATGGTGTATGTGTATGAGCCTGAGTGATCAGGACAGGAAAACAATCCCAAATTCTAGTCCTCATTTTAACGCAGCAACTGCCCAACATCTAATCCCAAAAGTGTAGTAAATTAAACTTCCCAAAAGTCTAGCAAAATGGTGAAATTTTAGTGTTGCACATCATAAGCAACCTCTTAGCAAATAAAAAAGGGAAATTAAGAGCAGTTCAGAGAAACGTGATGTTATCTTTCTTAGGTATAGATTACTAAATCACCTGCTTACTTCCTTTTTTTAACATATGGCTCAATGTGTTCAAGGATCGCTCAATAAAAAACAATCTCTTTCAGCTCTCTTTCCTTTCAGGGATGGAACAACAGTGGCTCACAGTCACGAGAGCCGACATAGGCCCGCGCAAAGCCTCTCCATAACCTCTGACATTGAATTTTAAAAAAACTGCAAAGGTCTTGAACTGCTGCACATAAAAACAGGAAAGACTGGCCACACTGACAGTGGCTTGTGATTATCTTGCTCTTCACCTCTAACAGGCAGCAGGGGTTTTGTGAAGCGTGCAGGGCAATGCAAGTGAAGACCATTCATTGTCAGCATGGCTTACTGTGTGGTACAAGTTTCCGGGAAGCCATTACTAACCAAAAGACTGCCACATTTTAACCACTCAGTGGTGAAAATAAAAGCAAAACATCTAAATGCAATCCACAAATGTACAATGAGCACATCAAACACATAAGAATATCCATGTATGTTAAAAGTTTGGGGTCTGTAAGATTTTTTAATGTTTTTGAAAACATTTGAAGTCTCTTAGGCTTCATTTATTTGATAAAAAATACAGTAAAACAGACTGAAATATCATTACAATGTAATATAACTTTTCTATTTTAACATATTTTAAAATGTAATTTATTCCCGTTTTGGAAAAGCTGAATTTCTCCAAGAACTCCAGTCTTCAGTGTCACATGATCCTTCAATAATTTTAATATGCTGATTTGGTGCTCAAGAAATATTTCTTATTATTAATGTTGAAAAGAGCTGCTTAATAAATTTGTGGAAACTAAGATTTTTTCAGGATTATTTGATGAATAAAGTTCAAAAGATCAGAATTTATTTGAAATAGAAATCTGTTGTAACAACAATAGTCTTTACTGTCACTTTTGATCAATTTAAAGGGATAGTTCACCTAAAAATAAAAATTCTGTTATCATTTACTCACCCTCAAGTTGTTCCAAACCTGTACGAATTTCTGTCTTCTGCTGAACACAAAAGAAGATATTTGGAAGAATGTCAGAAACCAAACAGATCTCGCCCTCCCATTTACTACCATAGCAGGAAAAATAAATACTATGGTAGTCAATGGGGGGTGAGATCTGTTTGGTTACCGACATTCTTCCAAAATATCTACCTTTGTGTTCAGCAGAACAAAGAAATTTATACAGGTTTGGAACTACTTGAGTGTGAGTAAATGATGACAGAAATTTCATTTTTGGGTGAACTATCCCTTTAATGCATCCTTGCTGAATAAAAGTATTTATTAAAAAAAAAAAAAAAAAACATTATTGAATGGTATTATAGAGTCACATGACCAGCCCAATCCAGAATATTTATAGAGTTTATGAAGACATCACAAAGAAACAGACAACACTTAGCCTAAAGTCTAGAAAATTCAACAAAATGTAAAAACAAACATTTTCAAAACAGTAGCAGTTGCAGAAAAGCCATTTTTTATGAGAAGGAAACATTCTTCCAAGAGATTACTAGGTAAAAAGTGCTAAAATCTCCCAGATGTAAGTCATGGTGCTCATGTGGCCAACACAGGTTCGAGTCTTGGCCTGCAATGTCTCCCTACCCCCTTTTGCTGCTCACTAATCAAATAAACACACAAAAAAGCTGAAACTTTAAGAGACAGTGAGACAAACTTAAGTCTTAGAGAAGTTTACTCAAAATGCTTTGCAGCTGGCCTGAAACACTGGACTAAAACATTGATTAATCTGCTCTAAGAGGACAATGAAGAGCAACTACAGAGTGAATCCTGTGGTCGGATAGGCCGGTCTTGTTTACAGAGGTTACTGGGCACGGTGGCTTGTAACAGTACACCGCTCCCGCTCTTCCCTGAGGGCAGCAGGATCTGTCCGATTGCCTCTCGATCTCCACTATTTCCTAGAACCAGGAAGGAACAGAACTTGAGAAGCAGCAGCAGCACAATTGGAGGGCTCGTTTTCCATCGTGGGCCCTCAGTTTGTGCTTGTGTAGCGTTGGTGAGACATGACTGATTAAATAAACAGATTTCATCTTGTTATCATCAGGGCTCTGGCCAAGGAGAAGAGGCATTATGGACCTCCCTCCCTCCCCTCCCCTCCGGGTCGAGCTCAGACAGGGCATCTGTCTTCATTAAAGAGAACCCAGTGTGGCTGACAGCCACTGAAACGTTGGTGTCTTTCACGATTAATGAAGACAGATGAGTCGCCCTCAGAGGCCGAGAAGGAGGAACAAAAAGCAGAAGCTTCAACAAATACAAATGGAAAACAGCAAGAGCGGCTGGATTTTGGGAAAAGGGTAACAGAGATGTTTACCGATCTGGACATTTGAGTTTTTTTCCTCAGTGTCGCATTGTATTGCAGTATTGCTTGTTTTCCCTTTCTCTCAGCCTGGTTCCCTATTATTATGGACCCCAGTTTTGCTAAAGCACAGCTGTTTTTAGAGCCAAAGGCTGTCTAAAGTCTGGAACGGAGGTAGGAAAAATAAAATGATTGAAACAGAGACAGAGAGAGAAAAACGAAAAGCCGTCCAGGTCTTCAAGCTCTCCTACTTACTAAACTTTCCACTCAATATATTTAAGCCAATTCTTTACTATTTATTTCATGCCATTTGCAATTTAGCTTCCTGTCACAGTCTAATCACCAAATCCGTTCTCCAAATCCCAATCTGAGAGTTTCATCAGTGACACATACTTGAGTAATGTCCTTTTCGTTTTTTCACTTTTACGCTTGTTTGATGCTGTTGTGTGGCCTGAGCCGTGGTCAGGCATGCTGGGATACCAGAGCTGTCAGGCACAATTGTGAAGTGAAGAAGACAAATGCAATCTGCATGACTGAAATTATAGCACAGTGTCAGGTTCCCCCCCACCCACTTCTCTCTCTCTCTCAAACACTCTCTCTTTCATCTCTCCCTCTCGCATTACTTCCTTTCTGTTTAACTTTTCATCAACTGACAAGGTCAAAAATCAGGTTACCCACACTGTTGGTGAAACCAGACTCTGTTCGTGACAATCATGGAAAACGATCGACTCAAACAGCATCTCAAACGCAGCTCGAGTGGTTCGTTTGGCAGTGAGATCGGAGGCCCCGTTTAGATGAATAAGAAAAGGCACTTACAGCGTACACTAGCTGTCCCCGTCCAAGCGAAAGGGTCCAGTCCGGCGTAGAAAGGACTCGCCTTCCGAAGCATGCATGCACCCCGGTTGGTGACATCGTAGAGCTGGCGGGGACCCATGCCCAGAGCCTCCATACAGTCGAACATGCTGCGTCCCTGTCGCCCACCCACCTCCGATAGCCTCGCGTCACCAAAAAAAACAATAACAACACCCGCAGCTACGACAGCGCTAAATCCCCCGCTGGAATTCCTCTACTCAGGATATACGTGCTGCCTGATCCCGCTGCTTTTGCTCTTGTAAGCGTTTCCTCTCTCTCTCACGCTGCTTGTTTCTCTTTCCCTCTCCGGCTGATCTGTGGTGCTGGTTGCTCGGGGTGAGCTGCTCCTAGCGTGTTGTAACAGACCTAAATAACAGCCCCACATAGCACTCGCGGCTCTCAGACACACTGGAGCGAACCAACTGCCTCAGTCCTGCGCACACAGAGGGGGGTGGAGAGAGAGAGAGAGAGGGTGATCGAGAAGGGGGGGGGAGAGGGTTCTGTGTGAGAGAGAGAGAGAGAGAGAGGGAGAGAGAGAGGGCCACAGGGAGGGGCCATTTGTGTGTTTGCATTGCCAGCTCTGATCTGGTTAGAGGACAAACTTTTATTTGATTCTCGCTGGCCTCTTTTTGTCTCTTTTGTGATTCATATTTCAGCACGCACTGCACACAAACTGGCTCTCTTGCTTTGCGCACCTCCCCCTTTTTTCCCTTGCAGTACATATGAGACCCCCCCACCCCCCGAACCCATCCCTCAGCCCCGTCTCTAATCATAACCACATTAAAGTCCAGAGCGAGCAAGCGAGAGTGAGAGAGAGAGCATTGTGCAAGCAGCAGATGCCAGGGCAAAATTCTCGCCTTTGTCTCCACAAAAACAGAGTAAATGACTGATGGCCGCTGCTGTCTCTACCTCATTAAGTATGTGGCGAATATTCAAAGCCCCCTCTGGCCCTCATAGAAGCTTTTAAAAGAAGAACTTTATTCAGTTTGTGGGGAGAATCCATGCGCTAGAGGACGCCAAGCAGGAGACCAACAGGAAGATGAACTTGGGAAGGAATGTCAAGGCTTGTCTTCATACTTGCAAGGAAGACGTGATGAATTTGAGTCTCTTCCCATGACTACAGTCAGTAGACGGCGTGTTTCATTTGACGTGCGTGAAAATTAGGCTGTGAGGGGGTAGAACATTTTTGAATGTTGTCAGAGAATAAAAAAAAACTGGGAAACTTGGGCTGTGAAAGTTAAACATGACCAGGCAGACTTTTTCACATCTGAATGATGTGGAATGGATTTAAATATGTTAAAGGGTTAGTTCACCCAAAAATGAAAATTCTGTCATTAATTACTCTCCCTCATGTCTAAGACCTTCGATCATCTTCGGAACACAAATTAAGAAATTTTTGATGAAATCCGAGAGCTGTCTGACTCCGTCTGACGTAGAACCTGAAAGGGATGAACAGTGTACGAGAATGACACAGAAGAGAAGATATTGCTGAATAAACTCATTATTTTTGTTTTGTTTTTGCACAAAAAGTATTCTTGTTGCTTCATAACATTAAGGTTGAACCACTGCAGTCAAGTTGACGGTTTTAACAATGTCTTTAGTACCTTTCTGGACCTTGAAAGTGTTGATTATATTGTTGTCTATGGACGAGTCATATACCTCTCGGATTTCATCAAAAATACCTTAATTTTTTTCTTTAATATCCATTTAATTGATAACTGACAGCATATTCTAATTAGTTAAATATTTAATAAACAAACATGCAATCCATTTCTGAGTATTTCTAATGAGCTCTCTACAGAGTTCTGCATAGTTTCCAACTGTGTCTAGACATGACCAAGGATCCTGAATGGACTGTAAATCTCTCTCTCACAGCCTCATTATGTCTACATTGACAATAGTCTACTGGTTTAGCATTACAAAAGATTACCATATGATTCTATTACTTTTTTGCCAATCAACCCTAGTTGATTTCCATTTCTGCCCCCAAATACTAAATAAATGAATAATAGAGATGCACCAATACTACATTTCTCCACCGATAGCGATTATTCAGAGTGATATCTGCCGATAACGATACTGATAGTTTGGGGGTTCTGCTTTTTATACATTCTTTTAAATTAATGATAATTTCATTATAATTAATAATTAATCATTATATTTTGAAAGAAATGCAAATAAAAACTTTATTCTCTCCATTTCATCAACTTGTTTCAGAGTAACTGGTATCAGTTATAAACAAACACATTACTCATTAATGTTAACACTCATTAACTAAATTCTGAACATTAAATTCATATTTCTTAACTTTCTGAATGTTATTAATTCATATAATTACATATAAGTACAAATTTAGTGCATTTTCCTGCCCTTTTTTGATTGACAGGATTTATTGGCTATATCGGCCGATAGCCAATAGTGTGAAAATTTGCTTTAATCAGCCAATACTGATTATTGGCCGATATATCGGTGCATCTCTAATAAATAAATTTAATATATACAATCTAAAACAACACAATAATAATAATAATAATATAAAAATATATATTTTTCAAATATTATATATTCAAATAAATTAAATATATTTAATAAAAAAACACAATTAGATGTGACCATATAGGGTTTTGCAGTACACCAGCAAATCATAAATAGTAAACAAATAAATAAATTATATTTTAATATGAATTAAAATAAATAAACAAGTAATTGAAATAAGTAATATGATTTATATCATATACTAAATTAAATATATTTAATTAAAAAAAAAAAAACTCAATTAGATGTAACCATACAGTACAACCTATCAAATAAAATTGACTTCTATTCCCCATAGCCTTGTTTTCATTCAAGTACAAATTTAAATGGCATCTACACTGACTATTCAGGGCTTTCACACTATTGTGATTAATGACCTTTTTTTGCATGACCTTTCAAGCTATTAAGAATCATTTAATAGATTGCTGGGATAGATTTCCATTTGTATGTCAGATACCAAGATTCTACAAGCAAGCGATTATACATATTGAAGCCATTTGTACACTAATAAGATGTTACTGTGGTGATTTGCGGCAAATTTTACTCGCAATATTTAGCCAAGTTAATACTTTGGAGCAGATCACAACTAGAAATTTTTCCAGGTCGGGAAATGAAAATTCTTGCCATTCACCCCCACAATCCTAGTCCAAATTACTCCCCCTACCCCTAACAAACTACATATACCTCCACAACACACAGACAATCAGCACTACATGACATGAAAAAAAAAAACAAATGAAATAAATAGCTCTGCCAGTGTCAGTGCCAATGGCTTTCAATGAGTGAACAGCTGGGGAGTGGACGGAGCCATACCAGGGTTCAAGTCAAGCAAACAGCTGAACACAATGCCAGGAGCAACAGAGGTGCCTGCGTCTCGGCCTTGCTTCATCCATCTTCACCCCCCTCCCCACCCCCGTCGGCCCGCTGCTAGTGGTACGGCCCAGCCGCCTAAGAAAAGACACCATTTCCTGTCAATCTGCGCTGCTGGTCGAGCTCTCTATAAACACACACTGCCCTTCCTTCCAAATACACTTACAATCTCCCACTCTGTGGAATTCTGCTTTTCATTTTCCCAAACCCCCTTTGCGTTTTCACACTTACAAAGAAACAAAGAGTCCTTCTCGGAGCACGTCGGGGCATGCGCAGAGAATGGTATTCATTAGGCTGTTTATTGATCTTGTGGCTCTTGACTTTGTTATGGTTCTCATTTATTTTCTTTAGGCGACCCTCATAGACACAGACAGGAAGAAAGAGTGAGAGAGTGAGGGAGAGAGAGGAGGAGAATATGAGTGGGGGAGAGAGAGAGAAAGAGAGAGTAGGGCACTTTAATAGCCCTTTTGTTTGAGCAGACAGTAAAGTATATCAATTGTAACACTGAGGTTCTTCATGTAATTGTTGTGTCATAAAGGCTGAGGGTGAGAAAAGAACAAACAAAAGAACAGATCAACAAGTATCCAATGGTGGAAGGAGGAAGCTGTGAATTCTAACAAAATAACATTTTTAAGACAGAGCAAAACTTTCAGTAAAATATCTAAAAATCCTAGAAATCCCCTAAAGAGGATCAGTTTACTTGAGAAGCATAACTGCATATTAAGATATTAATTACTGACCTCATCACATTTTTAAAACCTTATTTTAAACATAAATCTAACACAATTTATTGATGTTTAGGCTAAAAAAAAAACAAACAAAAAAAAAACATTTCACCTGGTTAAAGAAAAAATACACCGCCGTTCAAAAGTTTAGGGTCAGTAAGATTTTTTAAATGTTTTTGAAAGTCTGTTATGCTCACCAATTTATTTGATTAAAAAAAACAGTAAAAACAGTGATATTGTGAAATATATTATTACAATTTAAAATAAACGGTTTCTATTTGAATATATTTTAAAATGTAATTTATTCCTGTGATGCAAAGCTGAATTTTCAGCATCATTACTCCAGTCTTCAGTGTCACATGATCCTTCAGAAATCATTTTAATATGCTGATCTGCTGCTCAAGAAACATTTCTTATTATCAATGTTGAAAACAGTTGTGCTGCTCAATATTTTTGTGGAATCCGTGATATATTTTTCAGGAATCTTTGATAATTAGAAAGTTCAAAAGAACAGCATTTATTTAAAATAGAACTTTTTTTGTAACACTGTCAACTTTTGAATGGTTAGTGTATCTATTTAATATAAATATTTATTGTTATTAAGATGCTGAAATCGAACAAAATATATGACTTAATTTAATGTTTTCTTATTTTAAGAATAATTACGTTTAATAAAAATATTTAAGATTTACTCTCTGAAAACATATTTTAATATTAATTTCTTATGCAGTGTTGCTTCTCAAGTTAACTAATCTTGTTTTAAAGATGTTTATATATTTATACTTGACAACAAAACAAAGATACAGAGCTACTACTTTCACATTTTGTATGTTAAAGCTCGTGTTTCACTTTCATTAAAAACAATGTATTTGAGCATTTTTATGTAGAGGAATGATGTATATAAAATTATCCTGATGACCACAGATGTTTCTTCAGTTCCAAACCACACGTTTTGTAATCTCCGTTCTCAACTTTTTCCACAGCTACACTTCTTACTGTTGAAATTTGATATTGTGGTACTTCTAATGTTGTTGGCTCCTCTGTGATAAACTGATTGTTTTTTTTCCTCATGGATAAAAGTGCCTGTGTATTGTCATTCAGAGACATAAACTGTTCTAACTCTGCAATTTCTTCTCTCCCGCTGAAAATCTTTTGTTAGAAACTGTTCCGTGTAGTCTGAGAGTGAAAAAAAAAAGAGTTGACTTGGACATTTAATCCAACTTCATAGTGCTGACCCAAGTTCCTCCCCCTCCCTCCCTTCCCCAGCCAAGGAGGTTGAACTCCAGAAGAAATCCCCACTGGGCCACTAACTTTCCCCCAACTTATCCTGCTCTCCCTCCCTCTCTTTCTCTCTCTCTCTGGAGCTCAAGCTATTCTCCATCACTCTCCACCACCTCCACTCCCTCGTTTTCCCTCGTTTTCCTTCTGTTTTCAAACTTATACTCATCCAACCCTGCTACAGTTTTTAAACAACCCAAAGGAACATCTTTAAAGACAGTTTTGTTTTTGCTCCGTCTTAAAGGCCTGGCTCTTCCATACTTCTCTCTCTCTCCCCCACCATTCCCTCCTTCCTGTCATGTGACAAAACTCCGATGACAAACAGACCCAGAACTGCTAGAAATCCATCTCACTTAGCTGGCTCCCTGTCATCTCTGCTTTCCAGGCCAGACGAGCCGCACCAGATGAGCTGATCTCGAGGCGTCCTGTCACCAAACCGAGCGTCAGAATCAGGTTTAACAGCCGCATGACTCACTGATGTGGACCTCAGATAGCAGACACAATGCATTAGAGATATTAGCCAGGACTGGTTTGCCTGTGTGTGGCCTCAAAGGAATGAAAAATCACAAAGGAGATCTCTTTAATATCTCAACTGTTTCTCCTAGACAGCGATGAGATTAAATGGAGGGCAAATTAAGCCTACTGCTTCTCAGATTTTTATCTTGAGAAAAAAATCCTTTCAAAACCTTTTATGTTTTATTTGTGTCTATTTGTATTTACAAGCTATTTTAGGACATCTGGGATTTAAAGGGATAGTTCACCCACCTTCATGTCGTTACAAACCTGTATGACTTTCTTCTGTAGGAAATATTTTAAAAAATGTCTCTTTTTGTCCATACATTGAAAGTCAATGGGTTACAATGTTTTTTGGACACCACTGACTTTCAAGTCAAGTCAAGTCAAATTTATTTATATTGTGCTTTATATTGTTTTAAAGCAGCTTCACAGTAATAAACAAGAAAATAACAGTATTATTGTTACAAAGTTCTTAAAGGGTTAGTTCACCCAAAAATGAAAATTCTGTCATCATTTACTCACCATCATGTCGTTTCATACCCGTGAGACTTTCGTTCATCTTTGGAACACAACTGAAGATATTTTTAATGATATCTGAGCGATGTCGGTCCCTCTATTGACAGGTACACAACTACCACTTTGATGCTTCAAAAAGTTTATAAAGAGATCGCAAAACTAATCCATATGAATTGAGCGGTTTAGTCCAAATTTTGTGAAGAGACACAATCAATTTATATGATGAACAGATTGAATTTAGGCTATAAGCCTAAAGCAGCTCTAGAAAGACAATAGTTTCATTATTCAGCTCAGTTATTTTCATCCAATAGTGTCAGTGCAGTCAAATCAATAATATTACTGAATATTAAGTGTATTTTAAACCAAAATTAAAATTCGAAATATCTTCTTTTGTGTTTTACAGAAGAAATAAAGACAAACAGGTTTAGAAAAAAACAACATGAGGGTGAGTAAATTATGACAGAATATTCGTTTTTTGGGCAGACTATCCCTTTAAATGAAACATAATTAACTCCATTATGTCTCCTGAGCTATGAAAGAACAACCTCTGAGCAAGAAAATCTCCCCTGGGGCATGAAATGTTTATATGAAGGATTGATTGAGCATGCATTGCCTATTCTGCTAGTTTTTTCAAAATCTGTGTACCATGTTATTCAGCTCAGGAAGTTTGTGCAGAGTGTAAGCAACAGAGAGTCATGTGTTTCTGTGTATGGATGTGTCCAGACAGATTGCCGGCGATGACAGAGACACAGAACACCACTCCATTTCAGCTCCGTCTGCGCTCGCACACCTCAGATTACCACAACCAGTCCTTGTAGCTCCCTCAGGAAACACGCAGATGTTGACACACATACACATACCATTCAAACACACATTTTGAGTAATGAAACACACCTTTGGCACACACAAAACACTTTACAACACTCAATTTAAACAGCATGTCCTATGCAAAAGTATGCATGTTTAAACACATTGACAAATTCCAGAATTCCCCGCATATGAGCGACTGTAGCCGCAAACACCATGTTCAGGGGAGTAATTAAGTAAATTAGCAATGCTACTAACATAACTACATTTTCAGTAATGACATAATAGCTGCAAAATTTTGTAATTATTATTATTTATAATAATAATCCCAAATCTTATGAAAATATATATAATAATTAAATAAAATAAAAATAGTTCCAAATTAAAATAAAATAAATGTGATAATAGCTCCAAAATTTGTAAAAAGTTTGTAAATAAATAATAATAATATTAAATAATTCCAAAATTTGCTAAAAAAACATAAAATAAATTATATATATATATATATATATATATATATATATATATAATTTATTTATTTTTTTTAGCAAATTTTGGAATTATATAATAATATATATATACAGTATACATACATACAACGTACACACACACATATATATACACACATTTCTAATTAATAAGTTAATTCACACAGATCAAGCAAATAAATGGAATAAAAAATGATTCACTGATTTAAGTCTCATTGTAGCATTTTAAATGCTTAAAGTTAATTATTAAGTTAAAGGAGACCTATTATGCAAAATTCACTTTTGCATGGTGTTTGGCTATAAATGTGTTTTGGGTGTGTGTACACAACCACCCTATAATGATAAAAATCCAGCCACTCTTTTTTTTTTTTAATCCCCATAAATCATAAGCAGTGTCTCAGAACAAGCCGTTTCCAGATCCCTGGCAGTGTGACGTCACAAAAGCCACAGGTCCCGCCCACGAGTGTTGACAGACACTGACAGTTCACAGCGAGTTCACAGTCTACCATTGCTGCACTGACGAGAATGTCTCCCAAGCGTTTTAGGTGTTATGTAGCTGGATGGATTAATCCACATAGCTCTCTCCATTTACTCCCTAAATCTGAGCCGCTGAAGACGAGGTGGATTCATTTTGTTTTCGAAGAAAATTCTCCCTCAACTCTACCAAAATTCGTTTATGTCTGCGCAAATCATTTCACACCGGACTTCTTTCTGAAGGAATGTCAATACAAAGGGACAATACAAAACAGAGGTTGTGCAAAAAATGTGTTACTTAAGGATAGATCAGTACACTGTTCATGATCCAGCTTCCAGAGTGATACTGAATACGGCAGTAATGAACGTAATTGAACTAAACTATACCTGTTCTAACTCCATGCAGCATGTATTCGCAGTTTCTGACATTATAGTGCGTCCTGACTGACTCCAGATGGAGAATCAGCTCATGAAGCTCCGCCCTCTTTGGCAGAGTGCAGCAGCTCATTTGCATTTAAAGGGAACACACTGAAACGGCACGTTTTTGCTCAACCCCAAAAAGTGGCAATTTTAACAAGCTAAAAAAGTGGGGTATTTTGAGCTAAAACTTGACATACAAACTCTGGGAACATCAGAGATTTATTTTACATCTTGTAAAATGGGGCATAATAGGTCCCCTTTAAAGTTAATAATTAAAAAAAAAACTAATCAATTTTTTATTTTAATGTATAAAGTAACATTCCTAACAGAGTAGTGTGACTGAACTGTAAACATTTTAAAATCATGAATAGCTTGAGGCGTAAAAGTATTCACCAGTACTGCCTCAGTTTAAAAACTCCCATCCCAACACCACCGCTCACACATTCATCATGGCGTCCACCTCAAGCAATATCGTACACATGTTTGGCTCTGAGAAGACATGTAATCTTATCCTGACATCTTACTCGTACACACAATACATCTCCTCGAGAATCTGGAAGTGTCACTTGAAGACCAGACCAGAGGGGAAAACAGAGCTAGAAGACAGGCTGTTCCAGTCTTCACTCGTGTTCTGCACCGCATAAAATAGAAACAGTAAAACTTTTCACAAACTTATCAAACTTGGCCATCTCTCAAACAAGCCTTCGCTCTATCTCAGTGCCTCTTTCTTTCCCCCACCCCCCGCCATTTCTTTCTCTCTCTTGGCATGCCAGTACTTTTACTTCTTTAGTATTCTCATGACTTTTGACATGAGGTATTCAAAACTGGAAACCACATGTTTTGTAGTTATGATCTTAACTGGCAAAAAGTTACCCACTCCTCCCCCTGACTTTTAGGCCACACCCCTTTAAGAAGTTCCATCCCTACATTCACTAGGAAGCCCCTCCCATGCCCGGTCGCCATGGCAGAATCCTCATACTGCACGTGCCCAGTCCTGCCTGTTGCAAACAGTGAAGCTCCGCCCCATCTCAACGCTAGTCTCTTTATCTTCATCTGTCATCATGCTAAAATGCCAGTGCACTCTTTACCTTTCAATGCTCGTTCACACTCTGTGCCTCAACCTAACACACCGTCTCTCACCTCCGCTATAGTCTGTCTCCTTGGAACAGTGGGATCAAGGAAGGAAATCCACATAGGAGTGGAGGAGTATAGAAGGGGCAAAGGGGAGGAAAGTAATCCACCGGATTTTCGGGATAGAGTCAGTTGAGCTGAGATTCCATTTGTGAACAATTTGCAAAATTCCCAAACTGAGCTCTTAATGACCTGGCAGAGAGAGGCCACTTCTGACTCTGTCTCCCACTCGGACTGCGGTTACACCAACTCTCCAAAAAACAGACAAGTGTGGGAGTCGGTTGTGGCCAAAATATTAACAAAGGCTTCATGAATTCCCTTAGGGCCCTGCATTGCATATGTGACTACAGCAATATAGACAGAATACTAGAGAATAAAAAAGCAGAAACATCCTCTATCAATGACAGACGACAAAGCACTTAAGCACTCTGTACATCAGTGCACGTTATTCTAAAAAACACACACACACATAGATAGATAGATAGATGCCTGTTTGTGTCTGTGTGTGTGTGTGTGTGTGTGCGCGCGCATGTTTTTGTGACATATCAGGACACAAATTTGTATAATGACATGGGTATGACATAGGTATTACAAGGAGAGGGTGACTTATGAGGACATTACCCCATGTCCCTATTTTTCAAAAGGCTTATAAATCATACAAAATGAGTTTTTGTAAGAAAGTAAAAATGTGCAGTTTACTGTGATGGGTAGGTTTAGGGGTAGGGGTAGTGTAGGGGGATAGAAAATACGGTTTGTATAGTATAAAAACCATTACGCCTATGGAATGTCCCCACAATTCACAAAAACAAACCTGTGTGTGTGTGTGTGTTTGTCTTTGTAACCTGGCCAACATCACCTAGGTCACACAGGTAAGGAAAATATTGTTAGCAAACAGCCAAATAGATATTTAGGCATTGTTTAAGGGTACTTGTAGTAGGCAGTACAGCCTTTCAAAAATCCTGATAATAGTTAAAGTGCCCCTATTATGCCATTTAAAAGGTTCCTATTTTTGTTTTGGGAGTCCCCAACAGGTTTACAAGCATGTAAGGTCAAAAAACACTTTCATTGTCTTATAATATGCATTTATTTGTACATTATTTGCTCAATGACTCCCAAACGATTCGCTCAACAATTCATTTTTCCAAACCCCTCATTTGCGTGACACTAATCTGCGGTGATTGGTCAGATGACTTCTGCTGGATAACACACAGTACAATACAGTGCTTGCATCACTTACATTGTATTATAATAATGATGGTGCTCCGCTCTGTTCTAAAAATAATGACTCAGAGAGGAAATCAGTTGTTTTGTGTTTAAGTTAGCAAACCTAGCTCACAGCTTGGTGGTAAACACACAAACAGTCATGGTATAAGCGTTAGCCCAACGCAGAAACGTATTGATAAAGCACTGCAGTTGTACACCAACATATTGCTCTATTCTTTATCATAACTCCAAGTAATAACAACAAAAAACATTTGACACATTTCTAGACAATTGCGAGCAAACACATATTGCTGTTAGCTGGTTAGCCGGAGACCTACAAGCTGCGTGGAGCGTACACAACACACACAACTAAATACGTATTGTGCATGCTACAGAGAACATAACAGCAACAATTATTAATTATACTTACAGGTTGTAATTCGGAAGAGGAAGAAGCTGGTCCAAATAAACTGGGTACTGACCCATCCTTCAATAACAACTGGCTTGCGAATCCCTCGTTGAACACATTTAGGTTGAAGAAGCAGTCACAAGGTTCGGGCTATACTGCTGTGGCATTGCTGTAAAGTTGAACTTTAACCACTGATTCTTCACGTATTGGCAGTGTTTGAGGGGTTTCCTCAAAGTTTTCCCTGGTGTCTGCGTGCGCAATAAGTGTGCGGGGAATATGCTAACGTTTCGTTTTGACGTCACAACGAAACGGCTTGGGATTCGTTTTCAAACGACTTCTTTAATTGAAGCAGTGTCGACTCTTACTTTTGAGAGACAATAACTTTATATACAGTGATATATAAAGTTCAAAAATCCGTAATAGGGGCACTTTAAAACACTAATCATATGCAAGTTAGTGTTATTACAGTAATAACATTAACGTTGCAAAAATGACTTATTACTTTACATGTGATGCAAAACTGCATAAAATATTAGGATTTATTTTCAGAAAATTAATTTTTAAAGGGGACCTATAATGCCCCTTTTACAAGATCTAATATAAGTCTCTGGTGTCCCCAGAATGTGTCTGTGAAGTTTCAGCTCAAAATACCCCACAGATCATGTATTATAGCCAAATTTGCCCCTATTTGGGTGTGAGCAAAAACACGCTGTTTTTGTGTGTGTCCTTTTAAATGCAAATGAGCTGCTGCTCCCGGCCGCTTTCCAGAAGAGGGCGGAGCTTTAACAGCTCACGCTTCGGTTGCTCAACAACAACAAAGCTGGAGAATCTCACGCAGCCAAAATGAGGATTGTCAGTAACGGTGTTCAGCCTTACATTGTTCAAACCGGAGTTGACACTGATGGAGAGACTCAGGAAGAAGTTACAACTTTTAGAATGCATCTGGACGTTCTGAATGATTAGTGGATAAATTTATGTAGTTGCTGTGGAGTTCATTCATGGACCCTTGTTTGTGAAGCAATCTGGCGTAAAATGACGGCATGATAACTACAACAACTCTTCCTCTTCTCTAAAGTAGGGGTGTGCACAAATAGTCAAATATTCGATCTGTAATTAATATTAGAAAAATAAAAATACTATTCGAATTTTACTATGTTGCTTTGCTGGCCATAAATGCAGTGAATCCATGATAAATCCTAAGCACTAAAACTCACAGTTATAACTAGATGCACCAGGCGGTGCGGTGGAGCGTGTTTAACAAGTTTATTTTATTTGATCATCACATATTGTTGTCCTCTGCCTCGCGAAGTTTGGAGTTACTTAGATGAAAATGATCTTACAAAATAGAATTACTTTTGATCTAATGAATTAATGAAACTGAGTTATCATAATATCACCACCATATTGAGAAGCTGTTCATCACTGCATTCACGACAGGTAAGCGCAGCTGTACCCCAAGTGAGCAGAGAAGATAACTGATCTGATAGCAAAATGATTTCGAGACACATGCTTCCTTTAAATTTCATCAAGGGAGACATATTAACGAACAGAAAACACAAAGTGCTGCTGTTAGAAACTCAGCTTAGCATACCGTTATGTATAATCGTTATCTTTGTGTTTCTGCAACGTCTGTCAGCGCAGCGCGTTTTCTAACCCGAGCATGTGGATATTACTGCTTTTCTCAACATCAACATGTGAAACAATATGAAAACAATGACCATATACTGACTCGAGTGTATTATGTAAGTTTTGTACGATAACTGGCGCTGTCTGCTTTATTAGCGTTTTTCTCGTTCGCGCTGCTTGAGCTTAAATGCTTTTGTTCTTTGTATTTTTTCGTTTTCACATATTGTTTAATGCTTTGAACTAAAAGAAAAGCTTAAGATGTAACGTAAGCTTGTTGTGTATATTGCCTAATCATAAGCTTGTTCAGAAATGGTTAAAAAATCTTGATGAATTAAAAAAATTAACGTCCTTCTTGTTTAACGTCATTTAAATAAAAGAATATTCGTTTTTTTAAGAGCCCAAATATTCGAATACAATATTTTGGAAAAATGTCCATCCCTACTCTACAGCAGCCCAACATGGCCTCATCCCCTTTGTTGCGTGTTCTCGGGGGCAGGGTTTATGTAAATTTGGGGGTTTGTGATGTCACTAACCCGGGAAGAAGCTTGTTGTAGTCCCTACCAGCCATTTGTTGTAGTGTCTAAAAAGCGATTTCTGTAAAAGAAAACATCCCTTTACACTGAACTTTGAGCATTGTAACTTTACAGATGTTGTTTATGCTCAAACAGCAACATTACACGCTAACTAAAGCTAAAAAAGTGAAATCATAACCAACCACCCCTTTAATTTAAATGTATTTTGTCTTTCTGCACTGGCACTTTAAATTATAAACAAGTAAAAAATCTGCCAGATCAGTATTCAAGATCAAATCTATGAAAAGTCTTTTTACATTTTAGATAATTTAACTGGAAAACAAGGCAAACAAATGCCTGTTAATAATATGATTTTTTTTTTTTTTTTTTTACAGTGAATAATAACAAATATAGATTTGAAAAAGAAATGTTTCATTGGGATACACTGAGATGCTCTTGTGGGTGACCTTGATCTTCCGCCTCCATGTCCTCAAAAGTAAATGTCAGTTATGTTTCAGAAATGGAGTATCCTACACTCAACTGCAAACTTGTATTCAATCCTGGCGCCATTCTGGTACAAAACACCCACTGTCCATGATCCAATCAATTCCCAATGACCTACATTTTTTTCCACTTTGAATATTTTGTTTCAATCAGAAAATATACCATATTAATATAGTAAAATGCACTGAGAATACCATTTGATGTTGACTATAATGTTGAATTCTCCATCATCTTTCATGGCCAACTTCATCTGCTTCCAGTCAAACTAGACTTTAAAAGTCAAACCATCAAACAACAAAAACAATGTACTGTAAAATGCACAATAAGAAAGATAAGACCTTTAGATAACTGATCCATCCACCAAAGCATCTCAATCTCTGACTGTTTACAATAGAAGTAAGTGCTGATGGTGATGAGTGAAGAAACGGAGAGGAACCTGGCAGGAAAGCAGAGGCGGAGATGAAAGATGGTGGGATCTCCGAGGAAATGGAGAAGTGTTCAGACACACGCATTGCTCTCATTTCATTTTGATCCCTCTTGCACACAAACTCATGCCAGCTGCGATGGAAAGCCAACACTTTGACGGGAAAATGTTTCTGTAAATAAATAATCTGATACAATGAAGTGCTTGTGCCTTGGCCTTTTAATGACACAGACTCATTATTTTCCTCTTTTCTAAACACATCTCCCTTCCAATGATCCTTTATTCTATGTATGAACACTTAGGGCTGCACGATTAGGATAAAAATCCTAATTGTTAATTATTTCCCATGACATTATAATCACAATTTTTAATTTATTGATTGATATTAATTTACTGGCAATCACATAATTAATATGATCATGGCACGGATGAAGGGTTGATCCCGAAAACGTTTTGCACTCTGCAGTTGCACTTTTGCACTTTTTGTGGCCTCTGGACAATAAATTCGTTGGAGCTTTTTTGACTTCATTCTCGTGTGCGGATCTTTCATTCTTTTTGATCTTTTTGTTTTTGATCATCATTTGTTTGGACTGTGATCTGGCGCCACACTTTTCCGTTTTTTACCAATCACATAATTAATAAAATTTACTTTAAAATTACTTATTTATTAAAAAAATAAATAAAAGATTAATTTTGTAATTTAAGTTTTCATTAAATTAGACAGAAATGGTTAATAAAATTGTGATGAAATTATAAACAAAAAGCCAGCAAAGTGATAATGCTGGAAAATTCTCCCATTATAATAATAAAGTTACTGGAATATAAATCCAGTTCTAATTTACACCATATCTACACCTTGTTTTATTGCAGTGTACAATAAAGGTTAGTTCACCCAAAAATGAAAATAATTTCATTAATTACTCACCCTCATGTCGTTTTTGGAACACAAATTAAAATATTTTTTATAAAGTCCGATGGCTCAGTGAGGCCTCCATTGCCAGAAAGATAACTGTCACTTTCAGATGCCCAGAAAGCTAATAAAGACATATTTCAAACAGTTCATGTGACTACAGTCGTTCAATCTTAATGTTATGAAGCGACTTGAATACTTTTTGTGCGCCAAAATAATGAACTGTTTTAAATATGTCTTTAGTAGCTTTCTGAGTATTGAAAGTGTTAATTATCTTACTGGCAATGGAGGCCTCACTGAGCCATCGGATTTCATCAAAAATATCTTAATTTGTGTTCCAAAGATAAATGAAGGTCTTATCGGTGTAGAACGACATGAGGGTGAGTAATTAATGACAGAATTATCATTTTTGGGTGAACTAACCCTTTAGGTGTGTTACAACATCTACATTGCAAATGAGTGGCAAAAAATTCAAGTCTTCTTGCTTTGGTACTAAAACAAAATAAGGTAAAACATAAAACAGTTATTTGCTGATCAGACTGCAAAACATTTGTTCATGAAAACCATTATTGAAAGAATTATATACTAATTTAAACGTCTTGAACTGGCTGCTGCATTCATGTGCACAAAACACATATCTGTGATTGGTTAAAACGCTCAAACTCAGCAAAAATCAGGTCATAAATAAAAAATAAAAAAACATGGAATGCTGTAATCATCACTTCACTAAGCACTGCAGCTGGAATCATATTTAATTTATTATGCAACCCTAAAATGAGTGCTTGTCATATAATGTTTCAATCTAACATCTCCCAGAGCTTTTGAATCAGTTTGTCATATGCAAATACGTCACCAGATATGGTCTCGATTATATAACCGTGCACAAAAGTACTATTACACTGCAGTAAGTAGGCTGCACATATTTATGCGTTTACTGTGTGAAAGTGTGTGACTGTACTGATCTATTCCTGCGGGGGCAGCGAACAACAAAATGTTTGCCTTTCACTCGATGACAAGCTGGAACAAGCACGCTGTTCTTTTTTATACAACACAAATGCCTTCACACAACAACTTGGCCCTGGTTGCAACAATAAAAACTCAAGCTCGCAAGCCAAAAGGGAACTAATATCATTGATACGTGCGGCAAAAGAGCGAGAGAGACAGCTGGACTGTGCACGGCCCTAACAGGAGTATTAGATTAGAGCCACACGGTCTCCGTCTGGTTAAAGGAAATGACCAAGCAGCCTTTCAAAACATCCCTCTTGGTGGCTTGGAGCAAGGCCTCCTCCCCTGATTGGTAAAAGGTTTCAGGAGCGTTTGAGGGCTCAGTTGAGATGCTATCACACAGTAAGTGCTGGTAATGGGCTTCCAACTGTTTGTTTGAAGAGCTCCGATAATGACAGGGATCAACTGATAGCGACTTCTGCAGGCCGGCACGTAAGACTCCCACATGGAGACTCACACACAGTGACCGGTGACCCCACGTGCACAGCTGCTTTACACACTCGGTGTCAAAACAATGGCGGAGCTCCAAAGATGGACATTTCACCTCTAAAATCTTTGAGTAGGATAGAGAAACCTCTGTGTTATATGATAAAAAAAAAAAAAAAAAAGAACAGCATGCTAAAAAACAGCTAGAGAGAACCAAAATTATCATGCTGGACCAGGAATGCTTCTTGGTGTAGGGTTGAAAAAAACCCTACTTTTTTTCAAATCAGACTAGTCAGTGTATTCCTGAATGACTTGTCAACTAATAAATCTTAAGAAAGCCCTATATAATTAGGCTGTATTCACCTGACACCAACCGGATACCTGACCCTGACCCCAAAGAACTGCATTATTAAAGGGGACCTATTATGCAAAATTTGAACAAAGATTTGTGTCCACAGTGCATGTAAACAACCAGCCTAATGGTAAAAATCCACCCACTGTTTTTTTTTTTTTTTTATAATCCCCATAAATGATAAACAGTCTTTCCAAATGAGCAGTTCCAGATTTCCCCCTACTCTTACGTAAGAGTAGGAAAGCCCCACCCACGACTGGTGAAGATCTGCCCTATTAGCTTAGCTCCTCCCCTGAGTGAGCTGTACACAGTCTGCCATGTTTATCTCCTCACCAACAGTAGCATTCAAGTTAGAAAAGTATTCTTATTAAAGCTACTAAAGTTATTTAATCAAGAGCAATGAGTGATTTTCTGTTTTTCTTTTGTTGTTTGGTTCATATTAACAGCATACACAGCAGTAGGTACTGTATATTATGCTGCTGTAGATATAACATGTGATTTCTTTCCCTGCTGTTTACATTCACAGACATAATCGACTGTGTTTGTGAACTTTTGTGTGTTTTTGCCATAACTTGTATTGTGTGTATTTAACAGTTTAAGCGCAATAAGACGTGTAAGAGAAATCAGTGTAAGGGGGAGGCGAGATGTGTGTGCTCAGAAAACCATATATCAGAAGTTTAAACTGCATGAAAATAACTTTCATGATGACGAAGAACTGCAAAATCTCGTGAGTGTGGCCAAGATAGAGATGATAGTTTTGGCAGAGTATCCGAAGCATGAATTGTACAGACTCTGCCCTCTTTTGGATAGTGGGGTGGGGAGCAGCAGCTCATTTGCATTTAAAGATACATGCACGAAAAAAGCATGTTTTTCCTTCCACTCAAAAATGGGCGTTTACAACATGGTATAATAAATGATCTGTGGGGTATTTTGAGCTGCAACTTCACAGACACATTCTGGGGACACCAGAGACTTATATTACATCTTGTAAATGGGGCATTATAGGTCCCCTTTAAAATGGTTGAAAAGGAAAACTGACAATTTTGCAATGAAACAAAACAAAATAAATTTTTGCTAAGTGTAAAAATTTGGTATTGAAACAATTTTCACTCAAATATTTGACACAAATTTGTCTAGTAAATTTCACAATTATTTACAAAGAAATGGCAAGTAACACATTGAATTAAACGTGAAATTTTGATGTAGAAAGACTGAAATTAAATTTTCTTGTAATACATTCCACTAATAATCATAGTTATATTTACAACTTAGAAAAATCTTTTTTACAGTGCAGTTTTATTATTTTAAATATTTTTTTTATTATTTGCATTTAGCATCATTTTTCCTACAGTCACAGCCAATGCTCCCTCTAAGCCGCGCACTTCTGATGTGTTTGCGGACTAAATAGCTCAATACGAGAGGAAACGCGAAACGAAAAGAAATGTGAAATAAAACGTCATGTTTTAATGATGAAGTGGCGGAAAAAATGGATGATGGGCACAGAATGCTAAAAAAAACTCTTAAACATTTACAATTACACACCCACCACAGGTGTAGCGTGCTAACTCAAAATACATCACTTATATACCTCAGTTTAAATAGATTATTGTGTATGGTGGTGGTGTGGGTTTCAGGGATGTTTAGATAACTATAAAATAGTTCACTTTTCTTAAAAAATATTTAGCTATCAGATCTGTTTAAATGCTTCAGTTTGTTTTTATATTATAATATATTAAAACAAATTGAAGTATTTAAACTGATATAATACTGTATACTTAAAGATTATATTATTTTTTATTATATTATATTATAATGTAAGCCTAATAAAGAATTTATCTCACAAGGGGATTGTTTAGGGCTCCTTGCCAATAAAATCTGGGAAATAAGCAATAAACATTTAATTTTGATGGTTTAACACTGTCTGTTGCTAATAACTTTATGTACAAAAACAAATTATGGTTGTCCCAAACCATCAGTGTAACTGCTCATATTATATTATTATAAAGAATCGAACTGTCCTGCAGGAGAAAAATCTCAAGTAACCTAAAATGTGCTTAATTTAGTGACTGAACTGCTTGTTTTCAAAAATGTGATTTAATACATCACTAAGTTACATCAAGGGTCAAATAAAATAGAAATAGCACATTAAAGCTAAAAGTTACAATTGCATGATAAAACCATTTTTTGTGTGTGTTTACGTACACTGTACAGGTCTGATTTAAAGAATGTTTTTGCTCAGGTGGCCAAAATGTGCGCTCAATAGAGAAAAGTTTTGCTCAGCAGGAAAAAAAAATTGAGGGAACATTGGTCACAGCCCTATCAGAACTGCTGGTGTAGAGAAATGGTATAAGGATCTGTCTCAGGTAATCCGATCACAAGTGGTGAGATTAGACAGATCACTATTTCAAGGGGAAGATCTCTGATTTTGTAGCTCATACAGTAGAGGATGGCGCTAACAATTAATGCCAAGGTCATGGGTTCGAGTGACAGGGAATGCATGTCTGTCAAATTCATAAATGTAAATATACATTCATAACTCATTTTATCATTATGTTACTGCACAAAAAAGTTAAAAAGTGTGAAAAATATATTTGTTAAAAAAAAGTTCAATGTCAGCTGTCAATAAGTATTTCTCAGAGCTCTATGCCAACTGCACATCTTCAGAAGGTGCTTGAACCTGTCAGCAAGCATATCTGCTTGAACACACCTATCTGAAGTTGTCCAAAGCATGATCTTCTCTGGGAAATGATACACACCGGCCTATGGAAGAATGCAGGACTAACACGCAGACGCACTCAAAGACAGGGCCTTCAGTATTTTGGGCCTTTATGAGCTGGGAATATTTTGCAGTCTAGCCGACAGACAGCTCTGACAACAATGAAGAGGCCTGTTAAACCAACTCCTGCAAAAACAGCACCGAGGCGATTGCTCGTCTGCCTTTGTCTCAGAGCCAGGGATGAGAATGGCACAGTAAAACAACTTGTGACATGCCTGTCTAAAAAGAATGTCAAATGGCATACCCAAAAGCAAATTAGGGCCTCTGTGGTCTTGACTCTCACCCAATTCCTGGCATTGCTTAGGGCCCGATGTGCTTTTGGATATGCAAACGACCAGAGGGAGGCAGAAATTGTTTCCAGTTTAAAAATGAGTTAAATTTGCCTTTTTGTCACTGTGAATTACCATTTGCGACTCATTTTGTTTTAGTCGTTCTAATTCAGAGTAAAACTACACTCTAAAAATTAAAAAATGCTGGGTTAAAAACAACCTCAGTGATTGGGTTGTTTTGACCCATCGGTTGGGCAAACATTTAACCCAACCGCTGGGTCAAAACAATCCAACTATTGTTTAAAAATTACTATATTGCTTGTTTAAAATGAACCTAAAATATGTCAAAACAACCCAATCACTGGGTTTGTTCATATTTAACCCAACTTGGGTTATTTTTAACGCAGCATTTTTAGAGTGTACAATTGGGTGGGACTTCATTGGATGCATCCCTGCTGAATAAAAGTTTTCAAAATCCTCCAAAAAAAAATGTATTGACCCGAAACCTTTGAACCGTATTGCATATTAGAAAGGAGGCAGACTGAATGTGGATTTGCCAAAGCAATGGCTATTTGTTAACAATATCCAATAGGCCATGTGGCCTAAGTGACATTAGTGGAAAGGAAAATCATCTCAGAGGAAGGATAAGTTTAAAAATTGGAAGTAAAACAAGAATATAAATAAGGTTAAGGTTGCAAGGTTTTCCACAAAGCCAATTTCAGGCCGTCTGCATATGCAAGGCGAAATATGTTTCTCATTTTCATGACCAGGAAACAGAGAAGGCTTGTTTATTGTGTATCCGTCAATGCGTTTTCACAGCAGGGTGTGTTATTGGATTCCACCGCACCAGGACGTCATCCCCAGGTGCTTCCATCACCCCTCCCTCGCTCTCTCTTTCTCCCTCTCTCTGTAAATACCTATTGGATTAGGTGGGCAGCTGTAGGGGGGTGGGTACTGATTGACATCTAAAAGGCTGGAGTGTTGTTCAGACTTGCAGAGGAGTAAAAGAGGCACAGCAGGAGACGGAGAGTAGTGTATATCTGTGCGTGTGTGTGTTTTGAGGAGGGGGAACGCATAGTCTTCTGCTTTGTTGTTGCCATCCAAACCCATCACAGATTCTCCCCTCAGGACTTGAGATGAGATTTCAGATGTCTGTGGCTTGTGTTTTCCCCTAAGCTACTGTCTAAACAAGAAAAATCCACAGACTGCTCACATTCTTGCAACACACTCTGGATCTAAAGAGCCAGTGAATGTACTACACCTCAGCTAAAAAAAAAAAAAAAAAAAAAAAATCTTTTGTTGAAACACTCTGACATCTGGTTTGTGAAATCCGCTATTTTTCTGGAATGCTATGAAATGCATTGTAAAGACATATTAAACCTACAAAAAGTATTTCTGCAGCATAAAATATCTGTTAAATTGCTCTTTTCCCCTCTCTCTGCCATCTGTTGTATCTCTATCCTCTCACACACTTTGCATCTGCAGTAGGATGTAAAACAGCGCCCCCTGTGACACTAGAATAAAACGCTGGACATTTTCTCTCTACAGGGTCAAAAATGTCTGTTAGAATTGCCTTTTTTTCAGGGAACAAAACTAGCTATCTAGCAAAAAATTGTAAGACTTCAAGAACATTAGTTGTAGGACACTTTGAGTTGATGCTCTTTGATAAACGAGTCTTAAAAGTTATCTTTCTCCTCTTACTTATTCACAGCAAAACAAGAATGTTTCTGAAATACCATGAAACTCATACTATGTATACTTTACACACTGCATGTATAGCCTATTACTTCTACCAAAATGTGCAGCATGCAACAATCCATACTGCACGTATCAAAATCCCACAATTCTAGATGACTGAACTGAATGTAATACCAGCCATAAATTTTAAATTTCAAAGTTCATTCTGCTTCACATATAGTATTTTTAAAGAAGCACTATACCATGTAAAAATTCTTATTTTTATGATTGATTTTTTTTTAGTTTAATATAAAATGCATTTGAAAAGTAGCATGATGAAGGCACGACTAAAAAGTTTCCAAGACCTTCATTTAACATTCAAATGTAGAAAGGTAAAAAAAAATGGTCCCCAGAAGTACCCCAAGAAACACCTTCTTTTGTAAGAATCTAATGCAAACATTTTCAGTAAATTAATTCCATTCATGTAATAAACAAAAGCAGAACAGGTACAATACTCACACAACGCTGCCATCTCTTTGGGAAGGTCCGCCCCAAACCGCCCAAACAGGCTACTATTGGCCAGCAGGTCGAAGGGGGAGTGGCTCCGAATGGAATTGAAGGCAAAGGGGTAGACAGCAGGTGGGAAACCGGTCATGTGACCCACCTGCCGTTCCCGGTTGGTTGCCATGGCGACGGTTTCTTGCCAAAGGCTGGTCAGGCTTGTCGTGTGCTTCAACGGACTGTGTGACAATGTTGGCAAACTTCTCAAGTATGCGTCACGGCTCCGCGTTCACTCGTACGACAGGACGTACCTTCAGGAGGAAACACATATGGTATGTTAAGCATTTGTTCAAAGAATTATAAACAGTAGTACAACAGTTCAGTGAGTTCAAGCTGCTGCACCACATACACACAATGCACATTTACTCACTTTCATGTTGTTTCAAACCTGAGTTTTTTCATTAGTCACTGATAAATTTCCCTCACAGTAAATTGGAGAGCACTTGTGACTGGATCGCTGGCTTAGTGGGTTAAATGGACCAGTCTAATTCGAGAACAAATCACTCAAGACTCAAGTCAGATGATTAATTGAAAAGAAAGACTCATAAGAAAGATTTGTTCACTTAGTTCACACATTAACTCACTAAAAGCTTAGTTCATTTTTATTAAAAATATTTTCATTTGTGTTCTGAAGATGAACGAAAGTCTTACAGGTTTGGAACGACATGAGGGTGAGTAAATAATGACAGAATTTCAATTTTTGGGTGAACTAGCCAACTCTTTAAAAGGTTAATTCACCCAAAAATGAAAATTCCTTCATTAATAACTCACCCTCCGAAGATGAACGAAGGTCTTATGGGTGTGGAACACATGTCAGACCTTCGTTCATCTTCGGAACACAAATTAAGATATTTTTGATAAAATCCGATGGCTCAGTGAGGCCTACATTGGCAGCAAGTTAATTAATACTTTCAGATGCCCAGAAAGGTACTAAAGACATATTTAAAACAGTTCATGTGACTACAGTGGTTCAACCTTAATGTTATGAAGTGACGAGAATACTTTTTGTGCGCCAAAAAAACAAAATAACGACTTTATTCAACAATATCTAGTGATGGGCGATTTCAAAACACTGCTTCATGAAGCTTCGAAGCTTTACGAATATTTTGTTTCAAATCAGTGGTTCGGAGCATAAAAGTCACGTGATTTCAGTAAACAAGGCTTTGTTATGTCACATGTGTTTTGAAATTTCAATGGTTCGCGTGACTTTGGCAGTTTGATTCACGTTCCGAACCACTGATTCAAAACAAAAGATTCGTAAAACTTCGAAGCTTCATGAAGCAGTGTTTTGAAATCGCCCATCACTAGATATTGTTGAATTAAGTTGTTTTGTTTTTTTGTTGCACAAAAAGTTCTCGTCGCTTCATAACATCAAGGTTGAACCACTGTAGTCACATGAACTGTTTTAAATACGTCTTTAGTACATTTCTGGGTATTTGAAAGTGTAAATTAACTGGATGTCAATGCAGGCCTCACTGAGCCATCGGATTTTATCAAAAATATCTTAATTTGTGTTCCAAAGATGAAACGAAGGTCTTACGGGTGTAGAACGACATGAGGGCGAGTGATTAATGACAGAATTTTCATTTTTGGGTGAACTAACCCTTTAAGGAGAGTCCAGGCCTTCAGTTAATAAATATGTTCCTCACACAAACCTATAATATGGCTTCAGAAGACTAAAAATACAGAGCATAAATCAAATGGATAATTTGCATCCTTTTTGAAGCTTCAGTTCTATTCATTGTAATGGCATGGAACATGTGACTAGTACATTGTTAAAAATTAAATTAAGGTGTGGAATAATATGAGGATGAATACATGATAACAGAAGGTTAATGCCTGCTGTTGAACTAATCTTTTAAGAAGCCCTAACATCACACAAACAGCAATCTGAGAGTTTCTCACATCAACCCAGCAACCAGCGCAAAAGAGCGCTTGTGTGTTTGAGATGAGGTTGGAGTCTAAGGGAAAACGATGGGGTGATATGTAAAAACAGAGAGAGGAAAAAAAAGAGAGCACAAAAAAAGAAATGAAGGGGAGGGAGGAAAATAATAAAGTAGTAAAGAATAAGTTAGGTTGAGGCAGGAGAAGAGAAACAGAGAAAAAGAGCGCTCTTGTCTGCTCCATTTTGAAAGGTGTCCAGACGTTTGTGGTGTTTCCAGGCTATTCCATATGATTTAAACCACCCAAACTCCACAAGAAAGAGCTTCTCTGTTTGTGCTGCCAGTCTCTCAACCCCGCACGACTACAGTCAGCCTCTCACAGACCTGAGGCCCCAACACGGCCTCCATTTGAGAAGATGAGAGCTGGAGAGGAACTGAAAGAGGTGGCAGCTTGTTTGTCCAAACTGTTCTGCACTTTTTCAATCATGTTTCTACACTTTTTTATTCATTCTATTTAACTTCTTTAATGGACAAGCAAGGTCAAAAATGAAATCAGAAACTCTGTAAACCTCAATAAATTCGGTTAGAATTATGCTTAAAACAAGAAAGCAAGATTCCTGGAACCAGAAACTCTGTAATCTTCACTAAATTCTGTTAAAACAAGAAGGCAACATTTCTGATGTCTAAATATATTATGCCATTTCAATTCTCAAAAACATTTATCTTGTTTTATGAATGTTTACATATTCACACTGGAAGACGCACACTCTTGCGCACACTTTTCAATAAGACAAAACCCATCTTCATCACTGCAGTAGTGAATGCTGGGCTGTCCCCTTCCAGTTTTTGTTCCTTCTCCCTTGAGTGATTTTTATGAGTGGGTGGTGCTGGCGGCTTGTTGTTTAAATGTGGTTTTTGAAAAATGAGCTGAGCCAAAGAATTCAGCGCTTTTTGGAAGTGCTGTGGTTTGTGAATCAGGCTAAAAAGCAAGGGAAAAATCATGCTCATGAATTCGGCATAAACATAGACCGAGCTGAGAGAGAGAAAAAAAGGAGACTGATTCAGTGACGGAGTCCGGGCACTGGGGGGCACTAGGGGGGCGGCACTCTGGCCAGGAAAGAAGCCTAGGCTTTCCAAAACACACATTCATACAGTCTCTTTCTCACTGTCGCATAAAAACACTTGCACCTGAACATATAGTATTTGAGAGAAATACTGTGCTCCCTTTCCATAACAGATGCACACAGCTCTACTGTAATCCACACAATGAACCCCAAAGAAAACTCTTTCCACACACACACACACACACCAAGGGTGTTTCTTTTGTAGAATCTCTTAAAACACATTTTCACGCTTATTAGTTTAAGTTATCTACTTATAATGTCCAACAGTGGATATGCATGCATCACAGGAAAATTCTGCCATTTTTGTCAATTTTTCATGATATAATTTCCATCACATCACAAGTTACAGATTGTTTAATAGCATTCTGTGGTTGAAATGACATTTTAAACATTTTGGAGTAAACTGGCCGACCTGTTTGTCTTGCAAATATCACAGCTAGCATTTTAAGTATCCTAAATACACACAATTAAATAATATTTTCACACTTTTGGGATGATTTGACAAAGTTACAGCTTGACTGAAAATTACAAGCAATAAAAACTGTAATATTTGTTTATTGATTTTACTTTGTCACATCATGTCTCATATTTCATCTCAAGCTCGTCATTGACACTGTTAACCAAGTGCACAATTTCTTTTTTTAAATATATATATATATTTTACGCTTTACGAATCTTTTGTTATGAATCATTGCTTCATGTGATTTCAGTAAACGAGGCTTTGTTACGTCAAAAGTGTTGTGAAACATTTCAAAATTTCAATGGTTCACGTGACTTTGGCAGTTTGATACACGCTCTGAACCACTGATTCGAAATACTAGATATTGCTGATTAAAGACGTTATTTAGTTTTTTTGGCGAACAAAAAGTATTCTCGTCGCTTCATAAAATTAAGGTTGAACCACTGAAGTCACATGAACCGTTTTAAATATGTCTTTAGTAGCTTTCTGGGCATCTGAAAGTGTTAATTATCTTGCTGTCAATGCAGGCCTCACTGAGCCATCGGATTTTATCAAAAATATCTTAATTTGTGTTCCAAAGATGAACGAAGGTCTTACGGGTGTGGAACAACATTTTTAAAAGAACTAACCCTTTAAGATTGAAAAAAAAAAAATCCATACATAAAATGCATTTTAAAAAGTAGCAAAAATAAGTGATGCAGGTATAATTGAAAAGACCTTCATGTAACAAAAAAAAAAAAAAAAGTTTTTTAAAAAATATCCCTGGGACATAATAGCACCCAAAGAAACATCCGAAAACAGAATCTTTTGTAAGAATGTAAAGCAAAAGCATTCATTAATACATGCTAAAAAAATATTTTTTCTCCCAATGTGCCATTTTCTTCCATGGCTCCAATATACACATCTGCCCAACACATACACACACACACACACACACACACACACACACACAAACACACACTCACTCCAGCCTCTCTGGTTCTGTTTCTTTCAGCAGAGCCAGTTAATTACAGCCTACTGCTGCAGGCAGCTTCAAACCACCACTAATTTAGAGTTCCATTACAGTAAACTCTTCCACATGTGCTTCCAAGCTAGGGTGGCCACGTCTAAGGAAGGAGCTCTGCAGATAGGCACACGCCCATAGCCAGCCACAACAAGGCCTTGCCATCACCCCCCACCCCCGCCCCCCTCTCTTTTCCTCCAGGTCTGGTTTTCATCTGTGACTGTGTGCCCTCAAACCCATCCCTGCCCACATCGCCCCCCTTCCCCAAACCCCCTCCCGCTCCAGCTCCGTCCATGACCCCTCAGAACTGTTCCATATGTAACAGATATCATTTAGAGCTCACCATTCAAAACCACACATTGCCGTAGTCAACGTGTTTACCCTGGAGACCGAGGCAGTACAGAATAAATTCTTCGCAATTGCAGCAGAGTGAAGCCGCTCGCTGTCAGGCCAAATGCGCTATTCGCTGAACTAAAATCGTTACTGTGAACTAAAATGATATCGTAATTATGTTTTCCACACATATCAGTCAAGGTTAGGAAATATTTGTTATATATCCACTGGGAATGTTACCAGACTTATATTTCATCTGAAATGCTGCAAGGCATAAAATATAATCAGATATCATTATGTGCTAAAACAGTCAATTAAGATGACAAAATATAAGACAAAAGACTATTCAAGACAATAGACAAAAGAAAAATCATGTTTATTTTCTTAGATTAATTCTCAAATTAAGATAAATTTAGGATTATTTTAAGTTTTTAATTTATTTTTTAAATATACTTGATGTATTTATTTATTTTTAAATATATTTACTTTTTTAATATAATTATTTTTATGTTTATTTTTAAATGTTTTTAAATACATTTGTTTATCTTTTAAAATATCTGTATTTTTAAAATGTATTTATTCATTTATTTATTTATTTATTTAGCAAAATTCTCTTTTATTTATTATAATTTATTTTATTTATTAAAGGTTTTATTTATTTATTTTAAATGTATTTATTTTTAAGTGTATTTAAAATGTATCTATTTATTTATTTAGCAGCATTTCCTTCTTTTATTTATTATAATTTATTTTATTTATTAAAGGTATTTAGCAATTTTATTTAGAATTTTTATTTATTTCTAAATATATTTTAAATTTATTTATTTTTAAAAATGTATTTATTTTTTAAATGTATTTATTTATTATTATTTTTTAAATGTATTTATTTATTTATTTTAAATGTATTTGTTAATTTATTTATTTTTTATGTATTTATTTTAAAAATTATTTATTTTGAATTTTTTTAAACTATTATTGATCACAGGATGGAAAATGAGATGTTCCAGTAATTAAAAAAAGAGTTTAGTATAAATAAGTATTGGACTAAATACAGCACTAAAAAAATTGTCTAAATAAAAATGTCTACTGGAAATACAATATCACGCTGGCTCTCACTATAAAGTTTTAGGGCTTGCATTAACTCTAAGTCTTCTGAACTTTTGACTCTGCCAGTAGTAAGAACATCAAGAAACAACATAAGGAGGATGTTGGGAATAAAATAAAAAGCTGAAGAAAAGAAAAAAGACGAACGGCTGGAGAGAGAGAGAGAGAGAGAGAGAGAGAGACAGTGGAGAAAAACATCAAAATCACACCCAAAAAAACTTTTACAGGGAGAGAAATAGAAAGCAGAAAAATAGTGGAAAAGAAAGGGGGGAAAAGGGAGCCAGGGAAAATCCAAATCTCATGCAGCCATTTGAAAAGAGGGGAACTGATTGAAAAGGGATCTGTGTGTTCCTAAAATTTTCCCAAACACAATAATGAATTAATAAAACACTTGGCGCCTGTGTATTTTCATGAGTCACATCGGCAAAGAGTTTTACAGAGTATGTTCTGCTTTTATGGCAGGCAGGCTGTGCAGAAAGTGAGCTCATTTTTAGGGCCCTCGCCCTCTCTCTCTCTGGCACAGGCCCCCGAGGCACACATACACACACACATATGTATAAGTACATACACACATGTTCTCTCATTACTGCTATTCTCTGGCTGACCCTTACACACACGCTCATTCAAACTCCTCTAGCCCGCTCTGGGCTGAGAGGGGGGCAACGGCGGGCACCCGCCGCAGACCCGACGTTTGCAGGGATTATAAGAACAGGCTGGGACTTTCCAAAACCCTGATTTCACCACCGTTTCTACATTGCTCCTCACAGAACAAACACATCATTAGCAGAGCATGCTGAGGCCTATTAGCCACAGAGAAAGAAAGAAAGATTGAGCGAGACGGAGAGAGAGAGAGAGAGAGAAAATGCTCCTGGCATGGTTGGGTGATGCGCTGTGTATCTCTGACAGAATCAGCTCTATGTGATTCATGGCTCCTCAGGGCTGGGCTGAGCTAGGCTGGTGACGTCTACTTTCTGAAGTACTGCAGTTTGCCACTGCGAAATGGTAAGCAGGTTGTGTTTAGAAAGAAAAAAAGTATCCATTTCAACTCAGGAGAGAATTGCCTCTGGCGGATCAAGTGTCCCTACTGCAGAAGGTATCACGTTCTTGCTTGGAAAACAACAATTTGAGACCTAACTGTTGAGCCATCACAAAAATCACTCTTAACTGGTACGCAAATGAAAAAAAAAAAAAAAAAAATGAAAAAAAGAGCCGTCACAGGAGGCATTAACCATCGGAGCCAATGGCGAGTTATTTTTTTCCTCCCTCTGCCTGGCTAAAACCGCAATCCATTCTTTCTCCAAAGCTGTGACGGATTTGGGATGGTACAGCGGTTTGGGTTCATTTCCTGTCTACACTCTGAATATTTCCACTCCTTCGTTCTAAGCTCACGCCGCTCTACTTTAAAAGCTACTTTAACTTTCCACATTAGCCTTCCTGCTGTCGATCAGCGCTAAGACGGATTGACACATCTGACTGTATACGCTCAAACTCCCCCAGAAAGGCACCGTATAGCGGAGTCCACAAGAGTGGGGTGTATGGATTCAGATCAAACGTCTTGTGGATGATGGATCTGGAAAATTCTACGAGAGGTATCAAGCTCACTTAAAGAGCAAATATAAACTGTTCCATTCCTAAAAAAAAAAGCAAGGAAAAAGGAGAGAAAGACACTTTTACCTAATCAGACTCAATGTAATGGAACCCAGCCAATGCACAGAATAAAAATAAAGGTTCCGAAAGTTCCCCCAAAAAAAGTGTCAGTGAGCAGTTTAAGATTTTTTCTTAGTGTGAGGAATATTGGAATATTCTAAAGAACTTTTTTTGCTTTATAAAGAACCTTTTGTTCAATGGAGAGATTCCATGGAAGGTAAGGGTTCTTCATGGAACTATCGATTCCAATCAAGAACCTTTATTTTAAGAAGTGTGGTTGAGCATGGCACTAGCAACACTAATGCCGCTTTTCCACTGCATGGTACAGCTCGGTACACTGTAAACCCTAATGCTCAAAATATTTAATTGGTTTGAGTAGGACAAACTTCAATTAAACAAATTAGTTGAGTTAAATTAACTGTTATGAGTATTTAGAACTTTCTTTTTCTTTTGAGTTCACAGCACTGACATATTTCAAGTAAACTGAACTGTTTCATTGTTTTGAGTTGTATGAACTCATTTCTTTTAATTTAGACTAACTTAAGTTTAACTGAAACTGGGTTGCGACTTTTTATTTCCAAGCAAGCTTTGCCCATGGCACTCGAAAAGGGAGAGAAAATGCTAAAATTAAGTGTTATATAATGTTTTTGTGATTTAGATTATCTTGTTTTTCAAGATTAATGGTAAGGGAGAATTAGTAAGGTAAATTCAGGTTGATTGGGACACATTTTGCCATTGAGATGACTGGGAAAAAGTGTCCCATTCAACCTGAATTCACACTAGTGATTAATATTTTGTTATGCTAATTTAGAAGAGTTTCTGTTAATGTGGGTTTTTGGAGAGTTACCATCATGGTGACAAGAGCCGCATGCTGCTTGGTTTGAGAGCAGGTAAGTTACATGTTTTAAGTTGCTGTACTCATTCAGTCAGTGGTGTACCATGCTTCTGTTAGCAAATTAGCAAGTTTGCATTTTCTGAATTAGTGAGTTACAGCTGGCAAAACATTTACGTTGAGATAACCTGATAACTTTAAGTTAAATGTATAAGTTAATGTACTCAAATATTTCAAGTTAAAGGGATAGTTCACCCAAAAAATGAAAATTATCCCATGATTTACTCACCGTCAAGCCATCCTAGGTGTATATGACTATCTTCTTTCAGACGAACACAATCGGAGATATATTTAAAAATATCCTTAGTCCTCCAAGGTTTATAACGGTTGTGAATGGGGGGCTTGTTTTGAAGCCAAAAATAACACATCCATCCATAAAAAAGTAATCCATATGACTCTAGGGGGTAAATAAAGGCCTTCTGAAGCGAAGCGATGCGTTTTTGTAAGAAAAATATCCATATTTAAAACTTTATAAATTCAAATAACTAGCTTCCGGCGGACGACTGTATGTAAAGAAGAAAGTCATATACACCTAGGATGGCTTGAGGGTAAGTCATGGGATAATTTTCATTTTTTGTTTCTATCTCTTTAAGAACAATAAAAATGTACGAGTACAAAATAAAAATCTTTCTTAAAAAAATATTGAATAAGAATTTTTTAAGTTAAGAAACTCAAAGTTTAGCTATGAATTAGCTAACTCAGTACTTCAAGTTAGGAACAATTATCATGCATGAGTACTACAAACTCAAAACTTGATAGTTCTGCTTACTTAAAATTCAGAACATCATAACTCAAAAAATTTGATGGAACTGATGGAACTGTGACTCTAATTTTTTGAGTTAGCTCAACTTATTCGGGTTTACAGTGTACAGCTTAGCACAACTCGCTTTGGTGCTTTTTCACTGGTATGGCTCAGTACAGCTCACTTAAATAGTACCAACTCGGTTGTGGTTCCAAGCGAGACACACCGATACTAAAATGTGACGTGTAAACACTGCAAAGCACTGATTGGTCAGAGACAATCTTCACTACCAGCGTCATTGGCAGTAGAGGCGGCGCAACTATAATGATCAATCTATAATCCCACCCACTTTGAAGTGGTAATAAAAGCAAACTGAGCCAAAGCGAGCCGAGCCGTGCCGAGCCATACACACTGAATTAAAAGTTTCGCAAAAACGCCTCGCATTTCCAAGGCACACTAACAGTTTGAATACACAAAAACTTGACCAGAAAACACAAACCACATCTGATCATAAAAATAAGAGATCTGCTTGTAGTTTGCATATTGTCTGTGGAAAAATAATTGTCATATCCTGCATAAAACACAAGCATATGTGTCCGAGGGATGTTTACAGCAAACCCTGATGGATAAAACTAGTTGTCCACTTGTTATGCACGGGAGACATTACAGTAAGACACAACACATTGTGCTGTAACCTTGAATGAAATCTATGTGGAATCAATTGAAGAAAGATGTTTGGAGATGAGACGTATTGTGTGGAAAGTCTGCAGCTGAGAAACCTCCAGGCACTATGGAGGTCACATGGTCATAGGAGGGTCAGAACTAAGTGCTGAAGGTTCAAAGGCCAGACGTCATTAACACGCACATACAAACACACGTAGATGCAGAAAGATAACTTTTTAATTATTAATTTATTTATTTTTCAATATTTTTTTCTTCATCCCCTATCCCAGCACCACAGCAGCGGACAGTGGTTACAGACAGTGCTGTCAAGCGGCATTAATAAACAATAGTAAAATATAGCCTCACCAAATTGGACCGCTGCAAAATTAAACAAAGCGTATCATTGTCATCAGGCAGTCATTTCTGCGAAAGCCCTTCATAAACCTTTTTATTGTCGGAGATAAAACTGACACTTTCGAATTCCTCTGCCTTCTGACAGGTCAAATGGTAGCACAACATTAAGAGTGATAGATGATCTTCTGCTTCGGAGTCACATATCCCATCAATTAAAACCAGTCTGACACTGAGCCCTTTCCTGGCACCGAACAAACATTCTTCACACCCAATCATCGTACAACACTGACAATGCCATAATAATATCTATCACACCACTTGGGTATAACTTGCCCCTCGAGTAATAATTCAAAAAAGTATATTATGTACTGCCACAGCCCCAGCTGTAAGGCTCAAGTATAAATGTGTGCATTTACCTCAAATTACACTGCATATCATTTAACACTGTCATTATATATTAATTACCAAAAATACTATATATATTACATTTTTACAATGTACATATATTTATATACATATTTATTATATATTTTTAAAATAATTTGAAAAAGTTATTGTTAGTTATTTAAAAAAACAACTTATAAAAAACTAAATATTTATTAATTAAAATGTTTATATTTATTAAATTATAAAACATTTTTAATGAATGATATCATATTTTATATTTACTATAATTATAATTATAGCAATATTATAATTTATATATATATATAAACTGTTTTTAATTAATGTTAATTTTAATTATAAAACACTTTTTAAAAATAATATATATGTAGTTTTTTAATAAATAAAAATAAATGTACATATATTTCTATACATATTTACTATATATTTTAAAAATAATTTGAAAAAGTTATTGTTAGTTATTTTAAAAACTACTTATAAAAAAACAACAAAATGTTTATTAATTAAAATGATTATATTTATCATATACATATAACATCTTATATATACTATTGTTACTACATAAATTACTGTTAATTAATTTGAAAAAAATTATAATGATATATTTTGCATTTACTATAATATATGAATAATATTATAATATACATATATATAGTATGAACTGTTTTTAATTAATGTTAATTTTTAATTATATATGTAGTTTTTTAATAAATAAATAAAAATAAATGTACATATACAGTATTTCTTACATATTTACTATATATTTTTACAATAATTTGAAAAGTTATTGTTAGTTATTTTAAAAAACTAATAAAAAACAACAAAATATTAATTAAAATATTAATTAAAATGTTTTATATATATATATATTAAATAAATTTCAGTTAATTAAATGTATTAATTAAAAAATGTTTTATATAAACTATTGTTACTACATAAATTACTGTTAATTTGAAAAAAATAATAAACATTAATGATTAATATTATATATTATTATATTAATATTAATAATATAATATTAATATTATAATTTATATATATATATATATATATATATATATATACATAAACTGTTTTTAATTAATGTTAATTTTAATTTTCATGTTTAATTTAATCTGTTACTTGCTCCTTCTTTATAATTATTTGTGGAATTTAGCAAATATTTAGAGTGAAATAATATTTGAAATAATAATAATTAACAGGTGTAAGTCACACTTGTTACTTGGAAGTTCTTTTTGTTGTTTTTTCTTCTTTTTATAAATAAATAAATAACCAAACTTCAGAGGTTTGGACGTGGTTGTGACACATGGAAGACTGAGAGAGAGCATGGAAAGAGTGATGGGATAAATAAAGTGGACGAAAGACTGTTCTGACAGTTCTGTTCCGCAATGTGATGTGGACAAGATGAGCGCAGGCACATTGCAAGTACGAATAAACAACATAAAAAATAAAGTTTTTTTTTAAAGACCCATAAAACGTCTGCACGGAGAGAAAGCGAACAGCCCAGTGAGCTTATTTATGCCCGCAGTATGTAGTATTCCTCTGTGGGAAACAAGGTTAAATAATTGGTTAAGGATCAGAGCATTAACATGATCACCGCTAGATTGTAGTTGTGGTTTATTACGTAGCGTAATCAGACAAGAAATCAGATTTATCAAAACAAATGACATGGCCTCTGAGCTAAACTAGCCGTTTCAGATGAACGCAGTTTATTTAATCAGGGCAATAGAAGGAAATAGATGGCGCTCATTACAGTAGCACTGGCACGGGGAAGCATTCACGCTCGTGAGTATAAACACACACTAACATAGACACATTAATAAAAGCCCTGACACACACAGGAACTTCCATAAGCAGATGCCGGACACTCTCTCCCCTTCACACACACACAGCCTAACATATAAAGTCTTATATACACATGCAGTCAAAGAGATACATCCCTGCACACCTGCAAAAATATACAAGGGAAATAGTGATCTGATGGTTTCCTTCATAATTACAGAGTACAGAACAAAGTCCCCTCCACCTTCCCAGAACCCCCATAAACCACCTGTTCAGCCCCTCCCTGCCACTTATATACTATTGCCCCCCAAAATTCCTGAGAGAGTCAGGGATAAACTCCTGGATTTACGATTCCAAGTCAGAAATCTGCCAGATTAGCTATGAAGACTGAAGTAAAATTGGGATCTAGACAGACTGACAGACAGTGGGGTGGTCTAACCATGCACGTCTTCATGAAAACATTCATTTATTCATATAGTAATACACATGATCCAAGCAACCTGTCAAACCTGCATGCAAAAAGCAAAGGGCCATTCTATCGATCATAAAAACATTACTATGACTAAACTAGAAGATCTAGCAAGTAACTCTGTAAATCTAATACTGCGGTAAGGGTTGGTTGATATACAGAGACACATTTCACTGTCACTCAACAAGGAACATGCACTCAAGAATATAATGACAGCAGTTTACCCAAACACATTAAGACACTCCCGTATTCCATTACAGTTACTGTACGTCTGAGATCAGACTCCACAGTCCCGCTGGAGTCAGAGTGGGAGTTTTGGTTTTGGTGGAACGTGAATATCTGGTTTGACAATAGTTTGTTTTTCCTTGTCTCTGCTTCTTTTGTTTGAGTTCATGTAAACTCATGTTGCTGATCTGTGAGACATAAACAGCTCAAGACAGAATAGGGCTGGCCCATTCCTTTCTCATTTCAAAAAAAGAAGCCGTGCATACATTTGTTTGTGCATGTGCAGAGTAAGTCTGTTGTTTTTAATGTTGTAACGCGCTCAGACTTCTCCTCGGCCCCAGATGTGAGTTTGGATGTGAACATTCTGTCACACTTTAAAAGAAGAGCTCATAAATCACGGCTGGCTCTGACACTATTAAACACTGCTGGCATAAACTTAAAAAAAAAAAACTTTCAACTCATGAAAATCTCACACACAACATGTTGAAAAGCAAAAGAAAGCAAATTCTTTGAGATCACAGAGTGCGTCAGAGAAAAGCACAAAGAACAGGTGCTAAAGTCAATGCAATGAGTTTCACAGTACTATAAGTTCACCAATCAATAGAAAAGTAACACATAATGCACATTTGTATGCATTTTGTTACTTTTTTTTTTTAAATAGAACAAATTGAATACTTGTTCAAAGTGATTTCACTTTACAATGCCAAAATGCAGTACCTTTAAAGGGATAGTTCGTTTTTTTTTAAAAAAGTGTGTCATTACTTTCTCATCTCTATGATATTTTATTTTTCTGCAGGACACACAAGAATATGTTTTGCAAAAATTCCAGGTTGGTCTTTTCCATGTAATTATAATGAATGTGGACTGAATGCTTTCAAACCTCAAGAGGGATGCAGAATAACTCATAAAAGCATCCACATGACTCATATGCTCATAAGTCTTCGGAAGCCATATGAATTAAAGTTTTTAACTGAAAATGTTCCTGTGTCTGGACTATTGAGGCAACTCAAGAACCGGAACAAATCATTAAGATCGGTTTTGTTAATTGGATCAACCAGTTCATTAAATAAAAAATCAAATAGCTCACAAATGACTACTTTTCTCATTAAGAGCTAGGGAAGATGTCAAAATGATGAGTGGATGAAAACTTTTCGATCTGCTCCTTGTACAGTCGCTATCATTTGGCTCCAACAGACTTGGAATATAGTGCAGCAGTTTTATGGACTGTATATGGTGAATTTGCATCCATTTTGAGGTGCAACGTCTTTAGTCACCATTCATTCATTGCCATTGCAAGGAAAACACATTTTTTTAATATTATCCTCTATATCCAACTAAACTATACTTCCACTGATGTCTCTTATTGTATCCAGGTTTATAACATTAAAACTTTAATAAAAACAGTTACTTTGGCTGTTACCACATTTTAGGTTAACTCACAAATCATATTTATGTTGCATGAGATGCTTGTAAAAACACCTTTCCCTTAACTACAAGTTGTAGGTACACAACACTTTGTCTTGTACTCATTAATCTCACATTTACAAACACATACTTAAAACTTGTAAGCCACAGGGCTACTGCATAAACACTTAAGGCTAGAAAGAAAACTATACCTGTCAGAGAAATGTTTACATATGTCAAGGTACAACTCACTAGGAAAAGGTATAGGTAAGCAGTTATCTCTTCGAACACATCGCGGATCAAGGAAACGCTTGCTCGTCAAACATCAACGCGACACGAAAATAAATGAAAACACACGCACAGCGCACGCGCTACAATTAGATGAATTCAGGAGAACCGAGTCGCACGAGCGAACAAAAAGTTACGATTCTTTCATCACTCTCTCGCTTCTCTATTCCATCTCCTCAAGTTTAGTTTTAAATCACTCCGGTTTCTCCGTTGTTATAAGTGTCATATCTGACAGACATAAGAGAGTAAACTTAAACAAAACATCGTTTGAACAGTACTGTGAAAGTTAAACTCACCCGGTGTGACTGAAATCCGCGACGAGAAGAAAAGAGAAGCTCGCGCACTCCGTTCATCAGAGTCACTTTCACACTACACGGTCGTTTCTTTCTATCTTCTTCCTTTTCTCTGCCTCGCTCTCTCTTTCCCTCCCTCCCTCTTTCTCTTCTTTTCGTCTCTCTTAGAAATAATTATGCGCTCTGATTCATGAACCCTGTCTGGGTCACGTGACTCCACCCTTCAAATATACAGCACATTTTTCACAAGCCACAAAATGCCTAGAGGGAAGAAACAGAGGCAAGCTTAAATTTCTGTTTTTAATTCTCTGCCTCTCTTTCTTTCTCCCTCTTTTTCTCACTACTTGAACTCTGTGTATGCACAAAGTGACATACACTGAGTAGCACATGATGTAGGAATGGCAATGAGTAACTGCTTAAAGTGAGTACAGTTTCTCCTCAAAGTAACTGATCCGTGTTACTGGTCTCATTATGAACGATTCATTGGGGCATGTTATTCCAGTGGTGAAAAATGCCTATGTAATCTGCATCAAAATGCAAAAACATGCACTAAACAGCATGAAAGTGTGAAAAAACTTTAAATCATGGTGCCAAAGCTAGTGTGAATCACGAACTCAAGGTATAGCATGAACAGTGTTAAATATGAAACGTGAAAACATGTAAAAGATACAAATTAATTGGATTAAACCATTTCGAGTTGAAAAGCATTAAACAGGTAACATCCATTGATGAATCATTTCATGGTAGTCATGAATAATAATGATTAATTTGCTACAAAAGTCCACAGGAAAATGGCATCTTTTTGATGAGGGGAGTCTGTAAATATGGGAAGTTCCAAACTTCATTGTGCCGAGGGTGTGTTCGTCTATATGCCACTTTATGTGTTTTATATCAGTACAGTGTGGAGTTTGTGTTTGTATGGAACAGTTCTGCGCTAGCTTGTTTGTGGTTCTGGGCGTTTGCCTGGTTCTTCCTAAAGCTGCCATTCTGCACTGGCTTCGGTTAAAAGAAACCCCCACAAACCTCATAGTGAAGACACACCTTAACTGGCTCCTCTTTGACGGTGCCATCTCAAGATCAGGGAGGTGGCATGCCAGTAAGTCTTGAAAATAAATCAAATAGAACTCTCAATATACAATATATTTACATATGATCATATTCTGATGTTTTGACAGGTTAACAACTTTGCTGTGTACAACAGTTCCATTCAGGTGGTACTGGACTAAATATGAACTTCCTATTAAATAACATTTAAAAACATTCTCAGCATTCAAAACTCAACAGATTTTTATTTGCTAAGATAAAACCGTTTACTAAACTGAGCTATAAAGTTTTGCAGTAGGACATTTTAGCAGGGCTGGCATTAGGTCTCAATACACAAGTCAACAGGAAGTGGTTTGCTTTGCCACACGACCGTACAATGCAGCTTCATCTGCATATTACTCTATGGAAACAGATAAAACTATCTGTTCAAAACAGTTAACTTTAGTTTAGAACGTGGTAACTAAAAATATGAGGTTATTTAATAGTTCATTTTAAAAAAACAAAACAAAATGGTGACATAAGATTAAAGGATTAGTTCACTTCAGAATTAAAATGTCCTGATAATTTACTCACCCCCATGTCATCCAAGATGTTTATGTCTTTCTTTCTTCTGTCGAAAAGAAATTAAGGTTTTTGAGGAAAACATTCCAGGATTTTTCTCCATATAGTGGACTTCAATGGGGACCAACAGGTTGAAGGTCCAAATTGCAGTTTCAGTGCAGCTTCAAAGGCCTCTACATGATCCCAGACGAGGAATAAGGGTCTTATCTAGTGAAACGATCAGTCATTTTCTAAAAAAAAAATTATATACTTTTTAACCACAAATGCTCATCTTGCACTAGCTCTGTGATGCACCACACATTACGTAATCACTTTGGAAAGGTCATGCGTGATTTAGGTGTAAGTACCACGGTAGTACTTCTCATTTTCTCTTCCAACTTCAAAATCGTCCGACAACATTGTTTTACCTTTTTTTGTAAAGGGGGCGTTTGACTTAGTCTTTGCACATTCGCTTTGTAAACACTGGATCGGTACTTCCGCCTACGTCACGTATGACCTTTCCAACATCATTACGTAATGCGTGGCACATCACAGAACAGTGCAAGATGAGCATTTGTGGTTAAAAAGTTATTTTTTTTAAAAATGACAGATTGTTTTGCTAGATAAGACCCTTATTCCTCAGCTGCGCACTTTGAAGCTGCACTGAAACTACAATTTGGATCTTCAACCCGTTGGTCCCCATTGAAGTCCACTATATGGAGAAAAGTCCTGGAATGTTTTCCTCAAAAACCTTAATTTCTTTTCGACTGAAGAAAGAAAGACATAAACATCTTGGATGACTTGGGGGTGAGTAAATTATCAGGACATTTGAATTTTAAAGTGAACTAATCCTTCAAATGCAAGAGCCTCATTTCAAAATATGAAGCAATTTTAGTAAACGGGTTTTAGTACACTTACATATTCGACATTTAGTTCAAATAATATTACAGTATTTGCTGTCATTCTCCGCGTGTCTCTGAGTGAGTATGTGTCTGTGTGTCAGTAGCAGGAGAGAGGTCAGAGGTTAGCAGTGTTTGTGTTTCGTTGTCAGTGAAGTGTGCTGGAGGTTGAGATTTATGATCTCTGTGTTGGGAGACTGCAGAGTGGAGGATAATGAAGATAGATCAGACTGCTATCTCTCTCTCCCTCTCTCTCTTCCTCTCCTCCTTCTCCTACACTATCTGTGTATCTCTCAGTCTGTCTTTCTGTCTTTGTCCTTCAGTTTTCCACATTATATTTCACTTTCACCTGCTTCATTCTCCCCATTTCCTCTTATTCTGCTTTTATATAGAATTATTGCGTCTGTATATTCCTACTTAGTATGCAAAACGCAGTATGTCAAATGTGTGGTACACAAGTCAGTAAAAATAGGGCCTAATATACTGTTAAAGGGTTAGTTCACCCAAAAATGAAATTTCTGTCATTAATTACTCACCCTCATGTCGTTCCACACCTGTAAGACCTTCGGAACACAAATTACGATATTTTGATGAAATCCGAGAGGTTTTTTATCCTTCATTGAAAGCAATGAAATTACCACATTCAGTCCAGAAAAGTAGTAAAAACATCATTAAAATAGTCGACGTGACTACAGTGGTTCAACCTTAATGTTATGAAGCGACGAGAATACTTTTTGTGTGCAAAAACAAAACAAAAATAATGACTTTATTCAACAATTTTTCCTCTTCTCTGTCAGTCTGTTATGCAGTTGGAGCAGTGCAGCGTTTCCGTGTTTATGTCCGAACACTGGTTCATTATTGGCCGGCTCCTGCGCCAGCATCACACGCATGCCTCATACTGCTCACATGAACAGGCGTCAGCCAATACTGAGCCGCCGTTCGGACGTAGAACCCGGAATCGCTGCAATGAAAATAGCGTAACAGAATGACGGGAGAGATGAATTTGTTGAATAAAGTCGTTATTTTTGTTTTGTTCGGTGCAGAAGAAATGCACATTCAGCACATGCTCACTGACATTCAACACAATCACGACTTCTCTCATCATAAACAAGTGCAGATACGACGTACAGTAAGTAAGAGATTCATTGTGCAGTGTAGTCAGCTTAATTGAGACTAAAGTCATTGACCGTGTCAGTGATGAGGAACGTTTTTTGCTCACTTTCTGTACATAATTTATTCTCAATTTGAATAACCATTTTGTTTTTCATGCTACTAAACTAGTAGTGTCCAAAGTCAGTCCTGGAGGGCCAATGTCTTGCAGAGTTTTGCTCCAGCTTGCCTCAACACACCAGACTGGAAGTTTCTAGTATGCCTAGTAAGAGCCTGATTAGCTGGTTCAGGTGTGTTTAATTGGGGTTGGAGCTAAACTTTGCAGGACAGTGGCCCTCCAGGAGCAGGATTGGACACCCCTGTAGTACTAAGTGAACCAATGTGTAGTCATGATTTACTAATGCATAAAACAGCAATAAAATAATTCATAAATGGTTCTCAGCTTGTTTTTTCTGTGTATGGTGTGCTCTTTCCCCCCACACAAAAACATTTTTAATGTATTCTATTAATCCACATTAATAATCATGAGTACAATATCAAGGGCAATAATCAACAATAATGATGTGTCATAATCTTGTGGCCCTAAAAAGCTTTTTTCATAATTTATTCATATACTTTGTATTTAAAATTACATTAATCTCATAAAATTATGCAATTGTTGTGTAAATCCATTTATCCATTCTATCATGAAGTACAGACAGCTAAATTGTAATGTTGTTGGTTTACATAATCAAAATGGTGTAATTATTGTCTCAGGCACATACTGACATAAATACTCCCTTTATGAGTGTGTTGGCTAAAATATAAATAAAGGCTTTATATGACATGAAATTGCAATCAAAATTCTATCATAAATGCAAAAAACCCCCAGTCACTAATGTCAAAATCAAACCAGAGGAGAAGTTATTTCGATTAAAGATTATGAGGGCATATGAATTTAAAAAAAAAGATTATATATTTATTATAAATACCACAAAATTCCTTAAAAATCTGTATTGATTTTTCACAGGTGTTTTATGCATATTTTTAAGTCTGCATAGCAAATAAATGTCCATAAATTTAACATGTCCTGGCAGAAAGTTATACAGTCTGAATACTAATATCTGAATGACTCTTTCTTTGATTACGCAATAAGCAGTTCATCAAATGAGTAGTAGTAGTCATAAAATATTAGGTGAATTATAATCACATGACATACTGCATCTGCTGAGATTCTGAAGTATGCAAATGAACACTTTGCTATCCCATAATGGCACAGTGTTATAGAGACACTTAATTTTTTTCTCAAATTGTGAACCATGTGGCTCGTTTCAAGTTGTGAATGTTATTCTTTGGGGTTAAACTATCCTTATTTCGAAACACCTCTCAGTAAATTACTAAATTGCTGTGGTTGTTATTAATACGTCATAGGTCAAATAACACATGACTCAATGCCAACAAGGTGGATGTGGTATACACTCATCAACAATCGATAAGTATTAAGACAGCCTCTCTGTCATTCACTCCACTTCTCCCTCTCTTTCGCCCATGTTTTCTTCTTCACAACAGTCGCATTTGTCACTCTTTGTTATGACATCTTAACTCATCCTAAAGGCCTCTGATTCATTTATTTTCCCTTCCTACTTAAATGTTTTTTCATCTATTACCCGCCTTTCCCTGCTAATCGTCACGACTTGAGAGTGCAAATAAATAAACAAATAACATTTCCACTAAGAAATGTATTTATTTGTGCCAAGGACTAGTGGATGGAAAAGGGAAGGGGAAGAAAACGAAAAAGGGAGGGGAGGAGAGAGAGAGGCTGGTGGCTACGGCAGGTTTTAATCAGGAACAAGATGCCTGTAATGAGATCACTATTTCCTTGCATGCAGATTGATGTCATGTGAAGTTTTGTGCTGCAACGAGACATGCGGAGAGAGCGAGCGGCCGGCATGTGTGCGCGCGCACCCCTCGCGCGCAAATAAGCAAACGCACATTTACTCAAAGCACGCACACGTAAAGACACATACATAAACACACGCACACGGAAAGCATCAGTTTTCTGTTTCAAAGTCAAACGCACGACTATAAAAGGCCTCATTCATTCCGTCTGGCAAAATGTACACATTTCGACTCCAACTGACATGAAAAAAATAACATACACGGGGAAAAACAACATAGAGAGCTTTTGAAAAAGCTATAAGGGGAAAAAGGGGGCAGGCTGTGGTGTATATTTTGCATTAAAGTTCATGTAAATGTATAGGCCACAAGTCATATTTAATCTGCGGTTGCACATGTGCGCATGCTTGTAGTCCTACTTATATTTGTATGTTTGTGTGCACGAGCGCGCTTCGGAGGTCCAAACAGAGTTGTCGGAAAACCCTAACAGAGTGCCAATAAGCTCATGCAAATGAGCGCGCGGCCTACCCTCCAACATATGTGTCCAATGAAAGGTGAATGGCCCTCCTGTCTATACTTTCCTCACAATCAGCCATGATGTCACCATGAACCCGCTCTGAACCGACCTTTGTCAAAAAACATTTCGCTCTCTCCCTCTCCTTCGCTTCTCATTTTCCACCTTTTCCTATTGCACTCACCAGGCTGCCTCCCTCCAGTCCGAATTCTTTTGGTGAAACCACATTTTTTCTTTCTTCTTTTCATTCGCTTCTTTCCCTTCATGCCCCCCCTCCAACTCTCTCTCTCCCTTTCGTTTTCTGATCCAGGCGCGTTCTGTCCCTGGCTCTCTCGCTCTAATTGAATCAGCACACGTGAAGCGCACTGCCAAAAGTACCAGGATGTTCTGATTAAGATGGACTTTGTTTTAAAAGGTGGCCTTTTCAAAACCGTTCGCGGGACTAAGGGAAAGAAAGCAAGGCGGAAAAATATAGTACGGCTAAAAAACAGATATAAGTCGGAGAAGGAAGTCGCTAAAAGACATGGAGAGAGAACGAGGAGAAAGAAAGGAAGAGAGAGGGGCTGGAGGGGGCAGCGGGAGAAACTGCCAGATCCACATATGGAAGCAATTCTGTAATTGAGGCAAATCTTTGTGCTCGAGAGGAAAGGTCCCCTTCTCAATGCCTTCTCCTTAGCAAATAAAACTGCCATTGTACACTGAAGAAAAAAAATGACTTTGAATCAATGTTAATTTCACTATAATTAGCCTACTAAGAAATGGCTAGTAACTAATTAAATTAAACATGAATGTTTGAAGTAGAAAGACTTAAGTATTTTTTTTTGTAATACTCTAATAAGCTTTGTTTTATGCGAAAACTACTTTTTTGTTTCAGATAACAGCATTTTGTCAGATAATATTGCGGTAAGTTGTCACATTTGTTAAAAAAGTCATGAAACACAGGTTACACTCTTAAAGACTTAGGCCACATCAAAGCCAGAGCTTTCCCTATCTGAATTTTTTCCCCTCATTCTAAAAAAATTCAGTAAACACAGCATTGTTTAAAAAAAATAACTGCATATGAAACCACTGAAACCGACTCAAAACGATGTAGTATACATGCCAGACCAGTATGTGGCGCTGTAATTCTGCCACAGAGATACACTAAAAGCGGAGAAGAAGACTTGGAGCATGTGCATAAACCTTGCATGCTGTATACAAACTTTAGTAAAGCTAATAGGCTCAGTAGCTTCTGCAGTATGAACACAAGCATGGAGTCCGCCATTGTTGTTGTTGCTGTTACATGACATAGTGGTGTCTGACTAAGATCAAGATGTAGGGTGATGACATCATCAAGATATATGGATTGGCTGTACACACAAAAGCGCAAGGGTGTCGTTTTTAGATTTATCCACTCTGGGACCTGGTTTCAAAAAATAGCGGTTTCAGGCTCCCAAAACGCTGGATCTGTCTGGACGAAACGCCGATACGATACAAAATTTTTACATATACAGCTAAACGCGTCTCCATGTGGATGGGCTCTTAGTTCACCCAAAAATGAGAAAAAAAAAAAAAGTCATTAATTACTCACCCTCATGTCGTTCCAAACCTGTAAGACTTTCGTTCATCTTCAAAACACAAATGAAGATATTTTAAACAAAATCTGAGAGATTTCTGTTCCTCTTTTGTCTCAAAGTTTGTTACCCCAATGTTTCCTATGGACTGTCTAACCCTACCAGTAGCCTAAGGGGACAGTCTATGCAACTACCACTTTATTGCCTCAAAAAGTTCATAAAGTGATCGTAAAAATCATACATATGAATCAAGCGGTTTAGTGCAAATTTTCTGAAGAGACACGATCGCATTATATGATGAACAGATTGAATTTAGGCTTTTATGCACATATAAACATTGATCAGCGAACATAAACAGAAGCTTAACCATACTTACTTGACACGCAAAAACATGACAATGAACCTCATTGGATCTCGCACGTCAAGTAAGCATGCTTGAGCTTCTGCTTACCACAACTGATGTGTGCGTTGATGAATGTTTATATGTGAATAAAAGCTTAAATTAAATCTGTTCATCATATAAAGTGATCTTGTCTCTTTAGAAAATTTGGACTAAACCGCTCAATTCATATGGATTAGTTTAACGATCTCTTTATGAACTTTTTGAAGTGTCAAAGTGGTAGTTGCATAGCTGTCTATGGAGGGACAGAAATCAATCTGATTTCATTAAAATATCTTCATTTGTATTTCAAAGTCTAATGGGTTTGGAACAACGTGAGGGTGAGTAAATGACAGAATTTTCATTTTTGGGTGAACTATTCCTTTACGAATTTATAAATCATGACAGGAGGGCCTCTATAACCTTAAAGCATTTTAAAAGTTGCATCTTCATTTTTCCACTAAATATCCTCTTCACCACACTAGTGCCTTTTGCCTAACAGGGAGTTTGGTATAAACTTGTTAAATTGCTCATCAGCCTCAGAGAATCTGGCATGACTTCACAAACAGAGATCTTTCAATAAAAGAGCGAAAGAGTTTGAGCAGGTAAATGTTAGTGGGCAGAAAGATGACAGACACTGATGGCTGTCTGCCTAGCCCGAGGCACAAGGTGTTTCTACTGTGTGCGTGTTGGCAGCAGCCCCTGTTCAGTTCACAAACACTGCCGCTCTCTCTCTGTAATTATCGGCGTGCCCTGCCATAACATGTTCCTTGGTGCGCGAGTTGCCCATAGTCATGGGTTCATAACTGTGGAACAGATCTCCAAATTTAACACAGCCAATTAACCCTGGCAACTGTCAAAACACCACAGAAACAGGGTTTACGTAAGGCGCCACATTCTGTTCAGATTATTTCTATCTTGTGGGAAATGTATCATTTCAATCAATGTGTCAAGAGCACAAGCTGTAATCAGGCTTTTTTATGGTTTCAGAAAAGCAAGAATGTTCATGGCTGACTTTGATAGGGATTCTTCTTAAAATGTCCAAACAAAGTAATTGAAAGGAGGTTCATTAGCCTATATGTTGAGTTGCATACTGCTGGTTTGAATATTTTAATATAAAAGCATATATTTTAGTCTCTCCTGTTGCCTAATGATAACTATCTCAGGGCTGTGAGTCTGATCTCATGTTGTGGCCTAATGCTAAATTAAGATTTGAAGTTGTAGGACAATTCTTGCATTAAAGCCACATCTAGCGGTCAACATAGGAAGTACAACGTAAAGCCACAATATCAAGCCATCACTATTTCTCAAGCTGCAGTCACAGACAGTGTATTAGAAAGCACTGTAAACACTGCCCTTATTAGAGGTTTAAGCGCGTGGATATATTTTTTTAACTACTTTTGCAAACTAGTCCTAGGTTTTTGACCCGATCGGAACCAAACCATTGCAGCGAGATTCTCTGGAGTCTGCCAATAGTCATCAAGAAAAGTTGAAATTCCGATTCACGGTCCCTAAGGGCTGTCAAAACGTTCAAACATCTCCTTTCCACCAGCACGAACCGGATGCTAGTTCAGAGCTAGTGCCAGCGGCACTCCGATGTCACCCGCCGATTCGGTCCGCGCTGCTCCGATCCATCTCGAACAAGCTTTCCATCAATAATCGCGGACGTTTCACTACTGTTGATGCTCATGGCTTTGCGAACTTACACTGCTCGCCGTAATTTGTATATAGACGGAGATTACAATCGAGCTGCTATTAGCTCAATTAGCTGCTATTTCAAAAATGGCGGTCACAAGTTTCTTGTTGGTCACGGTAACCCCGCCCCCAACCCCTGACGCAAGCGGTTCTTACTTCTAGCCCAGCAATGTTTTGGTGCTACTTATGAACCACTTTTCCTGGTTCGGAGCTGGTGCTTTGGGTGTCGAAAGACAAAGAACCGATTTGAAACTAGGCTCTGGCTCCGAACCAGCACTCAAACTGCCTTGGTGGAAAAGGGGTAAAAGTGGGTGGAGCAGCTTTTACTAAAATGGCTATAACTCCTGAATGAGATATTTTCACTGGAACACACCAAGCCGAGGCCGACGAAGTAGTGGCAACAAAAGCAGGCAGCGTCTGGTCCAAGGTCCAAAGTGCAAAGTTTGGAGTTGCCCTGACACACCAAACCAACGGCCAAGTACGTCCGTTCTGCGCCTGCACAGCAACACACCAAGCCGACGCTGACGAACTAGTGGTGACAAAAGCAGACTGCGGGGTTGGCTCAAGTCGGCAGCGTCTGGGTCCAAAGTTGTCCTGACACACCAAACCAACACTCGACAGCCAACGGCTAAGTAGCACGTCCGTTCTGCGCCTGCGTAAGATGAAATGCCTTTCCGTACCAGCAGGTGGCAGTATCTGAACAGCCAATCAGAATGATCAGATGGCCCGATGGACCGACGAGCTCTGACGCCGATTCAACATGAATCGGCCCGAAAAAAAGACGACCAGGACCAACTTCAGCCAATGGTGCGGAACACACTGAGAAAACTTAGTCGGCCGACAAACAAAAACTGCCCTGGTGTGGTCCTGCAAGAAATACCTTTCTGTACCAGCAGGTAGTAGGCAGTAGCTGAACAGCCAATCAGAATGATCAGATGGCCCGACTGACTGACGAGGTCCGACGCCGATTCAACATGAATCGGCCGAAAAAAAGCTGACCAGGACCAACTTCAGCCAATGGTGCGGAACACACTGAGAAAACTTAGTCGGCCGACAAACAAAAACTGCCCGACGGCCGACCGTCGGCTTTGTGTGTTCCGGGCTTTATGAGCTCATTCTGTGGTTGCGTGAAAAAGGATGCAGTGACTAGCCACTTGGTGGCGCTATAATAGGAAAGAACATGAAACGGCCATAACTAGCTACTTAACCGTTAGTTAAGTAGAAAATTGGCGTGCAGTGTCTTGTCCTACTGTCTGTGAGGACATTGACATATCTCGAAAAACATGTCCACTGTCGGCCACTGAAGTTTGAGCAGCTGTCAGTCAAGGTTAACGGAGGCCGTTCTGGGCCTGTTTGACTCATGGCCCTAGAGGCCTGTGAGAAATTCGAAAGAAATCAGCCACTGGGGGGCGCCTTCGCGATTTTCATGTGCATAAAGGATTGTATCACGCAATTTTTCATGCAAGTCCACGACATTAGTGCCACATGGTAGATCTCATTCTGAGCAACTTTGCCTCTAGGACCGCCGCTGTCCATCGGATCATTCGTTAAATATTGCAGATTATTTCAAAAACCAACTTTGGCAAACTAGTGCTAGGTTTTTGGCTCAACAACTTCGATAGCTTTTAAAAAGCTTTAAAAACTACATATTTCCTATGGTAAATTGCCTGTATTTGCTGTAAATGATATTTTCCATCTATGATGGAGATGTTAACAGGTGCTAATTAAGCTTGCCAAATAAAACATAATACTTTTTTACGCATGTGCTTGAAGGCCTTGAAACGCTTGAACCCCGATAATTGCTGCTCGCAGCTATATTTATTATTATGAATTGATTGTAAACACTATGAAACGGAGTTCTGTGTTTTACTGGATTAGGCCTATCTTGGTAAATTTTCACTATAACCTAAAACTTTATTCAAGTAGCACAACACTAGTTTAGAAAATTTTAAAGTGTATAAGATTTATTTCTACTGTTTACAAGGCTTTGTAAAGATTAAGTGATGGGTCAACTAAATATCAAGTTTATAAAGCATGTTTATAATTCAGCTTGCAAGACAACACGCATTCCGTACGAGGTACGATAAATATATTTAAAATGTGATTATTTAAGATGTGATTGCAAAATATTATGTATTTTTATGCCAAATAAAAATATATGATTATATTTTGCCAAATATTTGTTTAAACTACCACAATTAGGCCTACATAAATAGTTTTTGATTCAGGTGTAAAAACAGTAATGCTTGTCCATTGACCACTAGGGGCCGCTGTTTTGCCGTTATTTCAGTTTAAGCAGCACAATCACATGCACAATCACAAGCAAAACCAACTACTAAGAAACACTGCGTGTAAGTGTGTTGAGAGAGAGAAGACCGCGGCTAGTTGTCACAAGAGAGCTATTTCAGTAAACATTTAAATCCAAAGTTTTTGTTGCTCTCTAGCAGGGGTTTTATAGCCTATATTGTTTCAAAGCACCCTCAAATTGGAATACATTCTTTGAATTCTGTTCTTCTCCAAACTAAAATTCATATAGGCTATCATATTTTTGCTGTAGCTGTTGGGTAAACAAGTGAACACAAAAAACATCCCACTAGCATAGATTCAGGCAAGAATCAACTATACAATGAAACTAGATTTTTGACTTAGATCACATAAGAGCATTTTGTCGGATGTTTCTAGTTATCACATTTGTGATAAAAGTTATAGCTACATATAATGAATTATTATTGATTGCAATATTTGCTGGTTAAAAAATGCTTTTGATATTGTGTCATATTTCACATTTTTTATAGGCCTATATAATATTACTGCTACAGCTCAAGTGTTTTTTCTTCATGAACTTGTTTATTCCATGACTCTATGCATCATTCACATGTTGGAAGAGTTTTTAAAAGAAGCGCGCGGCAGCAGTCACGCAGAGCCCCTCCTGCAGTACATGTGCGTGCCTCTCATGTCGCCTGTTCTCACGCTGTGTTTTGCAAAAAAATGTGTGTCAGTAGGACAGCGCTTTCCGCGGCACATGCAGAGGGCACATGCAGCGTGGCTTTACCAGCACGTAGCGCGCTCGAATAAGCGCATCCAGCTCAGCTCGGCGCTTACACTCCCGCCAATGAAAATGCACGCTAGGATCAAGAGGAAAAGAGAAAGCTAGGAGATCATGGGGGCACGTTAGAGTGAGATAAATCCCCGTCAGAGAGAGCAACAGAGGTTGACGGCTTCCCTAAGTCCAGTCACATTTGCCAGTCACCTGAAAACGTGATTGATGTGGGTGTGGAAGGGTGTGTGCGTGTCTAGGAGTGGAAGTGCAGTTTGACAGTCCCACAGAGATGCTGATGAGCGAGCAGACTTGAGACATCATCACTAGGCATACACCTAATGCGTCCTTCATACTAGATCAAGAACACAGTACAGGTAGCTGCGCGCGGAAGGTGCATCTGCACACCTGTGACCGATTATTTCTACCGACTATACTGCCAAATGCTCTGTGCGAGAGATACTGCCTGCTTTCTTTGCGCTGATCACTGTATGCACAGGCATTTCGTGACTTTTTTACCTGCTTTCACCAGACTTAGACTGACACAAACACACTTTCTCAAAGACAAGATTTCTGAAGACAGAGGATCTTGAAAAGCATATCAAGGATGGATAACAGTCCTGGTAAGTAACATTTCTTCTGGTTCCTCTTCTTGCTGATATAATCTATTATTATCATTATTATTACTTAGCCTATAATAATAATTATTATTATTTTAAATAAGAAAAAAATAACAGTGGTTGTATTGATGCTGGTAATTGTTCTTAATACCACAAAGTAATGATAATAATAATATTAAAAAATAATAATTTCATGAAAATTAGTGCATTCATAGGTTGTATTTTGTGTGTTCCGATAAGGGTTATTATTATTATTATTTATATATTATTGGTGACAGTGGTTTTGCTGATATTGCTGTACTTCTTAATAAATTGAAAAATATTCATCATCACTGTGAATATTTTGGCAATTCATGCAAACGCTTAGCTCATAATTAAGCATATTTTCATGGTGTGTAATTATGATTTTGTCTGATTAAATTGTTTAGATGCACAATGCAGTTAACAGATAAGGTTTAAAACTTTAGTATATTCCAGGCATGTTCTCTCATATGAACTATACTCATATAGAAGGTGTTCTACAGTGTTGCAATGAATTATATAATAGACATATACACGTCCTGAAGGCATTGACATGCTTTGATGATTGCACTGGGCAGGCTCATCAGTGCAGCATAAAGACTACAAAGTGCATCTATATATAGTATCAGTCTACTCCACTGTGTGAATCACATAAATGATGGAGATAAACACTTAGAGTAACTGCTGTCATAAACCCTGTGTGATTGCTTTCATGGAATCTGCTTAGAAACATGTGCATGCTGACAACTTCCTGCTACTAGCCTTGAAAACAAACTCACGTGTAGATGGTCCAAGCTAGAGATTAGAGTGCTGTCAAACTTGGCTCGGTCTTATCAACACACTTTACTATTGTAAACTAGAGTATGGCCATTAATCATATGAGAGATTCAAAACAAACTGTTTATGCAACTAAATAGAAAAAAAGACATCCTTCACAGTCCCAGCACTCAGGGAAAGTTGATGAGCTCTTGAGGAACATGATGGGAATTAATGCAATATTTCATAAAGTTTGTAATAATTTAACTTTACTTGAGTTTGCACTTGCTTTCATCCAAGGAGGTTAACCGGTTAAGCTGATTTGGGTAGTGGTTCATTACCGAGGTTTGCCAAGGGCCAATTACATGCTGGCTCAGTCAACCAAGTCCACTTCACTGTTCATTTACATCTGATTCATTTACAAAAACTGCAGTCACGTTCCGGAACAGGTGATGGAAACATTGTCTCATGCCTGGCGCACCCTTTCAACTCTGTATGTTTAACAGTAAGCCTTGAAAACAAATATGAGGCACAATAACATGATGCATAAAGTCATTAAAGAAAGGGAAATAATAACATCCGAACACATGACCTTTAGTGGTAGACAACAGGAAACAGACTGTGGTATTTAACAAGTAAATAAAGGGACAGCCTACACATCAACTCATACATGTGACTTTGAGTTTAGATCCAACCCACATGGATTTGTATTAGGGATGCAGCAATATTGCAATTGTGACTGACAGATACTGATAATTATTTTTATGTTATGTCCAATAAACAATATAATGGTATTATCTATCTATACAATCTTACCTGTTTCAAAAAAACTGTTCACACTCACAAGCTGCAAGTGAAATCAGGCTTAATCATTTTAATGTACTGTATATTTAAAACTTGAAATATGAAAAAAAAAAAAAAAAAAATCTACATTCAATATAAGCAGATTTAGTCTGATACTGGTAATAAATGAATGAATGAATAAATAAATAAATAAATAAATAAATATTGATGGTTGGTACCGACATGGTCGAACACCCCCATTTCTTTAGCCCATATGTAACCCCTCCTGTTTGAAATGCCCACTCTAAGTGGGACTTGAACCCGAGTCCGCCGGCATGGGAGTCGGGCACTCTAACAAGAAGGCTTACACGCACAGCTCCTCAGATGCTTAATATGGTAACACCAAAATAAGCTGCTTTTATTAAAGTAAAAAATATTACTCAAATGTCCTACCTGACCATCAAAAGTCATTTAGGAGTTTTAGATAAGAAAAAGAAAAAAAAAAGAATCTACATTCATCTTCAAAAGGACTATTAGAGCACCGTGTTATTACCCACCTTTCTGTCCCCTATGCAAAACTGTTGAACTATGGCAATTATGGTTTGGTTTACTAACCTACTGACTTGAGAAATCGCTTATGAAATCTCTGTTGAAGGCTATTGTGCAACAACAGGACCTTGAATCATTTTCATTAGCCTATATGGCAAGCTTTATTTTCATTCTTTGTGAAAAATGAAAATTATGGCGCTCTGGAACATGTTCCAAGTGATTAAATGCACATCACACATACAGCCATACTCAGATAATACCAGTTCATTCGAGGTGAATTAGAGGTTCCAGACGCGATTTACGCCGGATAACGGACGTCTAACGGACCATATCCTCCCCCAACCACTGGATATTGCTCTATTTTATAGCGCTTTTGGGTTATAAGAGAGGCGCGAGGCTTTTAGCTTTGCTTGTGGGAGCGCTGCTCGCGCGTATCTTCCCACGGAACGCATCCCTCGCGCCTACAATCGTCCTCACGTGCATGCGCTCTCTCAGCCGCGTGCGGCGCGTGATTTCTACGCCCCCGCCCCCACCGCTTCTTTCAGTGAGTTCTATGTTTTGATGCAGATACGTTAGAAAGGGGGAGGTTGGTCAGTGGGTCAGCGATTTCATGCCGTCAGTGTAGCACCTCATCACGTTTTCCCGCCTCATGCAACTTTTTCTTTGGAGCGGTTCACATAAACAGCTTCATGACAGCATGAGAACATTCTGCATTGTCCGAAATGCCCGACCCAAACGTACATTTTGCGTTCGCTTTGACAGATTTTGAGGGCAGTTTAGGGTTTTATAGTTAGGCTTTCAAACATTTGTTACGCCAAGGATCTCCAATTATAATTAAAATATAACAGGTGCTATATTATCATATATTAATACAATGTGTGCAAAATGCCAGACAACACTAAAGCCAGAACAAATAAAGAAAAAATGAAACTTATTTTGTATCAAGAGTATTGTGTCCTTTTTCTACCCTATAAGAGAAATTTTTTTCATTCAATTAAAATGCATTTTTATAACACTTTGCATAATAAAATATAGTTTCAAAGCAGCTTAGTGCCAAATACAAACTATACTTAATATGTACATTGCAAGAAGATATGAACATTTAGAAAAAATATATTTATCACAAAAATATATATTTAATATATAATACTCATAATTTGTAAATATTTAATGAACCCCCAGGGGGTCGGAGGACTCTAGTTTTAAAATTCTTTGCCTTAAATGGTTCATGTGCTTTTGACCCACTTTAGAATGACAGTTCTGTCTGTATTAACCCATTTAAAAAATAATATTATAGATAATTGAGCACATCTCCTTCAATAGCAAACAAACAGCATGCTTCTACTAAAAAAAGTGAAAGCATGTCCTTTTCTCTTAATAATAATTTTACTTATACAATAGGAATATGCACTAATTTCTTGCATCCCCAAACCTTACAAATGCAGACATGTTAAGATGCTCTATTTCACGTCAAATGCACAAAAGCAGCAGTCATGCAAGGTGGAGTATTTCAGCTATTTTCCTCAAGGGAGGGAGGGAGACAGACCATGCCAGTGTTTGAGATCAGGGAGGAGGGAATTATTGTCCCTGCAAAGTCCTCACGTTTCTACACTTGTCTTTGCTCACTAGCAGATTAGCGTATGCATGGGTTGCCTAAGCTCACAAAGAGCTGCCAGAGACCTGCTGATTCTTCAATTAATGCTGGTGTTTCCACTGACCCTAATTTACACAGGCTTGCAATGACATGTGCATGGCTCCTTGTAGAAACTGCTGCACTGTCCCTCACATTACAAGCTGGTTATTTTCATAAATGGCAGGACAAAGAAAATTATATCACGCCTACCTATTTCAGATTAATATAATTAAAGCTTTAGATTGTTTTGCAATCATTTGAAACTGTGCTCAGACACTATGCTTTCGTTTAATAAGGGGCATGTCCTGTTATCCTTAACGTCATTGTTGCTTTAACCTCTGTGACCTCACATTTGCGTCCAGGTGTGAGTATTTCTGTGTATGTGGGTGGGGTCACTAAGCATGGGCAGGGCTGAATAGCATTGCTCAGGTAGGGTTCACTATCACAAGGCTGTAAAATCCAGCGCTGTAGTATGTCAATAATAAGTCCCGCTGCACGTGCCTGTGGAGGGATCACAAACACACTTGAGCTAAATAAATACTGAGTGGAGCATGAGAAAACACACATAAAGGAGCAGGGCAGATATCTTATGGTAGTTTGAACTTGTTTACCTCAGAAGGGTTCCAAATTATGTGTACACCATAAAACACAGATTGAAAGACAGTAATAGGGAAATTGCTTAAGGAAATATTTACACTATTGTAATTTCTCATTGTACACAGTACTAAAGGCAGTTTTTGTTATCATTTACTCATCCTCATGTTGCTCATGATATTTAGCAATCAGGAACATACAATGAAAGTGGAGCTAGGAACACCAGAAAAAAACATTAGGAATGGGTATCGAGAACTGGTTTCATTTTGGAACCGGTTCCAAATTTCCAAAAACCAGGGATTTGATGAGAAATGCGCATTTCGATTCCGCTTATGGTTCCTGTGTATGCATTTTAATGTGATTTAAACCATTCAAGCGGAAAAGACTTGCGCGCTGCGCACACATTCAAAGCGCGCTCAGAAAAAGTGATTTTTAAACCATAGCCAAAAGGTCCTTGTGTGTTTTTAGCCTATTGATTTTTGTTTATATTCAACTCCAATTAAACATTTTTCAATAAGACTTAAAATAAATGTGAATGATACCTAAGTTTTTTTTTTTTTTACCTTATTGGAATCGAAATTAGGAATCGTTAAGAATCGGAATCGATAACATTCAAACGATACCCAACCCTATTCCTTACCACTATTTTTTCATTAGTTGTTTAATAATTTTAATGGAACTGGAATTGGAACCGGAATCGTTAGGCGGAACCCAAATCGAAAAATCTCTTACGTTTCCCAACCCTAATGAACATTCTGTTAGATAACTCATGTTGTGTTCCACAAAAGAAAGATACTCATATGCATTTGCAATGACACGAGGTTGAGTAAATGTTCAGAGAATTTTTGGGTCAACTACCCTATTAAATGTACTCTAATCTAGTTTGTGTCAGTGTGAATCCATTTTTTAGTGGTGTGTGCTAGGGCATTTAAGGTTGAAGGTTATTCAAAATCTAACCTAAGTACACAATTTGCCATTTTACTCATACTACAGATATTAATGATACCTCAAATCATGCAGAATGCTGAGGACAGGTCATTACTACAGTGATCTGATAAAGTCAATTCCCATAAAAAATCCCCTAGACGTGGACTGAAAAGGGGCCTCGAACATAGGAATCAGAACATCAGAGACATGAGGTGGGCTATTTTGACTCTTGTAAGCAACCACCTTGAACTACTGGCTCAAATAATAAAAGTTGACCAACTTCAACATCATTGTTTTCACAAGCAAAAACCATTTTGTTTAGGATAATATCATTAATAAAATAGTTTGTCTGTTGAAAACCACTACTGCACATATGGTGCAGTGATTCCTGAAACATTTTGAACACTGCAGCTTTAAATCGCATTCTCTTGGCCCAGATCTGACCGATTGTGTCCTCGGGTTGTTTATAAAGTCAAACTGAAGGCCACGGTGCACATTCTAACAAAACGTGACTCCTCATTGCCTCGCTCTCTCACAGGCAATACATCTGTGTGGGAACCGTAACATCATCGCAAAGCTGACACTGCATCCTCGGGTGCGCGCACCCTGTTTATGCTTATGATGCTCGCGACTCGCGATTGTTGTAGCTGTTTACACGAGACTGCGGATTTGGTTTGGGCAGGAACGGTGTCAGGAATCCATGTGAGGCGGCGGTCAGGTGTTGTGCGGTTTGGCTGGGGCACTATGCCAGGGCTATTATTGGAGAGGAGAGGCGGGAGAGCTTGTGAACACGTGAGACCGTGTCTCAGCTCATCCTGCGCGCATGACCGGAGAGGATGTGATAGGATACAGAATACCAGAGGGAGAAAATGAGAAACCTGTGGGGGAATGGAAATTAAACAAGTCAATGATTTTATTCAAAATACGTGTGCCTACTAAAACCAAACCATACAACACATCCTGGGTTATTTCATCAAATGGGGAACGTTTAAATATGTTGCTGTGCAGCTGTCACTATTTTTAGCGCGTGAGATCGTTCTGACTGAGGAAACCTCACTCACTTAGTTAAACTCAGTTTAGATTATTACATCACCTCCATCTGAAAGGTGCTGTAATCGTTTTTTGTATGAAATATCACGCATATAATGACCATATTTACCTGACAGATGGCACAGGCACGCCATAGTGTCGTCAGCATTTTTGAGAGCTTTTCAGTCAATCGGTTGAGTCGATTGTAAACTAATCGGAATCGGTCGGAGCAGTTCTCGAGTCAAAAACCCATTGGCTGAATTCGGAACTGCATACTAACATACCACTGTTACTATTTCTTCAATATTTTTATATGGCAGAAATGGAAAGAGTAGTTTACTAGTATTCCAATTTCAGCCACTGACTCATTAAACCGAAAACTGTCTATTTTGAACTTAGAGATCTGAGAACCGAGAAGGGCATTTGTTTTGAACGAGGATATGGCTGATGAAACACAAGGAAGTTATTCTAATAGCCAAATAGGAAATAATCAATACTGGAAATATAGGTATTTATGACTTGATAGCATGACTGTTTTATCAACAAAAACAACTCACATGCTGGTTTAATAAATATTTTATTAAAATATGCAAAAAGATTTTCATTCTAGATGGGTAAATTAAATTTAGCATTGTTTAATGCCTATGCAAATTTGATTTGATCTGCAAATTAGCCAATTAATTGGGACACATGAAAATACAAAGTTCTGTCATGAAATTCTAGATGGCGCAGACTCATAAGTCCTTAACCCAATCTGCTTGCAATTGCACCATTCTCTATAGGGCACAGCTGATTGGTTCATGCTGTATAGGTAGCCAGTGAGCTTGTCGCTCAACATTCAAATTCTTGCCTATTGTTTGCTGTAGCAGTTTGCGGCACACTTTCCACCTTCCCCAGCTCCACGTTCTGCTATGGGGGTAATTCATGAATGCTTGTACAGCAGCAGCATGTCTTGCTTGCTCATAGTTAATGCATTTAATCAAAATACAATTAACCAAAGTTCCATTTTTAAGTTTTTTTCCAGTCAGGGCTTCATACATTTTTGTGTTTCTACAGGGAGTGTGATACTCTACGCTGGTACCAATGGCAGTGCCTGCCCAAGTCCAGGAAGCCCCTCTAGTGGCTATCAAACCCAGTCTCCATCCTCTCACTCCCAGCCCTCTTCACCAGAGGAGGTCACCTTCACTGAGATTGGGGCCCTCAAGCAGCAAGGAAGTAATGGAACGCCACCTTCCCCAAAATTGGTCTTTCAGTTCCCTGAAATCTACAATAACTCCACGGCAGGTTCAAACCAGCACAGCTACTCCCATCCCATCGCCGGTAAAAGGCCTTGTGGATTCACTGGCACGTTTACCAGTAAGTGGGTTCTCTTTTTAGTACCCACAACACACTCAGTCAGCATCTTCTTTCACAAAGGAATAACGTGTCCCTAATATTTAGGACACCTTCTTTGTGCTCTTTTACATCCTGACCCCATTCACTCTATGTTTCTATCTTTATCTGAGCAGAGACTGGAGGCATGGTGCTCCTTTGTAAAGTATGTGGAGATATTGCATCAGGGTTCCACTATGGTGTCCATGCATGTGAAGGCTGCAAGGTAAGACAGAATGATAGTAACAAACATATGAGTCTTTTCTAGCATTGTGGTTTATTATAATGCGTGTCTTTGGTTCTTTGCAGGGCTTTTTCCGACGTAGCATTCAGCAGAACATTAACTACAAGATGTGCGTGAAGAACGAGAACTGCCTGATAATGCGCATGAACCGCAACCGCTGCCAACACTGCCGCTTCAAAAAATGCCTGTCTGTTGGCATGTCCCGTGACGGTAAGAATTTTAGGAGGTTATCAGGTCATTGACATATGACAAATAGTGAAAAGTCGTACTTTCATCTCATTCTTCAGGCCAGCACCGCACCCGCCCCCTTCAACCTACTTTCCTCTTTTAGACTTGCACCATCGGTAACTTTCAAGAGAGCAAGTTTCTTTTAGTTTGGCTGTGCACTCGTTTACATTTCTAGCTTTGCCCTTTGTAGTCCCTCCTTTTTCTCGCCTCCTTTTCTCCATCGGTTTACCCTTCCCCCTCACACGTTCCCTAAGCTCTGCCTCCCAATCCCTCCTAGAGACAATGATTTATGAGGGATGGAGTCACGCAGTCCCTGAAGCTATCTGTCATCTGGAAAACTGCAGCAAATACAGGAATTATTTTGAGAAATTGGAACGCGGGTGACTTGATTACCACGCTCATGGCCTTATAACATCCTCAGCAATTAATGTTGTGCTGCAGCAAAAATTAAGCAAAGGATGCAGAAAAAGCCACACATCTGAACTCTTCAGAAGAACAATACCTCATCCATTTGCCTTCAGCTGTGATTTAACCTTAAATAACACTGGAATGGAAAATAAATCTGATGAACGTTTTTAGAAAATTTGACACCCACATTATGCTCATACATTGTGACCTATTTAAGCAGCATTTCATGCAGCGGATGTGCGTGAAAGTGTAGGGTTGGCTGTGATAGCGGATTGCACTGGATGTTGTTCTAAGATGGCACCAAAAGAAATGAGTCCATTGGGTGCAAAATGAGGGAGGTAAACAGTCATTTTTAACCGTGGTTCCTGAAAGTGCTAGAGCCCACAACCTAGAAACCTGTTTCTCTGACGGGTTCTCATGCACAAACAGGAAAACCTCATTTAACTGCCTCAAATACCACAATAAAGCAGACGCCCTGATTTCACTTCACTTCACTGCAGTCAGTTGTTTAATTTTGGTTGTGTGATACAAACAGATGTTTGGTTTGACACGATGGGCCGGCATGGTTTCACTTCTGTTATGATCTTGCTGTTGCTCAGACAAGTAATCAGTGCAGCGCTCTGGAGCTAAATGTATCACACATTGTTTTGCACAGGATGAACTTTTGTAGTCTTGATATCAGATTCATACCAATGTTTTTTAAACCGAATTCTGGTTCATCAAGCCACACCACACAGGAAGTTTAATTGGAATTTTAACCGACAGCAACATAGTGTCGGCCCAGATCCAGATCTGGGTCACTCTATTGTTGCTGTCTGGGAATTGGAATGACAGGAAGAGGAATTTACTGAATTGCAATTGAAAGAAATTCAACACAGACAATGCATTCTGGGAAATGAAGTGTTGCTTTAAACTTTTTAAATACATTTAAAATAATCCGTTGTCAAGCCAACATTCAAAGTTTTAACTTTGCTCTTTTAGTTCAAATTAGTCATATGAATTTCTTTGAATTTCAGTTCATTTTAATTTGCTACCCCAGTTCAGACTGAGCTGAAATTCAGGAATTGAATTGCAATTTAATAAGCATTTTCAATTCAATTCTGAATGGTGTAAAACCCTATTTATCATGCAGCCAATGCATGTTAGTTGCAGAAAAGCAAAAAAGATGTGTCCCGCCGTTCTTGGTTCATGTTCTCATATACAGGTGTTGTGAGACATATATGATATATGGAGCATCCTTCTCACATCTGGTAAACCCAGGATGTATCACAAACCCTTACATCTACAGTCACCTCAATCTGGCAAATTATGTTCTCTTCTCTTCTCTTCTCTCTACTCTACTCTCCCCTCCTTTCCTTATCACAGTCATTAGTTTCTCTCCCAATTACCGTGGCATTGTCATCAAGTTCTGCCTGACCCACTGCCCTACTTACGGAGTGGAGTGAGAGTAGCATAGGGATGAAGATACGAAGGGGAGGTAGTGACGGAGAGAGAGATGAAGAGTGGGGGGAGTTAACATATGGTAGCAATGGTGCTATTTTTAGACTCAACAGCTGACAGATTTTCTTAGAGGAGGGGTGGTGTTGGAGAAATGAGTGAGGGGCTTGTAAAAGATGCGAAAGCATTGAAAACAACACTGACACATTTAATGTTCATCCATATTTTACACCACAACGACCAAAAATTCAGCATGCTGTTGTCAGTACTGGATGTCTCTTACACAATGACTGTGCTATTCAAAAACTTCCAAAGCAATTTTCTGATAATATTTTTTTCACACTAGGTCATTTCTGATAGCGCCATGTACTTTATTATAAAAGAAATGGGTCATGGACATTTTGATTACTGAGCAGCAGGATCTCTTAATGGGCTGGTTTATCAGACATTTGCATAGTAAATGCAGTAGTTTCACAAGATTTTGTATTTTTAACATGGCGTATGACTACTCAATTTCAGATTAATTGTCTTTAATACATCCTAAATGTTTATTTTGTCTCAAATTCAAAGACAACATGAAATGAAAATTTACAATGCATTTAAAGTGAAAAGTACACCCACAAATGAAAACTGGAAAATGTGAAAATTCTGTCATTATTTACTTAACCTGACTTACTTTCTTCGTTTGAACATGAAAGATATTTTGTAAAATACAATGAAAGAGAAGGGGTTCAATGCTGTTTTGGGGTTTAATGTTGTTTTGGACCCCACTGACTTTCATTGTATGGACAAACAGTTGGAAAAAATCTCCAAAATACCTTATTTTGTGTTTCACAAAAGAAAGAAAGTCACACAGGTTTGGAACAACATGACAGTGAGTGAATAATGACAGACTTTTCTATTCAGTTTTGGGAAAACTATCCCTTAAACTTGGAACTAAAAGTTGCTGCATTATGATAAAACATTAAACATTACAATTTTTTTTTCTTTAAAATAACATGCACAGATGAAGCAGGCACAATAATGGCAAATAAATTTATTAAGAAAACAAATTGTGACTGTTGTTTCTCTCTCTGACCCCTAGCTGTGCGTTTCGGCCGCATCCCTAAACGAGAGAAGCAGCGGCTTTTGGATGAGATGCAGAGCTACATGAACAGCCTCAATGAATCGTCCACCATGAGCATGGAAACCTCCCCACCACGCGAACCTTCTCCCAGCCCCAGCGAGAACCAATCCAAAGAGGCCATTGGTTCCTTAACCCGAACCTACCAGGACATCTTCACAAACACGCAGGACCACCTAAACAAGCGTGCAGGCATGAACACCAACAGCGGAACGAGCACCTTTCAAAACAACCCTTCTCAGGACAGCAACTATCCTCATGCAAACCCTCTCGCAGGGTACCACGCAACTACCCATGAAAGCTTCTCGGCCCCGCCTCGCTGCCCAGTTTCTTCCAGTGACAGAAAATGCCCGGTCTCATTGGTGGATGACAGTCGGTACAGCTACGCTCCATCATTCAGCCAAAATCACTCCCAGTCAAGCATAAGCCTGCCCTCACAACCCACTCACGCCAATTACAACAGCTACGTGACTGGCGAGTCCCAAAGCCAGGCCTCCTGTCCGTTTAAGTTGCCTGCTGGCTCCAAAGTGCTGGTGAGGAATGTTTTGAAATATATACAGTGGATAGATTACTTACAAATTGTAGCCCATTACATTTCATCATGAAATTTGTAGTTAGTAATGTAATCTATTACATAACACATTTTAGATAATATGATCGGACTACTTTTTGATTACTTTTAGATTACTTTTGACCTAACACGTTTAACACATTGATTTTAATAATTAAATCTTGTACCATATTGACATAAGAATACAAAGAGAAGGAATATTTATGCTATTCTTTGTGATCAACAAAATAAAGTGCATTAAATGTTACATTTATGTCAGGGTTTCCCAAACTGGGGTTAGCTAATAATTAATTAAAATTTTAAAAATGTTAAAATTAAAAGAAAAAAACACAAAATAAAAAACTAAAATGATTAAATATTGTTTAGTGGCCGGTCTGTGTGTGCAATTCCACAAAACATTCCGAACATAGATAAGCAAAAATCTTTTTTAGACTAGAAAATTTAATAGATAAATAAGAAGAATTGGGGAGAATTATGAATAATTTACTGCCATTTTCTGAATATTTAGTAATCATTTAATTAATAAAAAATTTAACTGTGGTCTGATTGAGTATTGTAAAACATAATATAATCTAATTACAAGTTTAAAATTATATTAATATACATTATATATAAATATATATAGATACACACGTTAATATTTCTTAAATATATACTTGTATGTGTGTGCATATATATATATATACATAATAAATATACACTACACACACATATATTATGTAAACACAAACATTTATTTTGGATTCGATTAATAGTGATTAATTGCGATTAATTGTTTAACAGCACTAGTTTATATATAATCAGCTACTACCAAGCACTGGGTATAAATAATGAGAGTGTTTCATTATAGCTGCAATATTACATTTATATGGATAATTTAAGATCAAAATACAAGAGTACATCAATAAATTAATTACATGTGCTAATAAAAGTATTATATACTGTCTCTCTCATAGGCCTGTCCACTGAACGCATGCCCTGTGTCAGCACCTGGCATCTCCAGTCAGCAGGTGTGGGAGTCTTTCTCACAATGCTTCACGCCGGCTGTACGTGAAGTGGTCGAGTTCGCAAAGGGCATTCCAGGCTTCCAGGAGCTCTGCCAGCATGATCAAGTCATGTTGCTCAAAGCAGGCACTTTCCAGGTATTGATTACATAATTCTTGTAATTCTCCTGACGTTTTATTAGCATTAAAGACGCACAACCCAAACAGATTTCCCAATTCGTCCTAATTCAAACTCATGCCATTGGTTAAGCCAAAGATTGACATGTCAGATCACTCAAAACAAACACAGCAATGTGTAGATAGTGGCGCAGTGTTAACCCTTAGGGACGTCAACCTACAAAATGCTAACTTGTTGTTGTCTTTTTTTGAGAGTGAAAAATACACACATCATCTGGGTCAGTCTTTTCACCTCCATCTTATCTTGTTGCCCTTTGCAGGTGCTTATGGTGAGGTTTTGCTCACTGTTCAACCACAAGGAAAGATCAGTGACTTTTCTGAATGGGCAAACATACCCACTGGGCACCCTTAGGGGTCTGGGTATGGGCTCCTTGCTGGACGCCATGTTTGAGTTCAGTTCCAAACTGAGCTCTCTGGGCCTGGAGTCAGATGAGATGGCACTCTTCATGGCTGTGGTGCTGGTTTCTGCAGGTAAGAGCAACACAGATTAATTTGTTATTTAGTGCTATTTGCTATGGCCTGCATAACAGGGTATGCGTTCAGTGGACAAGCCTATGAGAGAGACAATATATAATTATTGGTCATGCTTAGTGTTAACGATTTGAACTAATTATTAGGGATCCACGATGTATCGGCCACCATATCGGTATCGCCTGATATGTGTTCATTTTTAATGTTATCGTTATCGGCCCGATAAGAAAATTTGGCCGATATATTAAAGCCGATAAATAATGGATTATTTCCTCCAGCTGAGACATGTGCACTGTTAACCATGATGGTTTTGAATTGCTTGAAATGTGATTGGAAACACTTCAAAAAGGAAAATACAGTTAAGTGCAAGTCTGTCATATAGGCTACATAAAATTATAATGAGAACATTATAACTGTGTGCTTGGGACATGGCTTTTAATGGTGAGACTTTTGTTTTTGTTTTGTTTTTTTCAAAAATTATATTAAAAATTGGATTTAGATTTATTGGCAAATATATCGGTTATCGGCTTTCAAATATAAAGAATTATCGGTTATCCGTATCGGCCAAAATCTTCATATCGGTGCATCCCTACTAATTATTTATAATAACGATGCATATTAGATCCACTATTAAGATTATTATTATTATTTGTGTTCTAGCCTATAACCGATAAATGTTAGATAAATAGTAAAAATTATTATTTTAAAATAACACTGTTAAAACACAATTTTCAAGTAGTTTCAAACCGGTATACATTTCTTTCTTCTGCAAAACACAAAAGAAAATATTTTGGAGAATTTGTCAACAGTTTATATATCGATAAAATAAAAATCAAGGGGGTTCAAAACAACAGTGAACCCCACTGACTTTGATATAATATACAATAAAAAAAAAAAAGTATATTCATTTTGAGAATTTCTAAAAGATAACATTTAACACAACAGTGTTATTAAATTATTTTATGGAAGAGATAATCTAAATGTAAAAATAAGGGAAATGAATATGTGTATGTATGCACAATTAAATATACAATATTGTACAATACAGAAAAATTCTTTATCAATAACAGATATGGTAACTTTATATATATATATATATATATATATATATATATATATATATATATATATATATATGAACAATTTATTTATAATTTTTTATAATTTATTCTAAATATTTATTTTCATTTATCCACAGATTGCTCTGGCATTTCGGATTTTGTGGCTGTCGAACAGTTACAGGAAGGACTCATCCGAGCGCTGCGCAGCTTAGTCACCCGTCGCCGTCCCGACAACAACTCCCTCTTTCCCAAACTGCTCCTGCGTCTTCCAGACCTGCGCACCCTCAACAACCTTCACTCCGACAAGCTGCTGGCCTTCCGTATTGATCCCTGAGCTATCTCTTGCTGCAGCTGGAACTCAACCAAAGGCCACGACTGGCCAATCAGAGAACACCTTTCCTGGTTAAGAGAAAGACTGCTCATTTAGGGAGAGATGTTGAGCATGTTCCCATAGGAACCATTCCTTATGATGCGTGTTAATGAGGAACACAATGAACAGATGGCAAGCTCTAAAGAAAACTATATCTCCATTTAAGCTTTCACGGATCATTTTCATACATGCATTGCCCTTCTGTTCAGCTCGCCTCAAGAGCATTGTTGATTATATTTATCCGAGGGGAAGTTTTGCCAGTCATATCATCATCATCATCATCATCATATATAAGCTTACCACAGAACTTTTGAAGACCAAAAAACGGGTCATTCCTCTGTACTGCCTGCAAACTGAAATACACAGTCTTTAGTCAAGTACACCATGTATACAGTAGAAAGGTAATTTTAGGGACCATTTAAAGCCAATTGTGTGAGTATATGTGCCTGTGTGTTTGAGAAAGGGACAGAAATACCATGTACATAAGCCATAGATATCACTCATACAGTTACATCACATTAAAACTTCAGTTAAAGACAATTAAGAATACATTTATCACCTGTGTTAGTGTTTAACATTTAATTAAAGGAGATTTACTGTCTCTACAACAGTTTTTTAAATGTCATTTCACTTTTGAGATTAGATAAAACTGTCATATTTGTTTGTTTGCTTTTTTATCATCATCAAGCTGAATACCGCATGTCAAAGTATATTTCCACACATTCTCCTTTAAGAATATATCTGAATCTAAGGATACAAAACCAGCATTCTCTCCTATGCATGTTATGTTTGTTGTTTTCTTACTGAAAGTACTGCACAGTTAAACTGATTTAACTGCCTGTTCAGAGAATGAGGGATTCGCAGTCGTGTGTTTGACTGAAACGGGGCGTTTGGTGCCTTGTAAGCAATGGACTGTTCATCTGTGTGTTGAGAGAAAGAGCCCCTGAACTTCTGGCACCAGCACAGTATCTGTACAGCCTTTACTGAGATCACAAAGCATGTCAAGAAGGCATTTTGGACTGCCATGTGGTTGATTTGATCAGCTGAGTTGATTTATTATGGCTGATAAAGTAATGTTATTCAATTATAATGTAATGTATATTTTGTAAATTGTTTTATTCTGTAGAACCAATATAAATACAAGATTATCTATTCTGATGTTGTCTGTTTTGTCTGTTTAAAGCTATACACACACTACAGTAAAAACAGTAATATTCGATCAAAAATACAGTAATTTTATTGGTGCTAAATGGTTATTGTTGTTAAAAACAGTTTTTGCTGCTTAAAATGTTTGTGGAAACCATGATACATTATTTTTCAGGATTCTTTGATGAATTGAAAATTCAATGAACAGCATTTATTTTAAAAAAGAAATCTTTTGTAATATTATAAATGTCACTTTTTAATGCATTCTTGATTAATAAAAGTAAAAATCTTATATTTACCTCAAACTGGTAGTTTATCACAATATCCACAAAAACTGTTTTCAACATTGATAATAATAAGAAATGTGTCTTGAACATCAAATCAGCATATTAGAATGATTTCGGAAGGATCATGTGACACTGAAGACATTCAGCTTTGATCACAGGAATAAATTATACTTTAAAATATGTTAAAATAGAAAACACTGCAATAAGTTTTTACTATATTTTTGATCAAATAAATACAGTCTTGGTGAGCTTTGCCTGCTGTAACATATTGCAGCATAAATGCATGCTTTATGCTTTCTAAAGATAAACTAAGTAGACAAACCATTAATTGCTGTCATGCCTTTCCTCAGTAGACTATGTCAGAAGCTTTTTCAGAGAGATGTAGAAATAATTGTAACTGGCCTGAAACTGTCAGTCACGTTTTGGTTGTCAAACAGACTCACTTAATCCACTTTAATTCAGGACACTGGAAAAGCATAGGCTACAGTTCAGTCTTTATTTATAACAGAATCAGTTAAAACACGCATGAAGCCAGATTAAATGTATTTTTCTAATTCTTATGCTTTAAAAACGTATTTGTAGAAGCTATTATATTGTAGTGGTATTGTGTATTGTATTTAGCTAATCTGAGAGCCATTCCAGATCTCATCCATTAAATTATTCAAGACCATGCTTTACATAGTCAACGGTGTTATAGTGACATCGTGTGGCCACTCGCAGTAGCGAAATGGCATTTCAACTTCAACTGAGTATTAATAAAATAGTCATCCTTACGTTTCATTCACGCTTAATCCAACGTTGCTTGATAAACTCGATTAAGCGTCCTGCTACATAACCTAATTAATATTCATATTGTCAGTTAATCGCTGACAACAGAAGAATTCGTTAATTCCGCTTTCGTAAATTCATCGTTGCTAACTTCTGCTTTGTAACCAATCAGAGAGCCCAACGTTTCAAAGCCGTGATACGTAATTAATATTTATAAGCTAAGCTCAGGCTTCCTTTGTGCGTTTCGCGTCATTACGTTTGAGTAACCCGGAAACACCGATATAGCAGATAGGCAAATATTGTAGACATTTATGCTGTGAAATCATCGGAAATCATGGCATAGAAAAGGCATTTTATTTCCCAAAATCTGCGTGGACTTTGCAAACCTTTCAGGACAATGTTAGGAGTAAGGTAGGTGTATTTAAGGCTTTTAACCAAGCAGTTATGGATGTTTTTATGGATCTCTCTCTCTCTCTCTCTCTCTCTATATATATATATATAAAATATATATGAGTTGTTTTTGTTTATATAATGTATTGTTTATATAATGTATTGATAGTGACCATGTGGCTCATTTCAGAAGTCAAGCTGTCAGTCTGACATGAGGATTTCTCCATTGGGTTTATCCAGCAGTTGCATGATATTTTTTGAAAGTCGCATGAATGAAGAATGTCATTTTTGGTAAGACATTTTTGGTACAAAATAATTGTTATTAACATTTGTTTGACATTTATGGTCTATTATGCACTCATTTTCGCATTTTTCCCTTTCCGCAGATGAACCATACATTTCACTGGACCAAGAGGTGTAGGAGAATGATGATCTAGGATTATTTAGGATTTCTCCAGTCACCTGAAAACCTTTGTCCATCATGTTTGTGACAGCATACCTGGCATTTATAGTTTTGGTGGGACTGTGCGTGGCTTTAGAGATCGCAGCCCGTCGTCTCACCTCATTCCAGGCCACACAGACAGCCGTCGCCAATCCGGCTTTCCAACGTTTTCAGAAGCTCTTTCTGAAGGCGTATCTCCTGGCCCTCTGGGCAGACTGGCTGCAGGGACCTTACCTTTATAAACTGTACCGACATTACAACTTCCTGGAATCTCAGATCGCCATCCTATATGTATTTGGTCTGGCTTCTTGTGTGCTATTTGCCCCAGTGGCTGGCTGGCTACCACAGTTTCTTGGGCGAAGACAGACGTGTCTCCTCTTTTGCCTGACCTATTCAATCTGCTGCATTACCAAGCTGTCACAAGACTATTTTGTGCTCATATTAGGACGTGTTCTAGGAGGCCTGTCCACCTCTCTGCTAACCACCACTTTTGAGGCCTGGTATTTGCACGGTCATGTTGACGTCCATGATTTTCCCAAAGAATGGATCCCTGTTACCTTCGGTAAAGTTGCAAATTGGAATCACGGACTGGCAGTGTGCGCCGGGCTGGTGGCGAATTTGTTTGCCGAATGGCTTGGGCTGGGTCCGGTCGCTCCGTTTCTTTTGGCGATCCCAAGCCTTGCCGCCTGTGCCTGGTTTGTGCTGTCCGAATGGGGTCAGAAGGACAGACAGGAGGGCACAAATGGAGACAAGAACGCCCCCCTTCTCAACCCTCTAAACACCCCCAAGTTACAAATGTCAGCACGGGCCCGTTTCTGGCGTAGCTGTGTGGACGGCCTGCGCTGTTTGCTGTCAGACCGCCGCGTTATGCTTTTGGGTGGCGTTCAGGCACTTTTTGAAAGTGTTCTCTATATATTTGTTTTTCTTTGGACTCCTGTACTGGACCCACACGGCCCGCCGCTAGGAATCATTTTTTCCAGTCTGATGGCGGCCAGCTTGGCTGGCTCCACGCTTTTCCGACTGGCCACGTCGGCCCCGTATCGACTCCAACCCGGTCACCTGCTCTGCTTAGCCGTTCTTCTAGCTTTCTTCTCCTTCTTCATGCTGACGTTCTCCACTGTGCCCGGCCAGCCCCGACCGAGGGAATCTCTTCTCGCCTTCCTTCTGCTCGAACTAGCCTGCGGGCTTTATTTCCCGGCGGTAAGTTTTCTTCAGGGCCGCGTGGTTCCCATAGAACGCAGAGCTGCCGTGCTGGCTTGGTTTCGCTTGCCTCTTCACCTCCTGGCTTGCCTGGGGCTGCTGGCCCTTCACGGGGAGGTGTCGGGGGCTGGTGCGGGTGAGGCTGGCAGTGGCACTAGACACATGTTTGCTGGCTGTGCGGGGATGATGCTGGCCGCTCTGCTTGCTGTCATCAGCCTTTTCACTGTGGGCAGGAATGATGCAGACCTCAGACTAGAGGGGACCAAATTAGAGGGAGAAATTTGAGTTGTAGAAAGACGGACACGGGATTTCAATATAAGGACTGGTTTTTCTTTTTTTTTTGCTTTGTTTTCTTTATGAATTCTGTCTTAGTTAAACAAATGTATTTATGGGTAAAACAAATCAGAAAGTACATGGTTTTATTTTTTTTCTTCTTATTGCAATGTTAATAGAACCAATAAACACCTTAAAATCTGCTAATGTTTATACTTTAAAAATTCAGACAGAAAAGCATTACCAGATTATTTAAATTCAAATATTTTGGGGTATTTTACACTTTAATTTATATAGGTATATGAACAGCAATATTAATTAAAAGTGATTTTGTAATAAAGACTCATTTTAAATGTACATTGCAATTATGCATTTGGCAAATGCTTTTAAATTGAGAGTTCACACAAAAATGAAAATTATTTCATGATTTACTCACCGTCAAGCCATCCTAGGTGTATATGACTTTCTTCTTTCAGCCAAACACAATCGGAGATATATTTAAAAATATCCTTTTATAATTTTATAATGGTAGTGATTTAGATGAGGCCTTTATTTACACCCTGGAGCCATATGGATCATATTTATGATGGATGGATGCATTTATTTTGGCCTTCAAAACACGCCCCTCGTTCACTACCATTATGAATCTTTAGAGAGCCAGGATATTTTTTAAAGATATCTCCGATTGTGTTCGTCTGAATGAAGATGGTCATATATAGCTAGGATGGCTTGAGGGTGAGTAAATCATGGGATAATTTTCATTTTTGGGTTAACTATCCCTTTAAGCGATTTAAATTGCATTAATGTATTCAAGATACATTTTAGGCAATTCATGCATCAAACCTTGGCATTGATAACACTATGGTCTACTGTTTGCTCTACAGAAATGCTCAGAGTCCAATGTATTTCCTAAAAAAAAAAAAATAGGCATTTGTTTCACTGATTCATCAGCTGTTGTAATAAATTAGATATTTCTATATCTAGCTGGTGCTGCACACAGACCATACGAAGAGGTTAAGGTAAGCATTTTCATTTATTGAAATCGATGGCAACTGAACAAATTAAGGCTCATGAACAAACATCTTAGAAAGCACTGTAAATAAATGCATATTTTAAAAATATAAAAATAAAAATTACAAAATAAAATAATTTATTGTGAAGTCTAATGACCACAGACATCAATATATTTTTCATGTATTAATTTAACTTCCAGTCATTCCATTTTAGAGTAGGGATTGCCACTTATGGCAATTTATATCAAACATTCCAGATTAAGTGTATTTCTATGTGAGATTCGAGGTGTTGAGATATTCTCAGACATACTGTACATTTGTTGTAGTTATAGTATTGAAAATGACTAACAGCAGTACATAAAATGAAATAATAATAGAGTATTAATACATCTGCACAGTTGTATATGGCTTGTGTGTGAGGCGATACAGAACTCTCATATAATGTATATAATTCCGTTATATTCTTGTGTTTGCTGGCAAACATTTAATGATGTCTCACAGTTTTTTGTAAGTCAAATTAAATTGACTTAAGAAGAACGTACACAAACTCTTCTTTTTTTCTGAACACTACTGAAAACTTACAAAGAAAGAAAAACTGTCATTGTCTTTGGTTATAAACCCATTGCATCAAACAGTTGCATGCTTAAAAATAGATATAGCCTACTAGTTTAAATGACCATTTGATTTTTATTATAAGCCTAGTTTTTCTACTGAATATAATGGTGTGTTTGTTTTCATACCAAATGTCCCAGTATCTTTTACACTCAGAACTGGCATTTCACATTCACATTTCTACACCACCTACATTTCAAGAAAGAAACTTTACTCATCCTGTGGTTTAGTAGACTTTTGCTAGTGATAATTAAAAAAACAAAAACAATTACATAGGAAAGAAAATGCTTAGATTGGCAGTCTTATATGAGGAACACATTTTGTTCTCTTTAGTGTTTTCTGTTTTTGCATTCTTGGTAAGTTGTGTAATATTCTGTAAATTTAGGCCTGTGAAATGTTTGCTAGCACTGAAAATTGCAATGTGTTGGATTCTGCTAATGAACAGCATTTCACATGTAAATGTGCCGTAATCTGCACTAAAAAGTGAATGACAATGCTGACAAGTTTGGCAGAATAGTCTCAAAATTTTGAGTCTTAAGTGCAAAGTGTTTGGAAACCTGTCAATGGCCGATAATACAAAAAAAAATGCTTAATTAAGAATTCAGAGTACTTTAAAGGTGCAGTAAGCGATTTCTGAGAAACGCTGTTGAAAGTGGAACGGACCGAGCACCACAACACACTTGTAGCCAATCAGCAGTAGGGGGCGTGTCCACTCATGATGGGAGAGGAGAGAGAGTGAGCAAGAGGGAGATTTGAAGAAAGACTGTAGAAAAAGAGACATTACAAAAGAGAAAATGTCAGAGGAATACCAATGGAAAAAGAAGGGTTATGATCAGACATGAGCTTTAGGACCCGCGGTAATATTAGAAAAGCTTTCCAGCGCTAGAGAGACCTAAACGGGAAGGCCTGAAAATGGACGCTGAGGTTGGCGTTGTTTCTGCTTCATACGTGAGTAACATTGGCTTTGCTGTTTCATAGAACCAAGATATGCTGTTGTTGTAATGTTAACAATTGTAACAGGACAGTTTTGAGTGCCATTGTTTGTCTGGAGCTGGTGTGCTGCTGGTGACTAACAACCAGTGTTGTCAAGTCCGTGATTTCCAATGGAATTGGGCTACTTTAACACTGTTGCCGCAGGTTGTTTTTCATGTCCGCGGGTTGAAGAGACCCCAAATAACATGATATTTAGCCCCAGGAATGAGATTTTTCCACTCAATTCCACCTACTTCCATTGCATGTTCGTGCATTTTGCGGGCGGAGCAATGAAGAAGGGGTGTGTTTGTTTGGGTTGATTTCAAATATCAACAGTGTTTGGCCCTGTCTCAAATGGAACCCTAAGTCCTTGCAATCTGAGTCCACACTTTTGTGATATAATGCTTGTGGACTTGCGGGCTCAGCAAAAGTGTGCATCTAGGGCGGACATCAGCTGCAAAGGGGGCGTTAACGAGCACCTTTCTGATACCTAAGATGACAAATGGGACACCCTATGCTGCATGTAGCGGCCTTTGTAAGACCGCAAGTGCATATGAAGTGTGAAATTTGGGACAGGGCCTTTCTCAGAAATTGCTTATTGCACCTTTTAATATGCATTATTTGGGATTTAAGTTTATAATACACTTAAAGTTTATTCGGCTGTTGTGCTATACCTTATAATCAAATACAGGTAATCTAAATGTCAGAATGTGCAGTGTTTAAAATCTGGACAGAACAACATAATATAGTTATGCAGTATGCAAGCCTAATATGAATAAAATAAACCAGTAAATCATAAAAAAATGAAGGCATCAATTACCAGAGAAGGTGCTGTTAAGAAGAATTCCTAGTCTTGGAATGTTCTCATTATATATTTATTTAAGTATTCACCCAAGTAAGTAATAGTGTTAATCTCTGTATATTGTCTTGATTTTCCTGCTCTCGTAAAACAGTGTTACCGAAAAGTTCGAACATCACACAGATACACAGACACAAAACACTACAAGAGCACATTCACTACATGTATTTCTTTTTTAAAAACCAATAGGCAAAATAGCCCATCCCCCCGAGAGAGCCCATTAAGAAGGACGCCCCAAAGAAGGACGGGGGCTTCTTTTTTACCATTCGGAATGCATTGGGTAGAACCGCAGAGAGCAGGGTCGTGTGGATGTCCCCCAACACCTTGCGGAAAGCGTAGCGCTTCTGCACCCGCTCAAAAAACGACTGCAGGTTCGGCCGGCTCCCGTCCTCCCAGTATTTCCTTGAGAGTCCCAAGAACTTGAGCCTGTGCAATGTGGCTCCAAGACAAATATCAGCTAGTGTAAAAGTAGGTCCACAAAGCCATAATTCACATTTTTGACCTGTGTAGACAGGAAAGACAACTTGTAGATGTTCTTGAAAAAGTAAGATAACAGCGGTTCTCAAAGCTAATATTTCTAATGTAAATGAATACAGACTAACATATTAATTCTTGTGATTTACAGGAATAAAATGACAAAATCCACCAAGAAAAATCAGGATCATGTTTAAAAATAGTTTGTATTTTTTATCAATAAAACGCAATGAAATATAAAAATAAACTTGTTTTAAATAAAGTAACATTTGTTATATTTTCATTTCATTTTTATTAATGTTTTGCTTTAATAAAATAAAACACAAAATAGGTTAAAATAAGGTTATTAAATAGTAATTTTTTTGTTTGTTTTTTAAATCGTTTTTTTTTTAATAAAATAACTTAAAATAAAGTTATTATAAGTTATTTCATAAAGGTTTTTTTTATTATTATTATTATTTATTTTATTTGTTGAAATTAATGGGAAAGAAAAAACAGAAAACACACCTTGATATTCCAGTTTTCTTTTTTCCAGCTCTGCCTCTACTTGGTCTAGTACCATTCCCAACTCTCCAAGAATTTTTTTCAGGTAGTTCACATTGTCGTGGTCCAAGATCTTTGCCTAGAAAATATAAGTATTCAAGACCAGGACAAGCTATTATTTCATATTCAGACTATGACTGCAGTATTATCTCATATTTCAGCTAAGCATCCATTCAAATTGTGATACGCAACATGTATGCAGTTAAACTTGTAGCTTACCATGAGCTTTTTCTGCTTGGAGAGGTATGGCTCTGTCAGTTGGGGTTCCTCATGGTCCAACTTCATCAGTTCAGATGCTGCATTGGCCAAATGTCCTGAAAGAAATCAGACCAGAATGTCTATATCAGTAAGAGAGTTTTCATCTGGTTACATATTTACATTGTAAAACCCCAGAAATCTGTAAAGTTATCCAGGTCTTGTAGCCTTATAAATTCCTTCATGATGAGTTATGTGTACAGTAGTTAATACTGTAACTGTCAGGTGGCACACTGTGAACTGGCACTTTTTTCTTCAAAGTTTTAATGCTCCTGACAAGTAATTAAGAGATTTAATAAGACTTTACACATAAAATCAAGGCAGTGACTATGATAAACAACACCTATCATAGGGACTCCTTCCAAGTTATAAACCATAAAAGAGATTTATTTGCAATTATGCTGGGTTTCCATGACAATTTATTATGCTGCAATACATTGGCTGGATCAGCTCTTTGGCCTGATTTACATTGTACTGGCACATTATGTAATGGGTGAGCAGTGCGGGTTTACAGTGGATTGAATATCGATGAACTCTGAATAAACAGGCCAGCATTACAGCATTTTAGTGAGAGGATGTCACATTACAGTCATTTGAGACCGCAATTTGCTTTAAAATGTGAAATCTGATCAATACTAAGCAGATTTTGTAAAGAGTTAGATTTTGCTTTCTACACACTTAAAAAGAAAGATTCCAAAAAGGGGTTTGATTAACACTTTATTTTTTATTTATTTTATTTGATCACTTTTAGGAGTGTTTTATGTAACTTCAAAGGGCTTCCTGTAAAATTACACCAAGATTTTCTATTTAGAGCACTGTATGTGGGTATGGGAAGCTTTTCAATTTGGGTATGCCAAATCCAGGTGGAAATCCCCAAAATGGTCCCAGTGCTTAGGAGGTTAATGATCAGGCAAGTTTAATATATGATGGTGGTCCGATATCTGGAAATCTGATCTTACTATCTGGGCTTTTGCTTACAATTTGGTCTCCCCCACTCCTGTGTCCCTGTTTGGTAGAATGTCTAAAGTGGATCATCAAAATGAAGTGTTACCAGGGGTTTTCACAGAAGAATCATTTTGGGTTCCCCAAAGAAACGTTCAGTGAACAGTTCTAAAAAGAACCATTTTTTTTTTCTTAGTGTGTAGAACATTTTAATTAGGGATGTGCCAGAAGCTGAATACCATGTTTGTAAAATAAGAAAAATAACACATTCTACAGAGCCCCTGAAGGGATGGTGATGGATAAAAATATGAGATAAATATAGTTGGGTAATTATATTGTATATAATTTGCGGGCACCAGGAAACGGCTACTTGCAGGGTATTGAAATCGCTTTTGAATGCATGATAGTTTTTACTTTCGCTTTCCAGTTCGCGATCACATGTACTCAAATACTGTATGGTACTGACCACACATTTTACAAGATAAGATTTCCCACAGAATTGGGCTACTTATACACTGTTGCCGTGGGTTGTTTTTCATGTCTGCGGGTTGAATCGACCCAAAATAATGCAATATTTAGTCCCTGGAATGCGGATTTTACCAGGGGAGCCCCACCAAAATGCGAATTTTACCCCCCGGAACACAATTTTTACCGTGGGACCCCCCTGAAATGCGAATGGGCTAGTTTTGAGGAGCAATTGGGCGGGTTTTGTTGTGAAAACCTGGCAACCCTGCTTTAGGGGTTCCGTAGAATCTGTTATTCACTTTCTGTGCCTTTCCAAATTCAGAATTAGAAGAATCTTTTCCTTCTATGAAGAACCTTTTGTCCATTGGAAAGGATTAATGGATGTTAAAGGGTTCTTAATGGAACCATAGATGCCAATGAATTGATGCCAAAGATGTCTTTATTTTTAAGAGTATACATATTTAAAGTCACCCTGTAGTCAATAATTTTATCCCTTAAAACTCATCTTTGATCACCAAAATTACATATTTAAAGTTTTTTTCCTGTGAAAAAAATTCTTAATGCCTTAAAATAGCTTGAATGTAACTCTACACCCTTGCCTCATTTAATATAGGCGGATCTATAAATATGCTAATTAGCCCCGCCTCCACTCGCTCACGCCAGCTCGGAGATCCACTCGGTCAACTTACTGAGGTAAACGCTGCACAATGGTATCGCTTTTTACAACGTCAGACACATAACAGTAATTAATATTGTAACATGTTCTAAATGTTATTGTGTTGCAGATGACAAGGAGTTTAATGTTTATGTTGCATTCTATTCATTTTTGTGTTTGGAACTGTTATCATTAACTGCATTACCTGTTATTGGATGGTCGGGTTAAATATGCGAAGAGGCTCCACCCCTGGTGTGTGTGAGAGGGAAAGCAGAGAGAAGGGGGCAGAAGAGTGCCTCGCTGTTTCAAGTGCGGTTCTCTGCTCAAGTCGGGGTGTGTACGGCGTGGGTTGTGGCCTACAACAGCCCAAATAAACACCCCTTTTCAATAGCACGTATCGTTATTGCCTGAGAACGTATTCTAGGGCTGCTCGATTATGGCAAAAATCATAATCACGATTATTTTGGTCAATATTGAAATCACGATTATTTAACACGATTATTGGTGGGCATAGGCGTAATTTGCGGGTGGGACACGTCCCCACCACTTTTCACCAGGGTCGATATTGTCCCTACCACTTTTTGAAACACCTTGCGGCATGGATGTACCTTATACACATGAAACATATCCATTTGACTAGCAAAGCATTCATTTCATTCGTTTGTTAAATAAGAGGTGATCTGGTGTTGTTTTTTAAATCATGCTGAGCGTTCGTTGATGTTGCCGTTGTTATCAGTGGCATGCGACTGTGCTCTCTTGGCGCTCATGCACAGTCCACACAGAAGAGCGCTTTATCACTGAACGCAGGTTTTAATGAGGGAGGGGTTGGTGAACTTAAAAAACGGTGTGTACTGATGTTAATTCATGTTTATTACTAGTAGGAAGAGATGATCCGTTCATGTGCTACAGCGATGTCACACACACACACCCACTTTTTAAAACAAAGTTACGCCACTATTGGTGGGTGATATGATCAAAGTCTTATTTCATGATATGAATAATTTTAAATGTCAGTGAAATTTCACAATTATCAATACTTCAGCAAAAACTAATACTAGGTTAATTAATGCAAGTAAAAAGTCCTCAAAACAGTTACAGAAGACAATAAACAATAACAATTAAATAAGAACAAAGAAACAATTACAAACAAAGCAGACAAAAAATACAACAGAACAAATATACAAATGAAATAAACAGTGCTTTAGGTTTTTCAGATAGATGTACTAACAGTGGTATTTACACTACCAGTCAAAAGTTTGGACACACCCTCTCATTTCATGTTTTTTCTTTGTTTTCATGACTATGTAGATTCTCACTGAAGACATCAAAACTATGAATGAACACATATGGAATTATGTAGTAAACAAAAAAAGTGTGAAATAACTAGATATGTTTCATATCAAGTAGCCATCCTTTGCTTTGTGGAAAGCGCTGCAAACCCTTGGCCTTCTCTCAATGAGCTTCATGATGTAGTCACCTGAAATGATTTTCACTTCACAGCTGTGCCTAGTCAGGGTTCATTTGTGGAATTTCTTGCCTTCTTAATGGGTTGGGACCATCAGTTGTGTTGTGCAGAAGTCAGGTTGGTATACAGATGACAGCCCTATTTGACAACTGTTAGAATTCATATTATGGCAAGAACCAACCAACTAAGTAAAGAGAAACGACAGTCCATCATTACTTTAAGAACTGAGGGTCAGTCAGTCTGGAAAATTGCAAAAACTTTGAATGTGTCCCCAAGTGCAGTTGCAAAAACCATCAAGCGCTACGACGAAACTGGCTCACATGAGGACCGCCCCAGGAAAGGAAGACCAAGAGTCACCTCTGCTGCTGAGGATAAGTTCATCTGAGTCACCAGCCTCAGAAATCACAAGTTAACAGCACCTCAGATTAGAGCCCAGATTAATGCCACACAGAGCAGCCACATCTCTACATCAACTGTTCAGAGGAGACTGTGCGAATCAGGCCTTTATGGTCAAATAGCTGCTAAAAAAACACTACTAAGGAAAAGCAACAAGCAGAAGAGATTTGTTTGGGCCAAGAAACACAAGGAATGGACATTAGACTAGTGGAAATCTGTGCTTTGGTCTGATGAGTCCAAATTTGAGATCTTTTTGTGTCTTTGTGCGACACAGAAAAGGTGAACGGATGGTCTCTACATGCATGGTTCCCACCGTGAAGCATGGAGGAGGAGGTGTGATGGTGTGATGGTGCTTTGCTGGTGACAGTGCTGGGGATTTATTCAAAATTAAAGGCACACTGAACCAGCATGGCTACCACAGCATCCTGCAGCGACATGCCATCCCATCCAGTTTGCATTTAGTTGGACCATCATTTATTTTTAAACAGGACAATGACCCCAAACACACCTCCAGGCTGTGTAAGGGCTATATGACCAAGAAGGAGAGTGATAGAGTGCTGCGTCATATGACCTGGCCTCCACAGTCACCTGACCTAAACCCAATCGAGATGATTTGGGATGAGATGGACCTCAGAGTGAAGGCAAAAGGGCCAACAAGTGCTCAGCATCTCTGGGAACTCCTTCAAGACTGTTGGAAAACCATTTCAGGTGACTACCTCATGAAGCTCATCGAGAGAAGGCCAAGAGTGTGCAAAGCAGTAATCAAAGCAAAGGGTGGCTATTTTGAAGAATCTAAAATATAAAACATGTTTTCAGTTATTTCACACTTTTTTGTTTACTACATAATTCCATATGTGTTCATTCATAGTTTTGATTTCTTCAGTGAGAATCTACAATGTAAATAGTCATAAAAATAAAGAAAAAACATTAAATGAGAGGGTGTGTCCAAACTTTTGACTGGTAGTGTAGATAAGTAATACCCAACAGAAACTGAATAATTAAATGTAAAATAACTGCTGTATACATTAAATATAGACTAAAATATAGACAAATTTTTATTTAAACTAAAAAAAAAAAAGTTATTCATTCAAGAGCAGTGAGTGATTTTATCTTTGTCATTTCTTGCTAGATTAACAATGACTGCAGCAGTCATTAATGTTGGCTGCTGTCCCTTTAAGAGCTGGGCGGACCCAATATAGGCCAGCTATTATGCTGCCTTCACGTGGTCTCGGAATTATGGTAAATACGAGTTTCCTAGGGTAAAAATTGCACATGAACACCCTTTCATTTCGCAACATGAATGCGATGAGCTCGTAATCACGACTTCAGAAGTAGTAATAATCAAATTTCCGATAGCACATGAAGGCAGCACTACACACGCGCACTTTCTCAGTGTACATAACCGACTGCATTTACACGGATACTTACCAAAACGGCATTTCAATATATTTGTGTTGGCTATTTGACTGTTTAGGCGCGTATCTGAAGCCCTTTGCTTATGCGCGTTCCGCACTGTCTCTGAGCGTGCACAGGTGGCCGCCTAGGAAACAGCGTCAGTTTCGTGGCTTAATGCGCTTTTAATAGCACTGTACTGTTTATGTTTAATATCAAGCACGTCCCGAAATTTAGCAACAGTAGACTGCATTTTACATCCCCCTCTTATTCGGCTGATTTGGATTTTAAGTTTGGGTTAGGAGGAATAAAAGCGCACCACTGTGAAGGAAAGGAAAGTGTGCTGAACAGAATGCAGCAGCGGTACAGTAATCGTTTTACGTCGATTATCTTGTTTTCATAATCGTTGGAAGCCAAAATCGAGATTGAAATCGAAAATACGATTAATTGCACAGCACTACTACAATATGATTACCCTTTTGCTTTACTATGTTATCAAACAGCTAAACATGTTCCCGTTCGCGAGTCAGACAGCTGTCTTCTAAAAATTGCCATCCTTAGAAACGCTTTGAACACCTAAGGTCGGTGGAGAAAGGCATACAGTTCATCATAATATCGTTACATCATACACCCGCTATATTGCTTAATCTACCCGATTTTTCATATATATATATATATATATATATATATATATATATATATATATATATATATATATATACCGGGATAACCTGGCTTCTCTTGAGACTCAACTGCTTTGGATCAGTCATAGTTATATGCTAAAGCCCGCCAGCACGTCAACATGATTAGTTACAAGGTAGTTTGTGACATCAGAAAAACCAGCAATTTCAAACCGCGTTTTTGAAACAGATCACTGCAGTTTTAAAGAGAAAATACTCAGCAATGGTGTTGACTTACGAATTTGCACATGGTTTGTCTGAAAGCATATTAAAAACACCACATAGACATATAAACAACATTAAAAACTTGATTTTCACCACAGGTGGGCTTTAACAACAACAAAAAAGACATTCTTTGCAATTTTTTTTTTTACAGTATCTCTAGTAGGAAATCACAGTGCACTGAATTGTAGCATCACTTACTACGTATTTCAGCAGTGGCGTACTTTGGGATCATGGAGTCAATTGTGAGTTCAGGATGCAGGATGCATCCATGTGTGTAAGCATCCATGGGCAGTCCGTCCAGCAGCTCACGGTACTGCTGTACCCTTGCGTACAATGGAGTGCCTTCATCCGGAATCAGCTGGGCTACTGTGTCTGAAAGAACAAAGAACACGCACACAAAGTATTTTGATATACATAAATATACCCATGACTCCTCTGATCTGGTCATACAGTATATCCTGGCCACAGAGGTGTGAATGTGTGCAGGGTTAGGCCGAACATGAATGGAGAGATCTGAAGCACATATGAGCAAATATATCTGATTTGGGCCACTTTTGCCTGCAGTGTGGATGTAGCCCAAGACCAAAGAGATAATAGACTGAATGGATGCTTCGGAGATGTGAATAAACATCAGTTAGCATTTTAGAGTCTCCTCTAAATAAAATCGCATTGCATGGCCTTAAAAAATATTTCATAAAAAACTCAGAGTTTTAGAGATATCATGTTCAATTTTAAAATATAACATAATAAAACATGAGGCTTTAGGTGTATTGAGTTTCTAAACAGCAACAAGGTCAATTTTGTGTCAAAGATATTTCATGCAAACAAATTTCTAATATCTTGAGGACAACAAAATGCCAAGTGTCTTCTTTCAAATGAGATCACAATTATGCTTAAAGTCCAAAGATGAACTGTATCTATTTTAGTTTGGATATGCCATTTCTTTTGGATATGCCTTATTTATTTATTCATTCATTCATTCAAAAACAAAATAGAGAATCATACTGTAAATCTGTCAATCAGGTTTTTATGTCATGCAAAATGGTTTATGTTTTATATTTATACAATCAGCATACACTGTAAAAGAAATCCGTAAAAAAAAATGGATAATGTACAGGCGGAAAATTACCAGGACATTATCCAGTATTTTAACAGACATTTCTGTTAACCCTAAAACATAACGCAGTGAAGTTCAAAATTCAAAATACAGGTAAAACACCTATAAAAAATAAATACGGAAAATTCTATCAAATTAATACAGTATATTGTGCCCTATTTTTACAGATTTTTTTTTTTTTTTTTTTGAGTGTATTAGGCTTTATTTTAGTGTTTGCAATGCACTAAATATTTAACGTTTGCATTTACTTTAGCCTGAAACATATAACATATAGACTCAATTTGAATTTCATATTTTTTTTTTTTATAAGTTTCAATATATATTTGGTCAAAGATAAAATGTGAAAATATTAGTCAAACAGTCAGTGATCAAAATGAAAATCAAGTTATTTCAAACACATGCAACAGATTTATGACAAATTATTTGGTAATAAATTTGTCTGGACACTCTAAAATGTCAAATATAGTGTCGAAGTCTCTGTTTCAATCTCTTAAAGACCACTGAGCGATTGAGTGATCACGCTCAGCTCTTCTCACTGAGTGAGTGATCTTGGATCAGAAAACACTTCAGTGAAAACACTCCCACACACAAACTGTGAAGACATTCAAAATGACACATAGTCATGCAACTGTGTGAGAGAAAATATAGTGCACTACAATAACGGTGATTTAGTGCTTGTATTGCTTACACAGGCCTTTAACTTTATACACACATATGGCAACAAATAATTGCACTGTTAGAATTAAAAGGGCTTCAGAGAAACACAAACCAATGTTTACAGATCAACTTTATCTAACATAGTTGTAATAGATCTTAAACTCCAATTATTTATTTATTTATTTCAAATTGTTTATAGTAATATAATTGTGTTTATGTATAGATAATTATGATTTATGTTTATATGTTAAAAAAAAAATCTAAACAGTAATACTGTGCAGAAAGAACAAGAAGAGCGTATGTATTTTCTAAGGAGCCTCGAGAAACCCCATCTATCCCCACAGATTCTCACAAACTTTTATTGTTGTGTTATTGAGAGTATTCTGACCAATTCCCTCACAGTGTGGTATGGCAGCTGCACGGTGAGTGAAAGGAAAGCCCTGCAAAAGGTGGTGAGTACTGCCCAACGAATCATTGGCACTCAGTTACAAGCAATTGAACATCTTCACCATAGAAGGTGTTTGCGCAGAGCTCATAAAATCATAAGAGAATCCTCTCATCCCAGCCATAAACTGTTTAAATTGCTCCCGTCTGGGAAGAGATACATGAGCATCCACGCTAGAACTAGCAGGCTTAGGGCCAGCTTCTTCCCATCAACCATCACCCTATTGAACTCTACATTACACTGCTTTTTGAGGTATATATTTATTACAACCTGAATTTCGGAAATGTTGGGACGTTTTTTAAATTTGAATAAAATGAAAACTAAAAGACTTTCAAATCACATGAGCCAATATTTTATTCACAATATAACATAGATAACATAACAAATGTTTAAACAGAGAAATTTTACACTTTTATCCACTAAATGAGCTCATTTCAAATTTGATGCCTGCTACAGGTCTCAAAAAAGTTGGCACGGGGGCAACAAATGGCTAAAAAAGCAAGAAATTTTTAAAAGATTCAGCTAGCAACTAATTAAGTTAATTAATCTCAGGTCTGTAACATGATTAGCTATAAAAGGGATGTCTTAGAGAGGCAGAGTCTCTCAGAAGTGAAGATGGGCAGAGCTGTGAAAGAGTGTAAAAAAATTGTGGAATACTTTAAAAACAATGTTCCTTTACGTCAAATTGCAAAGGCTTTACAAATCTCATCATTTACAGTGCATAACATCATCAAAAGATTCAGAGAAACTGGAGAAATCTCTGTGTGCCGAAGACCTTTATTGGATGCCCGTGGTCTTCGGGCACTCAGGTGACACTGCATCACTCATCGGCATGATTGTGTCAATGACATTACTAAATGGGCCCAGGAATACTTCCAGAAACCACTGTCGGTAAACACAATCCACCGTGCCATCTGCAGATGCCAACTTAAGCTCTATTATGCAAAAAAGAAGCCATATGTGAACATGGTCCAGAAGCACCGTCGTGTCCTGTGAACCAAGGCTCATTTAAAATGGACTGTTTCAAAGTGGAAAAGTGTTCTATTGTCAGACGAGTCCAAATTTGACATTCTTGTTGGAAATCACGGACGCCGTGTCCTCCGGGCTAAAGAGGAGGGAGACCTTCCAGCGTGTTATCAGTGTTCAGTTCAAAAGCCAGCATCTCTGATGGTATGGTGGTGCATAAGTGCATACGGCAGCTTGCATGTTTTGGAAGGCACTATGAATTCTGAAAGGTATATAAAAGTTTTAGAGCAACATGTGCTCCCCTCCAGATGATGTCTGTTTCAGGGAAGGCCTTGTGTATTTCAGAAGGACAATGCAAAACCACATACTGCAGCTATTACAACAGCATGGCTTCGTCATAGAAGAGTGCCTGCAGTCCAGATCTTTCACCTATAGAGTAAAATACGTCAAAGACGACCACAAACTCTTCAGCAGCTGGAAACCTATATCATGGGACCAAATTTCAACACCAAAACTCCAGAAACTCATAACCTTGATGCCCAGACGTCTTCACACTGTTTTGAAAAGAAGAGGAGATGCTACACCATGGTAAACATGCCCCCATCCCAGCTATTTTGAGACGTGTAGCAGGCATCAAATTTGAAATGAGCTCATTTTGTGCATAAAATTGTAAAATTTAAACATTTGTTACATTATCTATGTTCTATTGTGAATAAAATATTGGCTCAAGTGATTTGAAAGTCTTTTAGTTTTCATTTTATTCAAATTTAAAAAACATCCCAACATTTCCGGAATTCGGGTTGTATTCAGCAATTTATTTATTATTGTTGATACATATTTTATAATTGCACTTTTGTCTATTTGCACAATGCTACTATTTGCACTTCTGGTAGATGCTAAACTGCATTTCGTTGATAAGTACTTGTACTTTGCAATGACAATAAAGTTGTATCTATCTATCAATCTAATCATAGTTTCCATGACAGAGTTCAAGATAAATATTTTCATTACTACTGTAGCTGCTAGTTTCAAATTATTAATTATTATTCAAATCAATAATTATTAAACAGCAAGCACAAACTATGCAAAAGCGGCAGCCCTTCCAGCGCACCCAGTGTCCGAATTCACTCACTTATTTTCAAGTGGAGTATATTAGTGGAGTAATGTAGGGAATAGTGAATAGGGGGTGATTTCAGACACAGTCTAGGCATACTAGTAACTTCCAGGCAGGTGTGTTGAGGAAAGCTAAAGCTAAAATCTATATAGGACAGTGGCCCTCCAGGAGCAGGTTTGGAAACCCCTGCCACAGAGTGTTAGGTAAAGCAAGGTATCTTTCTGCATGAGTCATGAGTAAGTGGTTTGTCAGCCATACCTCCGACAAAGTTGGTCTCTATATAATCAATGATTTGGTTGTAGTCACTGACAATAGTGTCTCCGTGGATGAAAACTGGCACTTCCTCCCCTAGGTTGAGCCTCATGAACCAAGGCTCCTTGTGCTCAGTGAGAGGCAGACTGACATCCCGTTCTTCACACAGCAACCCTTTCTCATTGATCACCAGACGCACCTGCCAGAAAACACACACAGGACATCATCATGATATTATGCTGCCTCAAGACCTGAGATGTTTCGAATTTTGAAAAAGGTTTAAAATTCAAAGAAAACGTCATCATTAATGGGGTCCTATAATGCCCCTTTCACAAGATGTAATATAAGTCTCTGGTGTCCCCAGAATGTGTCTGTGAAGTTTCAGCTCAAAATACCCCACAGATCATTTATTATAGCTTGTCAAATTTGCCCCTATTTAAATGTGAGAAAAACACGCCATTTTTGTGTGTGTCCCTTTAAATGCAAATGAGCTGCTGCTCCTGACCCCCTTTCCAAAAGAGGGCGGAGCTTTAACAGCTCACGCTTCGGTTGCTCAACAACAACAAAGCTGGAGAATCTCACACAGCCAAAATGAGGATTGTCAGTAACGGTGTTCAGCCTTACATTGTTCAAACCGGAGTTGACACTGATGGAGAGACTCAGGAAGAAGTTACAACTTTTAGAATGAATCTGGACGTTTCTGAATGGATAGCGGATAAATTTATGTAGTTGCTGTGAAGCTGATTCAACTCATCGACTAGCATGTCGTCATGTTAATTTTTTGTGCAAATCCAGCTTTGAATTGACCCTTGTTTGTGAAGCAGTCTGGCGTAAAATAACGGCATGGTAACAACAACAACTTTGTTGAGTGTTTTCGGGGGCGGGGTTTATGTTAATTTTAGGGTTAGTGATGTCACTAACCCGGGAAGAAGCTTGTTGTAGTCCCTACAAGCCGTTTGTTGCGGCCCTTAAAAAGTGATTTCTGTAAAAGAAAATCTCTCCCATTGCATTGAACTTTGAGCATTGTAACTTTGCAGATGTTGTTTATGCTCAAACAGTAGCACTACACACTAACTAAAGTTAAAAAAAAGTGAAATCATAATCAACCACCCCTTTAAAACTAAATACTAGGAAATTCTTAATTTTGCAGTTCAGCTTTCCATTTTGAAAAGTATGCTATGCTTTGATGATAATATAATCTGTAATGAAGAAAACTGTATTAAATAAAAGCATTCTCACAGTGGCCTGAGACATTTGGTGTCACTTCATGTCAGCAATGCAACACAAACCAGTTCAGAGATTTTCTACACTGTTTTTTTTTCAACACTATCTATTTAACAATAATTGTAAATCAAGTTTTGAAGGCATTCAGGATTTAATTAAATGTCTGGCTGGCCAGCTGTTAGAAATTAGATTAAATAAAAACATCTGATTGCTTGTTTATCGCTATGTAGGTCTAATTTTCTTCTTGTTCACAATATGCAAGGCTTAAACTGCCTGTTTTTATAAAAAAGATTCTACAGAACCATTTATGCCAAAAAGGTTCTATATTAGGAGAAATGTCTAGTGATAAAGTATGTTTACAAGCTGATTAATTCATAAAATTGAATTAAAATTAAAAATGAATTAAAACTAAAGTTCCTATGATGGGAACCACTAAAAGGTACAGTATATGAAGTGCCTGACAGAACCCTTAAAGAAGCTATATAGAACCTTTTCTTCTAAGACTGATAGATCTACTGCAGTAACTATAGCAACTATACATATAGAAACTATAGCAATATGGGAATATGGGAAAAAGACTTGCTATCTCTATTCAGAGATTTTGTATCCTGACATTTTGGCATTAAGCTAAACAACACAATGTGATTCAGATAGCTATTTAAAGAGAACATCTTGCTTTAAGTCTTAATATACAACAGGAATCTGGTCGTCTTCCAGTTCTGGTTAAAAGTAAGATACAATCCAGTCTCATTCTACAAAACCAGATTAATTGATCAAGATAAAACAAGGAGCGCTGACTGATGAGTGACAAGAGCATCAATCAGCAGCTTGAGCAATGCCTAATGAATGTCAGACTGGATTCAGCTTGGACTGGGAAGTGTTGCAAAGCCTATAGACACATCTGATAAAGCACTTCACAACAACTGTACAGTGTCTGGATCTGAACAGACACAAAATAATCAACTGGAAAGGCTGAGCTGACATTACAGCTGAACTTTTTATAGCTTCATAAAGAAAATACATTGATTCAGTACAATTCATCACAAAAACAAAGGCTCAAGGCAGTGATATTAAAAGGTCAGCAGCACCGGTCTGTTTTCTGAGATGACAGGGCTGTTTTGATGCTCATCCCCAATAAATGTTCTCCAATTAATAATTCTATAAAAAGGCAGTCAAGAACTAATTTCTCTGGAGCATCAAGAGAAAAACACTCAGTGGTGTAAAGCTTTCCCATGTTAAGCTGTATTTCTCAGTCGGCTGGTAAGTAAATAGGAGATGGATTTTGGCAGGTCATTGATTTTTGCTCAGCTTTCCATGCAAGTCTGTAACTACTGTAATCAGCAAAATGAATCACTTTGCGATCTGAGCCTCACCAATGTTTTGGTCAATTTAATATTGTTGTCAGGAGTCAGGTTTAGCACAGGTAACACGTGACATTCATTCAAATTATGCAAACAGGAACAGCAGACTGACTGTGGAGAGAGGCGTCTCTTGCACAACAAATACTGAGCCTGACACCTGGTGTGTCATTCCACCAAATATGGGGCCTTTTCCACTTTTGCACTTTGAATCAGTGATTTTTAAAATAAATAATCATTAGAATAAACATTTTATAAGACTAAAAGTGTTAATAAAATGCATTGTGGCATCCCATGCTACGTCTAACATTTAATATATACGTTGGAATATTGCGATGACGTTAAAAAAGGGTTGACAGTCATATTTAGCCATTTAGCCAATACTCGCCTTGTGCTCAAGGTCATGACACTACAAGGTGTTTACTAGAAAGACAGTTTAACGCTTTTATATATATATATGCACAGTTTGATTTGAAAAAAAATTCTATCATATAATAGTATATATAGTATATATGTATATAATAGTGTGTTTGTGTAAATGTGTGAAATGTATATTGTATTTATTTATAAATTATGTATTGATTCATGTTTATTAAACATAATATGCAGAAATATGCACAACTGCATTAAATGCACTGAAATATATATAAATATTTAAAACAATAATAATATATATATGTAGTTTGAATTAAAAAAATTATATCATATATAGTATATATAATGTATACGTATATAATAGTGTATGTATGTGTAAATGTGTGAAATGTATTTTGTATTTCTTTATAAATTATGTATTTATTCATGTTTATTAAAAGGCATAATATGCATAAATATGCACAAATGCAGAAAATGCACAGAAATATATATAAGAAATTAAAATACATTAATTAATACATATGCACAGTTTGATTTGGGAAAAATAAAATTATATCATATTTCATATCCATAAATATAATAGTGTGTGTTTGTGTAAATGTATATTGCATTTATTTATGTCATATATATTTATTATATTAAAATGTGCATATATATATATATATATATATATATATATATATATATACACACACACACACACACACAAACATTTCAAAAATAAATAAAATAATTATAAAATATAATACAGCAGGGAGAAGATGAAAAAACTGGCCAAACTAATTAAAAATAAAATAAATGTACTTTTTTTTCTGATATGTTAATTAAAAATGCATATAATAACACATAGTAAAAGTTGGTGACATTTTTAATTGTTAAAGTCCTTGTATACACATTCATGAGGGACACAAAAGACCCTGCCTGAAATGTGCACGAAGCAGTTGACAGCAGAATACGAAATCACCGTTTGTTTTTCACAAAGCTACCTCATTTTAATGAATAATTTAGAGTGCCATCATCCTCCAGAGCAAAGCAGCACACAACTCTTCAACAATAGCTTTATGCCCATCATATACAGTTAAATTCGCTATTTATTTGCTCCAAAATCAATCCGATAGACACTATGCATATAACTGATCGATGATACTGGGCTGAGCTGGTCAAGTCAAAATGTTCCATCTTCTGCTGAGGTTTCGTAATGTCTTCATAAAGGACGGTACAGACAGGTAGGCCAATAAAACACGCGTCCATCCAGAGAAAGCGCAATATTATCTGGCATTACTGGTCCCACTGCATAGTATAGAATCACCCACCATTTTCATGCTGTGTTTTTCTTACCTTCTGAGAGCTGAAGGACTGAGTCCAGTGATACAGAACGAGCCTGTCTTTGGAGTATGGCTTGTGTTCTATCGTGGGCTCGTGACTCTCCTCTCCGTCTGTGATTTTGCCATCTTCGTCCATGGCTGATATGGGCCACCAGCTACAGTTGGTGGGAGTAACATTGTTGGAAGACGCCATGACAGAGGATTCTGTGCGTGTGAGAGAGGAGCAGAGAGAGAGGGAGAGAGAGGGCAGGAGGGAGGGGAGAGATGGAGGGAGGACGAGCGCATGGAGATTTCAGCACCACGAACAGGGGCATCATCGACACGACATCCTCAGCCGCACTTTCGACCGGCTCATTTACTCTCTGATTGTACTCGAAAAATGTGTAGAAGGGTTAATGCAAAATAAGCATTTCAGAGATATAGTTCAAAATGCATAAAGGAAATATTTGTTTGTTTTTTATGCTGGTTATTTGAAAACTAGTGGAATATTTCCCTTACACCCTGAATACACAATATTATTATTTTTTCATGACACAGTCTCTGGGGTCTCTGTGATATAATTGCATATTGGTTACACAACACTTATTTGAACAACATTGAAATATTTTTCAAAAAAAAATTAAATGTGCAGATTTTTGTAAATTTTAATATAATCTTTGGACGGTTACAGCTTCTAAACATTATTTTACTTTAGATAATTACAAATAATATTAACAAATATTTCAAACATGCCCATCAAAAGAGGTGTATAGTAATTGTCTTTAAAGAACTATTAATACAATAAATATTTTAAAAATGCAATATAACCCAGGGTGAAATATTTGTCTCAAACGATGTGGTCTGTTTTGTTTAATGATGATTTACTAAGAATGAATATCGCTGTAGCTACAGCTGGCAACCGCAATACCAGAAAGCTACCAGCAGAGGGCGCGGTTTCCCTCTACGCATGTGAATTCAAGTGGAGCTAATACAGATTTCTCTGTCAGCATTATCAGCATAGATAATGATTCAGTGAGTGCAGGCTGGCCTCTGTTCAACAACCACTCGACTAAGACCAAGACTGACAAATCATTTTACTGTAGAGAATATATATATATATAATACATCAGCTTGAAATTAAAAACAATATCAGTGTCTACACTTTTGCTTATTTATTTGTAGAGTCAGAGTCAAAGCTTAAATTTACATGCTTGTAAACATGTAGGCTATAATATTTCATAAGTACAAAACAAGTGTGAGGAAGTAAAGTTAAGTAAACAAAGAAAATGAAAAGAAGAAAATGGAGAATAAAATAAAGATCTTAGGAATAAATAAATAATCAGAAAACCATTATATTATACAAGAGGAATAATTTAGGTACAATATAATATTTGTCATTTTTATTGTAGCTACTGTTAGACTGATGTAACTCTAATTGAACTCTGCAAAACCTAAAAGGTCAAATCTTGGCCCAGTGACTGGATGATTTGTTTACTGTACTCACTTTTCCACTTTTCGTTCTCTCTTTATTACTCTAGAAAAGTTTGTGTGCCCTGTAGTAAAAACGAAAAGGGATGCAACTGCATTAACAGTTTCTAGAATCTAACTTTGAGAATAAACACTTAAAATAACAGACTCAGACTCCAGCGACCCCTGATATGGACATTGAGCCCAAACCCTATCCTGCAAGTGATCTGGCAGAGCTTTTAAAAGTGCCTGGGTGCTGAGGGCCGATTGGCCTGTATTTTTGGAACGGTGTTGGGATCTGGTAGCCTTGTTGGGACTGCTAACACATATCCAAGAGGGGAGGCAGGGAGAGGGGAGAGGGGTTGAAAGCCATGAAAGACCACTGGCTCGACAATTCGATTAAATAGATGATTGTAAACTCAAACAATATCATGTAACAACATTTTTTAAAACAAACAAAAAACAATCCTCCCTCTCCCAAGTCATTTCAACTTCAAGTTTTAGGACGTTTATTTATTTATTTTTAAAACATATTCAAGGATATACCTATCAACAAATGATGAGCCTACACGACGATTCTACAAGTTCAGCACAAGGAAAAGATCTTCTCTCTCCATTTTACGCATCAGTGGAATTCGACAGATGGATTTAACAGCGCCTGACAGAGATCAAGTCGTTCGTTGTTGTTGATTTTCAAAGTCACATCTGAAAGTTTTTAAAAGTTAGTAGTAATTGCATTAAGAGTGATGAGCGGAGGTCGCTTTGAGTTCGATGATGGCGGAGCTTATTGTGGAGGATGGGAGGGAGGTAAAGCGCACGGGCACGGGATCTGTACCGGACCTAAAGGACAAGGAGAGTTCTCCGGATCCTGGAATTACGGGTTCGAGGTGGTGGGAGTCTACACCTGGCCGAGTGGAAACACATACGAGGGTTATTGGTCCCAAGGGAAGCGTCATGGTCTTGGTGTGGAGATCAAAGGACACTGGATCTACAAGGGAGAGTGGACGCACGGATTCAAAGGCAGATACGGGACTCGCATCAGTCAGGGCAGCGGTGCCAAGTACGAGGGCACTTGGAATAATGGACTTCAGGATGGTTATGGCACGGAGACCTATGCGGATGGCGGTAAGGTCGGAGAATGAACTTTTGTGAGTGGAAACTGCACACTGTGAGCTGACATTTTAAGACCAGGGTTAGTATGTAACGCAATAGGCTACCTACCTAGGTGAGGAGTTCAACGAGTCTGTTTTCAGTTCCGATCTTAACGAGTCTTAAAAATCATCAAAGGGGGAAAATGCAATTCTTATTTGTATTTAGTCCTCAGTTTGTTATTGATAAATTAGAAAAAATAGATAATTTCAGATTTCAATATAACACATCGCTTATTAGGCTACAAATCAGAAATAAGCTGAATGTATAATTAGCCAATAGTGTTAACTATGAACAAAATAGGTGCTAGGCTACTAAACTTACAAAAATGTGGTAATATATTTTATTCATTAAAAAAAACGCTGATTAAACGAATTGCATTGAATCGAGTGGAATTAATTTGATCCACAAAAAGGAACCGACTGTATAACTCTATATAACCGACTCGAGAATCAAATGAACCTGGTCGCGCTGAAGCATGGTTTTGATTCGCTAAAACACGAATCATATGAATCGTTTGTTCCAGTACACCGACTGCGCTGTGTTAACGCACTCTAAAATGTAGCTAGTGCAGTAAACACAGTGGCTGTGTTTAGAATGGAATACTAGAATAATATCTGATATATATTTTCTAAAACAGTTTTTAAATATTTTATAAAACAGTTAAACTGTATTATACCTTAATGGTGCAATATGTAAGAATTTTGCAGTAAAATATCCAAAAACCACTAGGCCAGTGTTATATATTTTGTTCACTTGAGTATTTACAATATCCCAAATGTTTCCAACTATTTGTAAATAATGAGAAAATTGCAATTTTAACCAAGGCTCCGGGACGTGTGAGGAGTCGCCTGTCAATGGCGTCATACCCACGTAACCCTCGGTCTGCCTCGGTTTCTGGTTTTATTTTGTAGAAACCATGGAAACACCAAAGACGCTTTAATATTTATATGTTTTAATAGACAAGGGAACAACTGTTTGGTTACATTTATAGACAGAAAACTAATTGTTATATAGCTCAACATGTTAGTCTTATTGTTTAAATCTAATGTTCTAGCGGACAGAAAATTATTACATATTGCACCTTTAATGCACCTTTAGCATTTCACAGTAGTATGCTATACACGACTTTATTATGTTTGTCATGTTACCTTATCACTGAACACGTTTAATTCAGAAAAAAAAAACCCATCTAGACGTCATCTTGGAAATGGTTATTTTGCATTTCAATCCAGTTTTGTATAAAATGTCTTAACTTTTGATTCAAATAACGAATAAAAAGGAGATTTTAAAAAGATCATATCACTGTGTGCAGAAAATTCACATCCTGCATAGTATAGTCTATACAATACTGTAATCTAAAAGTAGGTTCCCAACTCTATAGGCCTACCTATATATGTATCCTTTTCAGTGTTGCGGATAACATTATAAATAATGCGAGTTATGAAATCAGATTACTTTTTCAAGTAACTAGTAAAGACATTATTTTTACATTTTCAACAAAATATCTGAGTTACTTTTTAAAATGAGTAGCACAAGTTATTTCTGTCAGGACCACTATGGTCAATTATGATTGATAATTGCATAGAGTTTGTATTGGCGGTATGGTATGGCAAGAACTCCCTGCGCATCCATGCCGCCTAGCATGGATAAGAGCAGGGAGAGCAGCAATAACCCCCCTAGGGTACAGAACCAACATATGCAGATATAATTTATGTCAATAATTTAACATGTACACATATTTCAAGAATTAGTCTGATTCAGGGGAATCATAAGGCCAATCCTGACTGAAGAGAGGAGGAGCTGGGGATGGACGAGGGAAAATAGCTGCTGATAATACTGAGCAGCTTATTTATGGATGCTGTGATAGGCGTCGTATTCCTATAGGTAGGCGTGAGTCACCTGGGAGTCAGCTGATGCGAGCTTGACTGACGTGACCTGCCAGAACTGACGCTTGTTTTTGTTTTCCCATTTATTGACTGACAGCTCTCCTGTCCCCAAGTTAAGAGAAATTGTAGAGGTGTTGTGTGCGCTGTGTGAACATGATGGTTATTGTAGTTTTTTTAGACCAAATGTGAGCAGGTTTACTCATCTCACTTGCACAAAAATAGATTCAGTATTCCTCAAAATTAATAAAAACAGGAAATGCAAAGAATATTACACAAACCTGGAATAATTAAATATGTTAAACACAAATATAGGCCTACTTTATGTATTTAATCTCACTTTATTAACCACACATTTTGCTGCAGACCTTCGATGATTTGCCAAAAATAGAACTTTTGTTATTTATTTATTTTATTAAAAATAAACAAGCAAACCCAGCCCAGGTGAGAAAAAGTAACGCAAAAGTAATGTAATGTATTTCTTTCCATAAAAAGTAACTAAGTAACGCAATTAGTTAAGTAACACAATATTGTAACACATTACTTTTAAAAGAAACTTTCCTAAACACTCATCATTCTACATGGCTAAGATTATTAAGCTGAGTTCACACTGTGTGGTTTTGGCCACGATTTGGCCGCCATTTTGAGAATCCTAAAAGATTCCTCTGATCCTGGGCCAAAATCTGAAGTTTTTCACATGTTCGCCGGCAGCCAAATAATGACCACTGTGATCAAATTTTACCTCTGACAAAATTCTGGCAGTGTCAGAAGTTTTGAGACACAGTCCTGCAGTGTTCACTTCTCCTATGACAACTGTCAAATCAAGAACCAATAGGAGCGCAGAACCTGATGATGCTCCACACGTGCCTTCATTTTTTTTTTTCAAGAAAAGTGTTTCAAGAAAAGCCATGATCAAAATTAATGCAGGAGATTATTTTTGTTTGCTAGCCACCATTTCTATCCCACATGTAAATGCAGCTCACAGACAGAGAACGTGTCATGGATTGATGGTGTAACTCAAAACGAGTCTTCTTATGCGCGTCTATTTTAACGCGTCTTGACTGCCGTAAAATCTGACATTAAAGTCAACTGAGATCCTACAGTGTGACATGGCTTACAGCAGGGATCATGTTCGTACAATCTGACAAGAAACAGTCGTAAAGGACCATTATTAATCGTACATTGTGCACCCAGCTTTATGAATACAAAATCAGAAAATCTTTATTAAAATCAGATGAACAGTCATTCACTGAGTACATGTTAGTAGTATGAACTTGAGCTTTACAATGATGGAACCCTGGTGTTGCCACAGATGGCCTTTTGGGTAAATGCCTATTGCTAAGAAACATTTGCCAGTGCAGAATGGAGGGTGGTTACAAATTAGTGTCACAAATCCTGTTCTTTCTGGATGTGTGGTGTGAGTACAAATAAATAGGCTCATTCACTAGTGGCCAAGTTGTTTTTCTTTTGTGGAGCCACATTAGGCTGTTATGTCGACATTCAGATCAACTTACTGACTTTCCCTTCTTTTAAATCTTTTCAGTGTTTAGTTTTGACTTAAGTGTCATTTTTTTAACAACACCACAGTGTTATTTTTGGGACTAATCAGCAGTTTTGACATTATAGATTTAGGTTTGCATGTGCATGATGTTACATTCTTAAATCAGACCTAAGAATGTATGAATGTCACTGCATTAAACAGCAGCACCAAGCAGCACAAACCATTTAACAAAATAACATTAGGATATCTAATATAAGATTATACAATATTTATAACATAATATATATTAGACAATATAACACAAAAATTTACAAGTACTTGAACACTTTGTGGTTATCAAACATTAGTGAAATATGTTTATAGTTACTGTGATGAAAAATACTTGTAGAAGATTGATTTTATCCACTAAAAATGACACCGCTTACCAGTATATACAAATATGGTTTAATTTTTTGTCATTTATTAAAAAAAAAAAAACCCATACATTTCATAGTATGTGTCCAAATACATTCTGCAGTCACTGTTTATTGGTTGAAAAGGGTGCAATTACTATACATCATGTTAAGTGTGTGTCTAGTGTAGGTGTCTTCTTATATACTGTATCTATTGACCTGGTAGCTGAGTCATCACTATTAGTAATGTTAAGTGCTAGTGCAACACTGTGTGAATAAAGGCACAATAAATAGCCTTACCCATCGCTGGGGACTGATGGATCTCAGACATGTGTTGCATGACAGGACTAGACCCACAAGACTCCATGACATAAATAACCACACGTGGTTTATTACCCCAGAGGTGGATATGAAAGAGACGCTAGCAGTTGTACCGCTGTAAATACCGTTGTCTCACATGCCTGAAGTGACAATGAGCTTACGGGTAGCCTGAATTTGAATATAATGCAGTGTTGTAATACAATCTGTAGTTTAGTTAAAAGGATGATAATACTGTCATCATTTACTCACTCGTGTCATTCCAAACCTGTATGACTTTCTTACTTCTGTGGAGTACTAAAGAATATATATTGAAGAATGGCAGTGGGGTCCAAAACAACATTGGAGATCACTGACTTTATTTGTACACTGGGAAAAAAAGGTGTTGGATTTACTTTGAAACAGTTTTCACTCAGAAATTGCTTGTAAATTTCACAGATAATTACAAAGAAACAGTAAATGCCCAGTGTTGGTGAAAGTTACTTTTAAAAGTAATCCGTTACAATATTGCGTTACTCCCTAAAAAAAGTAACTAATTGAGTTACTTAGTTACTTTTTATAGAAAGTAATGCGTTATATGACTTTTGCGTTATTTTTTCTCACCTGGGCTGGGCTTGCTTATTTGTTTTTAATAACAACAAAAAAAGTGAATTGAATAAGGCTGAAAGAAGTCCAAATTCATGCTTGTACAGTAGAGGGCACCATTTTAAAAAACCTTTCAGATGTTCTGCCATTCTGAATTGAAAAAGAATAGTATGCAGGAGAAGAAAGTTCAACACACTTACATATGTGATGTTTATCTAAAGTCATTTTTGCTTATTAGTTTAATTGAAGTGGATCATCGAAGGTCAGCAGTAAAAACATTTGTTAATAAAGTGAGATTAAATACATAAAGTATATTTGTGTAATTTAATATATTTAAATATGACAGGTTTGTGCAATATTCTGAGATTGCATTTCACTATTTTTATTCATTTTGAGTAATACTGAATCTGCAAGTGAGATGAGTAAATGCATGTTCACAGTTATTCTAAAACTACGATAACCATCATGTTAACACAGCGCACACAACACCTCTGCACTTACTCCCAATTTCTCTCAACATGGGGACAGGAGAGCTGTCAGTCAAAAAATGCATTACTTATTTGAAAAAGTATCTCAGATATTTTGTTGTAAATTTAAAAGTAATGCGTTACTTTACTAGTTACTTGGGAAAAGTAATCTGATTACATAACTTGTTACTTGTAATGCATTATCCCCAACACTGATGCCCACACTACAACTATAATGATATCGGCAAAGAAGAATAATATCATTGTAATCACTTTCTGAATGTTTTTTTTTTCCAGCTAATGAACGATAAAAACATTAAGAGCCATTTAGAATCTACTTTAAAGAACGTGAGCATTTAAAAGCAGCAGATGGAAATAATGCAGTGTGCTCTTATAAAAATTTACCATTGTCTGTTGGTGTGGACGTGTGAACAGGCCTTAACATATTGAATTAAACTTGAAATTTGAAGTAGAAAGACTGAAATAGTATTTTCTTGCAAAATGGACTCCAATAATCTTTTTGTTCACACTTTAGTTTAGGGTCCAATTCTCACTATTAACTTAGTATTAACTAGGACTTTTGCCTCAATAAACTCCTAATTACTGCTTATTAATAGTTAGTAAGGTAGTTGTTAAGTGTAGGTATTGGGTAGGATTAAGGAATGTATAATATGGTCATGCATAAAAAGGCATTAATATGTGCTTATAAACAGCCACTAATATTTACTTATTTATTTACGCCATGTCAGCAACAAGGCTATTTTCATGGCGAAAACAGAACAAACAACAAAGTTCACACAATTAACAAAAAACTATATGAAACATTTCATATTAATACAAGATAGAAATTCTAAAATATAGTAGTCAACATTTGAAGTGGATCAAAACCTTCCATCAAAGTTGTCTTAAAACCGTTGTCTATTTACATTAAAAAACATTGCAGACCAGTAAAATATGTTTAAAAGTCATTGTAGTTTGACATGGAAGGCATGATGGTGGTTCTTCAACAGCCACTAATAAACAGCCAATATCCTAGAAATACACTACCAGTCAAAAGTTTGGAATCTGTAAGATTTTTAATGTTTTCAAAAGAAGTTTTGTCTGCTCACCAAGGCTGCATTTATTTAATTAAAAATACAGTAAAAACAGTAATATTGTGAAATATTATTACAATTTAAAATAACTGTTTTCTGTTTGAATATATTTTATAAAGTAATTTATTCCTGTGATCAAAGCTGAATTTTCAGCATCATTACTCCAGTCTTCAGTGTCACATGATCCTTTAGAAATCATTCTAATATGATGATTTGATGCTCAAGAATAAGCAACTAGTTAATAGTGAAAATTGGACCCAAAACTAAAGTGTTACCATCTTTTTATTTACAGCTTTGAAATATCATTTTTATTTGGAAAAAGAAATCACTGAGATATTTTTTCAAAATATCTTCTTTGTGTTCCACTGAGGAAATTAAGTCATACAGGTTTGGAACAACATTACAGAATTTTCCAATTCTGGGGGAACTATCTTTTTAACGTTGCCTGATTAATGTCTTTGGCAATACAGGTACCTTCCAGGGCCAGTTCACTGGTGGCATGCGGCACGGCTATGGGGTACGTCAGAGTGTTCCCTATGGCATGGCAGCGGTGGTGCGTTCTCCTCTGCGGAACTCTCTGAGCTCCCTGCGTAGTGAACACAGCAATGGGACGCTCCTGCAGCAGGACATCCCGGTCATCACCGCCACCAATGCATCCGGCCAGGAGACCTTGGTCAACTCGCCCATGCCTCTGGGTCCATCTCGTGGCGGCTTCGCCCTTACCCTGCAAGTGGACCCAGATGCGGTCAAGCCCAAGAAGAAAGGCCTCTTCCGCCGTGGCTCACTTCTTGGCAAGCTGAAGAAATCTGATTCCCGCACCTCTCTCTCCAGCCAGAAGAGCAAGATCAGCTTTTTGCGGAGTGAGTCAGCTCTTAGCTCCGCTGCCAGCGATGCCAACTCCACCATCAGCCTAGGTGAGAGCGAAGGGGAAGGTGAAGGTCAAGAGTTCCCCCCCGTGGAGTCGGACATTGACGCCACCACCACCGAAGTCTACATGGGAGAGTGGAAAAATGACAAGCGGGCAGGTTATGGGATCAGTGAACGTTCTAGTGGGCTTAAATATGAGGGCGAATGGCTGAACAACCAACGTCACGGTTATGGGTGCACCACATTCGCAGAGGGCGGAAAAGAAGAAGGCAAGTATGTTAACAACCTGCTGGTGAAGTCTGTTAAGAAGAGGGTGATTCAGCTGAAGGGCACTAAGATTAAGCAGAAAGTGGAGCGGAGTGTGGAGGGAGCCCAGAGGGCAGCCGCCATAGCCAAACAGAAGGCCGAAATCGCCAACTCAAGGTAAATCATTTAACTGGTCGCAATTGTGGTTATTGTTTAGGTGTATAAATTAAATAAATATGTATATATATTTATATATACAAAATGTACAATGAGTGATCAGGACTTTAATTGTATCATCTGGAAAGAGAGGGTTTATTTTGCTACTGTATAATGACTGTATATTCCACCTACATGGCAATAACATTTAAAGTAGGACATGAAATATTAATTTAAGATAAATTTTAAATAATTTAATTTAATTTAAATAAGCTTAAAATAAGCTTAACTAAAAAATTAACATAATTACACAAAATTATTTTTGTCAATGCCATGACTGAAAATTATATAATCATAATTTAGCTAATTATAAACTGTAATAATTATGTTTTTTATAATTATATTTCTGAAGGATCATGTGACACTGAAGACTGGAGTAATGATACTGAAAAATCAGGAATAAAATTACATTTTAAAATATATTAAAATTAAGAAGTTCTTTCAAATTGTAATAATAAAAACAATATTACTGTTTTTACTGTATTTATGATCAAATAAATGCAGCTTTAGGGAGCATTAAACAGAATCAAACACATAAAAAATGTAATTATTCCAAACATTTGACAGGCAGTGTATATTATATTACTAATATATATATATATATATATATATATATATATATATATATATATATATATATATATTACTAATATATATATATATATATATATATATATATATATATATATATATATATATATATATATGTATGTATATTATGGGAGCAAAGGTTTAAATTACTCACGGTTCAGGTTTTAGGGTCACGGTTTCAGTACGGTTTGGTATGCGCTATGTTCAGGGAAAAAAGGAATACTGTCCAATAAAAATAAAGAAAATAACAACAAATAATCAAACTACAAGCAACAGCAAAAATAAATACAGTAGAGCAAATATACAAATAAAATAAAAAAATAAATGAATAAAAATGCTTTTCGGGTTTTTCAGGTATCTGATAGTAGTTTTCAGATACAGAAATTGAATAAAGTGGCTAATCAAATGTAACAACAACATTGCATATAATATTCATTGTATGAATTAAATATAGATTAATCATTAATCAAGTTACAAAAGCTATTCAGTCAAGAGCAATGAGTGATTTCATTGCCTTTTGTTGTTTGATTAACATTAAAAATGTACACACACAGCAGGAATATTAGGCTGCTGTCACTTTAAAATATAATGCACGGATACAGTACACTGATACTGAACACATGCGTTCTTTCCCAAGTTCACTTAAGACATAACCTACTTTGTTTGCTAGGATACTCGCCAAGACTGGGATGTTGACATAATTTTTGTATGAATTTGTCCGTTCAAGCGCAAGACTTGAAAAAGAACTCAATATTTATGTCAGCTAAAGAACTAATAATTATGTCAATGCTTACACAGTGTTGCCAGCCAGAGGATGTGCTTTGTGGGTTTTACATAACATGTGCAAGAACAAAAAACATCCTAATACCACCGTGGTGTTGGTTTCCAGACAGTCTGTCCAAATGCAGAAATAAACAGTCTCAAAGCCGGCCACATGTTCCAAGCTTCTTTTCTATTTGTGGCGTCTTCGTGCCTAGGCCTAGCTCCAGACATGATAAAGAGGAGTCTAACGCACTGACACTAATAATACAGCTTCCCTCCAGGATAAAATATTTAGATTTCCACACACTCCTGACAGCATCTGCAGTTTATCATTGCGATGCTTACGGTTATAAACATCAGGCTGAATTCAGGTGCAGCGGCTTTGATAAAATCTTCCCTCCTTGTAAGGAGATGCACAAACCAAAGACAAACAGCCCTGAGTTCTCAGTCATCAAATGCAGTGTGCTGTTGATGCTCATCTCATAAAAATGAATTCATGCATTATTAAAGATGACAACATGACAGCAGACTTAAACCAGACTGCACAAAATGACAAGAAAACCAGTCAATCAAAGACCACATTTTAGGAACAAAAAACAAGACTTCATTGTTCTCATTCCTTATACATAAGCAAAACATTCATACCTGCCAGAATAACATTCAAGTAATGTTTAAGTAAAGACTGTTCAAATAAGGAGCCTATTGTTAAAGGGGTCCTATAATGCCCCTTTTACAAGATGTAATATAAGTCTCTGGTGTACCCAGAATGTGTCTGTGAAGTTTCAGCTCAAAATACCGTACAAATAATTTATTACAGCTTTTTAGCAAAAACACACCGTTTTTGTGTGTGTCCCTTTTAATGCAAATGAGCTGCTGCTCCCAGCCCCCTTTCCAGAAGAGGGCGGAGCTTTAACAGCTTGCGCTTCGGTTGCTCAACAACAACAAAGCTGGAGAATCTCACGCAGCCAAAATGATGATTGTCAGTAACAGTGTTCAGCCTTACATTGTTCAAACCGGAGTCGGACACTGATGGAGAGACTCAGGAAGAAGTTACAACTTTTAGAATGAAACTGGACATTTCTGAATGGTTAGTGGATAAATTTATGTAGTTGCTGTGGAGTTGATTCAACTCATCGACTAGCATGTGCCGTCATGTTAATCTTTTGTGCAAATCCAGCATTGAATTGACCCTCGTTTGTGAAGCAGCCCGGCGTAAAATGACGGCATGGTAACAACAACAACTCTTCCTCTTCTCTAAAGCAGCCCAACATGGCCTCATCCCCTCTGTTGCGTGTTCTCGGGGGCGGGGTTTATGTAAATTTTAGGGTTAGTGATGTCACTAACACAGCTTGTTGTAGTCCCTACCAGCCCTTTTGTTGCAGTCTTCAAAAAGCGATTTCTGTAAAAGAAAATCTCCCTTTGAATTGAACTTTAAGCATCGTAATTTTGCAGATGTTGTTTATGCTCAAACAGCAACATTACAAGCTAGCTAAAGTTAAAAAAGTATATATATAAAATAACCAAGGATCCCTTTAACATACACCTCCATGTCACTTTCTAAGTGTTTTATACAATGCCAGATTATTGTTTGAAGGGGAGATACCTGATCTTATCATTATTGGCTATAAGAGACAAACAGACTCTTTACACCAACCCAGACAGATCAGAAAGAACAACAGGAAATCAAAACCAACACACAACTGTCTACAATGAACTTGGCAGTAATTTTTCTGTTGTCATTCAGGTCAAAGTGGGGGAGGGGGGAGAGGGGGCTTGAAGTCAAAAAGGTTGAGATCCACTGGTTTACAGTATGACTGGCCTAAATGTGGTAGTGAAACATGTAACAATGGTATATGCTAGTTGGGATTTTTACTCAGGATTTATGGCCCACAATAGGTTTGAATAAAATAAAATAATTAAAAAAATTGCCTATTTTTTACCTTGCATAATCCAAAGCCTATCTGCAACCCCGTGTCCTATCTGTACCAGACTTCCTTGCCCTCCACCAGTGTGGTGAGATCAGAGAAACAAAAACAATATTTGCTGTAGAGTTTGTTCAGTGGGCTCTAGGTGTGGGTTAGCCCCTTTGCTGTAATCATAGTGTATTTAGAACAGCAGAGGGAAAACGAGACTCCTCAGAGGCCACGGCACTGGGTGTAAATGACGCACATGGGCTGGTGTCAGAAAAGAAGGCCTGCCTAAAAAAGGACAGGCACTGTTGCTATATCACAATCATGGGGGAATGCAACAGCTGATAGCCTCTTCTATCCTCAGCTTCTTAGACACTCACACAGACGAACCTGATGTAATCTTCCACTCTCACATTCCTCCAAAAATATATATAATTACCTAATATAGATATAAATATTGTATATTATAAATATAAAATACAATCTATACCCTGAAAATCCTGATCTTGGTAAACCAAAAGAGCTCTTGATGATATTACATAAAGAAATGCGTCAGTAATGGTGTCGGATCATTTCATGGGATATAAATTCTGCCCATCAAGCAAATGATTGAGAAGGCTGGTGGTATATAGATGTACAACACCCTTCTTAGTTCCTGAACTCAGCCACTGCAGCTCATTTTATTGGTGATTATCAGAGTACATGAAATCCGGTTGCATAATTAGACTATGATGCTTTTTAATGCCTTTTAAGCTTTTTCTGCATCTTTAAGTAAATATTTTCTCATTTATGCTACATGTAAGAGAATGTACGTTTATCAAAATAAAATAAGAATGGCAAACATTTTACTGGTGGATCTAAAGAAAAAAAGTTTAAGGAGATTTGAGAGAGTTTATGTCAGATAATATCTATATATTATGCTACTGTTACTACATATAGCTAACTATCGTTCATCAGCAAGAATGATTATAACGTAAGTCATTGAACTGGCTCTTTCTGTCTGCATATTCATAGACAGACAGACAGACAGACAGATAGATAGATAGATAGATAGATAGATAGATAGATATAGATAGATGATAGATAGATAGATAGATAGATAGATATAGATAGATAGATAGATTGATTGATTGATTTTAGAATTTATAAAAGCACCTGCCAAGAATTTAATGCAGACATTACTGTAAATGTATATCTATGACATACCAATGGAAGGGTCTAAACTTTTCTAAATGTTCCACTTACAGCCACCCTCAGTACAGTGTCTTTAAGTGGTCTGGCTATTTTGAACTCAGGCTAAAATTACAGTATGGAAAATATCACATAATAAATACTACAAAGCTGTTTTAAATCAAAGTGACTAACAAAAAGTTTAAGAGTGAAGGTTTGTCATCTGTACTGCATGCGTACGCATTGTTGAAAAATAATAAATGTGTAAATCTTTTAATTTCCTGCATAACTGCTTGAAAAATGTGTAAACATGGAAAGAAGTGTTTGTTGTCAAATCACGCAGCTGAAGCTAATGTTTTGTGGCCTGCACTGTAATTTTGCAGTATGCAGTAATTCCTAATGTGACCAACACCAATAAAACACATGAATAATTTATCTCATGAATATAATCAGTGCATGCGGTAAAGAATAAAGGGTGGTCTTCTCTAAAGGAGCGTGTCTTATCACAGCAGTACTCATCTCTCACTGTGAGGTGCACGGTGTTAAAAGAGTGATTTATTTTAGTTTTAGCTCAGTGGGTGAAGAGGACACCCTCCTCTGCTATAAATAACTCCCCTGTCATACGACCCCCAGCACACTTCTTCCTCTTGCATTCAAGTCAAACATGCCACGAGCAACCCAAACTCTTGCAGCTCTTGGGTCAGTGGGGTTTTCTCTGGAACATTCTTCAGTGTTATTGTTGTTCGACTGCACTGTCTGGGATGGGTACTGGGATTCTTAAGTGCTAAGGGGATGTTAACGTTACTTTTTATAGTGCAGACAACTGCTAACCCATCTCTCCAAATAAAGATGAGACAGGGTGCCTTGGGTTGCTCTGGTTCTACCAGCAAGATATGGGTTGAAATTAGACAAATACATGTCTAATATAATAGGAAAAAGTGACATGCCTTTCCTCTCATAACATAACAAATAGCCCAACTATATGAGGCCTAAACCTCTGAAACACTGACACAACATATTACATTTATACATCTGTTGTAGACAGGTGTTAACGTAAAGTCCCAATGAATTTCTATTTTGGTTTTATTGATGCCATAGAAATCCTCAGTCCTTATGGCTCAACTGGTAGTGCATGCCAAGACCATGGTTTGGCTCCCAGAGAATACAAGATACAAAAAAAAAAAATATGCTCGAATGCAGTGGTTAAAAATATCTGCCAAATATGTAAGCAGGATGCGTACCATTCAGAATAGAATTGAGAATGCCTTTAATAGACATTTAAAAGAAGTTAATGTAGCTGCATTTATTTACTAAAGTTTTTCAATACAAATATACTTAAACAAGTATAAGTAAACATTATCCATACAATCTACAAGTTAATTTTATTACATACAATTATTTTACAATTTTGAAATATATATTTATTAAATTATAAACATTAAATTATATTCAATTAATTTTTTAAAATATATTTAATAAACTTTTCTGGAGCAGGGTGGAAGAACAATTCCCAAAATGCATTACCATTATTGAATTTCTGTGAATTGCAAATCAGTAAATTCCTCTTCCTCTCATTCCATTTTAACTTCCCGTGGGGTGTTGGTAATTCGATTGCAATGCACCAACCTAATTCTTGGCCACAAGACATGATTTCCCAGCATTTCCAAATATTTGATTTAATACCACTGACTAAATGCCATTTTCCCCTCTTCACAGAACGGCCCATGCCAAAAGCAAAGGAGATGCCGCAGAACAGTCCGCTATCGCTGCTAACAATGAGTCTAGTATCGCTCGTGTGGTTGCCAGAGAGCTCTCTCCCTCCTTCCATCAGCCAGGTAGGTAGAAGACTAAATGTAGCAGGTATGCTCATTAATCCAGATAAGTCAGATTTACAGTACGGCAGCATTCATTACAGAACAGTCTATGTGCTGTTAATGTCTTAAGTCCCTAAAGCCCACATGTAAACATCTCTGAGTGTCTGAAACAGAATTAGATTGCTGGGACTCAAGCCCCTCAGCAGCGCACCGTGTTCCTGTGTCTGTTCATCTAAAGGGGACTGCTAAGCTCTTGACTGTTTTATTTTGGCACTGTCTGTCTCCAAAGACAAAGTCTTAGACAAACCTGAGAGAGCCCCTGAGTGGTTGCATTCTTGGCCTCGGTCAGCATGAAACTGAACATGTTATTCAAGGCCCTAGTCTTGTGTTTCAGTGTTAAAAATACAGTATATGCCTCTTTTGCGCTTTTGAGAAAATAATAGAAAAGAAATGTGATAATGTGATAAAGGTTCAGACAGTGAGGCAGCAAATTTAAATAAATATGGACTCCAGTATACCCTCAAATACATTAATGCATGCACAATTATCTCATAACTGCCAGCACTTGTAAGAGTTTTAATCAAAACTAAAATAACAAAAAAACCTATTTATTTTGCATGAAAAATGGTTATAGTGCACAGTCTATTCTATCATCCACTCCTTTATACTATGTTTGAGACCAAGCAATTGTCAGGAATTACAGAAAAAATGTAAGAACATCAACTTATTTTGTGGAGGCAGCAGAGAGACAAATTGTATGAGTTGCTTAGGAACACAAATAAAAGCCTGCAAAACATAAGCATGTAATTTGTGCACCTATCATTCAATAATTATTTTATGTGTAAAATATGTCAGCGTTAAATTATAATTAGCCAGTATCAATATCATCTATTGAACCTATATTCTAATAATGCACATGGTGTCCCTCAGGTCCTGAGTATCTGAAAAAACGAGCCCTGCAGGAGGTTGCTGAGAGCAGTGAGAACACGGACATTGGGATGCACGAGCCCTTGTTAACTGAGGATTCCCTACCAACACCCCCAGAGAGCCCCTTCATGCATGAGATGGAAAGTCCAAGACCAAGTTCCACCTCTGCACGCACTCCCTCACCCACTCCAGTCATCGTCCCTCAGGCACCCAGCAAGGAAGATCCAAACCTCTTGAGCCCTGGCAGCTGGAACGGAGACAAGGCCAGTCGAGGCAGTGGTAGCAGAGGCAGCAGTCGAGCAGGTAGTAGGCCGAGCAGTAGACCCACCACCCCGTCGTCCACTCCTGCCGCTGCTCCCGCTCCAGCAGCTGCTCCTGAGGAGCATTCTGCTCCCAGCAGCAAGGCCCCATCCCGCACCCCTAGCCGCCAAAGTGCCAAAGCCGAGCAGGGTTCGGACCTGGAAATCAAAGCCCTGCAGAAAATGGACTCAGAGTCAAAAGCAGCAGAACCTATCCCTGCTGCAAAGCCAGTAAGAACCAACCTCGTCCTCCACACCGACGAAGAAGAACCACCTCACCCTGCCCCTAAGCTGTCCTCCAAAGCAGTCACACCAGAGCCAAAGGCTGCTGAAGTCAAACATAGAGCTGAAACAAGGGAGCCTGTAAATGAGCGCCCTGCTTCGATGACAGAAATCAAGCCTAGGTCTTGGACAGAAGTAAGGGAGGAGAAGAAATTAACCAACAAAGTTGAGCCTAAACCTTCACCAAAACGAGAACCAAGCCCTGCCCCAAAAGCTGCACCAAAGCCTGAGCCCAAGTCAGTGCCTAAACCAGAACCTAAACCTGTTGTCAAGCCGGTTGCTAAACCAGTTGCCAAGGTCGAGGCCAAAATTGAGACGAGGCAGAGGTCTATTGTGAAAGCCACTAGTGAAGCCACACAAGAGTCTCTGGAGGTAGATGAGGTAAGGCAAACAAATCAAACCTTGATATTCTTTGTGATTACAAGTAAGGTCTCAACTGGTCTTTTCAATGGATATTTGAATCCCACTAGACATCCCAAAGATTGCAGACAGACTTCCAGACTTGCAAAATTTCAACAAAATTGCTTTTTACAACTTTCCTTTGTGTGTACAGTATGCAACTACAAATAATTCTTGTTAGATTTCAGAGGAAAAACAGATTACATTCCTTAGTCTCTTTGTTTCACTCAGTTCAACAGTACCTTTCTAAATGTGTTGGAACCGCTTTTATTATGGTCCCTGAATTTGTTTATTTTGAATAACCAGAGCCCTGTTTTCTTGCATTAATCAGTGAATCTCAATTCAGTGTACAGTGTACCTACCTTAGCTTCAGATGTCTTCCCAATTGGCCATGTTATGAGAAAGCTCATTCTTCTAAACAGCTCTTGAGTAGACAGAAACACACTGATCTGAAACACTGACAGATTGTGTTCCTTGAAATCTGGCCCTGGCTCCTGTCCTCTGACCACATTTTTAACAATCCGGCATATCTATTCAAGGCTGAACCCTCAAAATGACAAATTCTCTCCTTCAGAAAGCCCCTTGTGGTCTGTCAGAAACCCAGTATTGCATTGCTTCACAGCAGCATCTCGTGGCTCACTGAATATATGCCACACCAATCAGCTGCTCCTAGTATGGAAGAAAAAAAATTATTTGCAAGAGGAAAGACTTTCACCCATTGCATCTGAAAAATTTGGGATTTTATTTCTATGGGTCCTCTAAAGCAGGGGTGTCCAATCCTGCACCTGGCTGGAGGGCCAGTGTCCTGTATAGAGTTTAGCTCCAACCTACCCCAACACACTTATCCTACAGGAACAAGATTGGACAGTCCTGCTCTAAGACAGAAGTGTCCAATCCTGCTCCTGAAGGGCCACCTTCTTGCAGTTTAGCTCCAACACACCTGCCTGGAAAGTAACCCTGAAGGCTTGATTTGCTGGTTCAGGTGTGTTTATTTAGAGTTGGAGCTAAACTCTGCTATTTTGAGCAATTCCACAAATAAATGCCACCTAAATCACCATCATTTGATTATGTTTACACAATAGACACTAACAGTTGTGAACACGTTTTTTTTCTTAGGGGCCAAACACAATTATGATCTGCATGGTTATATTCCTGAACATTGGTTTGGCAATTCTTTTTGTTCACATCTTGTCTTGAGATGACAAAGCCTAAGGTAAGTTACTACATCTCCTACCTCTATTCTGCAAATTTTCTTGAGTGCATTTATTAATATTTTCCCTTGTAAAAACACTGTGGGTATTATTACACATACCTTTTTCTAGCCAAAACCATCCAGGCGAAAGAAACTACCGTGGGGAGCTGTGAGGATGCACTGCGCTCCATTAACGGCTCTGTTGTTGCGTTATCCAGTTTCAGAGCAGCCCTCCTGAGCTACTCAGATGGTTGCCATCTGTAATTGGACCGAGTGCTCCCAAATGATCGGTGTGTCTCAGTGCCTGAACATTATAAAATAAAGCATATGCTTTGTTTGTTAAAGGTACTGCTGCATAGAACAGTTTTGTTGAAGTCTAATGCAGCTGGAACGAATCATCTATAATAAGGGCTAATTTACGTTGTGCACATTCACAATCATGTCACATATCCAATAGAGCAGAACACGTCATTTAGCACATAATATTCATCTTTGGAGAATAAACAAATAGTTATGACATTACGAAATGGGTCAATCCTGTTTTTTTTCTTTACAATGGCTAGAACACACATAAAATTCACCTGTGCACTTATGCTTTAACACCAGGTAGCGTCATGCATCACAATCTCAGATGCTGTATGCACATTCAATGTCTTAACGTCTCCACAAAATACACAATTGGTATAAAAAGAGTTATGAGAACATTTCAATATAAAAATGAGGTCTATGAAGATAAAATTAGGTTTATTTTATTAAGCTATCGCATCCCTATAGAGACGACCTCCAAAAGTTGAGATTTTAAACAAGAATCAAAAAATACCACTATTTACTGAATGGAACCAGAAAAAAAAAAAATATTGTGGCTTACTAACTGTTGTACTGTGAATTTATGATGGTTCTTCAGCATTTCTTCTGCCTGTATTAGACATAAAACAGTATGCAAGAGATTTGAGAATGTCCAAACCAGGTTGTGCAACAAACTAAGTGAAAATGTTCATGTCCCAAATCTTTATGCATGTGTGGATATTTGAGTGTTTTTGTACATTTCTAAATTGTGTACATTATCAGAAAAATGCACATTTAATGATTTTATCTAATGCAGTATCAGATATTCTCAATTTACCCCTCATAGACTATAAATGTTACCTCAAATTTGTAAAGGTCTTATTGGAAATATTGTGTTAAATGTCCAAAATGTTATTTATTGATTAAATAAAGGGGTGTTATAAATAGTCGTACTAGAATAGTTGTATCTAAAATAGATTTTATCCCCTTGTTTATTATAGCTTTAAAATCACTAGACATTTTAGTTTGTTTTTCACTAGTTTGCAGCCTTAAATGTTTAAAGTATTTGCTGAGAATAGATGCTGTATTCTCAAAGAGAATTGTAGATCAAGCTGTACAAATACAAGTTGCATAAGATGGTTTCTGTAACATGACTTGCAAATGCATTACATTTAGCTAATAATTAAAGAAAGTATTCAGCATGCTTATGATGCATTTCATTACTTGAGGTTTTCTCTTTTTGAAGGTTCCTGCAAATCTCCCTCTTCTCCACTGAAGTTTCTTGTGTTTCAGCACTCACAATTGAGTCATTACAATAAAAGAAAAATCACAATTCAAATAAATGTTTTTCAATTGCACAACTGTCATTCTCTTTACTTTTCAGTGTTGGAAATTAGCACTGCATATTCATCATTATCTGCAGTTTGCCTTTTGACAGCTTAATATCACAAAATGTGTATTGATGCTGAATCTTCTCTTGTCTAAGAAGAGGCAAGTGGGAACAAAGAATATATATTTAAACTCCACCTGTCCACCAGCTTGACATATTCTCCCATGACAGGGTCTGAATGCCAGGCCCAATTTTAGATTAGGGTGGTTGACGGGCCTCTTCTAACACCATTTACTTAGGAACATATGAAGTATATTTCACTCTGATAAAGTGGTAAGTCGTCAACACTTAAGCATTTGCAGAGGCAATAGAAAGCTTACAAGAAAGATTGGTCAATTCACATTTAATTATACTGCACTGTACAACACACTAGAACTGCCATTTGTACAGCAATACTGCCCTCTGCATTCAAAAAGCAGACAGATCATACTACACTCAAAATTAAAGTGAGTATTCACTATTCAAAATGACTATTAAACAAATTACTGTATGACAATGTATTAAAAGAAAGCCTGTGGTGTTAAATTTAGCCACAATCAAATCAATGCAACAAACATAAAAATAAATTTAGAGCAGTGGTCTCAAACTCAATTCCCGGAGGGCCACAGCTCTGCAGAGTTTAGCTCCAATCAGGTAGCTGGATCAGGTGTGTTTGATTAGGGCTGGAGCAAAACTGTGCAGAGCTGTGGCCCTCCAGGAATTGAGTTTGAGACAACTGATTTAGAGAGATACTATCTCAGGAGTGGCGAACTCCGCTCTTGGAGAGCCAGAGTCCTGCAGTTTTGAATCTACCTAATCCCTAATCAAACACACCTGAACAAGCTAATCAGTCAGTGTTGCCAACTGCTTTCAAATAGAGTACCTCAGGGATGTGTTTTTGTAAGCCAACCCGGAAGTTAGCGGCGCACGGGTTCCCTCGATCAAAAGCCTATGCATTTTTCCCATAGACTTTTGGAAAATTGCAAAAAAATAAGCTCTGTGTTTAACAAAGGGTTATGACACTTATACGTTTTGTCTATCAAGATAATCTTTACAAGTTAACACAACATTTATACATTTTGAAGCCTAAATAAAGTCGTCAGATATAAAAAGCTAAAAGTAGGCTATAAACGGACTACAGCACACCATGGTCGCGGATCAACGTCAAGCTTACTCAAACTTTATTTTAAAAACTTCATTTAAAAACATGCTCGCTGATTATGATCTGCGCTGTGTATGAATACTTATCCACTTTTTCATGAGAAATGCTGTCCAAATGTCCTGTTTGTCATGATGACGTCTAAAGTCCCCGCCAAAGGAAGTAGTCCCTTTTAGCAATTTGTTAGTAACCGCCGTTTTTAAGACACAAAGGTTTTAAAAAAAAAAAAAAAAAAAATCACAAGCGGGTTATAACTGGTGTGTTATATCATAGATCAAAACGTGAAAATATTTAGAGGCTTTGTTAACCACAGACCTTATTTCAGGCGATTTGGCAAAAACCCATTCAAAAAACCCATTGACTTCAGGGCGATGGAACCAGATGTCCTAAAATGCTAACTCGCTTCCGGGTTTTGCCTACAAAAACACGTCATCCCTGAGGTACTCTATTGAAAGTAGCTAAAACTGGTAGCCAAATGTCACTAGATGACATCATAATGGCAAATTCATTTATCTATATAAATATGAATAGAGATCAGTGGGCAAAATAAGAATCTAGATAAGGTTTGTCCAAGAAGTTGCTAGATTTGTCCCTAAACCATACCTAAACCTAAACCACAGTAATCAAAGTCTGAAGGGTTACTAGAAAGCTACAGGCAGGTGAGTTTTATCAGGGTTGGAGCTGATAAAACCCCTGTATTATATGAAGAAAACAGCTTTAAAAAAAAAAAAAAAACCAATGCCAAGATAGGGATAAAGTATAGAGTCATCACACAGGAATGAAAACAGGAGAACATGTAATCATTACAACCTTTTATTTCTTTCTAGAGCATAATATTTAAGATTGACCTTTTAGCCAGTTGACAGCTGGAAAGTGAGGAAAAAGAAAACACAAAAATGACAATGGACAAGAAACAGGACAGGCAGTGGAAGTGAAAAGCATTTCTAATATTCTTCTCCCTCATCTTCTCCCTCCACACTCTCAGCTCCAACCTCCTCGTAATCTTTCTCCAGGGCAGCCATGTCCTCTCTGGCCTCTGAGAACTCGCCCTCCTCCATACCCTCACCCACATACCAGTGCACAAAGGCACGCTTGGCATACATCAGATCGAACTTATGATCGAGACGAGCCCAGGCCTCAGCAATAGCTGTGGTGTTGCTCAACATGCACACGGCCCTCTGCACTTTAGCCAGATCACCACCTGGAACCACAGTAGGAGGCTGGTAGTTGATGCCGACCTTGAAACCAGTGGGACACCAGTCCACAAACTGGATGGTACGCTTGGTCTTGATGGTGGCGATTGCAGCGTTCACATCTTTGGGCACCACGTCACCACGGTACAGCAGGCAGCAAGCCATGTACTTGCCGTGACGTGGGTCGCATTTCACCATCTGATTGGCTGGCTCGAAGCAAGCATTAGTGATCTCGGCCACAGAGAGCTGCTCATGGTAAGCCTTCTCTGCAGAGATCACTGGGGCATAGGTAGCCAGTGGGAAGTGGATACGAGGATAAGGCACCAAGTTGGTCTGGAACTCGGTGAGATCGACATTGAGGGCTCCATCAAACCTGAGGGAGGCTGTGATGGAGGACACAATCTGACTGATCAGCCTGTTGAGGTTGGTGTAAGAAGGACGCTCAATGTCGAGGTTCCTACGGCAGATATCATAAATGGCCTCATTGTCTACCATGAAGGCACAGTCAGAGTGCTCTAGGGTGGTGTGGGTGGTCAGGATGGAGTTGTAAGGCTCTACCACAGCGGTGGAGACCTGAGGAGCAGGGTAGATGGAGAACTCCAGCTTGGACTTCTTGCCATAGTCCACAGACAGACGCTCCATCAGCAGAGAGGTGAAGCCAGAACCGGTTCCACCACCAAAGCTGTGGAACACCAGGAAACCCTGGAGGCCTGTGCACTGGTCAGCCTGAAAGATATGATTCATGTTAAAAAGACAATCACATATTATTTTAATTAAGCATAATTTAACACCAATTAACTTCAAAGGCGTTGTAATTTAATTAACGACTCACCAGTTTGCGAATTCTGTCCAAAACAAGATCAATGAGCTCCTTGCCAATAGTGTAGTGTCCACGAGCGTAGTTATTGGCAGCATCTTCCTTTCCTGTGATGAGCTGCTCAGGGTGGAACAGCTGACGATATGTCCCAGTGCGCACCTCATCTGAACAGACGGGTCATCAAGAAATGTTTAGCGAACTAAACATAATGGTAGAGAATATTATAACAAATAAATACATCTTCATACCAATGACAGTGGGCTCCAGGTCTACAAACACAGCCCTGGGGACGTGCTTTCCAGCTCCAGTCTCACTGAAGAAGGTGTTGAAGGAGTCATCACCTCTTCCGACGGTCTTGTCACTGGGCATCTGCCCGTCTGGCTGGATGCCATGCTCAAGACAATAGAGTTCCCAGCAGGCATTGCCAATCTGGACTCCAGCTTGACCAACATGGACAGAGATGCACTCACGCTGTGCAGAGAGGAGAGAGATTTATAGAAAGATTTATAGACATTACACATCTAAGTCAACATTCTGTAATTACAAGTAATGACTTAACCATTCAGTTGCACATTTTCACAAATTAAAACACTTTTACTAGTCTGTGAAACAAACAAAAGACTCTTTGATTCGCAAGTTAACATATACATGAATGGAATCTTTGTGTAACCAAACAATTTTTTTTTTTAAAGTATTGCATTGAAGAAGCACGGATAGAAAATGCCTTCGCTGCGGATCAGAAACTGCTATAGTTGCACAAAACCCTGAACACACAAACAGCTGATGAAACAGATCAGCCCTGGTTTCAGAGAAGGGAGGGTTGGCTTTGTTTTATTATAGAGTAGCTGGCATTCCTTTAAAATTACATCATCAAATTTTGAAGTATATTAGAACTACAAAAACATATTTTAAGAGTTTCATTGAACACTTTAAAGCATAATAATAGAAGGGCATTTAAGCCTAGTATATTGTACACAGTTTTAATTCAGACAAATCTGAATTGGGTAAAACACCTCTGTGTTTTAGGCTGGTCATGCTCATGAACCACATGGCCAGTAAGCATAAACATGAGGAACTTATTAAGGCTTAAACTTCTTGACACAAGAGCACTGGAATTCATCCAGTTTCACCAGAAGGCACGTGGTCCTCCTGACTCACTTCCTGTGCCGGTAGCACACTGCTTTAGAGAAGCGAGTGACTATGCAGAATCATCAGAACAAAAGAAAAAATGTTTCACTGACTGCACACGTCAGTAAATCCTCTTTACATCGGCCTTGATAATGAGATTTGTGTTTTTATATCTGCCGTTTTCGATTAAGGTAGAAAACGGCACTTCTAAAATGAACTGTAAGCCAAATTACACCGAGCTTCATGGACTTCAAATTTCCATCAAAGATACATTTTTATTACTTTCCTTGACAAACAACCAGTAAAACGTGTCCAAAAAACGGATAAGTAAAATAAATAAATAAATAAATAAATAATAATAATAAAACAAAATAAAAAAATTAAACGCGAGTCCAAATACCTTCCCAAATGAGACAAAAAAAAAAAATTATTTCGTAGGTTCTGTTTGATGCTTAAAAATCAGAACCAAAATATATTACCTAAATATTAAAACAATAATCCCTAATTTTAAATGCATTGTCAAAGAACCGTTACCACAGATAACGTAAAAACATCCAATCTTAACCATAAATAACAATACCTCTTTTATAAATTACACAAAAGTTTAAAAACAGTTTTATACTCACCATTTTCAAAACTGAATTTTTCGTTTAAAAATATGAGGAGATAGAAAACCGTAGTTTTTCTGTTATTAACGCTCTCACAGATTGACTATAATGAGTCTGGTGAGAGAATGAAGTGCCGGAAAAAATGCGGGGTGGGAATATTTATACTTTTCCGTGAGTCGTCACAAGGGCGGGGCGCGCGCGAGGAGACGTTTCGCTTCCTGACACATTCCCATTGGTTCGGCTGAAAATCAGTGACACCCCATTGGCTGATTCTAACCTTTGAACAATAACGTTTGTTATAGAAAATCTGTACAAGGCGGGACGAACTTGAGCAATAATGTTGGTCATAAAAGTGACCTTTTAATAAAATTAAAGACAATTAACTTTTTTCTTTGTCTTTGATGTTTTGTTTTGTTTAAAATAGGGTGTGTTGCACTGTACATCATTATGGGCATAGGTGGCTGTTTTATTTTGTATGTATTTTTCATTAGCCTACCAGTTAAGCAAGTCTTTGACAATGTGTGCATTGATATTCTTTGCTTACATAATTACCTGCCATTGAAAAAAACCTACAAGTGCAGCATTTATATAATTATTCAGAGACTTGGCATGAGGAAATGTCTAAGTAATTCAGATTATGATTTTAACTTTCATGAGTAAAATACACCCATTTTTTATTTTATGATCATTATATGTTTTCTTCAGAATACCACACAATGGTGGCTTAGGAATCATAGATTTGCATGAAATGTAATATTATATCTGTACTGCCCACATAGTTACACAGAATGAATTGTTCTCATGGAAATGTTGCTGCAAAGAAAAGGTCTGATCTGTTTTAAAACCGAAACATAAAGAATAAAAATAGTCATAATAGTCACACCATTAAAATGATGGTGGTAACACTTTACAATAAGGTTCATAACATTAGTTAACATAAACTAATAATAAACTGCACTTCTACAGCATTTATTAATCTTTGTTAATGTTAATTTTAACATTTACTAATATATTATTAAAATCAAAAGTTGTATGTTAACATTAGTTAATGCACTGTGAACTAACATGAACAAACAATGAACTGCTGTATTTATATTAACTAATGTTAACAAAGATTAACAAATACAGTAACAAATGTATTGCTCATGATTAGTTCATGTTAGTTAATACATTAACTAATGTTAACAATGAACCATATTGTAAGAGTTACCATGATTTGTAATTAGTACAATTAGTAATTGTACTTGTGTTTTCTGTCTCATTCATGGTCCCCAATGTATGTATAGTTTCTGAAGACACTGGTAACATTTTCATCAGTATTTGAGCACAACAAACTGGTATATTTAATGTCATGTTGAAAAATGGTTGAACTTTAGCATGTTTTTTCCCTTTTTTCTTACTTTTAATATATTTTCATTATAATTATACCTCACCCGTTTGATTGTTGATCTTTAAAACACTTCCATTGCTATATCTGCTATACATTATTCATATAAATATACACAACAATTTAATACAAGACACCCCTCAATTAGTTTGAAAGGAGGTTTATTTCAGATGTCCAAAATAACTGTAACAACATCATTTTCATTGGTTGAGAGGTTTAATTTTCACTGCTTGAATTTTTCCATTTCATGGTTCCTAAATGTCACACTTCTTTCTGCCATTTAATACTCCTCGCCCTCCTCTTCTCCCTCACCCTCGATGGAGTCGACACCAACCTCCTCGTAATCTTTCTCCAGGGCAGCCATGTCCTCTCTGGCCTCTGAGAACTCGCCCTCCTCCATACCCTCACCCACATACCAGTGCACAAAGGCACGCTTGGCATACATCAGATCGAACTTATGATCGAGACGAGCCCAGGCCTCAGCAATAGCTGTGGTGTTGCTCAGCATGCACACGGCCCTCTGCACTTTAGCCAGATCACCACCTGGAACCACAGTGGGAGGCTGGTAGTTGATGCCGACCTTGAAACCAGTGGGACACCAGTCCACAAACTGGATGGTGCGCTTGGTCTTGATGGTGGCGATTGCAGCGTTCACATCTTTGGGCACCACGTCACCACGGTACAGCAGGCAGCAAGCCATGTACTTGCCGTGACGTGGGTCGCATTTCACCATCTGATTGGCTGGCTCGAAGCAAGCATTAGTGATCTCGGCCACAGAGAGCTGCTCATGGTAAGCCTTCTCTGCAGAGATCACTGGGGCATAGGTAGCCAGTGGGAAGTGGATACGAGGATAAGGCACCAAGTTGGTCTGGAACTCAGTGAGATCGACATTGAGGGCTCCATCAAACCTGAGAGAGGCTGTGATGGAGGACACAATCTGGCCAATGAGCCTGTTGAGGTTGGTGTAAGTAGGACGCTCAATGTCGAGGTTCCTACGACAGATATCATAAATGGCCTCATTGTCTACCATGAAGGCACAGTCAGAGTGCTCTAGGGTGGTGTGGGTGGTCAGGATGGAGTTGTAAGGCTCTACCACAGCGGTGGAGACCTGAGGAGCGGGGTAGATGGAGAACTCCAGCTTGGACTTCTTGCCATAGTCCACAGACAGACGCTCCATCAGCAGAGAGGTGAAGCCAGAACCGGTTCCACCACCAAAGCTGTGGAACACCAGGAAACCCTGGAGGCCTGTGCACTGGTCAGCCTGAAAAGAAACCGTTTGGTCAGTAACCAAACATAATATATCATTCATTTTATGTTTGTTTGTTTATTTACAACTACATACCAGTTTGCGAATCCTGTCCAGCACCAGGTCAATGATTTCTTTTCCAATAGTGTAGTGTCCACGAGCGTAGTTATTGGCAGCATCTTCCTTTCCTGTGATGAGCTGCTCAGGGTGGAACAGCTGACGATATGTCCCAGTGCGTACCTCATCTGGACAGACGGGTTATGAAGAAATGTTTAGCAAACTAAGCACTTTGACATACACAATATCATAGATAAAATGAAGTCCCATCTTCTTACCAATGACAGTGGGCTCCAGGTCTACAAACACAGCCCTGGGGACGTGCTTTCCAGCTCCAGTCTCACTGAAGAAGGTGTTGAAGGAGTCATCACCTCCTCCAATGGTCTTGTCACTGGGCATCTGCCCGTCCGGCTGGATGCCATGCTCAAGACAATAGAGTTCCCAGCAGGCATTGCCAATCTGGACTCCAGCTTGACCAACGTGGATCGAGATGCACTCACGCTGTGAAGGAAAGGGCAAAATTTAAAATCAAACTAAAGAAAAAAAAAAAAAAATGCAAATGTCACTCTCTTGTGAAGCCAAGCTTTATTCATATCATCTCACATCTAAACTTCTAAGACTACATGCAGCCATATCTTGTTTCTGTGCAGTTATATCCCAGTGAGATATCATGTCAGAGGAAGTGATCACATAACACCCTCAACTGCTGGTTTAGGGTAATGTCCATCAGCTGCATTAGTGAAGCTGCCTACATCACCATAAATATTTAAAAGCTTCACCAACAGTGCTGAAATGTGATACGATTTCTGAGAACAATTAAAGGGATAGATCACCCAATAATGAAAATTCTGTCATCATTCACTGACCATCAAGTTGGTTCAAACCTGTATGAACACAAAAGAAGATATTTTAAAGATTGTCAGTAACCGTTAATGGGCCCATTGTCAATGGAGACCATCAACTGTTTGGTTACCCATATTCTTCAAAATATCTTCTTTTGTGTTCAGTAGAAGAAAGAAATTCATACAGGCTTGGAACAACTTGAGGGTGAGCAAATGATGAACGAATTTCATTTTTGGGTGAACTATCCCTTTAAATTTAATCGCACTACTCATCCCTCGAATAAACGTTTTTAATCATATTCGTAATAGGACATGTTTTTAAAAAAAATAAAAAAAATAAAAATAAATATTTGACCAATGACCATGTCCATTGGGAGGCGCTGCATCTCATGTTTTTTGTCTATTGATTCAATATGACACCATACCGGACAGCATGGAGCCACCGGCTACACCCAGATCATTTATGCGGCACCATTCTCTTTGTTGTCTCGTTTTGGCGTGCATCATATCCCCATTATGCCTCTCTTATTTTTCATATTCTTTCTTATATTAAAAATGTATCAATTACTACATTATTTATGTAAAATACATGTATTTAAATACATAAATAATCATTTTTTAAAAACATTATTTAAAAAAGCAAATCGTTTTTTGAATGTAGGCTACCGATTTTTTTTAAGAATAATAAATTGTCTCTAAAGGTGTATTTTTGTCCCATATTTTATTTTATACCCGAAATATTACAATACGCATAAGATACAGTAAATAAGAGTCAATAAGTCGAATGAAAATGGATATTTGTACAAATAAGCAATATGAAGTAAGCTACATAAAATTGTGCTCACCATTGTTCCTGGTAGTGTTGTTTGGCCGGGTGAGAAAAGATTCTTGACGAAGAGATCTTACAGTTCGACAACGAGGGGTCGATGTAAGAAGAATAACGTTATAACGGACTGACCTCACTTTATATATGAGTGTTGCCCTGGCGACTACGTTTCTCACATTTGATTGGTCAGAAGCGATGAGATCTGCCTAGTTCGGAAGGCTAGGCTAATTTCTATTGGTTGACAGGAGGATTAGGGTTAGTAAAACACCTCCCAGAACCTCACCCAATATACTGAATACCGTTTTAATCCAAGACATGATTGTTCAGGAATCAAAGATTTTGTTTCAAACCAATCAACTATCAAATAGTAAGAACGCTGCTGTAGTCAGCTGCTAGAGAGAAGGAAAGGTGAAACTGTGAGTTTAATTTTTTCTCTCTTATCCTCCCAATATGCTTTTAATGACTCTAAAACACTTGTATCATAATACATTATTTTAGATGAACACCTTGTAGCTACACGTAAACCTTTATGTACTAGTATCTTTGTGTAACTTGATCAACCTATTCTCCATCTGTTCTCCTTGACACCTTCTGCCCCCTTTTAAGAGCTTTGCCTGGGGTAAATTTTGGAGTTAGTTATCACATATTCTTTTTCCATTCTTTAAATTGTGCTTAGAAACAAACTAAGAGGGACTTTTGTATAGCTATAGCTTATCCAAGTTGCACTTTAGCGTATTAAATAAGAAAACTGGGATGAAATTAGGCTACGTGATAACCTGGGGTGACATAGGAAGTTGTAAGGCTTTGTGTAAAAATATAAAGGAAAACCACACTCTGTAATAACTCAAGAAATAATAGTTTATGAAAATCAGCAGTCTTTATTCAGCATCTATTCCTATTCAGATAGGAGTACAAGAAAAAAGCATTTGAATATTTTTAAAAATGTTGAGTCATAAATATATATAGGATGAAATGACCCAGCATAGACGTTGAGGAATATAGGCCATGGGACTAAGACACCCAACCCCCCATGCCCTCCTCCCAGGCTCCAGCCGTTGCTAGGCGATGAATAACGGAGTTGCTTAGATACTGACTATCCAATACACAAGCCTACATTAACGGCCATTATGTATAGATCACATGACCCTGAATCTGAATAGCAGTACACAGGGGGAGGATGCAGCTGCCCCAGCAGGGAATGAGGGGATGGCCCATCTTTTTTAATACCCACTCTTCCATCTGTCACTATTTAGTTATACCAATACCACTTTCTGTCATTGTCAACAATATATATATATATATATATATATATATATATATATATATATATATATATATATAGTGCTGAGTAGATTACTTACAAATTGTAGTCTATTACTGATTCCAAATTATGATGTTAGTAATGTAAACCATTAATTTTCACATTTTTGATATAAGATCTGATCTGAACATTATGACCATCTTCCTAATATTGTGTTGGTCCCGCTTTTGCTGCCAAAACAGCCCTGACCCGTCGAGGCATGGACTCCACTAGACCCCTGAAGGTGTGCTGTGGGATCTGACACCAAGATGTTAGCAGCAGATCCTTTAAGTCCTGTAAGATGCGAGATGGATCTGACTTCCTTGTTCAGCACATCCCACAGATGCTCGATTGGATTGAGATCTGGGGAATTTGAAGGCCAAGTCAACACCTCAAATTCATTGTTGTGCTCCTCAAACCATTCCTGAACTATTTTTGCTTTGTGGCAGGGCGCATTATCCTGATGAAAGAGGCCACAGCCACCAGGGACCGTTTCCATGAAAGGGTGTACATGGTCTGCAACAATGCTTAGGTAGGTGGTACGTGTCAAAGTAACATCCACATGGATAGAAGGACCCAAGGTTTCCCAGCAGAACATTGCCCAAAGCATCACACTGCCTCCACCGGCTTGCCTTCTTCCCATAGTGCATCCTGGTGCCATATGTTCCCCAGGTAAGTGACTCACATGCACCCGGCTATCCACACGATGTTAAAGAAAATGATAATGATTCATCAGACCAGGCCACCTTCTTCCATTGCTCCGTGGCCCAGTTCTGATGCTCACGTGACCACTGTTGGCACTTTCGGTGGTGGACAGTGGTCAGCATACGCAACAAACTGTGATGCACTGTGTATTCTGACACCGTTCTATCAGAACCAGCATTAACTTCTTGAGCAATTTGAGCTTCAGTAGCTCGTCTGTTGGATCGGACCACACGGGCCAGCCTTTGCTCCCCATGTGCATCAGTGAGCCGCCCATGACTCTGTCGCAAGTTCACCACTGTTCCTTCCTTGGACCACTTTTGATACTGACCACTGCAGACCGGGAACACCCCACAAGAGCTGCAGTTTTGGAGATGCTCTGACCCAGTCGTCAAGCCATCACAATTTAGCCTTTGTCAAACTCGCTCAAATCCTTACGCTTGCCCATTTTTCCTGCTTCTAACACATCAACTTTGAGGACAAAATGTTCACTGGTTGCCTAATATATCCCACCCACTAACAGATGCCGTGATGAAGAGATAATCAGTGTTATTCACTTCACCTGTCAGTGGTCATAATGTTATGCCTGATCGGTGTATATATACAAAGGGATAAATTCATTCTTTTACAAATGTATATTATCTTAAATACGAGTGGGTCCAAAGAAAGTAAATATTTTCAGCTATTCTCTTCTCCACAGGTAGGAGACACTGAAACACAGAAACTGAGAGTTCTGTTTGTAGAAACAAAATAAAATGCAGTATTATAAGGATAAAGGTACATTTCCTGTAGTAAATTTCATGTGAGCCCAAAAAGATTATGTTTTCCAGTATCAATATATTTTCTGAGCCGCACATGGTCGTTGGCCTTTGAAAGAAGATGATTGTCTCAGGAGATGTTTATCCTCTGCCATGGTTACTTGCATTGTTTCTGCTGCTATGCTTCTGCAATGCATATATAACCTCTTAGACTTATTGTATTGTCATTGATAAATGCAAAATTCTACTTTAGCCTATTAGTTTGGCTAAAACCACTAGCTTATTCTTACATGTCCTTTTTCTCCCTCCTCTCTCTCTTCCCGTTTTTTTTGTTTTCATACGTGAGTGTTCATTTTACTGTTTATAGGCTGGTTGCTAACAACATTTGAGCAGTAAAAACAATAAGCCTACAGGTTTCACATAGCTCCTTACATGTTTAGAATAATAATGCTGTCCTACAGGCTAAAGGAATTCACTGTAATCCTTTCAGTAGACATTTTATATACCTGCTTCATATTCTTTTAAATTATTCATTTGCAGTATTGTACACACACACAACACACACACACACACACACACACACACACACATATATATATATATTATTTGCAAATTTTGTAGGCAAGTTCTAATGCTATATCAATCAACTGCTCTGAGACAGATTGCATCTCTGTTGCTTTTGCAGCATAATCTCTGATCCTGTTCACTGCAGTGCACAACCCATTAAGACAAGGACCAAAAATCAATATCGTAAATGACGCAGGCAGAAAAAAAAGGACTACAGTTATCCTGCAGGAACAAGGCGGTATAACAGGAAGATAACAAAATACTGATAAGCAAATTTATATGCAAATACTGACGGACATGATACGATTATCTTTTTATTTAGATTCAGAGCTCTCTTCTACCTTACCTACTTCCAGATGTTAACTGCTATCTACACTGGAGGCATTTAGATATCAGAACAATAGTTTAAATAAATACATTAGACAGATTATTGTTACTTGATTTACTGTATGTCCGTTTGAATTTTTATATCAGTGAACATACAGTAAACTATGCCTCCTCTAAAGGTTGCTAAAGTTGGTATTAATAACCTCCTAACATCTTGAAGGAAAAGACTGAAGGAAAACAAAATCCAATTATAATATTGATTTACAAAGGCACACTACCTGTTTTTACAAAATAGCCAAAGTCGGCATGAAATGGAAGTTGCGATAGTTTTTTCTTACCTATTGTGACGTATATGCGAGTGAAACGGCTTCTCGAACAAGAAAAAATGTAGGGCGGGACTTGATTTTGTCCATAGGGAATTGATTGGATGGTTGTTGCTGTGATCTCATGTGAGTGACAGGTTGCACCGCCCTCATGCCAGTAAACATGTCATTAGAGAAGAGATGTTGCTGCAAAGGCTAGTTATTTTGGTTAAAGATTATGAGGGCACATGAATTATGCCTATCCATGCATGGATAAATCATTTATAATAAATACTGCAATATTCCGTAAAAAAACAAGAATGGTCAGTTTTGATTACATGGTGACTTTAAAAAGTATGGAGGCTTCTTCGGGTCTTTTAAAGGAGCAATACTGTATATATGTGTAGAGAACTGCACAGATTTAGCTGATGTAAAAAAGTCCATGACTCATTTATTATGAGTCACAGACTGACATTATGTTCACATAGCCAATGGCAGAATACCAAATAGGTTCTGTGGTTTATGTTTAAAGTTTTCTCACCACTGGCAACTGCACACAGACCCGTCCCTCCCATCCTATTCTCATAGCAGCATCTGTGAGAATTCCCTGCAGTATTCCAGCCAATGGAACACTTCCGATGGAATGCTTATCTTGAATGCGTTACTTCAGTTTCAACAACTTTTTTAATGTAAGATTTTTGTTATGTTGTAAGCACACTTGTGAATGGAGAAACAATATGTGATTAAATGAAAGTATGATTATAGTAACTTATTTAGTCAAAGGTTATGCTGTTATATGTATTTAAACATGCAACTAAACAAACTGCCTGAAATACTAGTTGGGGAAGTAAGTAGCAGGTTCATACCGATTTTTGTGCTCAGACCCTGCAATTAGGAATCTGACAGTCATGGGTGTTCAGTCAGACACAAACAGGCTTCCAGTTTTGCATAAACCCAGCAGATGTGAACAGCTCACTGACACTGACAGGGCAGGAAAAAAAAGTCAAGTCGCTCACGTGACAAATGCGATGACATCATTTCAACAAAATCTAGGACACAGAGGGAGGAGATAAAGCAAGCAGGACAGTGGGAGGGTTCATGGTACCATGCAACACTAGGCCCAGTCTGATAGCATCTACTGTCTGACTATCTACATTCAGTCATTTATACTTTAAAGTGCAGTGTTCACATTCTCAACAGGCAACATAAAAATGATCTTAATGTGTCCTTGCTTACAATAACAAATCGATGATGGTTTGCTGCATGGTCTTAGCTGTTTTGTGCTGGTCTCTCAATCTATTAAAATAATTTTTTTTATAGTATTAGTCAAAAATACTATTTAATTTGTATCAACATGATGCAAGACTATTTCTCAAACAGTATAGCCTAAGCCAAGTGCACACTGTACGATTTATAATAGTCCTTTACAACTGCTGCTTGTCAGACTGTAAACATGATCCTCGCTGTCACTGTTGGATCTCAGTTGTCATTAATATTAGACTGTACGGCAGCCAAGAAAACGAACGCACGCAAGAAGATTCGTCCGGAGTTTTACATCATCAATCCGTAGCACGTTCAGTGACTGTGAACTGGTTATTGTAGTATTTCAGTCCCCCAGACTTTTTAAAGTGGTGGTTCGCCAAAATGAAATGTTAAAAGCTTTTCATAATACTTTGGTATGTCCATTATAATGAATATTTATAATAATCATTTTTATCATAAAATAGTCTTCTATTGTACTAAGCACTTTGTCATGTCCCCAAGGCACTTCACTGAATTTGTACTGAAATATTTAACAAAATGTGCACAGTGTCTATAATTTTTGGCAATATTGTAAGTATCTATTTGTGTTGTTTTCTTGTGGAAAAAAAATGCAAAATATTTTATTAAAAAGTTATGCCCCTCAGTCCGAACTCAACCCCGTCACGCCAACCTATAATAATTTAGACTCCACCCATATGTGACATCATTTACCAGAAATGACATCATTCAGGTGGTGCAGTGGTAGTATTATACTTTTTATTCCTATTTTGAGGCGTATTATAGTGTCAAGCTTAACAACTCAACCCCATCACTTAAAATTAAGAACTTTATTTTAATCCATAAGTAGGCCTATACATTGTACTTATTTCACTGCTGCCATATATTGTCAACACTACACAAGGAGCAGTGGCCATTTTGAGCAAAAAACCTGAACCCTGTCACATATATGTATATTTCTCATTGTTTCAGGTGGTGATTGAATTATTCACATCATTTATGAATAATTTTAATTAAAAAAAAATGAAATAGTCATGGTTTTAGTAAATATATACTTGACAACTCATCATTTTTTTATAAATAGAATATTTTCTGTAAGGTGCCCACTTAAACATTGACAAGCATCAGAAATGGCAGCCACATCAGCAGCAGAAAGACAGTGTTGTGCATGCAGATATGTTGACCCAGAAAGAATGGCACAATATGAAAATATAAAATTGAAGGCAATTTCTCCCTTCAAACCGGTTACAGTATTCTCAACCTTGTCACATTAATATTTTTGGAAAAAATAGGGAAGACAAATAAAAATTCAGGCATTTCTTGCTGATTACCACCAGACATGTTAAGGACTAACTCATCTGAATTGGAAACATTTTTTTTTTTCTTTTACAAAAATAAAGAGACCACAGACACACAATGTTTATTTTTAACTTCAGTCCCATAAAAATGTGAAAATGATCATAAATGTTACATTTATAGTTGTTATGAGCGACACGTGAGCAGTAGGTAGGCTTAGATGTTTGTTTTATAGCAAGTTTTGTGTAAAATCCTTTTTAAACCAATTCCATTAAGTCGGTTAAGGGGGTTGAGAATAAAAGGTGTTTAAATTTGAAAAAACTGAAAATAACAGTATTTAATGCCTTTGATATGTGCCTAAAGATGTGGGGTATAGAAAATCAATTATATGTATAGGTCTAGTTTAAAAAAGAAGGATATCCAAGTTGGAATATTATGCAAATCCCAGGAGCTTGCATTTACATGCGGGATAGAAATGGTGGCGAGCAAACAAAAACAATCTTCTGCAATTTAATTGTATCATCAGGTTCTGCGCTCCTATTGGTTTTTGATTTGACGGTTGTTTGTTTGCTTGTGTGAAAGGAAACGTGTACAAGCCTTTAAATTATGTTAACAGGTTCACGTTCCTGTATGAATACCAAAAAGAGAAAAGCACCATATCTGATGCCATTGCACTGATTTATATCTGTCACAAAACCGGCTGCATTTTCTCCCTTCCTCGTTCGACGTCACGCTCATTCAACTCCTCCCCTTCATCCTCACTGACACTGACTCAATCTTGAACAGTGTACTCACAGTATACTCCTAACAATAAAGAAATTTCCTGCCTCCTGATATTCACCTCATCGCTCCATCCCTTCCAGAATAATGGTGAGTATAAATATTTTTCTTTCCCTTTCAAACATTGACGCGGCAAAGGTTTTCGTCCCAAATGTGTGTGTCATTTAATGCTCGTCTGGTATTTTTCAAAGCGACTCGAGCGGCTTTTCTTTGTCATTCAGCGCGCGCCCTTTCCTTAAAATGGAGGAAAAGCTCGCGACATTGCGACGACGTGACACCGCGCAAAGATTTATTTTTTGCAAATAATCTTAAGTGTTGTAAAGCAAAGAATGCTACAGTTAAAAATGTTATTCATCGTGCAGTCATTTAGTTTATAAATGCCGTTGCAAACGCCAACCCGATTACATTCACCCATTCATCAATCCATCCATTCAGTCATAACGATGCCTACAGAATATGCTCGAAATTACGCGTTTTGTTCAAATGCCGTTATAAATAACATAATCATCAATTTTTCATAATGCACATACCCCTTTTTGGTTATAAATCATATTTAGGCTAGTAGTACACCTGTTTTGAGGGTGCATCTCCAAAACCATCTCACATGATGAAGTCATTTTTTTTGACATATGCATTGAAATGATTGTTAAAATAGTGTGCGTTATCTCTGTCTCGATCATTATACATTATATACGATATAATAATCGAACATACAAGTAGGCTATATTCTTTCTCAATTACTGCATAATTAAAATCACCATGTATTATAATTAATAAGTGTGACTTAAATGATATCTTAACAAAAATGCACAAATAGAATGATTTTTTTTTCCTCCATCAGAGATTGACATAGAATTTTCTTGAAATTTGCATCCACCCCTCCTCCCATCCGCATGAGCAGTAAACTGGGTGGGGACTGCAGCTGTCTGCAGAAGCTCATGCCTGGCCTGTGCAGCAGATGACTGGATTTCTATTCCTGTTCTATTCCACAGCTGTTATTGTCTCCATTGAGATTTTGCATTAAATATGTTCATGCATTTTATTACTTTGCTGATATTGTTTTTGTTGAATTTCTGGGAACTGCCTTTGTTTATATCAAGCTGTCTTTAGGGAAATTTAATGATGCAACCAAATATTTAAGATTAGCATTGACCAATTAGAAACGTTTAAGAACTGATCATTTAAAAAAAAAACTATAAATAGTGTATAACAGCCCTTGAGAAAATGCAATTCAGTTTCTGCATCTAAAAACCTGCTATAACTAATGCTCCTCCATTATTGAAATCCATACTCTTTCGCAAACCACTGAGATGACGGATAAATGAAAAAAAGGTAGATTTCTGTCAACAATTTTATTGTTCTCTTTCAGTGGCTAGTCAGACACGGTCTGGCAAGCCTGTTCTATGTGGGTGGGGCTTCAGCCTTGTTCCCATTCCTGCCTCATTCCCTTTGAATAAAGAGAACTGACTGCATTCTTTGTTCTTCCTTTTTGATAACCTTCTAAGTCTTTATTATGCCAGTTCACTTCTTGTATGTCATTTCTGATGCAATGTCAGTCAGATGTCTGTTGTACCTAAAACATCGAACACATTCAAATGTCAACAGAATAAGCAAAAGAAAGGCTTTGTGCATGTCTTGAAAGCCAGCAACCTTATAAAAAGGTTTGTGGCTTTTTATTATTAACTATACAAACAAAAATTCTTATAATGATTTCCACATCCGCTTCTACAGCGTGAGTGCATCTCCATCCACGTTGGTCAAGCTGGAGTCCAGATTGGCAATGCCTGCTGGGAACTCTATTGTCTTGAGCATGGCATCCAGCCGGACGGGCAGATGCCCAGTGACAAGACCATTGGAGGAGGTGATGACTCCTTCAACACCTTCTTCAGTGAGACTGGAGCTGGAAAGCACGTCCCCAGGGCTGTGTTTGTAGACCTGGAGCCCACTGTCATTGGTAAGAAGATGGGACTTCATTTTATCTATGATATTGTGTATGACAAAGCGCTTAGTTCGCTAAACATTTCTTCATGACCCGTCTGTTCAGATGAGGTGCGCACTGGGACATATCGTCAGCTGTTCCACCCTGAGCAGCTCATCACAGGAAAGGAAGATGCTGCCAATAACTACGCTCGTGGACACTACACTATTGGAAAAGAAATCATTGACCTGGTGCTGGACAGGATTCGCAAACTGGTATGTAGTTGTAAATAAACAAACAAACACAAAATGAATGATATATTATGTTTGGTTACTGACCAAACGGTTTCTTTTCAGGCTGACCAGTGCACAGGCCTCCAGGGTTTCCTGGTGTTCCACAGCTTTGGTGGTGGAACCGGTTCTGGCTTCACCTCTCTGCTGATGGAGCGTCTGTCTGTGGACTATGGCAAGAAGTCCAAGCTGGAGTTCTCCATCTACCCCGCTCCTCAGGTCTCCACCGCTGTGGTAGAGCCTTACAACTCCATCCTGACCACCCACACCACCCTAGAGCACTCTGACTGTGCCTTCATGGTAGACAATGAGGCCATTTATGATATCTGCCGTAGGAACCTCGACATTGAGCGTCCTACTTACACCAACCTCAACAGGCTGATCAGTCAGATTGTGTCCTCCATCACAGCCTCTCTCAGGTTTGATGGAGCCCTCAATGTCGATCTCACTGAGTTCCAGACCAACTTGGTGCCCTATCCTCGTATCCACTTCCCACTGGCTACCTATGCCCCAGTGATCTCTGCAGAGAAGGCTTACCATGAGCAGCTCTCTGTGGCCGAGATCACTAATGCTTGCTTCGAGCCAGCCAATCAGATGGTGAAATGCGACCCACGTCACGGCAAGTACATGGCTTGCTGCCTGCTGTACCGTGGTGACGTGGTGCCCAAAGATGTGAATGCTGCAATCGCCACCATCAAGACCAAGCGCACCATCCAGTTTGTGGACTGGTGTCCCACTGGTTTCAAGGTCGGCATCAACTACCAGCCTCCTACTGTGGTTCCAGGTGGTGATCTGGCTAAAGTGCAGAGGGCCGTGTGCATGTTGAGCAACACCACAGCTATTGCTGAGGCCTGGGCTCGTCTCGATCATAAGTTCGATCTGATGTATGCCAAGCGTGCCTTTGTGCACTGGTATGTGGGTGAGGGTATGGAGGAGGGCGAGTTCTCAGAGGCCAGAGAGGACATGGCTGCCCTGGAGAAAGATTACGAGGAAGTCGGTGTCGACTCCATCGAGGGTGAGGGAGAGGAAGAGGGCGAGGAATATTAAAATGTTCACGAATGTCTAAAATTGAAAACAGTAGACCGTTAATTTACAAACGATATACATGAAGTATCAAGTGTAAAGTCTACTCCTAAATGTTAGGGACACATTCTTGATCAGTTGATGTATTGTTATGGCCAGTATGACTTTTATTTGTGGAATTTGCTTGCCAAATTTTGACTGAATAAATTGATGGTGATGTTCAAAAATCTGTGTATGTGCAATGCTTTAAAAATCTTTCATGTGGAGGTTAACATAGGCTTTTGGTTTTAAGACATTCTGGGCATTCAAGACAAGTAATCTGCTTACTAACCTTTGACAGGTTTGGCTTCCAACAACTTCGGATGAAGGAAAAGTAGATTAGTAGTCACTCAGCAGTCGGTATTAAGGCCATTCTAGGTTTTTAGGGAGGTGCAAATGAGTTACAGCAGTGGTATGCTTGCACGAATTAAGGAAAGCAGGTCATGGTATCAAACGGTCTTATAGTAAAAAGCCTTAATTAAATGGATTGTAGACACCAATGTGAAAGATAATGAGGCCAGAAAATAATGGCAACTTTTGTATTATTTTATTCAATTGCGTTAAAAAAGGGGTTCCAGAGGTACTTTAACTGTTAACATATTGTTGAATATGCTTTGTTGGCCCAAATGGCAATTGTTTGCTCTTCAAGTTTAAAGTACAAAATTGATGTAATTAAAAACAAGTTTTTGTAGAAAAATGATTTGAGGTCAAATATGTGTATAAAAATACAAAAATCCAATTTTAAACATTAAAGATTAAAAAAATGAAATGGTAAAAAAGGTTTAAGCTTTTACACTATTCAAGATGGTGCTAACGTAACATTACTTTCTCAGTTGAATTTTCATTAGTTTTTAAGTAAAATTCACACTACTCCTTTTTTCTGATCCACCATCTGTTGGTTCATCAGGCTCCAGAAGAGAGCTGGTATCGAGCTCACACCAGCGTTGTTGGATTGGCATGCAGGGACCTCGGTCAGCCTTTGGTACCCTTTAAGATGCCTAGAAAAATGGAAAAATGAGGCCAGTTTATTGCTTTCCAACCAGTTTTACCAGTTAATGTTCACACCAATTTGCTTACTGATTAAGCTTTAGGAAGGGACAGTTTGAATAATTAATAATAATTCATGAATGATTCATGCCAGCTAAATAAGTCAGTGCGTGGATATTTCACAGTCTTAAAATGACTCACTTATATGCAAAGGCCACAGCACCCAATGCTGATGCAACAGTCAGGATTCCTAACAACAGGGCAGCGGCACCTGCAGATGTCAACCTAGAACCTGCTAAATTTGGCACAGAGATAAAGACATGCAAGATGATTCAATAGCACAATAATTCTATTAACCTTTTGAAGAACTGTTCTCATTTTGGAGCACCACGCCTATTTTAACAGTGAATAAACTCACCTATGTTAATATTAACCCTGGCATTTGTGACCGCCATACTGACATCATTCGTCATAGACACATTGATACAGAAGATCCCAGAGTCGTTGAAGAAGTGTCGAAGGATGAGTTGGCAGTCTGAGGAGGGGCTCACAGCATTGCAGATGGTCGTAACTGGCATATGGCAGTCTGCATCCGACACTACAGTGCACACTTCAGTGGGGAGGCTAAAAAGAGCAGGTAAGGTCATGAACTCTCCATCAGGCTGTATTTTAAGGTTCCAACTACATGCTTTGCCAGACCTCACCTTCCCTGGCAGGAAACAGTGAAATCAACAGCATTCTGCTCCATCTCTTTTAGCAGAAAACCATCAGCTACGGCCACCTGGACGATCTGCACACTTTCAATGCCCTCTGAGGATACAAACATACATTATTCTCTAATTAAGGTCTATAATGGATCATATTAAAATTCAAGTAAAAAAAAATCTCACCGATAATCTCAATATCAGTTGAGAAGGATCCATAACGGTAAATCACACAGTCACTGAATGTGTTTGGGACCTGACGCTTTATTATTGATACATGGGCCGGGTCAGTGTTGTCTTCCTCCACAATCGCCTCCATGTCAGCAGCTGATTTTTTGGAAATTCATATGAAAATTTATATTAATATATATTCTTATTAGTATAAATATATTTACATCATATGCAATTAATGTTTAGCTATACTGATATAATTATCTATAATTCATTACCTCTGAATATCAAAAAATAAGAAAACTACAACTCACTAGTAGTTGTCTTCAGTGTTTCAGATGTCTTAGATCCAGATCTAAGGTCAAAGACCTTCTCAAGGCTGGATCTTGTTGGAACTTCATTTGTAGGTGCAGAAGTGGATTTCACAATGGGAGATGAAGGCTGATTGGTAGCATGATCTGTTAATTCATAAAGTAAAAGTACTTTGAGTTTTGCTCTGGTTCGAATCAGCACTGATGTTTTTCTATGTTATGCTCTCCAGTATTTCACACAGGCATGGCTAAATAAAAATAGGTAGACAGTAACATGCTTTCTTAGGATATTTTTATTTTGATTGACATTTTTACTTTTAAATAATAATATTTTACTTTTCACTCAACGACATTTTATAAATCATTTCGTTCATCGTTTTTCTCAAAATAAAGAAATCGAATCGCTCCGAAACCGAGATTTCGGATTCATGTAAACACATGAATGAATCATTTTAAAGCGAATCTTTTCGATGAATCTGTTGACGTTGTTCACAAATCGCAGTGAACGATTCATTAGCCGCGTGATCTGATTGCAGTCGGCAACTCACTGATTCAATGATCCGGTCGGAGCGAGTCTGACTCTGAGCCAAGAAACGGGAACAATCATGTGATCCTCAGAGCTTGAGAATTGATGGCGCGAAATGTAAGTGACTAACGCTGAATATTAGTAATATTTATTGTAAATGTAAGTGACTAACGCTGAATATTAGTAATATTTATTGTAAATGAAAACTATTTTTAGGGTATACATGAGTTGTTTGTGGACTAAATCTGTTGCGACAGTCCGAGCTGTAGAAGCTCACTGTATGAAATACTTGAATGCTGACGACTACTAATCTATCTATCTATCTATCTATCTATCTATCTATCTATCTATCTATCTATCATTTAGTAGTTCACACACACACACACACACAAACACACACACACACAGGTTTGTTTTGCTATCTTAGTGAGGACATTGACTTCCACTGATTTTATATCAGGTCAATTATATTTTCTATCACGTATCCAACCCCTACACTAGAACACTAGATTTCAATAAAAACGTCTTTTGGTTGATTTATAAGCCTTTTAAACATCTGAGGACCAGTTAAATGTCTAAGTTAAATGTCACTAGTGGGTTGTGAAAGTATATATTTGGTACATATTCGGTCCTCACAATTATAGTCAAAACAAGTACCCACACACACATTGGGTTTTCATGTTTTATGGGGACATTTCATATAATGATTTTTATACTGTACAAACAGTATATTCTGACCCCTAAACCTACCCTAAATCACAGAATATTTTCAAAAAACATGATTTATAAGCTGTTTTCTTCATGGGGACCAAAAAATGTCTTCACAAAGGCAATAACTTTGGATCGGGCCATCATCGTGGGACATTTTGTCCACACACACACACACACACACACATATAGAACCATGCTGAGCACCTGTAGTGATGTGTTCAGTTGGGCGGATGGGGCTCTCAGAGGTGAGGGTGTTGGTAGTAGGATGGGCCTCAGTCGGAAGGGTTGGTGGAGTTGCACAGGATGAATCCGGAATAGCTGCTTGTACGACAACTTGAGGCTTGAAGGCACCAGACGTAATGTAAGTGTGAGTGACGGTCAGTTCCCTGGAGATTACAGTGCCACTTCCATCCCCGAAATTCCAGTTAAAAGTCACGTCTGATTTGCTCAGGTATTGGCTGGGGTCATGAAGGGTGATGCTGAAGGCCACCGCTCTGTTCTGGATGAATTTCCGATCGCCTTCATCTTTGTCATTTATCTGAGTCAGGGAAACCGCAAAGGGAATCTGGTCTAGAAACACAGGAATAAAATAGTGTTTCATTTCATCTGAAAACAAAACTAAACAAAAGATCAACATTCTGTTTACATTATGCTTACCGGTTATACTAAACTGTGTGGATGCATATCCAATAGGGATGAATTTATCTTTTTGCCTGTAGTGATAGATGACAACATCCATCATATAAGAGCCCAGAGGAACATCATCAGTGCCAATGGTCAGTGATGAGGATGGTCCGTCGCACACTTGCCAGTATTTACCTGTCAAACACAACAGCGGATTGTCAGGTAGGTGAGATAACTGCACATCACAGTAAAGTAAGTGTGTCTTTCCTTACCCCAGGTTTTCCATACAAACACATAGGGAGGTTGCTTGTCCCCCTGTCTGGGAAGGAGAGGAGCATTAGGGAACACAGCTTTCCATGCATCTGCAGAGTTCTCCTCAGGATAGACAGGCTCTCCTTCATGGAACTGTGTGCCTAAATTAGAAAAGTTGACATATTTGTGCATTATTATTATTAATACAACAAAAATTTGGTTGGTCATAGTGCTGGCAGCAGGATATACATTTTCATCTTTGAAAATAGAGTGAGATGAAGATCATAGAAATATACCGTTGATTGTGCAGTTTTGTGCCCAAACAACTTGTCCATCTGGCAGGACCTTCTGGTTGTGAGGGAACACGATGTCAATGGTGAAGGTGATTTTGGCACCGGTCAAGGTGGGTGCATCATTTCCCACATCAAACTTCAGTTGTCCACCTGTAGAAATTTACATTTATGCATTTTATCTAGAGGTCGACAGATAGTGGATTTTACCGATAACAATAACTAGGTTGGACCACGCTCGATTAATCAACCGATAGTTTTTCAAATAAATACTGAATGAAAACAAACATAACATAAAATAGTGCTGAACTTTATTACAAAAATCGAAAAACAGTACTGAACCATGAAAATGTACTGTACTTTTTAAATGTAAAAAAAATTAACTTTATATTTATTAAATATATTATTTATACCTTGATAATGATCAATGATCATGTTACTTCATAGAGCATTAACTAATGTTAAGAGATAAAACTTTAAAATGTAAAAAATGTATTAGTAAATGTTGAAATTAACAATGAACAATACTTTTAGTAACCTTTTTTAATGTTACAAATGGACACTTATTGTAATGTGTTACAATTTCATGTAAATCCAGACAGTCATGCTTAAAGGGTAGTTCACCCAAAAATTAAGCATTCTGCGTTAGTTCAGGCAGTCCTCGTAGTCAAGCTCCGCTATCAGCTGATTCGCAAATTCCAACCCCACCCATATCAGCTGATCTGATTTCTATGGACTCAATTGGCAACTCTCAAATAAGGTGCATTACTTGAACGCAGCTTCCGTCTCTCTGCTTGCTTGGCTGCTTCCGCTGCACGCTGCTTGCAACCCACCTCCTCCCCCAGCTCCTCCTTAAACTTGTGTTTAACTTAATCAGTGTCATTCTGTTGTCACTGATGCATGCTCTGTTCTCAATAGGGGGATTTTGTGCTGCTCTCCCATTTAAAAAATGGGAGGTTGTCCCCAGGGGCCAGTTGGATAAACTTAGTCACTATATTAAGACTGTGAACTAGTTTGACCAATTTGCAGTTAACCAAGGGGTAATCAATGTTATTTTTCCAATTCAAATTACACCAATCTACCTTTTTATGCAACGGACTTTAAAAAATTAGGACCACTCTCCAAGAAAAACATTAGTGTCTTAACTTTTAAGATTAGTCTAAGTGGTTTATGCAACCGGCCCCAGAAGCTGCTGCTGTTCCCAGTCTTAGCTTTCATGGAGCTCATGAAAAGGATGGGGAATTTAGAACAGAGCCATACCGCCAAATGTAACTTCAGCAAAATATGCCAATAAAACAACTGACTAAAAAGTTTGTCTCTGGTAATTTTTTGAAAATTGAAAATTCTGTCATCATTTACTCACCAAACCTCTAAAAATGTCTTTGTTCTGTTGTAACCAAGCAGATCTCGCCCCCCATTGACTACCATAGTATGTTTTTTTCCTGCTATGGCAGTCAATGGGGGGCGAGATCTGCTTGATTACAAACATTCATCCAAATATCTTCTTTTATACAGCAGAACAAAGAAATTTATACAGGTTTGCTACAACTTCAGGGTGAGTAAATGATAACAGAATTTTCATTTTTGTGTGAACTATCTCTTTAAAGATGCCCATCTTTAAATATCTACACAAAGGCCATAGCATTGAAAATAGACATATATGTATATTGTATGTATACTCTCTCTTTATTTGCTTCTATTCTAGAACACTTGATGATTATCTAATCAAAATAACTAAATATGTATTACAGTGACGATAAAAAAGAGCTGAAATCGAATGCGTTTCTGACTTGTTTATATGTTTCTGTTTACTGCATGAATGTATCATTTTGATTTCTCATGTCACTAGCTTTAAATATGCAACTTCGCTGCATAACGAATGCATAAAAGCGACCAGCCAGATGTAAACTAATGCAAATAGATGGTAGCTATCATGATGACATTAAACATTTGAGTTGGAATTGCGTGTATCACATTGTTTTAATTGCATCTTTCTGAACTATAAAGAATGGAAGGTTCCATGGATGTTAAACGTTCTTCCTGGAACCAAAGATGCCAATAAAGAACCTTTATTTGTGAAGAGTGTAAATCAGCATTCATTGCATTCAAGATGTATATGTTTTTACCAGTTCATGCACACCCTGGAAATTGAACCCATGACTTTGAGGTTGCTAGCAACATGCTCTACCATTTGAGCTACCGAAACACTAATGAAACAAGTGAACTAACATTACAGTTGCAAATATTACATGTTGATTTAAGTGTGTGATTTAATGATGTAGAAAAGAAATTTCTTTCTTTCTTGACTGAATTTTATTACCTGTCCAGCTGTTTTTGTTGAGTGAGTCTCCATCTTTCCACACTGGGAAGCGTTTTGTATTCCATGTCTGATATTGATTGAATCTGGATTTTGAGTTGCTTCTGTCAACTTGTCCTTACACAGAAAAGAAAAACGAGGAAACTGAAATGAGATTATTTGGACATCAAAAAGACATCGAAAGCTCTTTAACTCTAAATGACTGACTTAAAAACTTTAAAGTCTGCAATTGGTGGAGAGAATAAGAGGCGGGGCATGTGACTGGATAAAAAATATAGCACAATTTCTGCAGTGTGACCACAAATCCTGTGCATGTGATGGTCAGCTATACATGTGACCATACATTTGGCTTTACTGCATAAAGGACAGGGTTGCTCTTTGAGCAAAGCGCATAGGGTAGCATAACTCAAAATCTGAATGCAATGCTAGAGTTATGAATGATTGAAACTTGGAAACAGCTGGTGCTGTGCCAGTCAAAACTATAACATTATGGGTATAAAAGACTTCATATTACAATAACACTTTTGGGCTATTTTGTATTTTTAAGTCATAGGATGTATTATTTCTTATTTGATCTGATTAGCTAATGCACTGTCTAATCTTGGAAAATTAGCAGACATACTTTTAATGAATATAAGGGGGTCAAGGAGATCAGGACATTGTCACGCAGCATTAAATTTACCCGCAGGGTTTGGGAATTGTAGTAGGGCAAGTTTTAAACTAAATGACGTACACATGGAACTGTCAAGCAAAGACAGGAATACCCTCCAGCAACATTAATTGAAATAGTTAACTATTACGTTAACATTTTTCTTTTGCCTTTCCTTATAACCGTGTTCTTTTCAATGCAGTTAAAAAAAACCTCCACTAAATATAAATGCTGGTAAACATAATTCCAATATAATGTATAACCAGGGCAATATGATATAAAAGAAAATGGTGCTGTCTATTTAATAATATTAACTAAATTAAACACAATAAATATAAATAATTAATATTGAAATAATGTTTACTTACTTGTTAAAGCCACAGACAAACAGGTCACTATCAGTATTCTTGAAAGTAGCTTCATTGTGTCTTTGTTGTTGGCACCTTAATGACTTCCAGCTTCAGAAGCATCGCTCTTTATATAGCCACATCCTACATCTGTGGCTGAATAGCCCCTCCCATAACTTAGGACCATGCACACACACACACACACAAATGTGCAAAATTTCCTAGTGATGCTGTGCAAGAGTTATCAGATTAAAATACCATGCATTATTACTTGACTAATTGATCAAACTAATAATTATCATTTGAACCTAAAGCATTTTATTATTATTAATATAAGGAGAACCCAAAAATCAATATACAGATTGGAAGAACTTGTAAGAAAACATCAAGAACATCTTTACTTACCATAGAACCATAGATTTCAATAAAAAAAAAAAAAGAAAAGAAAAAAGTATAAAATAGTTCTGAAGCTAAAGTGCTACAAATAACTACTGAAGAACCCTTTTGTTTGAGTGGAAAATACTTGATTTGACATATTGGGGGTTATTTTTTACTTTGAGAGTCACATTGAGATTACAAGCTCTTTTCTAAGCTGAGCTTCTTTTAATGAGTAATGAAGCTGGAGAATGCTTCCATGTGATATCAGTGGAGCACTGCATGCAGCTGGACATCTGACGCTTTTGAAAGCTTTGTTTCTTAATTGGGTCAGCGGCCATAAGCATCTTACACCTTTTTGCCACATCTGAACATTTTTTTTATATCCTAACAAATGCAATAGAATGAGTTTTGGTGCTAAAATAAGCATGTAAGTGTTAATTTTGAGATGTGTATGAGAAACAATGTTTAATGCGAATAAAGGGGAAATCTGCTGTAGACGGCTGGTACAGTATCGGAGTCATGCGAGATCAAGGATGGCTGACTCCAAGAACAATAGAGTCTGTTCAGGTCTGAGCGCCCATTCACTGTGAGTACCGCAAGAATAATCTACATTCTGTGAATACTAATGCACAGAGGTTAACAGGTTCAATAGGGCACTATATTTCAGTGAAATTCTTCACTATTTATTTTCACACATTTTTTGCTTTGCACTAATAAGGATGGGGAAAATGCACTTAATTGCCAAAAATAATTGCACAATGCAAAAAAAAAAATCTTATGGATACATTACTTTGCTTCATTGTCTTTATGCATAATATATTTATTTTGATTTTGGGGTGAAATATGAAATCCGACACTAATTCAGCTAATATTAAGGCGTCAATAAAACAATAAGTTACACATTACGGCTAGACAAAAATGCCTGGAATGGAAAGTTAATCAGGATTACAGCAGCTCTTGTGACTTCTTGATTAACCCGGATTTTTGGCTTTTTGGCATCCTAACAAAACAATCAGATTTTCAGAATTGTGTTCTAAATAGCCACATTTAACATTCCCGGTTTATTCTTGTATCACTTTATTCCAGCACTGAATTCAAAGGCAAACCATGAAGGTGTTGTTGACATCAGGTGGAAGCAAAACTGGTCAAGTTGTCGTATAAAAAATCGGAAAAGTGAATTTACTGCCAAGAAGCATGAGTAGAACGTCTGTCACATTATAACAATTTACACTGCAATCGGTAAGAAAAACACCCACAAGTATGTTTCTCATAAAACATTATTGTACATCAACCACATTTATAAAAAGGAACCGAGTTCACAAAAATGCAAACCTTAACTTCTGACAAGAAACACCCCAACAATTCAATTCAAAACCTGAGAGTTCATGTGGTACCACTAAAACACAGAAAACAGTATATACATTTGATAAAACGCTATATTCTTGAGAATGGAGGTACATAGAAAATACAGTGGTGACATGAATTGCATTAGACCCACAAAAAGCCTTCTCTTTAGTCTTACTGAACCAGACTGAACACCAGCAAACACAAAACTAAAACATGGTAAACCTTCAAACTCTACTTGGAAATGATAAAACAGGGACAGGAAATGAGGAGTGCATCATATAGGGAATATATGCCAAAACTGTGAAAAACAGATCTATTGTAGCTTATAGTGTGTTTCATATAATTTCACAATATTCCTGAAATGTTCCTCATCATCAACAGGCACAATCAGGAAAAGGGTAAAGTATGGAGAAATCCCTGCTAACATCTCAATAAAGGAAAGCAACATTTATTAAAGTAAAATTTACTCTGACAGTAGAAACTCAATTTCATGCTTCCATTTTTTTCTGTAAAATGATCAATGAAAGTCATGCCATTTAATCAGAGGTGGACAGTTACAGACAATCTGATCCATATAGTTATCTGCATTATTGTGCTATTAACGGCATACAAAAACATGATCAAGCAAGATATGAATATGGAGACAATATTGTTAAAGGTACAAACCAATTGGCTCAAAAAATGCAAGTCTCCATCAGTTTTTAATGCTCACTGCAGCATTCATGCAAGATTTTGTGAATCAGGATTGGATGGCTTATCATTATCACTCCCAAACACCAAATTGACCTTGACACGGTTATACGTAATGCTGCCTTCACGCCATGTCGTAATTACCGTATAGTCTCAAAATGACAACATGTGACATTCTATTCAGAGCTGTTCATGTCTTCGGACTGGGAATTATGCATCTCTGTGGCAACATTATCAATGCCTAAAGGTGGTACAACAGTCATAGAGCTTACTCTTACTCTCTACGAGGTCATGAATGCTTTTTAGAAGTTGAAATCTAGTAATTACGGTTATTACAACATGGCATGAACGCACCTTAATATTAAACAAAAATGGAGGTATTACAACAAATAAACATGAGTGGTCAGCATGCTCACTGTTCAATCTATAAGTGCTGATTTGAGTGTTTAAACAGACAGATAACAAATATAAACAGATCTTAAAATGGACGGCATATTTAAAGAGATAGTTCATCCAAACATGAAGATATTTTGAAGAACATTGGGGTCCGAAAAACAGTGGACCCTATTGACTATTATTGGAACAGACAAAATATCTCCCTTTGTGTTCTACAGAAGAAAATCATAAAGTTTTGGCTGAGTAAATGATGATAGAATATTTTTTTTTTTTTTTAGGGTGAACTATCCCTTTAATATGAGGTGAAAAAGGGTATGATGGACAAAAGTACCACCAGTTCAATGAGAAACATTCATAAATGCAGACAGAATTAATTTCTGCAATTTGTTTGTTAACCAATAATTGCCCACCATGTCATACTGTTGTCATTCTTTCAACCAAAGAAGCATGAAAAAAACATTAGTTCAACTGAAAATTGGTGGAAAGATGTTTTTATCAGATTGTACTTTTGTCCATCACAGATTCACTCAAGACTAAGGGCCATTTACAAGTCAGTTACATCATAATATGACAAATAGCCCATATCTGACATCATTTGGGCTTGTGTTATTAACAAACAGAAATAAAAGATGAAATGAGTACAAGCTGGTACATACTGTTGTGTATAGTGTATTATAAATGAGCGTGATATTCTACAACCATTTAAAACAATGACTGCATCTGACTCTGAATCGTAGGCCTACCGAACATACTTTCCCAAATTAGGCATATTCTTGTTTTTTGGGAAAAAAATGTAAAAATAATTTGCGTCAATTTTCAGTCATATATAGAATACAAAGCTGAAAGTTACAAACAAAAAAAGACCACAAATATTTACCAAACAAAATCAAAATATTACTTCAGTTACTACTACTTGTATATTAGAAACATACATTTTGATGCAATTATTGGGGATTCGTATGTTCATTCTCAAAACATACATGACGTATCAAGTAAATACAGACTGTGAAGCAGGTTACAACAGTATAAAAATAAAATCCAGATATCACCTGATGCATTCAAGCAACGACTGCTAATAACTATGGTTTTAAAAGGCTAATAATAAATACCATAATCAATAAAAAAAGACACATATATTGTTAGCAAGACTTAAATCCTTACATAAACCAAAAACATTTTCCTTTTTGCATTCAAGGTTACACTTTTTAAAGAGGACAGTGGGTCCCTCTCATTTAGTAATACATACCCTTAATTCCATTATGCTTTTCTGTTAGCGCTGATATAAAACTGAGTGACATCAAAAATAGTATGTACAATTTTTTTTTCAATAAATAACATTTTTTGCCTTTTTTTTGCAATATTTTGTTCTATTTTAACATTATTGCCACAGATGGGTGTTGTGAACACACTCGCTCGCACACAATCACACAGAACGATACAGGTACATTTTTTGCCTTACATTACTCTGCTGTCAAACTCAACATCACAGAAAGTTGGACGCACGAAAGGATCCCAGGACTCCCGAGACGACTGTTCTGATCAGCGTATGTGGATGGATGAAGTGAGGGGAGGGAGATGAAGGGGTTTATTTGGGCAACGGTGGCAGAGGTGGAGGTGGTTCTGAGGGTAAAGGTGGCGGCTGGGTTCCTCCGCGAGCGCTACTGCTATACCGGTACTCTCCGTACTGAGAGCGATAGTCAAATATCTGAGGTTGCGCCGGCTGCACCCCCTGTGCGCTGAGCAGCGAGTTCAACATGTCAAATGTGTCCTGATACTCGTTGGACTGGCCGCCCGTATTATGGCCGTTCGTGTCGGCTTTGTCCGCCTTGGAGTGCGAATAGTTCCCTTGATGGTGTGAGAGGCCCAGCGAGGGAAGGATGTCAGCCCCGTGACCCATCGCGTGAGAGGGCACTCCAGGAAGCGTCGACAACTGAAATGAGTTTCTGGATGATTTGCTGACTTTCGAGGGGTGGGTGCCGGTGGAAGGATCCAGCAAGTGGGTCCTTTTTCGAGACGACGATGACGAAGAAGAGCTCGTTCGCACAGAGTCGCCAGGGACCTTTTTGTTACTTCCTGAGGTGCTGGCAGAACTTGAGTGTTTTTGTGCTGAGGATGAGGAAGACGATGCCGATAAAGAACCGGTGGTGGAAGAGGAGGAGTGGTGGTGGTGATGGTGATGATGGTGGTGGTGGTTGGACCGCTCTCTGTGCTTCTCGCGACTTTTCCCGTCTTCTCCGGACCCACTTCGCCTTTCTGGAACCCGAATCCGCACTTTAATGTCCTGCTCGGATCCACGACTGCTGCTACTGCTGCTGTGCCCGCCGCCGTCTGACTGGCCCCGCGCGGGTAAGCGCATCTTTAAGGAACTGCGTTCCGATCGCTCATCCAGTGGGATCTTCAGGACGATGGGTGAGGGGTTGCTCAGGTCTGAGGAACCAGAGCTGGACTGCTGGTGGTGATGGTGCTTCTCTTTCCTCTGCTGGTTCATGAGGGCCTGTGCGGCAGTGGCGTATCCCTGTTTCACACTTGCCTCCATGTTCTCCAACTTCCGCTTCTGAGCAGCCAGTTCATCCGCGTGCTTTGCCCGATACTCGCTCAGAGACACCTTAGCAGGCGCGTGGAGCTCATTGGCAATGGGCTGCTCCTTGCCGGAAGGCTGCCAGTGTTGGGATGAGGCTGCAGCGCTGTGGTCGTCTGCTGAGGTGTCCAGGGAGGAACCGGAGGGAGGGGCGGAGAGGCTCATCAGTCCAGCCAACGTGCTGTCAGACGATGCCATAGAGATCATGTTCATAATGGCTTCTGACTGATCACCATCTTGCACCTTTGATTTCTTGGCAGTTTGACCTGCAGCCTGAAGCAGAAGAAAAAAAATATTATTAGGATGCAATTTGGATGGTCAGAACACATTACCATTGAAACGTTTGGGGTAAGTTTTTTTTTTCTTTTTCATTCTGCAAGGATGCATTAAATTGACCAGTGACCAGATTTTACATTTATGTTACAAAAGATTTTAATTTTAAATAAATGTTGTTCTTTTGAACTTTCTATTCATTAAAGAATTCTGAAAATTGAACCAGTTTCCACAAAAATATTAAGCAGCACAATTGTTTTCAACATTGATAATAATAATAAATGTTCCAAATCAGCATATTAGAATGATTTCTGAAGGATCATGTGACACTGAAGACTGGATTAATGATGCTGAAAATTCAGCTTTGATCACAGAAATAAATTTCATTTTAAAATATATTTAAATAGAAAAGGGTTACTTTAAATTGTAATAATATTTCACAAATTACTGTTTTTACTGTATGTTTGATCAAATAAATGCAGCCTTGGTGAGCAGACGAAACTTCTTTTCAAAAACATTAAAAAACTTAATGAAAGTGTGTAAAAAACGACCACTTGGTTTGATATCTAATGCAATGAAAATGAAATATTTTAGCTGTCTTTTAAGTGGCCAGATACTTTGTGGGCCCACTGTATTTGCAGTTAACCAGATATGAATAACATGTAGGCAAACTGACTTACTTTCCAGTTTCTAATGCGTTTCAAGCGGCTGGGTGTCTTCTCCAAGATCTGCAGGAACTCATGAGTGAGCTCTGTGAAATCATTATCAAAATCTTTAGGACTTGGGGCAAAAATCACACATTACTTGAGAAATGCATTAAATGGCAATATCGTTTCTTGCCCCGGCTAAAACCCAAAAATTTGCAACGTTACACTGAAGTTTTGTTACTTATCGAAAATCTTAGTAAAACTGCCTTTAAATGTAAACTGAACTAAATAAACCACACAGCTTTAAACAATGAAACACTGAACAGAAATGTGATCACATACTTTTCCAGATCTCTAGAATTAAACTTTCTCTCTATTAAAAATATACCACCATTTCAAAAGTAAATCACTTGAAAAGACATGCAACAGCTACATTTACATACCATCCAACAGCTCAAGGGTCACTGTGGGGTCGACATACTCCCACCAGTGTTTGCCGTCTGTGGAAACTGGAATCTCCCAGTTGGACCATTTACAGGCCAGATGAATACAAACACAAGCTACAATGGGAGGACTGTACTGTAGGCAGAATGTAGTCAAGTGAAGACTGCAGCAATGAGATCACCCAGAGATACCAAAAACACAGGAGAAGAAACAAATTTTCGTTAGAAACCATTTATTACTATTGTTAAACTACAGTAACTACCGTTCAAAAGTTTGGGGTCACTAGGATTTTTTTTAAAGAAATGTATATAATGTTACAAAATATTTGTATTTCAAATAAATCAATCAAATAAAAAGTGAAGATTGCATTTGACATTATTTCTAGGGATGCACCGATCCGCCTTTTTCGCTTCCAATACCGATTCCGATACCTGGGATTCAGTATCGGCCGATACCGATCCGATGTTCAAGTAATAATAAAAAAAGGGCTAAATTACCTAATAAACTGTATGCCTCACTGTGTGGAAGAAACTGGGATCATTCTTTTGTGCAAGGTATCAGGCTTGACTTAAACATTACTTTCCTAACTTTGTAAAACAAAAAAATAAAGATACATTTGTGTCTGTTTGTAGTGAATTATTAATTAAATAATTGTGCATCAGTGCAACAACTGTAAATAAACCAATAGCTTCACTAGCTTGGTAGACATTCAAAATAAAGTCCATCCATGACTCATGGCTTGTTTTTCATGAATGTTTGAGTTATACATGACATAAACTAAATATATTTATATATAAATATAGGCTATGCTATAAAATTAAAAGACATTTCTTTTAAATTTATAGCAGAGTTTTTTTTTAATGAGGCAGCAACATATGATAGATGGGACAGAACAAAAAATGCTATTAACAATCTTTCATTGCGCAAAAGTATTATAATATGAACGGCTCCCATACAGAGCGGCACAAAGCGCTTATGCGCATCCCGTGTGTAGAATGATGCGCTTGAAGCATCACGTAGTCACAGCGCGCAGCAGCAGCGCTCTGCATTGAAAAATTCAAAGCACAAAGTGAAGATATATTGATGCGTATTGTATTACCGGTATCGTTGTCTACAGATGAAGTATAATAATAGAAACATTGATTCATCTTCTCCAAGATTCATCTTCTGTGTTGACTGTCGTAACCGAACGCTACACGCAGTTTGAAAGCTGAATGGAGAATGACTGACAGCCGCAGCGGAGGTATTTACGTGAACTTTAAAGACTTAAATATTTATCTGTACCTCAGATTAAACTATGGAATGGCTTGGAATATAGTGCACGGAAACTTTATGGTGCTTTTTAATGTTTATGTGCCTTTTGCGGAGCTTAAAAATAACACAGAATAGAACACGCACAATATCAGATTTGGATCGGTCCCATCCGGCCGATACCTGATCCGGCAAAAATGGCAGTATCGGAGCCGATACCCGATCCGAGTATCAGATCGGTGCATCCCTAATTATTTCTAGATTCACTCATCATACTTGGATTAAAGACTGGTGTAACTGTAACCTCACACAGTTCTGGTAGTTTACACAGAGAAAACTTCTACACAAGTAATGCTATCTGAACATAGTCTTGAAAAACAACATACCTGTTTGTTGCCATGAAATATGAGGTCTGAGCCAAATCCTTACTCGCTGGAACAAAAGGAAAGCTCGTGATCAGACTTGAAATCTGTGAGCTTGGTGGGCTAGAAGTACTCATTACCGAGCAATACGAAGGACAGTTTACAGTGAGCAGCTGGTTCTCACCTCGCACAAGCTGAGTACACTTGACAACATGTGTATGGGGATGATCAATGGTGATCTCAAAAGCTGAAGGGAAGAGAGGAGATAAGAGAGAGACAGACTTTTAGCTTTTCATTTGTACTGCAATGAAGTGCTTCCCCCACACACAACATACATGATGAGTGAGTGAATCACAAACATGGGTCTTCCTGTGCTTGACTGCTGAGATATCTTTGAGCCAAGCTCCTTGCAAGTGGCCTGTAGGGCGATTTGGTTATAGTCAAAATTTTCAAACAAATTACCATTATGGGCACCAGAACAGAATTTTCCAAAGCGGAGGACTGCAAAGTAGGATACAGATGATGGTTTACCCCAGGGTTATCACGATAACAAAATGTCAGCAGTGGATAATATTACCTTATTTAATATAATATGCTATTCATATAAACAATTTAAACTAGAACAATGAGAAATATTTGAAGAACGGTTGATATTTTTATTGTCATGAATATTGTTTGATTAATATTAACCACATAAGGCAGGTTTATTCGACTGTATTTACACTGCAAGATTTTTTTTTGTCCTGCCTTGTGTGGTTAATATACATAATGTTATAAAGTTAATATACAGTGGGGAAAATAAGTTTCCCCACTTACAAAGAAACAAACGGTCTATAATCTTTATGGTAGTTTCATTTTAACGGCTTGAGACAGAATATCAACCAAAAAGTCCAGAAAAACACATTGGATAAAGGTTATAAATTGATTTGCATTTCAGTGAGTGAAATAAGTATTTGATCCCCAAGCAAAACATGACTTAGTACTTGGTGGAGAAATCCATTTTGGCAAGCACAGAGGTAAGACGTTTCTTGAAGTTGGTCACCAGGTTTACACACATCTGGTCCACTCCTCTTTACAGATCCTCTCCTTCTTGAGCCACTCCTTTGTTCCCTTGCTGGTATGTTTTGGGTCATTGTCATGCTGGAAGACCCATCTTCTCGACCAAGATTTTACGGTACATGGGCCCCGTAGATCAGCCCCTCAATTCGGTGAAGTTATCCTGCACCCTTAGCAGAGAAACAGCCCCAAAGCATAAAGATTCCACCTCTGTACTTGATTGTAGGGATGGTGTTCTTGGGGTCATAGTCACACTGCAGGATTTCAATCCATTGTGGCGTAGTGTGTTACCAATTGTTTGCTATGTGGCTGTTGTCCCAACTGCCTTGAGATAATTAACAAGCTCATCCCGTGTAGTTCTGGGCATAGATCTCCAGACCGAGGGCGATTGATGGTTATTTTACATTTCTTCCATTTCCGAATACTCGCACCAACGGTTGTCTCCTTCTCGTCAAGCTTCTTGCTGATGGTCTTGTAGCCCATTCTAGCCTTGTGCAGGTATACGATCTTGTCCCTGACGTCTTTTGGCAGCTCTTTGGTCTTGCCCATGGTGGTGGAGAGGTTGGAATGGAAGATACAGATTCTGTGGACAGGTGTCTTTTTTTACACCTAACAAGCGGACATTAGGAGTACTTTCTTAAAGTAACAGGACTAATCTGTGTTCCACATGGGCACATAACTAATCTGTAGGAGGCAGAATTCTTGCTGGTTGGTAGGCGATCAAATACTTACTTCACGCGATCAAATGCTAATCAATTTATAACCTTTGTGTTTTTTTTTCTGGATTTTTTGGTAGATATTCTGTCTCTATCAGTTAAAAATAAATCTACCATAAAAATTATAGACTCTTTATTTCTTTGTAAGTGGGCAAACTTACAAAATCAGCAGGGGATAAAATAATTATTTTTTCCACTGTAATTTTATCGAATATAATGTGTGTATATATTAGGGCTGCCCTCGACTAATGATTTTTCTAGTCGACTAGTCGTTGTTCATTTAAGCCATGAGTTGACTAATCGCACGTTTATATTGATTTAAAGTTTCTTTAAAAGTAGAGATTTCTATAGATATATTTCTTATGGCTGTGAGGCAAGTAGCCTATACGCTGAGTTTCGGTTCATTTATGTGACGCGCTGCAGTTCAGGGAGACCGAGACGGCAGAAAGCACATCCTGTTTGTTTTCTTTATTTTACAAAAGCACAATGTTTTGTTGTTATTGTGAGTGTACACAAATAAAAGTAAACCCTGTAGTTTTGAATGATGTATTATGCTTATCTGTATGAACAAAAATGATGGAGTATTTTAAGTTGAAAAAAATGCAAATAATTGCGCCGGTGCCTCATGTCTTGCAGTAAGAGCACTATACTTTGGGTTAACAGGAGAAGTTAACTTTATCTAGGTTAACTTTAGAGCGAGCAGACATGCAAAGTTGCTACTACTTACGTTTCAAATAATAAGCCACGTTTGAGGTTGATGAATGATAGGCGAACGTTTCGATTTCCTGACCGACATACTATAATAACCACTAGGACCCGCCTGCCCTTCACGGACAGCGTGACTTCACCACTGCCTGTAAAGTTTTTTTTCGCTGACTAACTGACTAATATAATCTTGGTCGACTTCGCATCTTCTCATCCACTAACGTTTAGTCGACTATTAAGGGGCAGCCCTAGTATATATATTGCAAAAATAAAAAATATCATTTAAGTATATTAATATCTTGCCAAGTATGCATTCAAGAGGACTGAAGTTGGTACTGCAGAAAGAATGGTACAGTTACATGTTTTTTATTAAGTACCAGTACATCCCTATTGTACTAAAGATTATATTAGGATCAGCACACAAAATTGACAGCATCATAAACCACACACAGGAAGGTGCACTGCCAGATTGACATGGAAATAGAAATGAAAAAGGTGAGAGTAGTAATGGCTCTTAATTAGGAGCTTGTAATAGTCCTGTCGACTCCTGGAAATTAGCAGTAATTGAGAATAAATGTGGTTATTTGATGCATCTCTCTAGTATGGTGATTCACTGACCCATTCTTGCCCTTCCAAACTTACCCAGGGTCTGGAGTATAATGCTCTCAAGAATGACCAGGTCTTGGGCTTGTTGCAGGTATGTCTGAGATTGAGAGGACAGGCAGGTTACTCACATGGTCTCTTGGTCATGGACTACACGTTTACTCGCTCTCATCAAATTATGATGACCCTCTTTTTGCGCCAAGCCAATCAGCACCTTATCATACAAGCTATGCCCCTTCAATTCATCAACATATGACAGTGAGAGGCATATGAATAACACTAACATAACAGATAAAGACTGAAGAAAGAAGATTATACATATCCAACCTAAGAGAAAAAAAATTGAGATCATTTTGATTGAAAATAAAAAAAATAGAAATAAAAAAACTGTGGGTTGCACAACCTGTTTAAAAGAAAAGCAATGTTATGTCCGATGTTGTGGTTCTGTTGCTTGTGATTAAATTGGTATTTTAGATTAGTTGATACTAGGGCTGGGTAATGACACAAATTTCACAATTCGATTCGATTTTGATTCACAAGCTCGAGTTCGATTCTGAATGCAATTCGATAGCGATTTATTATATTACTATAATATTAAAGGTTAAAATTTGTATAGGCTGCTTACATTTATATTATACCAAAGGAAGTTTACATAATATTAACGTTATAATAGCATTTTAATGATGTAATTGTTTCTACTGAAATATAAACATTTAAATGGTGACTATCATAAAAATATGTACATTACATATTGATAAACAGGTTAAGTAAAAATACAATGAATAAGCAAATTAGTGCATATATATAGCAAAATGCTGCTCTTTTTTTCTGTTTGCCTTTTTTTTTTTAGCTGACTAATGAGTTTTTGGACATTGAATGGCTTTTCTGAGGTAAATGTAACATTACATGACATTATATTGTATTGTTTACAGCTGTTTTATTGATAAATAAACACTGATTGAGCGATTACACGAGACATAAAATGGATTTCGGTAAGTTGTACTGTATCTTTCGGCATACCTTCTGATGTTCATTCATGTTTATTTCATGCTGTAACTAGCAGTAAAGAGGAAGAAATGATCAGTTCATGTGCGCTCTGAGATCCGTCATACCACATTAATAAGCAGCAAAACGGTATTTATTGTTTGAATTTTGTAATTAAATTGACATAATTTGAAAGCTAAGACTTTGTTTCTTATCAAAGCACAAAGCTTATTGTGATTTATTGGATGGGAGGCACGCTACAAAGTTTTGTTTATTCATCAACTGAAAACAGCATAGAAAAAGATCGATTCTTGAGATCAGTTCATCAATTCATCAGTTCATCAATCGATTAAAATCGAGAAATCGATATTTTTAACCCAGCCCTGGTTGATACAAACATCATTGATCTGATATGAGTTAAAAAAGCTAGTGAAGAATTTTTGTCAAGCTAAATAATTAGGGGGGGAAAATGTAGTTAAATTTACAAAAAAGTTGGGTATAAAAAACAAAACTGAAAATCCACCATTCATCAAGGACTCTGGAAAAAAAATTAAGAAATAGTTCACTCAAAAAAGGGAAAATTCTGTCATTTTCATTTTGGGTGAACAACTCCTTTAAATAAAAAATGTTGCTGCAAAAGAACTTATTGCAGTGAAAATTGTTGCTGTAAAATAACTTATTCTCTAATAAGTTACATTTAAACAAAGCATGACTCACAGATGGTTTAAAGGCCATCTGACATAGATACTATCAGTACTTACATCACTCCTGGTGTCTGGAGACGGGTCCTGAGGATTGAGACACGCATGGGTCACCTTAATCACATGCTCCAGCTTGCGGGGCTGTTCCTCCACCTTCGCAGCTAAAAAGAGAGCTGCAGGAGCAATCACCTGTGCAACATATGACATTAACAAAGAGGTTAGATTCCTGTCCAATTCATATGAACGTTTAGCAAAAAGCTTGTCGAAGGATAAGGCACACACATTTCGGTGGAAGCGGGTAAAGGACTGGATCATGTAGAACCGATGCATATACACAATGGCAGTGTTAATTGTGAGTTGTGACCTGATCATCCAAAGTTAAGGATTGGAAAAATAAAAGCATATAAAATCACCATGAAATAAAAAAAAAAATTAAAAAATATTTCTTTATGCACTTATTATAAATGATTTATCTGTGCACATCTTTTTTAAATTCTTGTACCCCTGCAATCTTTCAAAAACAAAATAGCTTCCCCTATGTCGTTCAGCAACATCTCTTCTCTGATGATGCGTTTACTGGCGCGAGGGCGGGGCAACCTGTCACTCACATGACATCACAGCAATAGCAAACCACATCTAATCAAGTCCTACCCTACATTTTTTCTTGTTCCAGAAGCTGTTTCAGTTGGATATACATCACAACAGGAAGAAAAGACTACTGCGACTTCAGTTTCATGTCAAAACAGCACAACAAACTCAGTATTTCATCAGGGTCATAACCACCATAGATATTTAGAAGGGCACATCCGCCCCAAATTTCTAGACTGATATGGGCTTGTCATTCACATTATTTGCATTCAATTCTTGTATTTTAATTAATTAGAGGTACTACCAATTCATTTTATACACATTAGCACCATTATTCAAATATAGAAAGTGAAAGCACCCATTCCTGGCTGTAAATTGAAAAATTGAATTTAACTGCTCTCCATTCATCGAAGGAATGTACATTATTAAACTAAAATAAATCAGAACAACTCATAACATCTCCCCAATTACTATATGTTGTGTTACTGTATCAGAACTTCTCCCCGTCAGGGCAAATCAAGAGATGTTTAATTGCAATACTAACAGATATATTTTGGAATGGCATAAACAACATATAAGTCGAATAATGGAGTGTAAACAAATGGTGTAATGAAGAAAATAGTGGAAAATGGAGAGTGGGAATAGCAATGACACCGGCTGCGCTATTGTTCAGTAGGAGAGAAACCTCAAGCTAGGCCCTGAGGCCTAAACTAAACCCCAAAAAACACAAAACTGGGACATAAATCGTTTATTCCACTCCCCTTAATTCACCAGTTTCACAATACAAAATGTGTGTTTATTGGAAGACCTGTTTCAGGTCATTATAACGTTTAAACTCAACACCACACAAGCCGCCCAAACCGGCGTCAGCAGCTACCGAGAACGACGCCTCACAAACTGAAAAAGATACACGTTGAGCCGCTGTCCCATGTCCTGTAGCAGGTTAGCAGCTTGCTGTCGGTACGAGAGCTCTTTGTCGGGATCAAGTCCCGCTCGGCGAGAAGGGCTGTTTTCGATTTGTTCGCGCGTGAAGTACCATTTATTGTTATTTAGCGAAGGCGAAGGGAACGAAGCCGCCATTACTGAGAAGGACAATGTTTTAAAATCTCTCTGCGTCACAGGAAGCGCGTCATCGCTGGCTGGAATGCGACTGCGGTGTGGTTCGACTTTAACCCGTTCAAACCATAGAGACTATTAATAATAATAAAATAGGTTCAAGTTGGTTTTAACAAATCAAATGCTTTTCTTAAAAAATAAAATTATATAATTTGTGGATAAAATGCTTAGCCAGTAAGAATATTATCAAAAAGTATTAAATCATAAATGACCCATCAGTGAGATCCACTTGCCACGACTATTGAAAATCTTTTTTTTAATTGTTTAATTTGAACATCTGCTGTAACTTTTTATACATATGATAATCATATACATTCTTGCCGTCTAAGATCTGATTTTTTTTTTATTTATTTTTTTTATTTGTAAGTAGGCTTGCCATGTCGTCCAGCTGTCTGCAAAATAAAGGTTTGCAGAGAACTTTTATTTTGACATATCCGTTCCTTACACGTCTTCTTTTTGTTCATTTTAAATCAATGCGGGAATTTAAAACATTCTATTTTATTTCAATATCAAAATGTAGTATAATCGTATTTTGAAAATAAATATTAAATATTTAATGCTTTTGTATCTGAATAAACTGCTCTCAGCATCAACTTCATGTTGAAGAAGCGTAATAGCGCCATCCATTGGTGAACTTCTGGTTGTGTCCGCGAGAGAAAGGCAATGACGAATGCGGAAGTGTTTATGTTGTATGTTGGTTTAGTGGCTTGTAGTCAAACAAAATGACCGAGTCCAAAGCTAAAAATATTAGCGCCATTCCAATCGATGGATTCAGCAATGTTCGCATTACATCATTATGGAGCTTTCTACAGTCTGTAAGTTTACAGCAACATTTTATTCTCTTTGACATAAAGCTAATCGAGACTTTTGTCGCTATTTTTCTGTACATCCAACGCCACGTGGATTAAATAAAGAAAACGTTTTTTTTTTTTACTCTAGGAAGAACAAGTAATAATAATCACGTAATCTTGTTTTCAGGTTGACTGGTCTGAGCCCTGGCTGATTTGTCTGCTGGCCTTCCATGTCTTTTGTTTTGCTTTCACCATCCTGTCCTGCAAATACTACCGCATTCAGATCTGTCATTTTCTCTTGATGGGTGAGTTTGTGCTGTAGTTGAGTTTTTTTTTCTACAAAAATTAACTTTCCAAAAAGATGACAAGACAACAAATAGCTCAGACAAGATGTGTTTTGTGAATTTTGTGCGATTAGATTGTGAAAGCGCCCTAAATATTATGTATTTCATATTTATTTAATTATGTTAAATATATAATTATATATTTACTTTATATATATATATATATATATATATATATATATATATAGGGAGGGGGTGGGGGTGGGGGGTTCTGCCCTTATACCTTCTTTTGAATGAATTATAATTTCATTCTAATTAATAACTAATCATTATATTTTTAATTATTAAATTTTGAAAGAAATGCAAATAAAAACTTTATTCTCTCTATTTCATCAACTTGTTTCAGAGTAACTGGTATCAGTTATAAACATAAACACATTACTCAAATTAATATTAAACTAAATTCTGAAGATCAAGTTAATATTTCTTAACTTTATGAGTGTTACTAATTCATATAATTAATATTAATATTGAACATCAAACTGGTTTCATAGCATTTTATTTACATGAAGCCCAAATTCAGTGCATTTTCCTGCCCTCTTTTGATTGACAGGATATCGGCCCTGACTATCGATAGTGTGAAAATTTGCTTATCAGTGCATCTCTAATATATATATATATATATATATATATATATATATATATATATATATATATATATATATATATATATATATATACTCACTATAGATTGTGTCCACTCCAGTGTTGGGAAAATTACTCTAAAAAAGTAATTACTAGCTACTAATTACATCTTCAACAGTGTAATTAGATTATTGTACCAATTACTCTCTCTATAAAGTATTGAATTACTTATTAATAATCACTTTCTAAATTCCATATCAACTTCAACCAGTTGAACAATACAAGGACCGACACAAAACTGCACTTATGATTCTTTCAAATAAACAATATACATTTGCATAAATTATTCTTGAACTGACCAAAGTATTTAAAGGGAGAAGGTTACATTTAAAGACATACATTTTAACATTACATTTTGATGTTAAATCCACTATTCTTATATATAGGATTGTTCTATAGTCTATATAGTATTTCATGCAATTATATCAAGTAAAAGTAGGAAAAGTAATTAAAATACAGTAATAAGATTACTTAGTACGGTAATTAATTACACCCAACACTGATTGTTGTGATCAACAGATAACAGTATTTCATGTTTTGCAGTCACAATGGTTTACAGTGCAGAATATCTGAATGAGATGGCAGCGATGAATTGGAGGTAGATAATTATATACCCACCACGACCCACTGACATAATGTTATGCATTTTGATGTTATACTGAATGTGTCTGTATTTTGTTTTTAGGTCTTTTTCAAAGTTCCAATACTTTGATTCAAAAGGAATGTTCATATCACTAGTATACTCTGTCCCGCTCTTGCTCAACACTATTATTATTGTGGTAAGGTTTCTTCTTCATATATAATACTACAATATGCATCTTATCTTATTACGTTTACAGAGTATGTTCAAGATTTTGCCCTTGCTTTAAACTCGCTCTTTGTGTTTTAGGCTGTGTGGGTATGGAGGACCTTCTCAACCATGACTGAATTGAAGATTATGCAGTTGAAGAGAAAAGCTGCCAGAGAGAACCACAAGAAAACCGAATAGAAGACATGCACCATTTCCTAATGTTATAAAGTCCAGAGGTAGAGGGCACATATGGTGTTAGTATGAGGTGAAAATAAGTTGTGGTGAAGGTTCTTAAGTGTTTATTTCAGATTGCTGATGGACGATTACTTCACCTTCTAGCAAAAGCTCCATGGAACATGTTCTTCTCAAAAAACCTATTGGACAAAGCCATCAACTGTATTATGCAACTGCTTTGTGTACATATTAATAGATCATTCCAGAGCTTGGTATTGCTTATTTGTTTGTTAACATTGAATGGATTCTATAAAACTCCCTGTTTTCGAGTGCCGAACATGTAAATTGTGTATTTATGACATTAAACTGAATGTTGTTTTTTTTTTAATATATAGATATCGTTTGTTTTTGGATGTTACCACTACATCAGATGCAGAAAAATTATTTAAGCCTTGAAATAAACAGTTTTAGGATTTATACTACATTCAAATAGTTAACTTTAAATTAAATTAGTATGGTGATTACATGATTTGCAATTAAAAAGTTTTCAGTTAGTAAATATGAAAAGAATATTCTCAGTGAAATACCTTCTTTTAACCAGTAGATGGGGCAGTACACCAATTCCCCAGGGTTTTGCAAGTGTGGGTATCTGCAGGTTGGAGTAATGGGTCTTTACAATTGTTTGTGAAAGCTGCCTGTCAGGGTGTGAAGTAGGGTTAGTTTCTGTTGTAGCATTTTTTTATTTCAGCATGCCTACGACCTGCAGATATCCCTGTTTTGGGTATTGCTTAGTCCATAAATGTTGCAGTGCACCTTATGTGGCCAGAGTCATAAGCATGCATGCAAATTTGGACTATTATAGGCATATTTGAAGAGTTCAAGATGATGCAATTTATTGAGCAGATGCTCAAAATGCAAAGCTAATCATTCTGAAAATCATCTGGCCTCAAATTTTTGAGTTTTCGATGTGCAACAACCTAAAAACCAACAGTGCCAAAACTTCAAAGTCACTACCGTCCTCCTGAGGCTGGTAAATGAAATCATACTTCACAGGATTATTTACTTTTCATTCTCCATCAATCCCAACCCTCTCTCTCTACAGGAAAGTGAACACACCGTAGCTGAAATCCAGCTGTGGATTCCAAAATATACTCTGTTTCAAATAGGTGTGATGTTACATGATATTCTTTTCTGGAAAGATGTTATACTAACAATACTCCTCGAGGGTCTTGAGATTGAACGTTCATATGTTTCAAAGTGAGTAAGCTGTGGTGTAGTTGGGCTTTGGCTCTGCATTTCTCTGCTGTGTGAGTTTTCATCTGATTTCCACGCCAATTCTATGGACAAACCGTGAGAGGAGTTACACAGGAACCATATAAAACAGGTGCTTTCTGCTTTCCTGGAAAGCTTTTTGCTTTTAGGGGGGAGTGCTAGGATGTCGAAGACCTGTCCTCTGTGCACTTAAGAGGAAGATAAATGAGTTTTAGGAGTTCTGAGGATTTGTGAAGTTCTGACAGAATAAGTATATAGTGCAACCTCCTGCTGCTTTGTTTAGAACATCTTTTCATTTAACTACCTTAATGGTGCAAAAGTGAGCTAAAACTATTAAATCAACTAGATTTGAGTCTTCAAACATCATAGCAGAACTATGTTTACCAGAAAAAGAGAACAAAAGTCTCCTAAATGAGAAACGTCTGAACTGTGTAATACAGTTTAGGTGCATCATTGTTCTTAATTGTAAACTTCATTCAAACATGATGATAGTATCAAACCATCTTTCACAGCTGTGGATCTTGCAAGCAACATCTGCAAAGTATCCGACTACAAATTCCTAGCGTTTACCGTCGCCAAGAAAGCAAGTTAAATCTACAAAGAAAGAATATCTTCACATCTTCACACTTTTTCTTAGCCACCCCAGGTTGACAATGGATGGCTTTAAAATTTGTTACATTTTTCAAATCCTGGATACATAATGTATCATTAATGCCACATATACTTAAAGGGTTAGTTCACCAAAAATGAAAATTATACCTTGATTTACTGATCTTCAAGCCATCCTAGGTGTATATGACTCTTCTTTCAGCCAAACACAATCAGAGTTATATTAAAAAATATCCTGGATCTTCCAGACTTTATAATGGGAGTGAATGGTAACCTAGATTTTGAAACCCCAAAAAAGTGCATCCATCCATCATAAAAGTAATCCATACGGCTCCAGGGGGTTTATAAAGGCCTTCTGAAGTGAATCGATGGGTTTTTGTAAGAAAAATATCCATATTTAAAATGTATAAACTTATATAAACTATAATTACTGGCTTCCGGTAACGGCTGTACACAAGTCTGCTTCCGACAGAAGAGTGACCTCTGTCCCGACGTGTAACGTAGGATGTAGAAGTAGCGTAAGCTTAGGTGAGAGAGTTCAAACAAATAAGGCTGGGCAACAAACTCAAGCTTTTCTTCTCTTTTATTGAAATCCTCCAATATTTTTCTTTAAAAAATCCTTGTTGTTGACTTTTAATTCGTGACCGGTGTTTTGTTTTGCTCTATCCTTGCTTCTGCATTCGTCACTTCTCACCAGAGCTTATGCTACGCCTACATCCTACGTCAAAAGCTCTGATTGTGTTTGGCTGAAAGAAGACAGCCATATACACCCAAAATGGCTTGAAGGTGAGTAAATTATGGGATCATTTTTGGGTGAACTAAGTCTTTAATGCTGACTGGTAGATCAGGGTTCTGTTTAAAGTCAGCATGAAACAAGTTGCGATAGTATTTTCTTCCCAATTGTTATGTATATCCGAGTGAAATGGCTTCTCGAACAAGAAAAATGTAGGGCGGGACTTGATTTTGTCCATTGGGAATTGATTGGATGGTTGAATCGATATGGTTTGCTATTGGTCGATCTGGTGTGACAGGTTGTCCTGCCCTCAGGGCCTGTAAACACGTCATCAGATGTCACTGGATGAGGGAGGGGAAGTTATTCTGATTAAAGATTACAGGGTCACATGGATTTTAAAAAAAGGTAACCCTTTATTTTGATGGTCCCCTTTAGACAGTCTGCTGACTATATGCTACGTTGCACCTACAGTACATGTCGACTAACTCTCATTCAGTGGTGTAGCGTCTGGGTATGCACGTGCATATGGGCCTGGGCGGGACCCGCCACTGCTCTCATTAGAGTAAGTAAGAGTCCAAAACCCTATAAAACCCGCCAACAGACTAACTAAGACCAGCAAACCAGCTTAGGCTGGTTTAAGATGGATTTTTCAGCAGAGAAAGTTGCTAGTACCACTTGCCTCAGACTGGTATTAGCAAGTAGCAAATCATGGCTGTGATGTAAACGTGTCACATAAACTACACCTACTCAGTGTTTAAAAGTTTATCATTGGTTAAAATTCCTTTCTGGTGAGTATCTAAAAATAAAATGCAGTACAGTGAATTTGAACAAATGGTCAGATTCATGTAAATGTTTACAGAAAGAGTGAATTGTTTTTTAAAAAGATATTTATTTGACAGCTTATGTCTCAGTGTCACCACTGTCTCTGTCTTTGTGCCTTCCATGGTTTACTGTAAACATATCACCGCTATTGATCGGTTGTATGATGGTTTAGTCGAAGTCTATCAGCTCAGTAGGGCAGTGATGCTGCCTGTCTAGGAGCTGCTAAGAGCTAATCAGAGGTCTTTGCTTTTCCCAGCATCCCTGACGTTGACTGCATCCCACTTCCGCCCAGTCACATGACCCAAATGCTACGTTTTCCCATCATAGAGCAGAGTGTGTCAGTGTGATTCTTCCAGAGAAACCGGAGGTGAAACACACACACTTAGAAGCACGTGCCGTCTAGACGTCACAAAACCTCTATTAATGATTTCCTTGAAAGCATCACAAATGCTATCATTGCGTAATATTGGTTTGACTGGCAGGTTTTTGATGCCTGCAGAATATCTGGATAGATCTCCACTAATAATCCAGGAAGTACCATGGTGCTAACAGGAACTGCACTGCCCCACAGCACTTATCGTAATGTAAGGGATATGTTCACTTAGAGGAAATGATGACAGTGATTACAAATACTCCCCGGTCTTCCAGAAAGCAGGAATTTCTTTTAATTCTGAGGCTGATGACTAAAAAAAAAGGATAGATGGATGTGTGAATGTGGATATATTTACATTACAAGCAAATAAGGTTAGCCATGAGATGCACTATATTGCCAAAAGTACTGGGAGACCCCTCCAAATCATTGAATTCAGGTGTTCCAATCACTTCCATGGCCACAGGTGTATAAAATCAAGCACCTAGGCATGCAGACTGCTTCTACAAACATTTGTGAAAGAATGGGTCTCTCTCAGGAGCTCAGTGGATTCAAGCGTGGTACTGTGATAGGTTGCCACCTGTGCAATAAGTCCATCCATGAAATTTCCTCACTACTAAATATTCCACGGTCATCTGTTAGTGGTTTTATAATAAATTGGAAGCAGTTGGGAACAACAGCAACTCAGAAGTCGCCAACTTTCTGCAGAGTCCATAGCTACAGATCCCAAACTTCGTGTGGCCTTCAGATTAGCTCAAGAACAGCGCGTAGAGAGCTTCATGGAATGGGTTTCCATGGCCGAGCAGCTGCATCCAAGCCTTACATCACCAAGTGCAATGCAAAGCGTCAGATGCAGTAGTGTAAAGCACGCCACCACTGGACTCTAGAGCAGTGGAGACATGTTCTCTGGAGTGACGAGTCATGCTTCTCTGTCTGGCAATCCGATGGATGAGTCTGGGTTTGGCGGTTGCCAGGAGAACGGTTCTTGCCTGACTGCATTGTGCCAAGTGTAAAGATTGGGGGAGGGGGGATTATGGTATGGGGTTGTTTTTCAGGGGTTGGGCTTGGCCCCTTAGTTCCAGTGAAAGGAACTCTTAATGCTTCAGGATACCAAGACATTTTGGACAATTTCATGCTCCCAACTTTGTGGGAACAGTTTGGGGATGTCCCCTTCCTGTTCCAACATGACTGCGCACCAGTGCACAAAGCAAGGTCCATAAAGACATGGTTGAGCGAGTTTGGTGTGGAGGAACATGACTGGCCTGCACAGAGTCCTGACCTCAACCCGATAGAACACCTTTGGGATGAATTAGAGTGGAGACTGCAAGCCAGGCCTTCTTGCCAACATCACTGCCTGACCTCACCAATGCACTTCTAGAAGAATGGTCAAAAATTCCTGTAAACACACTCCTAAACCTTGTGGAAAGCCTTCCCAGAAAAGTTGAAGCTGTTATAGCTGCAAAGGGTGGGCCAACTCCATATTAAACCCTACGGAATAAGAATGGGATGTCATTAAAGTTCATGTGCACATAAAGGCAGGCGTCCCAAAACTTTTGGCAATATAATGTATTAAAGATAAGGCAGACAAGTTTTTCTCAGCATGATTTATACCACTGCGTCACATTTAATTTTACTGAATTGTTGCTGTCAAGATCATTGCGCTGGCATGACACCATCAAACAGAGCATGTCACTACAGCTAGAGCTTTTTCTGAAGAAATTTGAGTCACTCAGCAATTTCACAATGCTAGGGCAAAATGTTGCTATGTTAAAAACATTCTGCTTAATATTTTTGTGGAAAACATGCTTTTTTATCAGGATTCTTTGATGAACAGGAAGTTCAAAGTTTGAAATCGAAATCTTTTGTAACATTATAAATGTCTTTGCTTTCAGGTTTGATGAATTTAATGCATCCTTGCTGAATAAAAGTATATATAAATAAATAAATAAATAAATCTTACAGACCAGCATAATCATACTGAATCAACATATTAGAATGATTTCTGAAGGATCATGTGACACTGAAGACTGGCGTAATGATGCTGAAAATTCAGCTTTTTGCATCACAGGAATAAATTACATTTTTAAATATACTAAAATAGATCAAATTGAGTTACAAATACATTTTAATTTGTAATAATATTTCACAATAAACATTTTTTTTACTATACTTTTGATCAAATAAATGCAGCCTTGGTGAGCATATTTCAAAAACATTAAAACATCTTTTGAAGTGTGGCAAAAAAAAAAAAAAAAGATTTTGGGAGCCATGAAGGTCTGCAGAAGAGTCTCATGTCTCATTGTCCTTTTATGCTCCTGAAGTTTAACCTTTATTTAGACCTTTTTTTCTTCACTATGGGAGAGGCTATATAAGAATTAGTTTTTTTAGGGAGTAAGAAACAGAACATTCCAGAGCCAAACAGAAATCAGCCACTTGTTTTTCTCTGTTTTGTCTACCCAAGCCAGCAAAGACCATTCCAACATTGTTTCTAATAGGAAAACATGCGGTTGACATGGGTGTGTGAAGCATCCTCTGCTTTCGAGCACTTGGGAGGGATAGAAAGTGGGTGTTTCTGTCTTTTTCCAAAGATCTGGCCACTTGACGACCTACAGTTAGACCTTCTCTCCCACTCCTCCCTATATCTAATCTCCTTCTCTGCCCTGCATCATGTTAAAGGGCAGCATGTTTTCCCTCCCCCAGAAAGCATCATTAGAGATCGCAGAGGATCCTCTCTGACAGGACAGTATTGTGTGTAGGTTGACTGCGTATGTGATATCATTGAGGAGAACACTTTAGTGGGTGTCTCCATTTGCACTTTAAAGGCTTAAGAAGAGACTCTAATGACACTGCTTCTGTGCAACAATACACATGGACGCTCTTATTTTATTAAAACAAGGAAGACAAGATGGGTCTTTATTCAACCTGAAGAGCAAAGCGCGCTGTCAACAATTATAACAGATTATCATCCTACGCTACAGAAGTATTTCTAAAAATGAACACCATAGAAAATGAGATGAGAGAGAAAAGGAGAGAAAGCAACAGGTTCCAATATCATGGCGTTTGTCTCTATGGTTGTAAAGGGGAAAAGATAGCAAATAACCTCAATAAGAGCTTCTGTAGACATATTACAGTAATAAAGTCAATCTAGTTAGTAATAAGTGAGCTGGTAATGCAGTTTGTGGAGTTGTTTAATCCTCCTCTGCTGAGGTCTTGAGAGATTTAATGTCTTTAATCTTCAGTTGATTTCATCTAAGGCTGTGGCTGAAGTCAGTTATAGTTCTTGTGTTTCTCTTTCTTCAGTGATTCTGCTTGTTAACAGCAGGTGTTCATCACTAATAATGCTCAATCATCACTAAATTAATTGCTTAATGATCTCATTAACTTTAACTCTGCTTCAGTGTTACTTTAACACTCTGTAGAGTGGGATCATATGTACTCTGAGCAGAGTTGATTTTGCTGTGTACATTTAACATTAATAATGAGTAGACGAAATGCATGCTGTCATTTAATACAGTAAATTTTCTAAATTTTCAATAATTATAATTACAATATAAAAGCCAGTTATTTCATTTAGGAAAATACATGTAATCTATTAATAATATTAGATCGCCCAAAAATCATTTATCATTTCAAAAATCATTTACTCAATCATAATAAAAACAAAGAAGATAATAAATACTGCAGGACCTGTGAGAGCTTTGTAAAACAAAGACAACACCAAACAAAGAGAGAACCAAACTGAGGGTTTAAATCAGGGGTGTCTAATCCTGCCACTGTCCTGCAGAGTTTAGCCCCATCCCCAATTAAACACACCTGAACCAGCTAATCAAGCTCTTACTATGGGCTATAAACTTCTAGGCAGGTGGTGCTGAGGCAAGTTGGAGCTAAACTCTGCAGGACAGTGGCCTTCCAGGATTGAGTTTGGACACCCCTGGTTTAAATACATGAGAACTAAACAAGAAACAGGTGGCGAACATAATCAGTAACCAAGGGAACAAATGAGAACATACTTAGAAACCATGACAACCAAGGAAACAGGAACTAAACAGGGAAAGGGAAACTAGCGCTGCGTCCCAATTCACATACTACACATGCTAAATAGTATTTGAAAATAGAATTAGTATGTCCAAAATCGTGGTATGTTGAAATTAGTATTCCAATTTTCCAGTTAGAATCCGAAGTGCAGATCCGTGCACACTCTAATGTCTAATTTTGCCCACAACCCATTGCGCTGTGGACGAGGATTTGATTAGAACTACAAACATGAATAAAATTAACAAAGATGCAATTATGATGAAGTAGTATGTCCCAAAGCTTGCATTCTCTTCTGCTACACACTCAAATGTATGTACTTTTTCTTCACAAAAACAGTACATACTTTTATGGCATTGTATAAGTAGTTGAATTGGGACGCAGCATAGGAAAAACAGAGTGAAATAAACTTTAAACTAAAGGCCCTGATATACTTCAAGCGAAATCGAAGAACGAACACGTGTGATGTCACTTTGAACAAAATCAGGCCAAAACAAAGTTTGCTTGGAGTTCGTTTCATGAGTTCGAAACAGCTTGCCAAAGCGAACTTTCGCTTTCGAACTACCATTCTGTGGCAATTATTATGTAATAGATGGGTGTGGCTCAGGGGCCTCGCCCTCGTTGACGTGGAAATCTTCTCTAGTTCATTTTTTCTGTTTTCATGCAATGTATTGTATAAAGTGCTATATAAATAAACGTGACATGACATTTAATAAACGTTACCGGAGAGCCGAATTACAGAGTGTGTGACACCCTCATGTCATTCCAAACCAGTATGACAAAAGATATTTTGAAAAATTTTTTTTTTTTTGTGTCCATACAATGGAAGTCAGCAGGGTTCAGTGTTGTTTTGGACTCTATTGAGTTTCATTGGACAAATCATTTCATATGGACAAAAACAGTCTAAACGTTCTTCAAAATAAAAAATAAATAAAATAAAAAATAAAATAAAAATCTATCACAAACACAACAGTCATACAGGAACAGGAATGGAAAGTCGTATTTTCGTATTACTTAATATTTTTAATAATTTTAAAATATTTTTTTTTTTTTTATTTGATTTTTTCTCACACAGTATCATTAAGTCTATATAAATTATAATATATAGATGCCTTTATATTTTAGGAAGGGCGTCATGATTGTGAGGACAAGTAGATCATCATATTTGGGGGTCCTAGCATCACAAACTTTGAAAAATCCTGTTTTACAGTACTGAAACCTGACAAACATTATGTTTTCTTTACGTACATTGAATGTCATTCAAGCAAGCAATTAATATGTTTGCACTTATCCCTTAGCCGAGGATTTGAGTGTGTGATATAGTGAGTGTTAAAAACCTATGTGTGATTGTTTAAGCTTTATCTGCTCATATTTCTTTAGATTTGAGCCCTTTGCAGATATAGAGATGTCTAAATCATTTTCGTTGTCAAGAAGTTATCAAGACCATATGAGGTAATAAAGTGAACACACTGAAAATCATTCATGTAATTCAATCATTTAATATGGTCATAAACCCATTTTTCTCTATGCTATTAAATCTAAGCTGTTTATGTTTTCAGTAGCTCCCCATTTGATTGGTGAGCCAATTTCTATATTAATAATAACTGAAAATGTACCTGAAATAATGCACAAATTATCACAGGGTCTGCGCAACATCTCTGTCATGTTGAACTGTGCTTTATTGGGATGAAGGCATGTCGACTGGCTCACCATGTCACAGTTTGTTATGACAAAAGCAGGCTGTGTTGATGCAAAAATAAAACAAAATGATTAATTAATGTGAAACCAGGGGTGAAAAATAAAACAATGGTTCAGGAAGTAGGTTAAATGTTATGAGAGCATTAATAATATATTTAACATGCATGAAAAATGCATGACCTGATAAACACAACGTTTCCTCTTACTCCAAACATGTTCTTGACAGGACATGGCGCAGTGCAACGTGAACTGCATAAATGACGGAGGAAATCATTTAATAGTGTAGGGTTTCATTTAAAGAATGTATCAGATCACATTATTTTTTGTTTGTGAGAAAAGTCTTCACTGGGATAAAATTGTCAGGAAAATCACTGGGTCATTCTCAAGAAACTAACCAACTAACTAACTAACTAACTAACTAACTATCTAAAAAATGATTGTTCTTTACACATAGTAACAGTTCTATTTAGAACTACATGATTCTGAAGACCCTTTACATGCTGAAACGGTTCTTTGTGTTAGAGTTTAGGGTTCCTTTTTGTTTTTCAAATCTGTAACTGTCAAAGCCACATCATTACTGGTTTTCTGGAGCTTAGCCATTCACTGTCAATACACTCTCAACAGGTCAATTATTACTTTCTTAAAATGTCTACAAATTTTAACTTTCAAATTGTACCACCTTGATCACACTATTGAGGTCCCTAGCACTTTCAAAGCATGGTTCTTTAAGGGGAAAAAAGGGTTCTATTTAGCACCAAAAAGGATTCTGTAAGCCGAAGAACCCTAATTTGGTACTGTTTAGTAGCATTTTTCTTTAGAGTGTATACATACATAAATGTCATACAAAACTGCATATAGCCTGCTATATAATAATTCTGTGCACTGTAAAAAAATCAAAAGTTGAGAAAACTTAAAAGTTTAAGGCAACAAACTTCAGTTTTACTCAACTCAGAGTTTAGCCTACTCAACTTGTTGTATTCAGTTTATTCAACAAAAAGTTGAGAAAACTCAAAAATCTCCTACAAAAACAACTCAAAATCTGCTGAAGTTTGTTGCCTTAAACTTTTCAGTTTTCTCAACTTTTGATTTTTTACAGTGTATAATCAATTAAAATGGAATGGCAATGAATAGGAACATGCTAATCTTCTGTTTCATATGAACATGTATTTTATTTATTTATTTATTTATTTTTAAAAATATTTTATTTATAAAGTATACTAATTCATTTTTATTTTATTTTATTTTATTATTTTTATTTTATACAAAAAGAATTTGGGGATGGGGACACACATACACATAAACAGCACCGTTTTGTATTTTGTTTTTTGTGCCACAAATGATTTATCAATAGTATGCTGTATAAAATTATTACATTATTTAATTATTGTAAGTTATTTTTTAAAAAAGAAGATATCTTTAGAAGATTAAATTCTGACCAAAGCATCAGAATAAAACCCACTTTTCATGAATTTTGTCGCAGTCTTCAAACTACACTGTGTATATGATGCCAGCTTCTCTTAAGTCAACCAAATTAGTTTGAATTGGCTCTGAGGTGCTTTACTCATTCATGGAAAACATATAGGTAACTTTTTTCTGTCAGTCAAAGAACTTTCAAATAAATACAGAAAATACTCAGTTTTCAAATTTATGTTTTTTTCCATTAGAACTGAACCTCAAATGAAAGTTTAGAGATGCTTTCCACAAATCTGAGCGCACGTTTATGCTCAGTTCAGGATGAAATGTACCTTTCAGGATGTGGCGTCCCACTCAACCTTCTCCACACTGTATGCTTGTATATTGATAGTTTGATATTTTATTAATTGCCTTTCCTCTGTGTCTCGTCCCTCTCTGATGTATCAACGACATGACAGATGTATGATGTGTATAAATAGTTTTGTTTGCCAAGTTTAGTCACGGAAGAAACATGCTAGGATGATGAATAATACAAACATACAAACGCAAATCCATTTAGTGCAAGCTTTATTTGTAGCATCTTTCTTTGTAATATCTTCCCTAAGGAGTTTTTAGTTTGTATATTCATTAATTATGCACTAAATAACTTGCTTGTGATATGACAACATGATGTCATCAGTGTGTGTCATCACAGACCGTTCTTAATGACATCATCACACGTTCAGAGAGGTCAGTGCATAAGAGTGGTCAGCAGTAACTTTATATGATTAGTGAGTCACTGGTTGAGAAATCAGGTACATTTGTAAATATGAGACGGGACAAATCAATACTGCTCAACTGCAAGATCTTTGCAAAAGCTCAGTGTCTTAAAGGGATAGTTCACCCAAAAAAGAAAATTCACTCACCATCATGTTGTTCCAAATCTAAACCCATAAGACTTTCGTTCATCTTCGAAACACAAATGAAGGTATTTTTAATTAAATCTGAGAGATTTCTGTCAAAGGTGTTCACCCAAAACTCTGAAGCTTCAAAGGCTCATAAAGAGATCATAAAATAAATCCTTATGAATCGAGCAGTTTAATCCAAGTCTTCTGAAGAGATACGATCACTTTATATGATGAACAGATTAATTCAAATATAAACATTGAATGATGAACATACATAGAGTACTCAAATATGTTAAACTGAAGCACAAACACACAAGAATGAACGTCTCATGCATCAACTTCGTTACACTGGTCTCAAAAACCTGGGAAGAAGGAGTAACGCGCTGTCAAAGAGCCCTCACCACTGTGGAAAATGCGCAATGCCATCAAGTTGAGCAGACTCCACCGACATTGACACTGGAGGTGGTGGGCTGGAGTAATTTGCCCGGGGGGACGGACTGAGTCGCTGCTGTCCACCTGGGTCGAGAAGGGGCGGCTGCCATCCGAGAGGGAGCGGAGGAGTCACCGCTGTTTGCCTGAGGCCGAAGCCTGCTGCTGTCCACCGTGATGGGGGAGAAGCAAAGAACGCTGGACTCGCTGCTGGCTCTCTGGACATGGAGAAGTCGTCACCGTCCACCATGCATCAGAGGAGCTAGAGCAATGTCCACCGAGGGATATCCAGCGCCAGGCATCACGGAGGAGTTCACCCAGCTGGTGGAGGACTGGATGGCAGTGCGTTTGGGGAACCGGACCAAGATTTTTTTTCCCTTTCTCCCCTCTCTCGTCTCTTTCTCTTCTCATCCTTCTGTGTCCTTTTCTCTCGCCTCGTCTGTCCTTACCCCCTAGGTGCTACGCCTGCGAGGGGCAATAGGGGTATGTGTCAAGCAGGGCGGGGCCGAGAGCTGTGGGAACGGAGTGATTGCTAATGAGCGTCACCTGTGCGCCCAACCTGATCTCACGGCAATTCGTACGTATTTTACGAGTTGCCAATTTCGTATGAATTCACCCCTAAACCTACCTGTCACTGGGGTTTAGACAAATTGTATGAATTTGTACGAGTGAGGTCGTACTAATTTGTACGAATTAGCCACCTTGTAAAATATGTACGAATTGGTCGTGAGATAGCATTGGTGCGCCACACCGGCCTTGAGTCTTACAGAGGAGCTCCGGAGGGATAAAAGGAGGAGTGATGACACTGAAGGACGAGAGAGGACCAGGCCTGGACTATTTATGTTGGTGTTTTGTTTTAGTTTAAGCGGCAGTCGTCCATGAGGGGCTGAAGCTTTACTTTCCTTTTGTTGTTTGTTTATTTTGTCATTAAAGTTTATGTTTAACATTCTCCGGTTCCAGCCTCCTTCTTCCCTGAAACTTTAACCTCATTACAATCACATAAGCGATCGTGTCTCCTCAGAAGACTTGAGCTGCATCTAAAATCGCATACTTTCCTACTATATAGTAGGCAAAAAACAGCATTCGATGGACACTTTACTATCCCATGAGGCCACAGGATTTATGAATGGCAGTGAAGCGACGCAACTGACGCTGGTAGGTCACATGATAATGACAACATGGTGAAAGTAGTATGTCTGATTTACATTCATACTAAACACATTCATACTATATAGAACATACTTTTTTAGCGGTCGTGGAGTAATTATTAAAAATAAGAACATACTCAAGAGAATATGCAATTTCGGACGCAGTCTTGATTAAATCGCTTGATTCAGTTTTGGGTGAATAGACTTTCACTGGAGGGACAGAAATCTCTTAGATTCCATTAAAAATATTTTCATTTGTGTTTCAAAGATGAACAAAAGTCTCATGGGTTTAGAATGTCATGAGGGTGAGAAAATGTAATGACAGAATTTAAATTTTTGGGTGAACTATCCCTTTAAGCTAGTTTACATTAAAAATAAAATGAAATCAGCTAATTATAGAATTAATTAACTAATATTCATCCAGAAATTTTATATGGCAAAATAAAAAAAATTACTTTTTTTTCTATTATATAAAATTACTTTTTATTTCTTTCTGAGGTTTTGCTACATAAATGGGAAACTCTCTCAGCATGCATGTGATATTTTTAGATCCTTCGGGGTCTCTGACTATTGAAAATCCCATTAGATGTGACTGCCCGTGTTTGTCTCAGAGATCCTTCCGGAAGGGCTGTCTGTGTTTGACAACGTGTCTCAGTTACAAGGCAGATGGGAATATCTTCAAAAAGACATGATGACGCAGGTAAGGGCCACATAGCCAAATCAAATCAGTCAGAAAAGATCAAGATGTGCAGAGAAAGAGAGGAAGGAGGATAGAAGTTTACAATTTTGAACGAGATATAATTATATTAAATAGTATCCATGTCTGGGTCAAACAAACCCATTACTTTACACAAACACACCGAAAAGTTTGAGTTGAGGTGTTCCTCTATTAATTTAATAATGTTTTAACAAGGGCTTTTTCTGTTACAAAGCCTAAACTTAACTATATTTTGCACAGTGTGATGCGTAATATCACAAAAAAAAAAAAAAAAAAATTGAAGTTGTAAATTAAAACAAAGATTATTGGAGTATGTTTTACAAGAGTCTTTATACTTGTTTTACTTGCCATTTCTTTGTATTAGTTGTGAAATTTACTAGCAATTTCTGAGTGAAAATTGTTTCAAAGTAAATCCTGCAATTTTGTGTGTGTGCATGTTTATATCATAGACTGTAAAAAAAAATATGGACAACGCACATCCACTCTCTTCAACTGTAGAAAAGTGAAGCCGCTGTCATGAGAAATCGAGTCCCTCCCAGTAATCTGGTCTCCTATAGTACCCAGGCAGTAATGCCTGTTTAGCAGTTGTTATCATGATGTCTTGACTAATTAAAACCTATTTGACTATTGTATGATGTATATTACATTAAGTGCACAAACAACATGCATGAAATATAAAATGAATGTCTATGTATTGAATAATTAAACAAACTGGAAACACAACCATGCCTAAAAATGTTTATATATATATAAGGATAAGGATTGATGCAACATACTATGTTCTGTAAAAGTAATTTAATATTAATTTTACACAATAATAGCAATGTAGTATAGTATATAATATTACTATCATAATTTTTTAATAAATTAATTGTCATGCTAAGTACACACAAACATCATTAATGCTATGCTAGGACATAACTAACTAACTAGCTAACTAAAAAACAGTAAGAACAAGAAATGCTTGATTTCACAACCAGTGAACCATGTAATTTAAAAAACATTAATGGTCATAACGCATTTTAAACTATATAAATCATAACGTGATTTTGCAGGAATTATAATCAGGCACTAAAAATACTACCCATTAAAAGTCTGTTGAACCAATGGGATCACTCTGGGTCCTAAAGGAGACATGATTACTGGATGGACTCGTTATGTCCCAATATGGCTGTCATCATCGCTGATTCGGGACCTGAATCTGCGCAGTAGTGAGCATGAAGTGGAGTCGTGCGCTATCAAGGCCCCGCCCACACTCCCGCAGAATCGTTTAGTACAGTTTACTGCAGAACAACTCATTATGTTGGTATGAAATAAACAGTTATTGAAATGTATAAATTAAAGTTAAAGCTCCAATCTCCTCCCGAAAATCCAGAAAAAAAGTCTTTCGGTGCCTCAGTGACTACTTCGCTCAGAGAAGCTGTCAATCACAGCTGTCAATCATGACGTCACATCCCCGTTTTTATAGCATCAAATAACTAAGTAAAACCAAACTTATTTAAAAAAAAAAGAACGCTTGAACTTACATCAGAGTGATGATAAAAACTACATCAAATGGCAGAAACCATCTTTGGGAAAATTATTTGAAGTGTAATTTAATTGTTTAGTTTGCTCCTATTAAATTACATGGAGAGGGCGGGGTTTATGACCTATACTGGGACCAACCACCTGGGGGCGATGGAATGTCCTCATAATGATAGGCAGACCAACATGTGTGTATGTAGCAGGTGATGTCCTTGTGAATTATTATTATCAAACTATTATTACTGTTAATGTGGTCAGATCAGAAACATCCGTCAATAAGAGCTCACAGTATCAGCCAGACTGACCAAACACAAAATCAAAACCAAATCCCAAGCAGATGGCTGTATAAACCTTCATATATAATGTGGCACTTACTTAGGAACACTTTGAACACAGACAGTACTTGGACATTGAGTGGCGTAAATTATGCCGACAATTATGAAAATCATCATCAAAGGCTGCCGTGTTAGTCACTCATGGTCTCTTTCAACAGAATCTCTGTGATGTCACTAGTTGATCTTAGTCATCAACTCAAACAGCATCATCACAACAGCTAAATTAATTCTAATATGGATGATTTCATCACCAGTGTTGGTTGTTCCGGCCCTAAAGGCTATTATTGTTTTTGTATAAGGTAGTGAGCATTTATTTGATTGTAGTGTGTATGCGTGCAGGAGGTAGTGTGCGAGCGAAAGCATGCTGAGTGTGGTTTGGCTGGATCAGCTGTGATAGTGCTTTAATGACATGGGGGAAGCCCCAATTCAGCACAGTACTTACTGATATAAAAACATTCACATGCAGCGATGCACACATACACATGTTTGTTTTAAAATCATAGTGGGGAAATTCCAAGAAAATGTATATTGTTTTTATACTGAGCTAATGATAACACATTCTTTCTACCTTTGGCAAGGAAAAAAAAGTAAAACCCTCTGTCTAAAAATGTTTCCAATGTTTACTTTAGGCTATATTTAAGAAACATCACAAGCAACAGCTATAGCTTTTATAGAACAGTTCAATAAACAAGATATTAATATTAGGTAACTTACATTTTAGATACAAAAAAAGTTCCGTTCACACCAAGAACAATAACTATAATGATAACTATATTAGCATCCACAACAACAGCACTTTAAAATGCTTGCGCTCTTTAAAGTTGGCATGAAACGGGAGTTGTGATTGTCTTTTCTTCCTTATTGTGACATATATATGAGTGAAATGGCTTTTGAACAAGAAAAATGTAGGGAGGGACACATCATCAGAGAAAAGAAGAGATGTTGCTGCAAGAGGAAGGGGAAGTTATTTTGGTTGAAGATTATGAAAAATAAATTAAAAAAAAATATTATATTATATGATTAAAAAAATAATGAAGTGCACAGATAAATCATTTATAATAAATACTCCAATATTCCACAAAAAAATAAGAATTGCCAATTTTGCTTACATGGTGACTTTAAAGCCAGGATGACTATGATTGGCTGTTAAAGGGGTCTTTAGTTAGCTTTAGTTTACCTTTAGTTAGCGTGTAATGTTGCTGTTTGAGCATAAACAACATCTGCAAAGTTACGACGCTCAGAGTTCAATGCAAAGGGAGATATTTTCTTTTACAGAAATCGCTTTTTAAGGACTACAACAAACGACTGGTGGGGACTACAACAAGCTTCTTCTCGGGTTGGTGACATCACAAACCCCCAAATTTTCATAAACCCTGTCCCCGAGAACACGCAACAAAGGGGGTGAGGCCATGTTGGGCTGCTTTAGAGAAGAGGAAGAGTTGATTTAGTAGAGTGTTGTTGCCATGCCGTCATTTTACGCCGGACTGCTTCACAAACGAGGGTCAATTCAACGCTGGATTTGCACAAAAGATTAACATGACGGCACATGCTAGTCGATGAGTTGAATCAACTTCACAGCAACTTCATAAATGTATCCACTAACCATTCAGAAACGTCCAGATTCATTCTAAAAGTTGTAACTTCTTCCTGAGTCTCTCCATCAGTGTCCGACTCCGGTTTGAACAATGTAAGGCTGAACACTGTTACTGACAATCTTCATTTTGGCTACGTGAGATTCTCCAGCTTTGTTGTTGTTGAGCAACCGAAGCGCGAGCTGTTAAAGCTTCTTTTGTTGTTGCTCCACAAACATAAACAGATTCTAATGAAGCTTTCAAGCAACACAAAGTAGCGGCATTAAAAAATACACTACAATTCAAAAGTTTAGGGTAAGATTTTTTTTTTTTTTTAATGCATTTAAAAAAAAAAAAAAAACTTTGCTGAACAAAATGATTTTTTTTTTTTTTAATCTTAAACTAAACTTTTGAATTGTAGAGTATTATGGTTTCCACAAAAAAATATTGAGTAGCAAAAACAGTGTTCAACATTGATTATAATAATAAAAGTTTCTTGAGCAGCAAATCATCATATTAGAATGATTTCTGAAGGATCATGTGACACTAAAGACTGGAGGAATGATACTGAAAATTTAGCTTTGATCACAGGAGTAAATTACATTTTAAAATATATTCAAATAGAAATCAGCAATTTTAAAATTTAATAATATTTCACAGTATATTTTACTGTAATTTTGAAAAATCATTATTCCAAACTTTTGACTGGAAATGCATAAGATTTATTTATTTATTTATTCCCTGTTTTAATGTCTGGCAGGCAAAAATCATAATTCGGAAAAAACAACAAAAAAACAACATCTATGCTTGTCAGTCTGATTTTCGTTATCATTCATGTTTTTACAGCAAACAAATATGCATATAAAATCAGATGAGTTACATGCTAACATTTGTTATCAGTAGGGTTATGGGTTTTATAGCTGCTATAAATATAGAGGATGATTTTAGTTCACCTTCTTCAGCCCTTGCTGGCAACACACGCAACACATGACAGTAGGAGTATGATTCAAGCATTCCTAAATATTTTCTGTTATCTAGCTGCAGTCAGAGTGAGAGGGCCAGGGTCAAAGTTACAGATTACACTATGAAGGTTTATTAGGTTCAACTTCATAACACATGCTTAGAAATACTCAAAGAGGAGCTTTCTTTAGGCCCTGATTTAGTTTTCTGCCTACTTTTTGATTGTTAGTGCTGTCGCCATGGTGATGATGGAGGGAGTTCATTAATAACTAACAGGGTGAAATAGAACAGGTCTGGATAAATCCACACATACGCAGAGAAACTAACTTGAGCCACAGACAGGGCATTACGAATGACTCCTCTCTCTCGCTCTACACCCCGCCTCCTTTTCAAAGATGAAGATTTTCTGGGCAGATAATGATAATGTCAGAATGTCAGATATTATCTTTCTATTTCTGTGTCTCAAAGTCTTCTATCTACTTTGCAGCTTTAATGAATGGAATTGTGAATTAGGCCACAGGCTGATGAAGTCGGATTGGATGAAATAGCGTGGGAGAGGAAAGAAACAGTCGGATTGGATGAAGCAATTTTCTCTGAGAATGAATCAGTTAGAGTGTATGATGAATGACTTGAGAGGTGATCAAATGAATGACCAAATCAGCCGGCTTTAGACTGAATTTGATCAGTCATACATCTCAGCTTCTGTAGGCCTATAGTGTAAAGAAAACATCAAACCTTCATGGCATCTGAAACCATATAGTTTGTTGTGGTTGGTTGATAATTTGTTCTGGACTTCTGAGAGGTTTTAGAGAATTTAAATGTACACCATGTATTTTTTTTTTGTTCCAAATTAGCAAAATTTAAATAGTCAATATATCATCAATCCTTTTTCCAAAACGTGTAATCGTATTATGTGTTTATATTTTAGACCTGACAGGAAGGTTTTCACGGGAAATTGCATACATACGCGACTCACCCGTACGTGTCTCTTCATATCTGTAAATAGAGAAAAAAAAAGGTTGCTCCGGCTACTTGACGCGTGTATGTTGTGGAAGTGGCATATGTTAGTTGTCACAACGAGCGCAAAACAGAAGAAAGTCTGCTGGAAAAAAGAGAACGTGACAGAGCTTGTAATAAAACAAGAATCAACATTGGCTTGGCTTTCGGAGATGGCGAGAACTTAAAGATTTGAAATGTTGTAAAAGCGATGCGGAGATGGTGTTTTTATTACTCAACAGGTGAGTAAGTTATTTTATTGAACAGATAAATTGCCATATGTAGCTCTCTAACAGAGTTCATTGTAAAGTACAGCATTATCTATTGTGAAGAGTCATATTCATCCACAGGCAGAGCCAAAGCACAACCAAAACAATGTTCTTCCGCAGTTTTGTTTTTTTTTAACCGCTAGAGGGCCAAAAGTTACATAATGTACCTTTAAATTTTCTATTTAAAGGTACATTGTTTTTATAACAATTAATTTAGTACTTTTGGAATAAATAGGCTATTTGGGAAAAAAGAAATGCAATTTATTTCCATTTTCAAATGATAGTAAAAGTAAATACTTTTAAAAAAAAATTTGAAAAATGTTTACACAGTCTTTTAGAGGTGTGTATAATATGTATCTTTAACTACATGTTGAACAACCACTCAGTACTACACTGATTTAAGACATGCATAGTGAACTGTAGCTACTGTATAATTGATTCACTAAAAAGGACCGACCTGAGTCATTCATTTGGGAATCTGACTACACTTGTTGTTTTTATTTTAACTTAATTATTTTGCTTCATCCTGCCTAAGTAAGCACTAACAGGTTTGGAATGTATTCAGTCCTAGTGGGAAGTAGAAAAGTACACTGATTATTTCAGGTTTGTGGGCCCATGTGCTTCAAAATGATCATAGGACATGAAAAGAAAAAAAAAAATGTTGTCAGCTTGTCACATTCAGCTTATTAGGCAAAGATGACCAACTGTAGAAAGAGAGATGACCATTAGGTCTAAAAGCACTGACACCTATAGATGGAACATAAGTGAACGGTGTGGGTTTTGGTGGTGGTTAGGCTTTAGTACTGATCTGAGATCAGTTATCTATCTTGGCTAGAGTGGTTATTTTGTAATTTTGTCATGGAAAGCTGGTCTTGGATCAGAGTTTGTCTGTGTTGAGTGGGCGTTTAGGGAAGAGAAGTTTGAGAAGTTTGAATTAACCTTGTTCTCAGCCGGTGCCAACATGAGGTGAGATCCTGACTCATGCTGTCACTTTACTATCTCACATCCCCTTTCATGGCACAATGAAGAAAACTCCTCAGCCACTTTTTTGCAATAGTGAACAAAATGTAGTTGTTATCTGCATAACCACTGTCACATGTTCAAGTGGGGCAAAATTTTAAACAACTATGGAGCTATGATGAAAACTAGATATTTAACTTCATAACTTGTTATATATGGATTTTTTTTTACACAAACGCATCGATTCACTTCAGAAGGCCTTTATTAACCCCCCGGAGCCGTGTGGAGTACGCTTTTGATGGATGGATGTGGATGGAGGCACTTTCTTCAGCTCATACTCGTTTGGTAGCGCATTATTGCCATTATAAAGCTTGGATGCGTCAGGATATTTATTAATATAACTCCGATTGTGTTCATCAGAAAGAAGAAAGTCATATACAGCTAGGATGGCTTGAGGGTTTGTAAATCTTGGGGTAATTTCATTTTAAAGTAAACTAATCCTTTAAGAACAATTTGAACATTTATAAATGAACAGAGAGCAGCATTTAATCTAACATCTACTGTCTGTTCATGTTCATAACAGCTGTTCATTTTCAGTCTTCTGGTGAAAAGTTAGTAAGTATTTTGTATTATATGTATCATATTTATTAATTTTAGTCTTTTTACTTGGAATAAAATGGCATAAGTTTTAGCAAAGTCCCTTTAGGACAGGTCATTTCACTCAGCGGCCATCTCTGAAACGCCTCTCGGGCATGCAAGTGCAACTCCTATCTCTTTGAATGGGGAAACATCAAATTCTCTAAAGCTGTTTGCCAAGCTTTCGATTAAATTTCATATTTGTAATCACCAATGAAATATGACAACAACTGTCTCATAATTTTTTTTACCAAACGCTCGAATCATGACAAAAACTGTATTTTTTTAGGCTGGATCAAGCTAATGCGCATGCACAGACCTAAATGCAAGTCTCTTGTGCCTCATTTCTGAGGCGCGCGTCTGACTGTTTCTATAGAAACCGGTGCTTCTAACGGCCGCTGCAGTGACGCGATGACTTTACCAGTTGCCGATTGGCTCTTATTTAGAAGGCGGGACTCATTCCGCCATATTGCGCGTTGCACTTTCTCCCATTCAAAACAATACGAGTGACACGTCTTGTGTTATTCTATAGTCTTTGGTTTTAGTCAAAATTACATTTTTGCAATGATAAAAGTTAAAAAAAAATTACTAGAGACTGTAACTTGGTTCAAGTTCACCCTTGGATTCTTCATTTTCTGTGCAAATGTAATTGTACTTTTTAATGCAAATGCAATATTACTTTTTTGTTATAGATTTCACTGACTGTTTCTGCAGGTTATATCGTTACGACAGTAGGTGGCGACAACTGTCTTTATGGGTGCTTCTCAATTGGAACGCTGCTCCATATCTCGGCTGCCTCTTTATGAAGTGTCAAAGTGGAAGTTGCGTAGACTGTCAATGGAAGGACTGAAATCTCTCAGGTTTCATCAAAAAGATTTTCATTTGTGTTTCGAAGATGAATGAAAGTCTTACGGGTTTGGAACAAAATGGACAACGACAACCACAGCATTGTTAGCACCATTTTCTATTGTTTGAGGGTCCAGTTCTGAAGAGGTGCATGATTTAATTTTAGACTATATAATGGATTAAAATTTCTTTCCATTTTTAGCCTCACAAAAATACAGCCATGTGTTCTAGCAGGAGGATGGTAGTCTTGATACTCTTAATGTCATGTGCTGTTGCCTTTTGCACAATTCAGCTTGATTTGCATTTAGGTAAAACAGCTCAGCTTTAGTTCAATTGTAAAAACATGTCATTCATTTGTGTGTTTTTGCATAGTTAAAAGTGATTCAAGATGCTCTCCCTTACAAATAGCCGCCTCTGCTGTACACTGCAAACCACTTTTGTGAATCATTGGGATTATCAAGGACAACTGAAGCTCCTCATATGATTATGAGATCTGTGCTTAGCTACAATTTCACGCTCATGGTTGGATGATTGTTAGAAATGTTCACTTAAGGGGGAATCCCAGTTTCTGTTCAGTCCCAAGATGTTCATATACACTTGGTTGAATTTAAATACATTCAATGAAATTTGCTTCAGTCATCTTTACAGCCAAAGATTACTACAGCCAATACAAAACTAAGCCTATAATGCTATCATATTTAATATTACTCATAATGGCTGGTTGAAAACATACCAAAAACATCAAAACGAACTTGTCCGTAGCTCTTTGAACATCTATTAGATGATTTTCTTGACCTTCAGTTGACAATTATGTTATATATTCATTTCAAAGTGATATATATTTCTAATATGGTGCATTTGCTATTAGGGAGGTGAATGTGCATGTAGTAAATTTCAATCATTACAAGAAATCTTGTCTGTACTGTGGATCCAATGACTCAAACTCAGACTCAGAGTCAGATTATCTCAACAGAATGTTTCTGCTCCAGACACATTTGTCAACTAGTTAGCGTAGTATGTGAGTCAGAGTTGAAGCAAATTTTTTAGGGGGTCTTCCTGAACCAGATTTGGAAAATGCAGACTGACTTAAGTACACTTTGAAGTCATTCACTTAACCTTTAGACAATATCTCACTCCTGATGTCACATGAGAAGAGGGGGAGACGCTATCAATATTCTGGTTTTCCAAGGTTGTCCAAGCACGCATCAGCGCTCTGTCAGAGAAGGGAGGCTAGGCCTCTTTAGAAATGTATTCAAAATGTGATCAAATTAACACAATTCAAATGCATATAATGCATAAAAATGTAGCTAGGTGAATTTTAATCACTGCACAAATACGAACAAGGAGGCTGGCAACATTAACTTCATTACTGAATTGACCAATCAGAATTAATATTTAAATGAAGCAGCGTAATTCATTTCCATCCATTCGGGCCGAAGGCATAAAGCGGCTTTCACTGCTGTTATACAACAGTCAATTAAACAAACAAATGAATACTGAGTAACTTTAATATTTGAGACACAAAATTGCCAAATACTTTGTTTTTGCTCCACCAGCGAAAAACAGGATCTTTGCATCATTTGTGAATAAATCTGTGTTTTTGAACAAATTGTTTGAATGAATGATTCCAAGGCTCACTCGTTGGCAGTTTTGCCAAGTCCGTGGTTTTCCCGTGGAATTGGGCTACTTTACAGTGTTGCCACGGGTTGGTTTTCATGTCCGCTGGTTGAAGCAACCCTAAATAACATGATATTTAACCCCTGGAATGTGAGTCTTACCAGGGGAACCCCACCAAAAATGCAGATTTTACCCCCCAAGAACTCGATTTTACACCCACCCCACAGCACATCCCAAAGACATTAAATGCATTTAAGGTCTGAACTCAGAGGTGCTAATTCATGTGTGAAAATGATTCTTCATGCTCCCTCCCAACCATTCTTTCATAATTTGAGCCTGATGAATCTTGGCTTTGTCATCCTGGAATATGGCCATGATACGTCTTTCTATATGGTTGTTTAAGAAATGAAAAGTTACACACTCCATCAATTAGGGTTAAAAGAACCGTTGCCAAACAAATAACATGCTAGAAACATAATAATCACTGTAATAATGATCCTGTCATAGACTCTTAAGTATTTGCCTATTTTATCCAAACAGACACTTTTTTTTGGCCAGACTGTGTATATATATGTTTTAAATTGTAATAGTTTTTCACAATGTTACTGTTTTTACTGTATTTTTAATCAAATAAATGCAAATAAATTTGGTTAGAGACTTCTTTCAAAAACTTTAAAACTCTTACTGACCCCAAACTTCCCCTAGATTAATTCGAAAAGTAACAGCACATATATCCTTAATAAAGCTGCAGGATTTTAGGTATAATTCATGTTCTTAGCAATTGTAGGACCAGTTACACGATAAAGTTTATTACTTTCCTTAGAAAGCAGCACTGAAATCAGAGCAATGGAGGTCAGACAGAAGGGTGACTGTCAGCTTTAATAGAGACAGACAGTTTTAACAGTACAAAATTAGGCAGAATGATGGATTATAGAATGATCAAGACCTCAACTTGTGTCTGAATGTGCATTTGATTGGTGTTACAGTAAATGTTTAACCCTCCATCAGGACTGTGGTTTGTGGCTGTGGAGAAACGAGCACTTCTACCATGTTTTTGTTCTTTTAATTCTTTGTTATTATGCAAAAAAACAAGAGCAATTGCAGAGGCTTTTTATTTAGCCATCTAATTGGCTATAATCAAACCATAGATTGTGACACAAGAGACGTTCTCACCTCAACCAGATGTGCCTCATCAGAAATGGATCACAGAGCTCTCTTTCTGTTTCTGCCTCCATTTCCTCACCCAGCAAACTCACGCACACGTATGAGGACCACCAACACACTAATAACTACAACCACGACACACCCACAACCACTCGGACGTCAGCCACTCCTCTCCTGATAGCCTAAATGGTGGTCATAGGACATTATCATTAGTTCTATCAGAGGACATTTTCTCAGGAAGAGAAACAGAGCCATGACAGTGGGTGTGGAAGATGAATCCCGCACACAAATTATGCCGAGACGAGTCAGATGATCTCATCACTATTGATAGTAATGAGTCCAACAGAAAGGAGCACAGATACATCAGATCAAACGGTTTAGGTCATTACCGAGATGCACATGTGCACTCGCAGGCATACCAGACGTGCAATCACAAATACCGCACACAATGAAAATTATACAAATAAGCACACGCATGCCCACACACACGCTATAGAGGCCAGTGTCCACGGTTTGACTTCAAAGTACTCATGTCTCATACGATTCAACTCATTAACAGTCATTTAGCATGACATGATAAAAGTCATTATACATACACACTCCTAAAAAGTTTCCAATAAGAGCAAAAGGTTTTACAGCTTGACAAGTCATCGCTGTATGACAGGTGGTCATGTCAAATGAAAAGTAGTAAAATTGTTTCCATGTAGCAAGTAAATATTGGCTTGAATTTTGAAATTTCATTTTGACTTCCTGAAAGAACTTTTTATTCTTCTTTATTGTTAACTAAAATAAACTAAAACTATTAAAATATTTCTGTTAATCTAAATAAATCTGAAATAATATAAAATATAATTATTAGTTGAAAAATGTAAGCTACACAAAAAACTAAAACTGAAATAAAAATAAATTAAATCTAAATAGCGATATTTAAAAAAAACCCTAATTGACAAAATCACTAAACTAAATTACAAAAAAAAAAAACTAAAATTAACATGAAAACTAAAAATATAAAAATAAAAGCTAATTCATAATATGATTCAGACATCCAGAACTAAAAAAAAAAAAAAAAAACATTATAAGAAAGGATGTGAGAACCTTTTATAAGAGTATGTATATTGTATTGCAATTTATGTTATTAAACATTTTGGCTATTTTAAATATGCATGTTTAAAAGGGACCTATTATGCCCTCATTTAAAAGATGTAAAATAAGTCTCTGATGTCCAGAGAGTGTGTATGTGAAGTTTTAGCTCAAAATACCCCACAGATAATTTTTTATAGCATGTTAAAATTGCCACTTTTTGGGGTTAAGCAAAAACGCGTTTCAGTGTGTTCCCTTTAAATGCAAATGAGCTGCTGCGCTCGACCTAAGAGGGCGGAGCTTCACGAGCTGATTCTCCGGTGTCAGGATTCTGTCAGGACGCACAATAATGTCAGAAACTGCGAATATATGCTGCATGGAGATAGAACAGGTAGTTTAGTTCAATTACGATTATAACTTATATTGTCTTCTTGTTTTTATCCACTATATTAGTACAAGCCAGTTTACCGATGAGATTTATAACATTTATTATACTTCACACAAAATATGAAGCATCTGTTTTTGCTCTAGAAAATCTCTATAAGAGCTTAATAAAACACAGTGCAAGTGTGCATTAAAATATTATTTATAAACTCTCTCTCCCTTGCATTATCATCAAGATACACAGCGAAGTACACAGAAATACTCGTTACAACCAGGTTACAACTAACAGTAAACAAATATATAAAGACCTTATGCCTTTTCGGGTGGTGCTTAATAAACTGGTAAACTTTATATCCGTAAATCAACTCAGATGAACTGTAATAAAGTGCCCTCACCTTTATTACTGCCATATCCAGTATCACACTGGAGACTGTATGTTTTGTATTGTCCCTTTGTAATGACATTCATTCACAAAGCAGTCCGGTGTGAAATGATTCGCGCAGACATAAATGAATTTCGGAAGAGCTGAGGGAGATTTTTCTTCAAAAACAAAATGAATCCACCTCGTCTTCAGTGGCTCAGATTTCGGGAGTAAATGGAGAGAGCTATGTGGATTAATCCATCCAGCTACATAACACCTAAAACGCTTGGGAGACATTCTCGTCAGTGCAGCAATGGCGGACTGTGAACTCGCTGTGAACGCGCTCAGGGTGGTTCTATGTTCAAACGGCAGTGTCTGTCAACATTCGTTGGCGGGACCTGTGGCTTTTGTGACGTCACACTGCCAGGGATCTGGAAATGGCTTGTTCTGAGACACTGCTTATGATTTATGGGGATTAAAAAAAAGGAGTGGTTGGATTTTTATCATTATAGGGTGGTTTTGTACACACACTGCCAACACACATTTATGTCCATACACCATGCAAAAGTGAATTTTGCATAATAGGTCCCTTTTAAAACGTTTAAATGCATATCATGTCAATGTGTAATAATATTTGAATTAGTAAAAATATATTTTTAATGTCCAAAATGTTCATATTTAGCAACTCTGCTATACCACTGACTTGACCATTTGTTGAAAAAGCAACAAAAATTCATCCATGTTTTTAACTTATTAACAGTCACTTAGCATGACATGATAAAACTGAAATAGATTATACATACACACTCTTAAAAATAAGAAAAGGGGAAGATCCTTTATTTTTAAGATATGTGCAGTTTAAAGGCACAATATGTATGATTTTTGGATTAAAATATCCAAAAACCACTAGAACAGTGTTATATATTTTGTTGACTTGTGTACTTACATTATCCAAAATGTTTCCAATAATGTTTAAATCCAGAGAAATAAGCAATTTTAACCAGGACACGGACCGTGTCTGTGCGTCGCTTATCAATGACATCATACCCACGATTTATGCTAATATATCATGTGTTTTATTAGACAGGTGAGCAACTGTTTGGATACATTCATCAACAGAAAACTAATGATTGTTATATAGCTCAACACATTACGTCTTATTATTTAAATCTCATTTTCTTGATTTACCGCGAGTACCATGTTTTACTATGACTAATATCGATCTAGCTTACTGCAGTGTGCAACAAGTGTCTCATAGCAGCCGCTGAGTGAACGCAAAGTAGCATTATAAAAACTTTTAACACACAAATATATCTAATATGATAAAACAGCGCTGTGTTACCCCACATACGCATGACCGGAAGAAGCAGAAGTGCTCGTCTGTGGCATAATAAAAGCTCTGCTGCTCTCGAGACGTGTGTCACGCTCGTCTCTCATTAGAAATCGCTCCAGCGGCCTCGTTTCTGCTTGTACAGCAGTCGGCCCTGCTCTGCTTTATACTACAGTAACGTTAATAATCTCATTCATGAATATGATTTCTGCCCGAGTCCTGTCGGATTCTTTCCACGGGCTGTAGACGTGAAGACAACACCTCCCATGATTCGGCAAAATCAAGGCATCATCAAGCTACACCTTTGTTTTTAATAATCGACCTCTAGCTGTGAAAAATGTTCATATTGTGCCTGTAAAAAAGACATTATAGATATATATACACTACCAGTCAAAAGTTTGGAATCTGTACGATTTTTAATGTTTTTAAAAGAAGTTTCGTCTGCTCACCAAGGCTGCATTTATTTAATTAAAAATACAGTAAAAACAGTAATATTGTGAAATATTATTACAATTTAAAATAACTGTTTTCTGTTTGAATATATTTTATAAAGTAATTTATTCATGCGATGGCAAAGCTGAATTTTCAGCATCATTACTCCAGTCTTCAGTGTCACATGATCCTTCAGAAATCATTCTAATATGCTGATTTGCTGCTTAAGAAACATTTATGATTATTATCAATGTTGAAAACAGTTGTGTACTTTTTTTTTCAGGATTCCTTGATGAATAGAAAGTTCAAAAGAACAGTATTTATCTGAAATACAAAGCTTTTGTAACATTATACACTACCGTTCAAAAGTTTGGGGTCAGTAAGAATTTTTATTTTTATTTTTTTGAAAAGAAATTAATACTTTTATTCAGCAAGGATGCATTAAATCGATCAAAAGTGACAGTAAAGACATTTATAATGTTACAAAAGATTATATTTCAAATAAATGCTGTTCTTTTGAACTTTCTATTCATCAAAGAATCCTGAAAAAAAAAAAAATATTGTACACAATAGATGTTTTTTGAGCAGCAGATCAGCATATTAGAACAATTTCTGAAGGATCATGTGACACTGAAGACTGGAGTAATGATGCTGAAAATTCAGCTTTGCATCACAGGAATAAATTACTTTATAAAATATATTCAAACAGAAAACAGTTATTTTAAATTGTAATAATATTTCACAATATTACTGTTTTTACTGTATTTTTAATTAAATAAATGCAGCCTTGGTGAGCAGACGAAACTTCTTTTAAAAACATTAAAAGTCTTACAGATTCCAAACTTTTGACCGGTAGTGTATATAGATTTAAATGCTGTCAAGTTTACAAACGGACTTGTGTTTATGTAACTCCCACCATGCAAGAGAGCATTTGCTTGCTGAAGAACAAGTGACCCAGTTCAGCAGATTCCTGCACATTTTCTTCTGACAGCATTTGGGATTTTGATATGCGTTTTCTTCATTCTTTTTCATCCGTTGACTAACATTCCTGCAGCTCAGTGTGTTGATTCTTGCACAACATCTTGGTGTTCCACAATCATCAGTCAATCGCTCAGCTGACCCAGCAGAGAATCACTCAACATTTAATGTTATTAAATATTTTGGTTATTTTAAAAATGCATATTTAACAAGTTTAATTGCATTCTGACAATTCACACCTACAGTAAATGCACACAATGGCCATATGTTTATTATATTTACGTATTCATATGTTACATTATATAACATTTTTGTTCTGTTATTTATATATAATTTTATTATCCACAATTTAAGATCTAAATAAAATAAAAATTATTAAAAATATATTAAACTAAAGAAACTTTCTTAATATACATATATATATATATACATATATATATATATATAAATGATGTATTTTTATATAACATTTAAATCTGTTATTTATATACAATTTTAATGCCCACAATTTTTTTTAAAATCTTATTATATTTTTGAACATGAAAATTATGAAAAGCATATGAAATTAATTCTAAAATTATTATTATTTTATAGATATATTTGAATTCCCCCGAAATTTTTATAACAGCTTTTAACTTTCACTGACCGTTTGTTGAAAAAACGACAAAAATTCAATCATGTATTTAATCATTTCAGGCCGTTTCGCTACCCGATTCCTGAAAGATGGACAGAGAGTGAGTGATACTGATATGCCTGAGATCTGCTCATCTTCAACACCTCTCCTCCACAGGTGTCTATCTGAAACTCTTCTCTCTTGCTTGCTGATTTTGGCTTGTAGCTGTTGTCCTAACTTAACCGTTACAAACTTTTTAGAAAATCCCTGACACGTCCAGGAAGCTTCCCATGCACGGCGTGGCTGCTGTTTCCCAGTCTTACAACAACAGCTCAGCGAGTGTATGTAAACAAGACCTCTACACTCGGCTCCATCATTTCATATCATAACTATTTTCTTTTTGATAGGGAATGTGTTTTGCCCTCCCCTGATGCTAAGTCCCACTGGAAACGTGCACACACACACACACACATTTATACAAAGCATTTGGCAGGGTTGTTTGAACTATGTTACAAAAAAAACCTGTTGCAACTGCAAACAGCATGTCTTTTATTTTGTCACTCGGCACCACAGATCTGCATGAAAACAGTTCATAAATAAAGGCCAAACTGACAGTGTGACATCATTCAACAATCCTTCAATCTGTTTATCTGCTGGATTATTATAACTCATTCTTACAAAAGACTCTTCTGACACATAATCACTCATAATTTGTGATTCTATGCCACATGACAATTTCAAAATGCATGTAAATAATCAGCAGGATCACGCATGCCTTTCACAAGTACTTTAGACACCTCTGTGTTTAATACACCTGCGTTCTCGAGGAGCCACACCTATCGGCACTTTGCACATAGTTTAAATTCATTTTCAAATAAGACCACAATCGTAATACAAAATTGTAATATATATATAGACACCCAAAGTGCGCGCACATAAAGCTGCCTCTCAGTAAATTGAGTTCCTTTTCGCTGCTTATTGCGCTTAAACAGTCAAATAAACACACATAATGTGGATCCGTGCATCAGGTCTTAAAGTAACAGCAGCTTAATATACCTGCTGCCAAATTATGAGATTATATTAAAAATATCTATATGGCATTTTTTTCCCCATGGTATCGATGTCAAAATTGTGGCCAGAGAAAATGCTGAATGGCTAGTAACTTTGAAAAACCACTAGCCATAGTGGCTGGTGAGCAAAAAAATTTATGTCAAGCCCTATATATACACACTAAAAAAGTTTGGAATCGGTACGATTTTTAATGTTTTTAAAAGAAGTTTCGTCTGCTCACCAAGGCTGCATTTATTTAATTAAAAATACAGTAAAAACAGTAATATTGTGAAATATTATTACAATTTAAAATAACTGTTTTCTGTTTGAATATATTTTATAAAGTAATTTATTCCTGTGATGCAAAGCTGAATTTTCAGCATCATTACTCCAGTCTTCAGTGTCACATGATCCTTCAGAAATTGTTCTAATATGCTGATCTGCTGCTCAAAAAACATTTATTGTGTACAATATTTTTTTTTTTTCAGGATTCTTTGATGAATAGAAAGTTCAAAAGAACAGCATTTATTTGAAATATAATCTTTTGTAACATTATAAATGTCTTTACTGTCTCTTTTGATCGATTTAATGCATCCTTGCTGAATAAAAGTATTAATTTCTTTAATTTCTTTTCAAAAAAATTAAAATAAAAATTCTTACTGACCCCAAACTTTTGAACGGTAGTGTATAATGTTACAAAAGCTTTGTATTTCAGATAAATGCTGTTCTTTTGAACTTTCTATTCATCAAAGAATCCTGAAAAAAAGTACACAACTGTTTTCAATATTGATAATAATCATAAATGTTTCTTGGGCAGCAAATCATCATATTAGAATGATTTCTGAAGGATCATGTGACACTGAAGACTGGAGTAATGATGCTGAAAATTCAGCTTTGATCACAGGAATAAATTACTTTATAAAATATATTCAAACAGAAAACAGTTATTTTAAATTGTAATAATATTTCACAATATTACTGTTTTTACTGTATGTTTAATTAAATAAATGCAGCCTTGGTGAGCAGATGAAACTTATTTTAAAAACATGAAAAATCTTACCGTGTCCAAACTTTTGACTGGTAGTGTATATATATATATAAAAGTTACTTTTAAAAGTAATGTTACAATATTGTGTTACTCCCTAAAAAAGTAACTAAAGTTTTATGGAAAGTAATGCATTACATTATTTTTGCATTACATTTTCTAATCTTGGCTGGACTTGCTTGGCATACTCCACATATTTTACTACATTTATGGTTACTATGAATATGAGCTTAACTTTTTCCCCGCCATTGACAGAATTTTCCTTCAATTATGACACAACACTTCCCCGCTATTGACGGAAATTTCTGGCAATCCATGTTTTCACTGTTATACAGTAGGGGGCACTATTATGCATCTTCTGAAGGAGTACAGAATCTCTGGATCAAAACACAGACGAGGAAGAAGCAGAAACAAGTGAAAGAAACATTGCACATTGCATGTAAAATAACGCAATCATCAAACATTAAACAACATATAAATCAAACCTGCCTAACGTTACTGAATAAAATGTTGAACCCATGAGGATTTTGCATGCGTTGGGGGTGTTGATGGACATTCTGAATCCCATCTGGATTTAATCTTTTACAAAAACTTGATTTTCTCAGCTCGTTGTTCAAAATGTTACTTTTTAAATGAAACTTACCCACATTCAAATTTTAATATAAAAATGCATAAGTGCTAGAATAAAAGTTTTTGTTGTTGTTGTTTATTTAAAAGCAGAGGCTCTATTCTTTCTTTTGATATATAGTATGTTCAGATATTCATAAAAAAATATTCTGGGGGCCATGAAAATTTTGTGAAAATGATCAAAAATGTCTGGCAACTTTTTTTAAAAAAAAAAAGACACTGGCGGGGAAAGAGTTAATTGCATAACATGACCTAAAGTTTAATTATATTATTGTGTTAAGAGGGTGCATGTAAACATAGTTATTGATGTTGCTGTTTATTTGGACATATTGTATTTATGTTTGTATATATCTTCAATAACGTTTTAGTCTATTATAGACAGTCTCCAGGTAATTATAATCAATCAAATGCAATGAAATGTAATAATCTGTCTTGCTTGAGGGACAAGTATTGTTTTGATGTCAGTGTACTTTACCTTGGTTACAAAAGGCTCATTTGCTCTCATTGAGGAAACAAACAAATTAGCCAACAAAAACCCACACATCTTCAACAACATCCATTTAACCTAAATATAGCCTAATTTGTCTTGTAAATTCTTTGTCAAAGAGCTTCCTAGAGGTGTAGGGCTAAGTATCAGGGAAAGAGAGAGAAACAAAGCCAAAAATAAAAAACAGATTGTCTCCCAGTTTAACTTTGACTATTTTCTATACATGCAGTTGCCTTCCTCGAAGAAAAGAAAAGTAAAATATAGGAAGGGGTGGATAGCTTGTCATGTTAATGTTACTTAAAAATATCAGCCGTTAATATGGCAGCCACAGAAATTTATGTCAATTTTGCCAGCAGAGCCGTGGAGATTGCAGAGAAGTACAATTCTATGGACTTCACCAAGAAGTTCAGCCAACATGAAATAAAAGAACACAATAAAAGAAATTTATTGGACCTAAAGAATCCCCAAGTGGTCACATAAAAAATACTTCAGCATCCAAATGCTAGCAGAAGAAACTTTTTGTCCATTTCAGATCTGAGAGGACAAAGGAAGATAAATAGACAAACCAGATGGGCAGTCTGAGAAAGACTCCAACAGACGGAAGAGGTGAATGAGGATGCAATGAAGAGAAAACTCAAATGGTGAAACTCTCTGTTATGAGATTGACCATCGACAACGCCTTATTTCAAATGCAAGAATGAGATCTGCACATTTAATACTGCGAATGTTGTGAAATTTCAGAATGAGAAAAAAAGAAATGTATGGTGTACTGCAGTGCAACCAAAGTTATGCAAAATATGTCATGTAAGAATGCCATAATTTCAATTCAGATGAACTCATTTCCCTTACATGTGTTGTTTGGTTACAGTAAAGTCTATTCTGATGGGGCCTGGTGTTTGCCCTTCAAAACTCTTCAATGATTTAGGAAGGAGTCCTTTGAATTATACATTTACAGATATTTACAGTTCTCTCAAGGTTTATTTTAATTATTTGGTACAGGTCGAGAAGAGTTGATATTCAAAGATATTTCCATCACGCCCTGTTCCTAACTTACTAATTTGTAATTTAATTGAAGTTTCTATATAAGGTTTATATATAAAACAGCACTCCCTACAGCAGCTTAAAATACTTCACCCAAAAAATAAAATAATATTTTTTTAATAAAAAATCTGTAGTGATAATTATTTTTTACTGTAATTTATCTTATAACATTATAAAAAAATATATTATATTTAATAGGAAAATACATATAGTTTTATAGTAACATTATAGTAACAGTTAAAATTATGTCAGATGTTGCTGCATGACCCAGCACATTTTATGATATTTTATTTAATACTTATTATTATCAGATATGTACATTAAAGTGTTTAATGCTACATTGTTTGTAATTTCTGCCGTACTTCTCAAATATCATTTGCGGATGTGCATATTAAAACTTGGCACATGAAAACCGCAAACATAATTTTAGATTTTATTGCATGAACTGCTTTTATGTTGATTTTTGGAGCCTGACATCCTCTGTATATGTAATGAAAATACAAGTAATTTTACAGTAACACATTGTTACTGCAAGTCAAACATTTTCCATTTATTTTTTTCATCATTTTCAGTTGAAACCACTAAAAGGACTTTTTCCCCCCCAGATTTTGCTGCATGATCCATCACATTTTATGATATTTTATTTAATACTTATGCTTCTTGTAATCAGTTATGTACATTAAAGTGTTTAATGCTACATGATTGTTTGTTATTTCTGCCATACTTCTCAAATATCATTTGGGGATGTGCATATTTAAACTTGGCACATAAAAACCACACAAAATCTTAGATTTTTGGGTGAACTATTGCTTTAAATGTCTTTTTTAGGCCTACAATTCATGAGGTTTGAACAACCTTTCAGAGACTATGCAGTCTAGATCTTCAACCAGTATGTTGACAGTCAATCTTTAGGTCTCACTGTACAGAGGGTTTTATGATATCTGTAGTATAATAATTTTATCATGTGTACCTGCCTTTATGAGCACTTCACTTCACTGATAAGATAACCACACACATTAAACTGTTTCCATGTAAACAATCCAAAACAGTAGAAGACAACAAAGTTTTTAACTGGATAATGTTATGTTATTATAAAAAGCACACAGATTCAGAGGCCATGTGCAAACAGAGCCTTCCTAATTTAAACATGGATTTCCCTCATCTTGTTCTCCTCAATGTTCAGGTTTAATTTTGTGCATGACATTAAACACTTATGGTGTTAGGTGTTGGTCTAATTGACTTCTAGGGGCCCTAGACGGCTGGCTGCCTACCTTTGTTGAGTCCGCCCATGCACAGATCACCATTCGTGACCGGGATGGGAGCCAAATTGCTCTGTTCTCTTTTGCTTTGAGGGAGTGGTATGAACGAAAGCAAACACAAACTAATCCCAACTCACTTTTCTCTGGTCTGTTTGGCTGACTGTTTCTCTTGTGCTATCATTACCATTACGCAGAATAATTACATCAGCTGCAGCCACTTCCAGGCATCGATCTGTAACTCGAATCAATCCTCTGGAGACACAAAGGGATGAAATGGTGATCTATGGTGGTGTATGAGGGGAAAAACCTGACTTTCAGGCACTATAGGAGTTCCAGTCTGTGCAATGGTGGGGACAGTTCCTGGTATAGCAACATCTCTTCCTGCAAGCACAGCTTTCTAAGTGCTCTAATGAGATAGTGGGCAAGAAAAAATGTCCATGGGATGCTTCATGTGAGGAACGGGAATTTGAAGATGTGCAGCGTATGTGTAACGAGTTTCTAATTAAAGACACGGCGATGTAAGCCCACGAGGGACGACTCCTTCCGTCTGGGAGACTCAATAAATTGGCGAGAATCGACGGCGAATGTTTCGAGACGTTCAAGACGAGCGGCGCGCGCGCTCAGTGTCCACGAGGAGCTTTCACTGGAGTTTTCTCAAGTCACGGAAACATCAGAAGAGAGTCTGACCACTCAAACCTCCCACGCTTGAGTATAATAAAGGACGATTCGCTTTAAAGGATAGCCCTCTCTCTCTTTCCCAGCTCGTTTTGCGAGCATTGCGTGGGGTTATATAGGCACCGGACGCCCGAGACTCAATAAAACACAGCGCGCGCTTAATCGCCTCAGGCTGTGCCGATTGAGAGAACCGTCCTCAGGTAGGTTTACTGGAGGCATTTATGACCTATGGTGATTCTTCTTTAAACATGTTTTTTATCACATCACGACTAACCTTGTAAGCTTACACCTTTTTTACGGAACTATCTTCATATAAAAAATGGATTGTAAATTAAGAGAAAATCAATGCGCTTCTATTGGCTGTGATGCTTTAAAGGTGAAAGTTTAGTTTTGTATGTTTATAGTTTAACTAGTATCTACAGTACCAGTCAGTTTGGACACGAACAACTGAATGTTTCTCATCCCAGATGAAGAGTTTATAGCACAGATGTCTCTTTAATAGCTTAATGGTGTGCTCATTTAAATCGAATATATGTTTTTCCATAAAACTCCTAAGAAGACATAATGAACAATGATTCACATAAAGTAAGAGTATGGACAATAAAATTCAGGTGCATCTCTGAAACGTTTGATTGCATATGTGGGTATCTTTCCAAATCTGAGCACAGTTTGAGACCACAGTTTGTTGAAATCAGTAACTCTAGAGAAAACACGTGTGAGTTTCTGGGATCTCTTTCTCTGGGTAAACATCTGAGGAGCAGGAGACTTCTTCAGTGATATTGCTGAAATAAATGAGTTTTGATGACTTTACTATTGCCCTAAAATATTTAAAAAACGACTTCTGACCAGGTGTGTCCAAACTGACTCATAGTGAAAGCTAAATAGCACTTATTTTTTTAAGAAATCGTAAAAGCTTCCAAAGTTTATTTTTAACGCAAAGTGGACTTTTGCATCTTATAAACCTTGTTACTTCTTCACCAGGACCTGGGCAGTGCGGGACGTGCGCGCACTCTGGTTACGGGAGAGATGTGCGCGCTGCGGGCTCCGGTGATGGTAATGGGGCTCGTAATGTTAATCTGTACCTCCGCACAAAGCGATAACAGCTCGAACAAGGTCGAAAAAACGTTCAGATGGATAATGGACATCAGGAGACAGGTGGAAAACAGATCTGACGATGCGAGCGCGCAAAAGACGGAGAGTGCGCTTGAGCCAAAGAACTCTCATCATAATCTCAAAACGGAAAGTGGGGAAACAATTTTAGGTAAGCAGAGCGTTAAATGTCCATAAACTAAAAATGTAGGAATGTCATTGCATTGGACAATAAAATGTGGCAAGTTGCATTCATTTGAAAGAAGGATATGATAGCACACTTTTCAAGAAAAATGTTTAGGATTTAAATGTTAAAACATGTTCAAAATTAAGACAAAATGACACTTACTGGTTGTCAAATGTTAGTGGGACATGTCCATGTTTACTACCGAAAAACTGACTTCATGCATCCACTATAAATCACCTTAAAACCAGTTGATTAAAAGTAATTTAAAAATGGTTCTAGCATAATTTGTTGCCACTTGGTTTGCTATTTTGTTATATAATGCAATTAAATCACACTCTATATTCCTTATTTTTCCTTGACCTACATTTAGGAAGGTTATGACTTACCCACTAGGGCACAAGCCAAAATTTTAACTCTCAAAGCATTAGGTGAAACAGTTTTGCATTGCACCTGTTGTGTGCCGAGTCAGACACGTGGTATTGGTGATCAGCGACTCCCAGTTATGTCTCTGGCCTACATAGGATTTTGCCACATAAGAGACATTTAGTCATATGTACTTTAAATAACTACTGCAGATGCATTTGTGTCGAATGAACAGTTATAATATTGGTAAATAGGTGATCATGGTGTGTACAGAAAGGATCTAAACCGCATAGTCAGGCCATTGGGGAATGTTGAGCTGAGTATTTGAGCTTCAGAATCATCCCTACGGAAGGATCAGCGGATATCCAGAATTTGACCTTTGAATGTTTTTTCTCTTTGCAGAAATCTTTCCCAGAGACCTCAGAAAGAAAGAGAAGGTTATAAAACACTTAACAGGTGGGCAACTTTTGAGTTTTCTGTGACCTCAAAGCAGTAAAGGAAAACAAATGTCTTTGAAAATTTTAACTGGGCTGTTTTCCTTCCATCAGGTCCTCTTCATTTCAGTCCAAAATGCAGGAAGCATGTCTACAGGCTTTACCATAACACCAGAGACTGCACCATCCCTGCATGTGAGTACAGTCAAGCATTCCCATCTCTGCAGACCACACAAATAGGTTACACCTGCCCACATGCACCACCACCCTCTACAAACTGTCTTTATATTCATGACAGTCTCATGTCGGCTAGGTGCCCGATTTACCCCTGCACATGGAGTTTTAACACAGAAACAGTATAGGCTACAAATTCAGGACTCATCCAGCTGATTATCCAACTCATCAGGCTTTACTCCTGTCCTCAGACTACAGAAGGTGCGCGCGACTCCTGACACGACTGGCGGGGAGTCCGAGATGTCAAGAGGGATAACTTTACCAGGTAAGAGACTTTTAATTCCTTTTTGGTTACACTTCATCTCAATAGTCCACTTTACACATTCTACTAACTATAAGAAACTTCGCAACTACATGTCAGTCACCTCTCATTCAGTTGCAACTACATGTCAGCTAACTCTCATTTGAGTGTTAGTAGACTGTTAGGTTAGGGTTAGTAGAATAAGTTGACATGTACTTGCAAAGATACTGTTGGGGAACCATCAAAATAAAGTGTTAGCAGATATTAAGCAGACAGTCTACTAATACTCTGCTAATACTATAATGACTGGTAGTTGACATGTAGTTGCAAAGTTACTTATAGTTAGTAGGATGTCTGAAGTGGACCATTGAAACAAAGTGTAACCCTTTTTTCCTCACTGAATATAGAAAAATTGAGAGTGACAAGAAATTGGAGAAGAGAGGGGGACTGGGATATACAGGGTTCCCATGGTCCTGGAAAAGGTCTGAAAAAAGTCACGGAAAAGCCTAAATTTAAATATTTAAATTATATATATATATATATATATATATATATATATATATATATATATATATATATATATATATATATATATATTCATGCTATCAAATCAAGTAATCGCATCTAACATAGAAGTTTGTTTACATAAAATATATATATATATATATATATATATATATATATATATAAGGGATGCACCGATACCATTTTTTAAGGACCGAGTACGAATACCGATTACATGTCTATACATTTATCGGTCTTTGGTATCGGGGGTATTTTTATGAGTACGAGTACAAGTACATGAGCTGGGTATCGGGCCTGATTCAATTTACCAATGAAGACTTAAAAAGTATTAGTAAAATAGTAAAAAATGGAAAGCCTAAATTTAAATATTTAAAACATATATATATATATATATATATATATATATGATTTAAACATATAAATTTAGGCTTTTCCATTACTTTTTAAGTCTTCATTAGTAAATTATAATTATTATAAATTATATATATTATATTGTATTTATATATATATATATATATTCGTGTTGTCAAATCAATTAATCGTGATTAATCACATCTAACATAAAAGTTTGTATATATATATGTGTGTGTGTGTATATATAATACATACATACACATATATAACAAACTAGATGCGATTAATCGCTATTAATCGATTTGAGAGCATGAATATATATATATATATATATATATATATATATATATATATATATATATATATATATATATATATAAAAGTAAAACAAAAACTAAAGGGATTTATTCTGCACATTCAGAGAGGATGCATGCAGTTAAAAGGTTTTATGACTGAGAACACATTCCAGGATCAGATAACTTATCCAAGCTATTACAGGTAAACCTCCGTGTCTTAGCGTTAAGATCTCTGGGATGTTATTTAAGCAGGTATACAAACTTTACATCAATGCTTTACACTTTAGTGCTTTGGAGACTACTTTGGAGGGAGTGCATGTAACAAACCCTGTTTCCCAATTTTTCACAGAAGGGAAAGAATTTTCTGATGCATCCAAGTGCACACATGTATATGAACACAGCCAAGTCTGAAACATCACTAAACTTCACATCCTTTATCAAGCAGGTTGAAGCCAAACCAGAGTGACCCAGAGAAAAAAAAAACAGCAGTCAAAGTGCCTTTGGACAAGAGAAGAGAATTTAAACCAACACGCAACATTCCACATAATCAGCATATCACGTCCAGAACACTGCTCTGCCTCTCCGGAGAATAGATGTGGGAAAGAATTGATAGAGCAGTAAGCGGACACAGAATAATGGGATGCACTTGCCCAAGGACGCTATGATGGACTCAGCATGGAGCCGATGTTAAAATACAGGACGTCAGAGAAAAAAAGCAGAAAACGCATCTGGCGTATTGGGTTCTGAACCTGTCTGCCAAAAAAGAAAACCATTTTCCATCGTTTCATCATGAAAAAAGGGATTGCCACGGTTTTCGTGTTTTGTTCTCAGCAGATAACCAGACTCATCACAGTGCTGATGTTTCGTGTGACATGCCTCGATGGGGTTACAGTTCAGAGATGTGACGAGAAACTGTCCGTTAGTTCATTGCAACGAGAGAGCTTTCCTTTTCTCTGTGCTAGAACTGAAACCCAGTTAACTGCATGAACGTTTCCTTTCGCTTCTGTTTGCCAGCAAACGGGCTGATCTTTGCAGTAAAACCGTGACCAAAAGCTTTTCGTTTTTGTGTGAGACTATGAGTGTATGACTGTGGAATATATTCAGTATATTTTGGTATGTAAATATTGTACAAACAAGACTTACAAATCCTATAACAAACATATAAGCGTCTGACGTATGACTGCTTCGTTGGGATATGTATATTTAAAAGACAATATATTTAAATAAATTATGATTGTTTAAACATTGTCGTCTTTAATATAAAAGTATAGCAAAAAATTAGAGGTTAATCTTTTGCAGCATAAAACATAGTGTCTAGTTTAACAGCTTATCTTGGCATCAGAAAATATATTTTTAAGGGAGTTCAAGACCTCTTATCGCTCATGGTGGATGCTTTGGATGCTTCTGAGATATTGAATTTTTTTGTCTGTAACCACACCAAAGATAACGGTCAACTTCTGTTGCTAAATATCGTAGCGATGGGGAAAATTCTCCAGAGAGTTCCCACAAAGATGAAGAGAATGAATGAGAGAATAAAGGGAAAAGTGGTGGAAATAAACATAAAATGGCACAAGAGGAAGTAAGTCATGAGGCAACCATCTTTCCTCATCCCTAATTAACCAAAACAACTGGGACAAACACAAAGAAACAAGGGGAAAAGCCATAAAACTGTCATAGAAATGTACTAAAATTTTGCTGAAAAGTCTTGGTCTAAGAGGAGGAAAAAGAATTACAGGCGAAAGTCATTTCAACATTTTTAGCTGGTTTATTTCAGTGAATTTCCTCTCTTCAGAGGGTATGGTCAACAAAAGCAGTTTACCACTGCACAAACAGCATCCTATGACATTTCATTACAACTTATTTTACATTTAAGACAAAGTGCTTCTCTAATCTCTATACGTTTCTATCATTTGGTTTGCATATGAAGACACTGTTGTTTCAATAAGATATTTGACTATCACATGATGAGGTGTTGCAGGTTTCAGGAGTTGGTCGTTTGTTATGAGTGCTGCTCCAGGAAGGCTTTGCAGCACCTCACACACTGTTCATACACCGTCTCAAAGTCTTTATCACTCCCCTGCAAGCGAAAAACAAACAGAAACCATTTAAGACACCAGATCAAAAGACAGCACAGCTGAAATGTACTGAAATTTACTGCCTATGTTTTTTCTCTAGAATACTTATGTGCAGTGTTGGGGGTAACGCAATACAAGTAACTTAAGTTATGTAATAAGATTACTTTTTCAAGTAACTAGTAAAATAATATTACTTTTTCAATTTACAACAATATATCTAAGTTACTTTGTTTTCACATATATTGACTGAAGCTTTCCCGTCCCCATGTTGAGAGAAATAAAGTGCAGTGTTGTGTGCAATGTGAACATGCATTTACTTATCTCACTTGCACAAAAACATTCAGTATTCCTCAAAATGAATAAAAACAGTGAAATGCAATCTCAGAATATTATGCAAACCTGAAATAATTAACTATATTAAATTATACAAATATACTTTATGTATTAAATCTCACTTTATTAACCAATGTCTTTGCTGCTGACCTTCAATGATCTAATTCAACCATACTAATAAACAAAAATGACTTTAGATTTAGAAATAGGAGTGCTGAACCTCCCTCTCCTGTATCTTATTCATTTCACTTTTAGTGTGAAAGGGCCTTAACATTTCCCAAATCAGTTAGTTTTTTAGGGAGTAACGCAATATTGTATGACTGAACTGAAAAAATACTCTTTTTTTTTTTTTTGCCTAAATTGAGCTAAAAAGTAATACCTATGAATTACTGTTGTCAGATTGTACACATTTCATTAAAAATACCTTCATTTGTGTTTCGAAGATGAATGAAAGTCTTACGGGTTTGGAACGACATGAGGGTCAGTAATTAAAGACAGAATTTTCATTTTTGGGTGAACTAACCCTTTAACATGCATTTCACTCTAACACCATGTCCTAAACAGATGCGTGATAAAAGTTATCTTTTCCATGTTAATTGGAGGTTTTGTCCTAACCAGCCACGACGGCGACACACGACGATTCTATTTTAGTTTCTATTTCTCTGCGACGTCGCGGCTGAAACAGCAACACAAAAGTATGGCAATGATAATATATTAGGTACTGTTTATGTGCTTTATTTAATGTTAAAAGCGTCTAATGTGAGACTGAATATCATTCTGTGTTCCAAGCTTTTTAGCTGTAATGAAAACAACACTGGCTAATTCACCTCAGATCTTGAAAATAAATAAATGGGCACAAGAACATTCAAACTGTCAACTCAATGCGAACAAACAAGTGTATTCTATGACAAAGATTGGTTCAGTCACTCCGTATGTACTTTAAATAATGTTTAAACGGTGTAATATTTATGAAATTTACTATGTACATTGTGTCTGCTGTGCTCTTGCCGAGAGAGCCCGCCCACACTCTCTTCTGATTGATTTTATCGCTTCTCATTGTCGCATCGCGTCTAGTGTCCCTGAAATCTTATCGCATCGCGTCTGGTTAGGACACGGTGTAAAGGCGCATCCGCTATACTTTGGAGATGACGAGTCTGCATCGCCAACTTCATCTTTGCAGCCGACACTGATTCAGAAAACGCTAGTTTATTAATAAATTGTTAAAATGTTAAGACAGTCTTGTTTTTTCCAACACACTGATAATCATTACTTTAGCCGGTGCACTGCGGCCAACTTTATGTGCGCTTGAGCGCTTAATTCATATTTTAAATGCTCATTATTATGGTTTAGTATTTTTCTGTAAAGTAGAAAAAATTATATATTTAATATTCTTGCTCAGACCTGAAACTGCAACCATTTTCCGATACCACTCCCCAACCCCAATTATATATCTAATTAGATAAATATCATAAATGTCCTTCTAGTCAACTAATGGCTTAAATGAGCGACTACTATTCGACTAGAAATTTTTTTAGTATGAAGCAGCCCTAAGCATTTGGCTGGTGAATTGGAACATGCAGCAATCATAGTCCAGCGTAGAGGCCAGTTTCCTATTCTGCACTGGCAGAAAGGCCTACCCACTTCAGCCAGCTGGTTGTCTGCCATAAAGAAATACTAGAGAGGAAACGTACAACTTTACACCTTTCAGCATGCCAAGGATTATCTCCAACAAACTCAGCGTGGCTGTGACCCACATGTTCTGAAAGCCTTCAGCCTAGTGAAACATCTTCACAATGTGTACTTAATCAGCCCTTAGACATCTCATCTAAAAGCGAGTTTGCTGACCTTCACAGATGTGTCTTGGAGAGCTGGTGGTGTGAGCGGGATGACCTGACAGCGTCTGGAGGGGGAATGCTAATGATCTCAGTTGGGGTGGCCCATCAGGGACTTTCCGATTTCTATTTCTCAACACACTCAGCCGTTCCCTCCCTATCATCTCTCATAATCGACATTACTCCCTTCCAAACATCAGTTTTGTGGTTTAATCTGTTGGCTTATCAACTTTCTGTCATAATTGGGTGTTTATGATACTTTTTGACACTAAACACCTCTGTTTAAAACATTAAATAATACTCTTACATTGGCTTTATTTTAGCAAACAGAACACGCACACAGATCCATCCAGAGTTTTTGGCCTAATTGTTAAAGGGATACGTCGCCCGAAACAAGTTATAATTTTGGCATCATTTATTCACCACCTTATGCTGTTCCAAACCCATATGACTTTCTTTCCTCTGTAAAACACAAAATGAGATGTATTTATTAATGTGGACACTCTTTTCCATGCAATTACAACTGAAGGAAGGCTAAAGTTCTCAAGCTTCAAAAAGGATGCAAAAGCACCATAAAAGTGGTTGATCCAACTTTTTATCTACACTCCAAGTCTTCTAAAACTTTATAATTCCTTTGTGAGGAACAGTCATTTGACATTTGATATTCAACAGTGCTTTGCATCTGCCTGCATTGACACCATTTTCTTTAAGAACTGCTGTGCAGCCAAAATTATATACCAGTTATTACTGTAAAGCTGCTTTGACACAATCTGCATTGTAAAAAGCGTTATATAAATAAAGGTGACTTGACTTGACAGTTACAGATTTATTATACCATTTTGTAAATACCCATTTTTGAGTGCTAGCAAAAACATGCTGTTTTCATGCAATGCAAATGAGCTGCTGCTCCCAGCCACTTTCCAGAAGAGGGCGGAGCTTTAACAGCTCGCGCTTCGGTTGCTCAACAACAACAAAGCTGGAGAATCTCAAGCAGCCAAATGAGGATTGTCAGTAACGGTGTTCAGCCTTACATTGTTCAAACTGGAGTTGACACTGATGGAGAGACTCAGGAAGAAGTTACAACTTTTAGACGTTTCTGAATGGTTAGTGGATAAATTTATGTAGTTGATGTGGAGTTGATTCAACTCATCCACAATCCACTGCGTCTTCAGCGGCTCAGATGTCAGGAGTAAATGAAGACTGTTATGTTCACTCTTACATCCAACAACAAAACAACTAAATCGCTTAAAGGGTTAAATACTTTTTGTGCGCCAAAAATAACAAAATAGCGACTTTATTCAACATTATCTTGTGATGGGCGATTTCAAAACACTGCTTCATGAAGCTTCGAAGCTTAACAAATCATTTGTTTCGAATCAGTGGTTCAGAGCGCCAAAATCCCATGATTTCAGTAAACGAGGCTTCGTTACGTCATAAGTGTTTTGAAAATTCAATAGTTCACATAACTCTGGCAGTTTGATACGCGCTCCGAACCACTGATTCGAAACAAATGATTCGTCATGAAGCAGTGTTTTGAAATCGCCCATCACTAGATATTGTTGAATAAAGTTGCTATTTTGTTATTTTTTTGGCACACAAAAAGTATTCTAGTTGCTTTATAATATTAAGGTTGAACCACTGAAGTCACATGAACTGTTTTAAATATGTTTTTAGTAGCTTTCTGGGCATTGAAAAAGGAAGTGTTATTGCTGGCGATGCAGGCCTCACTGAGCCAACGGGTTTTACAAAAATATCTTAATTTGTGTTCCGAAGATGAACGAAGGTCTTACAGGTCTGGAATGACATGAGGGTGAGTAATTAATTACATAATTTCATTTTTGGGTGAACTAGGGTTAAGAGACAGTGACATCACTTTGTACAGAATCTGGGAACGGCTTGTTCTGAGACGCTGCTTATGTGCTTTATGTGGATTAAAAAAAGTAGATGTGGGTGGATCATTATAGGGTGATTGTGTACACACAATGCCAACACACGTTTATGTTCAAACACCATGTAAAAGTGAATTTTGCATAATAGGTCACTGAAAATCTTGATCTCGTTTAAGAGACTTCATTGCAGAGGCAGCAGTGTCCGATTCATAAACAGGTCATTCTTTTGAGTCAGATCTTTTCATTGAATCAGTTCATTCAGTTATAAAACGGTTCCGAATGATTTGTTCATGAATCAGTCCGAACTGGGTCTCTTCAATCATTGTGTATCAGTAGAACATCATTTTTTTGTCTGTTCCTCAAGCAAATCTATTTTATGACTATACTTGTAATATTGCATGAGTCATAAGAACTAATTTTATTTCTTTATCCTTTGTAAAATTTGAAAGCCTCAGCCCAAATCACTGTAACTGCATGGACAAAAAAAAAAATCCTATTTTTCTGATCCAAGAAAGAGATACAGGCTATGAATGACACAAGGACAGAATTTTCATTTTTGAGTGAACTATTCCTTATAATCTGTCCTCACCCACAGGACATTAATCCAGTACGTGTTGACAGTTTGCAGAAACTCTGCAAACGGAGTACGCCTTAAACACACACAGATATCCACTGAGGAATCCTCATTCTTAAACATCAGTCGGGGGCCAGGACCACACAATGCATCAAATTCACTCTCTTTTTTTTTTTTAAAGACCTAGACAGAGGACATGATTTATTGGCTGATTTATTGGATAAGTACATGATTACATCTTTATCCAAGCACACCACAACCAAATAAGCAGCTTGCAGCATTCCCAAAAAGTTTTCTCTACACGATCAACAACCCTCAAACAACCACAACACTCACACACACACCAATAAACTCTCTTGGAGTAATCTTAAAGGTGAAATGTGTATAATTAAAAATATATATATAAATATAATTATTAAAAATAATGAAATTGGTGAAATACACAGAAACAAATAGATAGTCCCATCCACAAGCTCACACCATTAGTTGAGCCAATGCTGTCTGTCAATGTCGAGAGCGTCACAGTGTTTTCTGGAAAATCAACCTTACCCACGGTTGTCTTTAAACATTAAGCTGGGATATAAGTATTTCAGTATCTAAATAAGTAATATACAAAATGTGAAATTATGAATCATCATGAATCACACAAGATTCCTCCTTCCAAACAATGATCGTATTTGAAGATGAATGTTAAAAGAGTGATGGTTGTGGGAAACAGCTGGAGTCGGACTCACAGCTGGAATAGCGAGTGTGGGATGAACCCTAAGACATCATATAAACTCATCATATGATCTTAACTGGATCTTTACAATAGAATTATATATATATATATATATATATATATATATATATATATATTTTTTTTTTTTTTTTTTTTTTTCTCCATATATCTCTGGAATATATGGCCTTTTGCCACTTTCATTGAGTATTTGGCAATAAATGACCAGGATTTGGGACTGATCCTGCTGTGTGCATGTGTGTACACTTACATAGTACGGATCTTGGATAATAAGCTGTTTTTCAGGATCGTAGGAGCCGAGCAGCTCAATCTTGGCTTTGCTGTTTTTTATGCTGTTGGCCTTCTTGTTCAGATCTCTGTAAGAAAACCATAAACACAGCTTAGATCCTGTACAGCCAGTGGACTGATGCATAATCATATCAATGGTGAGAGTTCTTTCAGACTTATTCAGGAGTATGATTTAAGCACCAATGAAACTTGACAGGATCTGTCTGTTCTTTCTGCAAGTCTCCCAGGACCAAGACATTGCAACACACACACAAACAGCTGAAAAAAATCTAAATAAATAATTCACAACAACACACATAACACCTGGGTACTCATAGCTGGTGTGGTTAATCATGAACGACGAGACTATTAAAAACAAACAATAACCACTAGGAGTGTGCAAAACTAAATATCTTCAAACTAATCTGTGGGTTGTCTGAAACAGGAAAAAATAAAATAATATAGATGAATATATTTAGTGCACCAACTGTACAAAATTTGACATTACTGTTTCATTCTGGATATCATGATCTTAATCAAACATTATTCTACTGACATTCAGATTCACCTGACAGTGACTGAATGAGCTCCTTAAGAGATATTCACATAGGATTTTTTAATTTAATTACTAGACAAAGCACAACAAAATTCAGAAATCTCAAATAACTTGTGCCGGGGGTTCAGCATCTTGACCAAGACTCTCATTAACTCCCCAGTTCAGGGATCATCCCTTCCGGGTTTGAACCTATGACCTTTAGGATTACCAGCTCAGACCTTTAATCATTAAGGCACACCACCCACTCACATATCGTCAAAATATAGCAGGAAAAATACAAATGACCTTACATATATATTTTCAATCTTGATTAACCCAAGACAGATAATCATCACTAAAGCATGACTGTGAGATTTATCGCGTCAGTCTGTTGTGCTGAGCGACAGAGAAGAGAAAAACAGAGACATAGAACCACAAAGAAAAGACAAGGAATCTAAAGAACTCAGTAATCTTCTTAATAAGCACTGGATCTAGCAGGAACATGTGATTCCGACAATATCCCCCCGCACCCCACCCACCCTAAAACGACCCTCCTGCCCCCAGACTCATGGTACTCCCAGACTGCTGACAGATCCATGATATAATTCATTCACTAAGTGTTGCGATAACATCAATCATCATTCTCATGTCCGAAAGACAGGCTTTTCAGCATCATTACTCCAGTCTTTAGAGTCAGGATTGATCATATATAGGCTATCCTTGGTCGGCCGCTCTCTCTCGCTTTGCGGAGCTGGTGAGCGGAACTCAGAAAGTATGATTATAAACTATAAATGTATATATATATACACACACATTTTAACTGTATATATGTATACACACACACACACACCAATCAGGCATAACATTATGACCATCTTCCTAATATTGTGTCGGCCCCCCTTTTGCTGCCAAAACAGCCCTGACCCATCGAGGCATGGACTCCACTAGACCCCTGAAGGTGTGCTGTGGGATCTGACACCAAGATGTTAGCAGCAGATCCTTTAAGTCCTGTAAGATGCGAGATGAGGCCTCCATGGATCGGACTTGTTTGTTCAGCACATCCCACAGATGCTCGATTGGATTGAGATCTGGGGAATTTGGAGGCCAAGTCAACACCTCAAACTTGTTGTTGTGCTCCTCAAACCATTCCTGAACCATTTTTGCTTTGTGGCAGGACGCATTATCCTGCTGAAAGAGGCCACAGCCACCAGGGACCGTTTCCATGAAAGGGTGTACATGGTCTGCAACAATGTTTAGGTAGGTGGTACGTGTCAAAGTAACATCCACATGGATAGAAGGACCCAAGGTTTCTCAGCAGAACATTGCTTAAAGCATCACACTGCCTCCGCCGGCTTGCTTCCTTCCCATAGTGCATCCTGGTGCCACGTGTTCCCCAGGTAAGTGACGCACACGCACCCGGCCATCCACGTGATGTAAAAGAAAACGTGATTCATCAGACCAGGCCAGCTTCTTCCATTGCTCTGTGGTCCAGTTCTGATGCTCACGTGACCACTGTTGGCGTTTTTGGACATCCTGGCTGGTCTGCGGCTATGCAGTCCCATGTGATGCACTGTGTATTCTAAAACCTTTCTATCAAAACCAGCATTAACTTCTTGGGCAATTTGAGCTACAGTAGCTCGTCTGTTGGATCGGACCACACGGGCCAGCCTTCGCTCCCTATGTGCATCAATGAGCCTTGGCCGCCCATGACCCTGTCGCCGGTTCACCACTGTTTCTTCCTTGGACCACTACTGATAGATACTGACCACTGCAGACCGGGAACACCCCACAAGAGCTGCAGTTTTGGAGATGCTCTGACCCAGTCGTCTAGCCATCACAATTTGGCCCTTGTCAAACTCGCTCAAATCCTTACACTTGCCCATTTTTCCTGCTTCTAACACATCAACTTTGAGGATAAATGTTCACTTGCTGCCTAATATATCCCACCCACTAATAGATGCCATGATGAAGAGATAATCAGTGTTATTCACTTCACCTATCAGTGGTCATAATGTTATGCCTGATCGGTGTATATATAACTGTATATATGCACAAACAAACACACTCATAGGTAATGCTTTTTTGGGGGTGGGGTGAGGGTGTCATATCTTACACAAGGCACCAGAATAACCAGATTTAGAGTTTTCCCACCACCAAAATCCCAACTGAACCCCTGCACATACCTCAAGTTGCTTTCGTCCATGCAGAGGATGTGATCAAAAGTCATGAAGTCATCTTTGGTGACCTAACAAACAGAAAGACTGCATAAGTAACGCATGTAACACTTCATTCACATTGTCCTGCAGTGACCCACTAAGCACGGGCCAGTGGTTTTGGCCCACGGCCACCCCCCTCTCTCCATTTTCCTTTCTAATTCTTCCCGTCTTTCACCAAAAGAGGAAAATCTGCAGCCAAAAGAGCACGTTGCTGGCTTGGACAGGCTCCAGGGAACATAAGTAAAGGGCCAGAGAGCGAGTAGATGTGCTGTCTTTGTCTGTTCGAACATTCGCTTCCCTCACTCAAGACATGGAGTTAAGAAACGGATCAAAGCACATCTGTGGCTGCATATATGTGTGTGCATATATTGAGCAAGAACACATGATTCATCTGGGACGCCACTGCACAGAGTGAGCCATAACAGGAATATATGATTCCAATTTACGAAAACAACAAAAAGCAAAAACTTGAAATCATGAACAACATATACGCCTGTTCCTTGTGGCTACATGTGTTTTCTTGTATAATTGGGGGCTGTTGATTTGTGTGAGGTCAACGGGACAAAGATGTCTTTAGTGTGAGCTCAGCTCTGTACAGCCCTGTATGAACCTGACCTCTAAAGGCCGAGCTAAAGCCTGCCCACATGACTGGAATATCTGACTGACGGCTGGAATATGTGGGTGGAAAGCACGCGAGTTAAGAGTTTCTCTCAGCCTGACAGTAATAGGCCAGACCATGTATATTTCAGGTAAGGTGATACAGCAGTCAACAACTTAGTGGAATAAAGATCATTTCAAATCTGTGATTTCACTGTTTATTAAAAGTCTCTCAAAAAGCATTTGGCTCTGATGTGAGCATACACACATACAGCAGGGTTACCAAATCTGACAACATAGCATTAGAAGTTACCGAAATCCAGATTTTGACCCTGCTGTACTTGTGTATCTGTTCACAGCAGACCAAAATGCTTTTTTTAAAAACAGAATAGAGAGGTTTAGACATCAGACAATGTGTCTATAATAATAATAATAATTATAATAACAAAGTAAATTAATGTAAAGCTTGAATCCATTTATTAATGTTTGATGCATAAATCATCAAAATGGTAAAACACAAATTGAAAAAAATTACAATCATAATGAGAGAGAAACAACACTCAGACAGCTTGTCTAAAAACATTATTTCTTGAAGTACATGTTTTACCACACCGTTCACTAGACAAGACTGTATATTTACGATAATGAACAGCAACCTCGTCCTCTACAAGTCAGATTTCTCTAGGTCACTGATTTCTGCACTGTTTCCTACTGTTGTCACACAGCTCAGCTACTACAGCCACTTTAATTTCCCTATCTACCTGAAACTAAATTATTGATAAATTATTGATTGTTCCAAATATCAACACGGAATTTCATATATTCAGACCAACGTGCAGACTGATGTTGTTTTTATTCAGCAGTTCAATAAATAAAAAGTTAACATCGATTAACTTACGTTTTAGACACAATATTTCGAGTTACGGCTGATTTATACTTCTGCATCGAGTGTATGCCGTAGATACGGCGTAGGCAGTTTGTACCATGCGCACCCTACGATGTAGCCTAACGTGCAATTCTTCAAAAATGTTCCAACTACTGTGTTCGAAATCGCCCCCTATACCCTCATCCAGTATTCCCTACATTACTCCACTAATATAGTCCACTTGAAGGAGTGAATGAAACGAGTGAGTGAATTCGGACACTAAGTGCGCCAGAAAGGCTGTCGATTTCGCATAGTTTGTGCTTGCTGTTTAAAGCTGCAGTCCGGCATTTTTCCTCTTTGTCGCCATCTCTGTTTGAAACCTGCAATTGCAGTCATATGCAGAATTGTTATCGTTACGTGCGTTGTGCATCAGCACGACTCCTCAGCGGATGTATCTAATGTTTGCTGTCAATCACTACACCGGTGTGGATACTGTACTTCAGAATCACAGATTCTACGTCTTGGAAGTATGACCAAAATAAGAATTTTCACTGGAAAATGTCATCTGAAAAAGTAAGTAACATTTCTGCCACTTCAGTTCTGACCAACTGAGGAAAAAAGCATTAGGCCTACAATAAATCGTGCTGCCAATGATGATTAAATCTAACGATAGCTTAGTTCGGATCACGTCAAACCGTGCAAATTATTATTACTGTTATACTTTGTTCTCAAATTGTTAATGTTAACAACATCAGCACTGCATGACTATGTGTATTTAGTGTATATTAGTGTTACCTAGATTTCAATTTCTGTAGCCACTCCGCAGTCCGAAGTCTTTTGCTTTTTGACTACGGGTGAATCTCCAGTTGTCACTGATGATTGTCATTTGGATCTTTCTGGATTACAATCCACCATCAAAATGATACGTTTAATTATTTCAGCTGCTGTGAGAACAGGCTATAAATGATCCGCTACAAGCAGCATCCTCCTCACCTGATAAAGCCGACTAGCCTGGACTCCTTCTTTCTGTTTACAGACGTGACGTAATGATGCAAAGACGAACTGCTGCATGCTCGAATTTCCCGTGGAAATCCACCAGATCGCTCTTATTATAAAACATTATTACAAGCTTACCGTTGTGAATCGAGCTAAGATAATGAGATAGTTTTGAACACTGGCTGGATATGTACTTGCTCAAATTGATTTTGGAAAATTTTTAACCAAAAAAAGTTACGGACTGCAGCTTTAATCATTTGAAATGTAGCAAACTGGCAGCTCCAGTAGTAATGAATATTTATGTTAAACTCTGCCATGAAAACTAGCATGTACAAACCTTAATTAAACGATTTAATGATCAATTAAAAAGGAAATTATACCTGTATGATATTATACTGGACCAGCACGGTTTGGAAAATGAATGGATGATTGATTCAGCTGCGGGCGCCATCTCCTGGCGAGACGCGGGAATTCATTCAGTGTGCGACTCTCACAGTGCATTATGGGTATTCTCTAGCCATTGAGCGTGCATCGGTTTTACACTCGTTTTTGCAGTGCATTGTGGGATTGAATGAGTGCACTCAACATCATCCTCTATGGTTTCGGACACCACTACAAATGGCTGTCTCCTCAAATAGTGCCCTATTTAAGGGTATAGGGGGCGATTTCGGACACAGCCAGCGTGTCAATTCTAAGTGGACCACAAGCGCTGTGATTGGTCTGCTAGAACCCCTCCGACGGGTCAAAAAACTGGCGCGGAGCAATAGGAGAAGAGCGAGCATTTTCAACTTCCATAGGAATTAAATGTGGACAACGGCGCAGAAGTATCCACCTTATTCCTGACCAAGCGGCAACCTCCCCCAGTTTCTTGTGAAGCTAGTACGGAAGTGACTTAAACTGCAATTCATCAACTGCCCGCTAGGGACAGGCTGCAAAAGAGCAGAATCTCATTGAGCCCCATGTTAAAATGGCCAAGTTTACAGCAGAAAAAAACATGTTTACAGCCTGGATCAAATTGCGGTTTTGGTCTATACTGCTAATTTTGTCCTTCATGACAACTCTGAGGGGGGTGAATTTTTTTATAACTCATCCGTTTAAATTATATTAAGCCTTAAAGTTCTGCATAAGTAGGGGCGTGGTCACTTGAGTGACGGGAATTGCCGCTGCTGTCTGTGAGGCGTCACCTCAGCTAATTTCAGCCACTGAATTTGGCATCTCAGCTGTATTTGTGCTTTTTTCTGGATTATTTTATACAATTAGCCAAAATAATATGGCTTGCTGCGTTAATAGTCGAGACTTGAGACAGATGTGCGTCTGATGTGCAATCACGCAGAAGGTAAACAGAACACACGTTGTTGGATCGTGGCATTGGCTTAAAGTTTTGTTTGTGAGATTTACGACAATGGCGGGAGAATATTAAACTCCGACAGCACTGCTTGGATATTATAACTAAAACTGCTGCAGTATTTTGTTAGAGTCTAGTGTACGATCATATACAGTTTTACATCATAAACGGTGCTCAGGTTGCATAATTTCTTGAAGAATGATGATAGAGAGCAGATCATTCAGAAGAAATGTGATGCAAACAATGGATAATATATAAATATTAAATGGATTTAACGCTTTTGTGGACAAAAAGTAGTGTTATGTTTTGCAATTGACACTCTGACATTTTACACAAGTGCCACGGATTGGATTCATCTCGCGATCGCCATTTCATTATAAAGGTATGAAGTCCTGTTTGATTTTTCGTGTTGTTATCTGCACACCTGACACAAATTAATTACTGGTGTTGGAGCATCTATATCTTAAAAAAGACTCCGTATATTGACAGTAAACCTTTAGAACTTTCTAATGATATAACTTATCTTCATTAATATTTTAGATAGTATCTAAGATAGACAGATAGCTCCTTTGCCTGCTAACATGATCACATCGAGCTAGGTGGGCGTGGTTTCAGCACCTCAGTTCCAAACACGTCCCGCCTCTTTGCCCATTTTCAGTTATCCGGGAGTGACGCGCAGCTAAGATGGCAGCGGCCTCATTTTCGCTTCAAAAATGATCTTCAGAAATCTACGGGTGACGTCACGGATACTACGTCCATATTTTTTTACAGTCTATGTTCCTGACTAGCCTACTGCATTTCGAATTATGGGTTGCACTTCCGGTTTGGGGAACTTCCATTGAAAAAGACTGAAACGAATCGTTTCAAATCATAAGGTTGCCCTACAAATAAAGCTTATCCAGGAGTTTGACTGAATTAGCTGTCAATTTTTCTTTCATGTTTTATTTTTAGACATCGTGAGAATAACGTAACACTTGGTATTTTAACGTAACATTTTATAACAAGAATATCTATGGCAAGAGCTCTTTTCAGTCGCTCATAATTAGTCGCTTTCTATGCTCATAATTATTTTCTTTTGTCCCTTTGCATACCGCTGTAATAGTATGAAAAAGGACAACATATGCTGCACATTTGTGGTCTGTTCTCCCGATATAATTTACGATATATCCCATTAATAATTCACTGGAATGCATGAAGAATCTCTTGTTTTTCTCCTCAAAGCCTCATGTCTCTTTCCAGGTTTGTTTTCAAAGGTAAATACAATTTATTATCTGTAAAAATGATGGAAGTCACTTTGAAATAGTATCACGCAATGCTGAAGTTCATGAACATTTTTTATTAAGGCAACGTATATTACAGAATACAGATATATATATCACTATAGTTATATTTAACCCGTCCGTTATTGCTGTGGAAAGAATCGCGCTTTTTCATGGTCTGTTGAAAGTACTTTGTTGATGCTTTTACACTTTTAAATGTCCTTTTAATGTTCGTTGGTTGAAGGGTGAGTAGAATAATGTCATCTCATTGTACCCAGTTTTTAAAAAACGTATTATTGTGTTCATAGAGCGAGCATTTCACTGACTGTTTACAGCTTAACGGAAGTTACACCCATAATTCGCGCAAAGCGTCATGGGGCGTAGGAATAAGGTGGATAAATTAAAACAGACGCATAGCCTATGGCGCAGAGGCTCCGGAGTAGGTCCGAAGTATAAATCAGCCTTTACTTTATCTGTTTTCTTCGCCAACTGAAATAATACCCAACAAAGGCAAAAGTTGCATCTCCTAGCAACACAGTATAGAGTACCTCAGGGATGACGTGTCTTTGTAGGCCAACCCAGAAGTTAGCGGAGCACGGGTTCCCTCAATCAAAAGCCTAAGCATTTTTCCCATAGACTTTTGGAAAATCGCAAAAAATAAGCTCTGTGTTTAACAAAGGGTTATGACACTTAGACGTTTCGTCTATCAAGATAATCTTTACAAGTTAACACAACATTTATACATTTTGAAGCCTAAATAAAGTCATCAGATATAAAAAGCTAACAGTAGGCTAAACGGACTACAGCACACCATGGTCACGGATCAACGTCACCACCACCAAGCTTCCTCAAACTTTATTTAGAAAACAACTTCATTTAAAAACATACTTGCTGATTATGATCTGCGCTGTGTATGAATACTTATCTACTTTTTCATGAGAAATGCTATCCAAATGTCCTGTTTGTCATGATGACGTCTAAAGTCCCTGCCAAAGGAAGTAGTCCCTTTTAGCAATTTGTTAGCAACCGCCGTTTTTAAGACACAATAAAGGTTTTAAAAAATCATAAGCGGGTTATAATTGGTGTGTTTTATGTCACAGATCAAAACGTGAAAATATTTAGAGACTTTGTTAACCACAGACCTTATTTCAGGCGATTTAGCAAAACCCCATTCAAAAAACCCATTGACTTCAAGGCGATGGAACCAGATGTCCTAAAATGCTAACTCGCTTCCGGGTTTTGCCTACAAAAACACGTCATCCCTGAGGTACTCTATTGGCAAGTTCCTGAATGAATAGGAATGAATCTTAAGTGAATCAAATCATAAGGAGAATCACTTGTCGCCACCTACTGGCAACCTGCAGACATAATAACAGAAAATTCCCACCACTTAAAGGGATAGTTCACCCAAAAATGAAAATTATCCGATGATTTACTCACCCTCAAGCAATCTTAGGTGTATATGTCTATCTTCTTTCAGACGAACACAATCGGAGATATATTTAAAAATATCCTGGCTGTACCAAGCTTTATAATGATAGTGAACGGGGGGCGTGTTTTGAAGGAGGATAGAGGAAGAGGAAGAAGATAGAGCAAAATAAAACACCAGTCACAAATTAGAAGTCTAAAATGACACATTTTAAAGAGAAATGTTGGAGGATTTCGATATAAGAGAAGAGGAGCTCGAGTTTGTTGCCCAGCCCTATTTGTTTGAACCGAGAGAGCTAAGCTTACGCTACTCCTACATCCTGCGTCTTACATCGGGTCAGGGGTTACTCATTTGGCGCAAGTCGACTTGCGTAGTATGCGTACAGCTGTCTGGTGGAAGCTAGTTATTTTAATTTATAAAGTTTTAAATATGGATATTTTTCTTCCTGGAGCCGTATGGACCATATTTATGATGGATGGATGGATGGATGCACTTTTTGGGCTTCAAAACAGGCCGCCCGTTCTCTACCATTATAAAGCTTGGTAGAGCCAGTATATTTTTGAATATATCTCCAATTGTGTTTGTCTGAAAGAAGATAGTCATATACACCTAGGATGGCTTGAGGGTGAGTAAATCATCAGATAATTTTCACTTTTGGGCGAACTATACATTTAAGAAAAAAGCGTTACGTTTCCCGCCCAGCAACAACACCAGTACCACTTCTCTGGAAATAAGGTTTGTTATCTTTAATTGGTCTCTTTATGATTTATGTATGTGCTATAAAGAATATGCTGGTGATACATTACGGACCAACTGTGTTTTATCAAAATACATACCAAACACTATTTGGAAGCCAATTCAAAACAACAAACTCTGTGGAGAATTTTCTCAAGAAATGTACAAGAAAGATAAAAAATGGCAGGAAACACTGAGGGAGATGGAGAAGAGGGGTCAACAGCAGATAGGCAGTGGATGCCTGTCAAAATCAATTTATAGACAAAAAATTAAAAATAAGGAAGAAAGATAAAACATCTATGGTGTGTGACACAGATGAAGTGGTTTTGGCCGTAAATTACGATTAGATAATGCTCACAGGAGTTATCCTGCCAAAACTGGCTTTATTTGTGTATCTGCAAGGATTGAGTGACACTGACTGAAGTTAGTGAAATGTTGATAAACGTGTCATTTATATCATACTGTCCAACAATACTGTGCTGAAAGCTTCTTGCACTCTTTATCCCCCATCTATCCACCTTATTTTTAATGTAAGAGCGCTTACTTTCAGTTATTACCTGTACAAAATCGTCTGTTATGCTGCTTTAGATTGCAAACTGTTATTTGTTATCATGGTATTTTATCTTGTTGTCGTTCTCATTAACAAATAGTTTCAACATTTACTGCTAATGAACCAGAAATCTCGCACATACAAAGAAATCAGGTTACTTTCACGTTGCAAAATAAGGTGGATAACATATTATGTACACAAAAATCCCACATCTGCAGTACCTGTCGTGCCCTGTGATCTGTCTCTATGCCATGTTTCCTGAGGCAGGCCAGACCACGGGCGTCAGGAGTGCTGCCAATATTCCAATCTGAGGTGGCACCAGAGTCTATAACCCACTGAAACACACACAGAGAACACGGTTCTAGTGTGGAGTGCTAATCAGGACCCCGCCGTACCTGCCGCGCCACGTGCCTCATGGTCACGCCATGTCTCTTCATGCAGGCCTGGCCGCGGTGATCCGGGGGGTTTCCAATCTCATAGGTGGACGTGGCGGCACTGTCTATTCTCCACTGAAGACACATACACAGCATTGAAGATGAAATTATACACACAAACATGCATAAACACACACAGAACAGAACAATAGCATTTATCTGAAGAACTAGGCCCATATATATGTTACTCTATAGAGGTTTGTTACTGCATGTACAGCGGGATCATGTTGGCCAAGTATTCACATTTGAATATTTCTGGCCTTAAATGTTAAGGCTGGAATGAATCTGATATAGTTTCTTTGTATTTTGGCTCACAAGGCTAAGGTTTTGACTCTTATTCTTCTTGTCGACCTTTCTGAAGAGCAGAATTTCATATTTGTCCCAAGTTGTGTAACCTCAGCAATAAAGTCAAAACTCCATAAGAACAAGCATACCTGGCAAATAAAACGATCATGATACTGATACTCTCATCCAAAGGGAAGATGAGGTGCTAGGCTAAAAGTACTTTAGTCACTTTGTTACATACCTGTTAAGACCAGCCAATTACTTTCATCCAGAAGAGGATGCACTGTCGCAATCACTTCACTGAAGCACATGTGATTATTTTTTGTGTTTTTGTAAGCTGGGACTATATATTGATACATCATTCTATTGAAGAAGCATCACATGCAGCAACTTACCTTGTCCACCACCCCGCTGTCTGTGGCCATCTTCCTGAAAACAGCCTCAGCGATTGGGGATCTGCAAATATTCCCTGGGTATTGAGGAAAGGGAAGAATTTTATTGTTTTAGTAGCCAAAGGTTTACATGCGACCAAATTATGATAAATAAAAATAATAATAATATTGTGAAATATTTTTTACAATTCAGAATAACTGTTTTGTTAAAACTGTCTTGTCTGAATTAAAGTATTCATTTCTTCAAAAAATATCAATATTTCTGACCCCGAACTTTTGAACAGTAGTGTATACTTCCGTATTTCATATAGGCTACTTTCTTTGATTATTTGCCATAAAATAAAATAAAAAATGGCCAAATAAATTAATAAATACAAATAAATGAATAAAATCCATAGATAATAAAGCATAAAATCTTATTCAATCTGTAAAGTGGATAATAAAAATTACCCTCATAACGTTATGAAAATGTGTAAGCTTTACTAAATGGGATTAGTTTTTTAGCCCAAACTATGTTTAAAAGAATAAACATAAGGGTGATCAATGCTGAAAATATACATATAGCTTTAAGCGCCAATATCAACACGAAGTGCTCATTAATGTACGAATGAATGAGATTTGCGTGTGATTGCATCAGTATGCGGATACCATACAGCTCACGATGACAGCTTTCATTCACTGAACGAGGCCAGTGAAAGAATGATCATTGATTGAAACAGTGATGATAGTTTGACGGTTTCCTCCAACTGAAGTGTTACTTCATCAGCTTCCCGTCTAAACATCACAAGTTAGAGAAGGTCTGGCGATATTTTATAATTTTTCTTACCCAAGCACACGAATAACACCGACCTTCCACCGGGAGCCGCCATATTGGTTACTATCATAGGTCCCCGTTGAGGGTTACCCGAAATTTCGCCTGTTCCAAATTCACCAACAAAAAAGTTTGTAGGTTTTTGAGGACATATATGAAAGTGGTGGAGTGAAAGCAGTTACAATAAATAGTTGTTTTTAAAATAAAATTACTAGTGTACAGTATATGACAAGTAATAGTGTGAACACCTGACCTACATATACACACTTACTTTCAGTTTTATTCTCTCATACATCATAAAACATATAGCTATGAAATCCTCCAACAACTAACAGAAAAAAATCTGTATCTGTGGTAGGCCTATTTACACTGTAGGCCTAAAGGCAGCACAAAGGCTGCATCTAAAGTGCCATATATAGTATTACACATAGCATAATTCTGAGCAAATGTCTTCTGTTATGTTTTGCCAGTAGGCCTAAGCTGCACAATAATGGTCAACTTTTCTCTGGTGTCTTTTCAAGCTTGCATAAGCTTAATCAGTCCTGATTCTATTATTGGTATCACTATCCAGCGTTTACAGATCTAGGTGGTCAGGTTGTAGGAAAGTCCTGTTTTCCAGACCATATTTAGAGCAAGTTTAGATTGAACTTTTCACTCAGCTGCCCGGCCTGCTTAGCCATATTTCTCTGTTATAAAACCAGATTATACTTCAGGGAATTGATCATGCATACCAAATTTACTACACAGCAAAATATATGTGCACGCACATCTGACAAAGTCAACATATAGGCAACTCAGAGAGCATGTATGGAAGTAGGCCAATGAAGCCAACATAGGATCTATGTTGAAATGTAACATAAATCTATGGTGGTGTTGTAAGCATATGTGATAACTGGTCTTTTTATACACTATACCATTCAATAAATTCATATTTTTTTCAGAAACTATGCATTAAATTGATCAAAAGTGACAGATAAATGCAGCCTTGGTGACTTCTTTAAAAAACATCCAAACTTCTGAACAGTAGTGTACGTGCACAAAGGGATTCCTAATTTCTTATGCATGGCAAAAAGGTAACAATCTGGTGATTCCCATAGAAATTTCAGTGTTTGTAATTTCACTCTAGAGATACTTAAAGGTATATCAGCTTTCCTTTTTTGGCTTTGATGCATATAACACTGTCAAAGAGAATGACCAGTGAGAGATATAATGAAAACCATATTCCAGGGTCAGTGACTCAAGCAGTGCCAAACTTTAAGGGAGGTGATGTATGAATCCAACTTACTGAGAAATCCAGGACAGCTTCTCACAACAGCAAAACTGATATCCATTGACATTGTCATTCTATTGGTTTTGACTGAACAGAATTATTATGCAGCACAACTACTTTCGCCCCATCTTTAGTGTTAGCACATGAGCCACATATTGATCTATACATCTTGATCTGTGCAGCTTATACATGCTGTATTCACGAATTAAAATTCAGCTGGTTTGCAGCTGTTCCGTACACAAATCTTCTTAAGGTTTACTTCTCGATAATGACCAAATCATTGAACTTTCATTAATTATGTCTTTACGTTAACATCCTTAACCTCGCATACGGACACAATATGCTGTCCTCAGGAAATGCCTGTCAGAATTGAGCGAATGAAAAACTTGATTCGCAATTTGTACTTTCCGTGTCTGCACTTTATCTTCTTAACTTGTGAGTGAACTCTAACAAAATCTTTACAAAATGATGATCATTTGGTCCTGTGCACATCGCTGACGCATTATCGAGACCTAAATACCCTTGCCAATCTAGCAAGGTTGCTATGTTGAAAGACACAGTCATTACTCACTTCAGACCTAAATGATTAACCTTGGAGGTCATACAATCACATTGCTGTTTCCTATTAGAAATCATGTCTGGAATCATTTGTTCAGAAAAATCTCGAGCGATCCTTCTAGGTGTGTAATGGACAAGTCACAACCATTTGCTTTGTGAAATGTGTAAACAAGGTTAACAGAAGGTTGTGGTTTTGGTTGTAATTTGTCATACTGTGGTTTCACATGTTATAATTCATATGTGATGAAGAGGGCTCTGTATTTGGGAGTAACTCTCATTGTGGCCTTCAGGAGTTTAACATACCACTATCAATGTGATACAGTCTGTATACAATTATAGTTATTAAGGGTTGTATGTGATGCATCATGCATGAAGATTTAAAAATGTTTGTGTGTTTCAGACCAGACATGATAATGAGTCTTACCCTATCGCATCTGGATCCACAATTTTGGAAGCTCTGAGGTCAGAGAAGCCATATATTGGTTTTAGTGTACTGCTATTACTTTGGGTACTTTCCAGCTTACTGCACAGCAGGCCCCTTAAAACACATAAATTACATCCACACAAATTCCTCTGGTTCTGACTGGGTTGAGTGAAGAAATGAATTCTGGGCTTCACTAAGTTGCTTTCTGAAGTCTGGTGCATTTTGCACATTGCGCAATGCACAGACACTCCACAGTAATCCAGCAGGGGGAAAGTCTTGCCAGGGTGTTGTTACAGTGGTTTTGATGTGTTGCTATGCGGTTGCTAGGGTGTTTTGGGTGGTTGCTTACTGGCCAGAGTCGTTTTATTGTTTGCCACGTGAAAATCATTGGACAGATGGCTTAGAAAAGTCAGAGCAATTCTAAGTTTTATTATTGATTCAGAAAAGGTATGACAGATTAAAGGTTATTAAGTGCTCATCATGCGCCCTCTCTCACAAACACACACAGTACATCACCTCCACTTGTCTGCTGCCATCTACTGGTTTCATGGAGATCATGCATTTATCTAGATCTCCCAATGTCTTTCTGCCATATATCTAAATTTGTATAATGTTTTTAATTAGAGTATAGCCTATTAAATTTTATGTGTAGTGCATGTGTTGCTTCTTTTTATTACACATAATAACACTTATGTGACCTCCTAGGATGGTCCCATGCAGAAGGATACACCAAACAAAAGGTCAGCAAGTCAGATCTGTCAAAAAACATTTTCTTTTTTTTTTTTTACTTTGACAGTGCAACCCTGCACAAAAGGAGGAAATATTATTTCTTTAAAAAGATCATGTCACAAAGGATCAATGAACTGTATTTTTTTCCACATTGGAAAATATACCCTTTAGTAAAAGGGTTGGACAACTAGTTCCAGCCTATATATATATATATATATATATATATATATATATATATATATATATATATATATATATTGAGGTGAATGTGTTCAAAAGTCTGAAAATCTGTGTGTATACAACTTTAAGGAATGTCACTATAAACACCTTTTGCAATTTGCAATTAAGCTTTTTGGGTGTTATCTCCATAAAATTTAGTTTTTATATGTGTACATCTATTCAGAACTGTGCTAGGTAACCATGCACTGATTAGCATCTTTGAGCTAGGCTCAAAAGTATCTAAAATTGTCACTACAGCAACAGTCACTACCCGATACATGGTGAAGTTTCGGTTGCAACATCATTGTTTTTTGGGTGTTATTCAATAAAATTAATTTTTTTGTGTGTCTGTGTGTACAACTGTTTAGAACTGTGCTAGCTAACCATGTGCTGATTAGCATCTTTGAGCTAGGCTTAAAACCATCTAAAATTGTCACTACCGAAACAGTCACGACCGAAACGTGGTGAAGATTCGGTTGCGACATGATGACATAATTGTTTTGGTAGTGACAAAAGGGAACACATAATCCTTTATTTGGGGGAAATAAACACAATTTTAGTACAGTTGTGCAAATCATTAGAATTTTAGTATGTTTTAGTATGTGAGTTAAAATTCGGTAATGTTATGTGGTCACTACCAACACATTACTGTCACTACCGTAAATGTGCAGTCAGGACTGAAACATGGGATGTTTTATAAAAAATAAAGTATATTGAATTATCAACTAAGATGTTATTATAGTGTTTGGTGTTCAATGTATATTCAATTTAATGAATCCTTAACTTTGAAATCAGTATGGTAAACTTTATGCCTTTTTACAAACAAAGATTGGATTCAAAATACAACAAATTTCATAAATTACACTTGAAATATTGTTCAAATTTTAATTGTTATTGGTTTACCTATGAAAACTTTTAAATAAAATAGCAAAAAATATATATTTACAAGGTCGATGTAATGTGTCAGTATAAGCTATCTTATTAAATCTTGACAAATTTGAGGAGGAAAATTATTCCAAAATTTTCTGAAAACACAATATGAGAATTAACTGCATAATTAGAAACGTGCACCTAGGAAATTATAAAATTTGCATACATACAAAATTTGTATGTTTTCAAGATGTTTCCGACTCTGAACCAGTTCAGTAGAATGCCCCATATATATACAAGCCCAAATTACGAGACGTTAAGTTACAGTTTCCCGTTTCCTGACAGTATTCCTCAACACCTAGACATCTTTCGTGTCGAGCTCGCGCTGCCTTGACCTGTTAGTGGGTGGAGTAGGTGAGCAGTGTGAACAGGTAAAGGTGTGCGTCAGCACTGTGCGTTCTCGTCTATCTATAACTATCGAACCCCTCAACACATTTTACAACAGTTCAGACAGTTCTGTTGTGGATTTAACACGTAGTACTACTAATCTGGACTAAATAATGATGAAGAAAACGCAAGGCTCGGCCGACGCGGATGCGTCACGCATTCTTGTGAAGGGGCCCGAGTTTTTGAGGAGACAGATGGAGCGAGAAAGCGAGGTGAATAAAGGACGCGTCAGTGCGGTGGAGAGGTTGGCAGCCACTAAACCTCAATATGTAAAAAGCCAACAAGTGGTCGGTTCTACTCAGGAACCGGTAATCAGCATCGGGTCTGCCTCCGTGAGCAGTCAAGGGTCTTCAAACGGGCACGGTTCTGTTAAGAACGCAACTAATGTTGATGTTAAGGACATACAGTCGACTGAAGAAGATGGCAATGTGGTGAGACGTAGCAGCTCGAAGAAACGACCGGACTCGATTTTATTATACAGACAGAAGTGTGAACTCATGAGAGGATTGCCTGGCGGGAGTAGGAGATTTTTTAAAAAGTCATTATTTTCTCTTAAAGAGAAGATAAATGCATTTCCTGAGACGCGAGGTGGTGAATCTGACGTTGAGATAACTGACAGAAAAGACCGCGCGCCTTGCGCCACACTTAATGACTGCGGGAACGAGTCCACTCAGTTAACTTTATTCATCTCAAACGGGAAGCCAGGTGAGACAAACTTTGTGCCGAGAGGACCTCCTCACAGGAGAGTCGCTGAAACCCAAGAGCAGGAGCGCAAGAGTCGGAGGGGGGTCGCGCGCTCCAGCTCTGACATCAGCTCGCGCTACTCGAAAAACTTCGCGGACTTCGACGCTTTCTTCAAATACTGCGGGCTCGAGGGTGACGTAGTTGAGTCCCTGGGCAAAGATAACTTTTCCGCGCGCTCGGACGACCTCAGCTCCAGAATCCGGAGCATCAGCGTCTCAACGTCAGATGACGGATTCTCGAGGAGCAGCGACGGCCTGCAAGAGGAGGAATTACAGGAGACTGTCCGTCAAGGGACGTCAGTTGTCGAGCGCAACGCTCGGATCATCAAGTGGCTTTACAGCTGCAGAAATGCAGCGGAGTCGGGAAAGACTCTGCGAGATCTGGATTAAATTGGGTCATGTTAAACGTGCTGTAAGCTATTTTTTTCTCTATGCAACGCATAATGTCCCGGCTACTTAACTTAAAAATACTGGGCCTATGTATATGTGACATCCCTTGACTGTTAACAACAGCAAAAAGAGTCAGGGGAGCGGCCCGCGTGTTTTTAGCCAATCAGAAAACTAGAGGTGCGTCCCAATTCGCGTACTAATGCACTATTCTATGTCGTTTTTAAGTATAAATAGTGCGAGTAGTGCGTTCACACTGAAAATTCCAAAAAGAAAAAGTACACTTTAAATACCCGGATGATGCACTAAATTAACGGAAAAAACGAAGAGTGGCATGTTGGACACTTCATGCACTTTAATTACGTAGTGGAGGGGAAGGGGCTTGTCAGACTCCGATGTTACATTTCAAAATAACCTTATACAATTCACGCACTACATGGATGAGTACATAGTGTATAAGTGCATAGTGTATAGTGCGTAATTTGGGACGCAACTTAGCAATCAACCTGGCTGATTCGACTAATCGGCTAACTCACAAATTCTAAAAGTTCTTAAAGGGTTTTAGGATGTTTTTTTTCATGTAAAATATGAGATGCGATAAACATTTTGCTTTACAACATAAATTACACACATTAACATTACCTCACTGAACTTTGAAGCCACTGTTCTTTGTAAACATAAGTTGCTAACATATAAATATAAGGACTACAACAGTTTTGTCAACCATTTACACAACCTTGTGGTAGTTATAGTCTTTATTTAGCAGCTTATTAGCAGCTAGACTGTGTAATTTCTGTTGACTTCTGTTGAACCTTTTTTAAATGCTAATACAGACCTTATTTTACCCATTTTAAACGCCCATTCTAAAAACCCTATAGGAAATTACGTAGAGAACCCAAATTGCTAATTCTGTTGCTGGTTTTTGGACCTCAAACTGCTGCATTGGTTCAAGCTTTTTTGGTTAAGCATTTTCTACGCCAGTACTTGATCCTGGTTAATTATCTACCTAGATACCATGTTACTTGTTTTTATAATATATTAAAAGTTGTGTTTTTATATTCACATTGCATTGTATTATGTGAAAACTGCCTTTGCACTTGAATCTATAGTTTACAGACACAATTTGTCGTTCAAGTCAAACAGGTCATGATACACGTCAGCTCTGGAATGCAGAAGGTAGCCCTGGTCCTTCAAACAAGCAGTTTTGTCCATTGTTGCATAACAGTGGAAGCGATGAACAAAAAGCAAGTACATTCACATCCAATGTGGGTGTATAATTGGTGCCACTGTCACATGAGTTCAAAGATTAGGTGTCTGTTTACCTTAACTGAATACTGATTGTTTAGTCATGTCTTCCCTGACTCACTATGCCTTGTAAATTGCATAAATTAAGTCTGAAGGAACTTGATAAGGTATGTGCATTATTAAGTCAAACATCCTTACACAATATGTAAAAATTCTGCATGTGTGAATATGAACATGTCAAAAAAATTGTTTCTTACTTTTCTAGCACTGTTACCGTTATGCAGTTTACTTTAGGATAAGTTGTTGGGTTATAGTTTAAATGTGGTAGTCAAGATTATAATGCACAAGCAAATAATGGTCTATAGTAATTTAATGATCATAAATGCATATTTTATAATGATCATAAATGCATAATTAATATGAATGTTAACTAACTGAACCTAGTGCTTCTTTTTTGAAGTTTTTTTTACTATTGAATGCAGTGTTCTCACATGCACACAAAAACTTAGCCCTCTGGCCCCCTAGATGCAGACTGTAGGGCAGGTTAGATCTTGCAGAAGGAGTGTTCGTGGCCTTTACACTACTTTAAATGATTTTGGAAATGCAATCTTTTTGAATGCATGTCAGATTTATTCTAATTTTTGTGTTATAATTTAGCTGATGTCTATTCTTATCAAATGATACAGGAGTCAAGAAGACTTATTGACACATTAAAAAGGATACCATTCTTCATTTACTGGCAATAAACCATAAGTATTTATGTGCACAGCATGGATGTACTGTAACTTTCAGCTTGGTATTTGTGTCTCACTGGTTGCTCTTTTCTCATGGCAAGATTTCTCAGCTCGGTTTGGACTTTCACCAGGGTGGGGTTTTACCTGGCACAAATATGAGTCAGATATCACACAAGAAAACTGTCACAATGCCTATATATCAGAAAGGGCTTTAACCCTCATGTACTGTTGCGGGTTAATTTGACCCCTTTTTGATTATTGAGTTGTCAGAAACATCAGTTAACTTATGTTTTTTTTCTTGAAAGTTTGTGACTTCTCATTTAGGGTCATGAACATGCATGCAAGTTTCAACACGCTGATGTGTTTTGACATATACACACCAAATTTTGGTTACATTGGTTATGTTTGCGGGTCAATTTGACCCGCATATTTTAAGGCAACTGTACATACCCACAACAATAAAATTTCTTGGTTATAATTTGTTATTTTAGTTTTTCACTACCCAATGAAGCTAAAAAAGAAGCTTTTCCTCACTTATTTCAATACAAAAAAAAAAATTTTTTATCAGCCATATATGGTAAAAATGAGCTATCATTTATTTTTTCAGTCTATCTGAAATACTATCTAACCTACATTGTTTTTCTTGAAATTTTGTGACTTACTCATTTAGGGTCATGAACATGCATGCAACGTTTCAACACGCTGATGTGTTTTGACATATACACACCAAATTTTGGTTACGTTGGTTATGTTTGCGGGTCAATTTGACCCGCATATTTTAATGTTCTAAGGCAACTGTACAGACCCAAAACAATAAAATTTCTTGGTTATAATTTGTTATTTTAGTTTTTTACTACCTAATGAATCTAAAAAAGAAGCTTTTCCTCACTTATTTCAATACAAAAAAATTTTTTTATCAGCCACATATGGTAAAAATGAGCTATCATTTATTTTTTCAGTCTATCTGAAATACTATCTAACCTACATTGTTTTTCTTGAAATTTTGTGACTTACTCATTTAGGGTCATGAACATGCATGCAACGTTTCAACACGCTGATGTGTTGTGAAATGTGCATACAGAAATTTTATACGTTCTTACTGTTTGTGGGTCAGTTTGACCCATATAGACAGACATTCAAAAGCAACTGTACAGACCCAAAATACAAAACACTTCTGTGTTGTATGTCAGAACTCTTCATCTCTAGTACTGAAGTGCCAGTAGGCTATCTTGCTGAGTTTAGCAAACTTTATATTTTCAAAGTTTGTGAAAATATAAAGTTGTTTTACCTGTTAATTGTCTGTCCCACTTTTTGAGCATAGATATGAAAATGACTTTTCCAACTTAAATTGTTAAAAATCTTGAATACTTCAGATCACAGACTTAAGGGAACACTTCACAGATTATTGTAGAAGTAAAAAGTTGTAAAAGTAAAGTTTAAAAAATGTAATGGAAGTTTTTTTTATGAAAGTTTAAAATATATAAAATTTTAGGTTGAAATTTTAGGTCTATTTGACCCGGACCATACAGGTAGTTGCCAGAAATTGAACAGTGCGTGAGCAGTGTTGCCAAGTCCGCGGTTTTCCCGTGGAATTGGGCTAGTTTTACACTGTTGCCGCTGGTTTTTTTCATGTCGACCAAAATAATGTGATATTTAGCCCCTGAAATGCGAATTTTACCAGGGGAGCCACTCCAAAAACGCAAATTTTACCCCCCGGAACGCGTTTTTTACCGTGGGGCCCCCCTGAAATGTGACTGGGCTAGTTTTGATGAGCAATTAGGCGGGTTTTGTTGTGAAAACCTGGCAACCCTGTGCATGATGGTCAAGTCAAACCTCCATTACCATAAATGGTAAAATAATAGTTTTTTCTAGGAAATTGTTTTGAATTCTGTCCTCCATATAAACATAAAAACCTATCCAATATTGTCATATATTGGCAATAGAGTAAACAAGTGAATACAATAAAAGCACACTGACACTGTACAGGGTCAACTGAAGGCAGGTGTTCTCAGGACAAGGGTGTTTTTTCCATGTATGCCAGGTGTGGAAAACTATTTTTTGGGTAAGGCTTCAAGGTAAATGAAACTAAAACAAATATATAAGTAAATAAATCGAATATAAATACAATATATTAAAAATGCAATATAAGTAGGCTAAAGATGTATTAAAATACAATAAGTATTTAATTTAACAAATACAATTGTATAAACACCTTAAACGACATGGTTAACATTAACATTTTTCTAGCTGTTGTGCATTTTAATAATTAGATTTTTTTCTAACTTGATTGTTTTTTTCTCATGAAGTTCTGTAGGCCTACTCACCGCTGGCTGAGGGGATTACAAATAAACCTTTTACTTCTATCCAAAACCAAGCAGTGGAAATGTTTATTTTGTGATGTTATTATTTTCCGTCTATTCCATCGTTCATTCTATCCATTTCCCCTCCCCCATCACAAAATCAAAACATGACAACATGTGCAGCGTCTGCGTCACGTGTAAGAAGCTGCAGAGACAGAGAGCTCGGGATAAATCGGTGAGTGATCGACAGGTTCACGAACCAATCAGCTTGGGAATTCTGGGTAGCAACACAATAAATACAAGATACGATGGCCAATCACAATCGACGGGAGGCGTGTCTTACATTCCGCTTTTCTGACTGTTTACTTCCGTCAATATTCAAAGAAAAGCAGAAAATTATCACCATAACAAAGGACTCGCTGTAAGTAAAGTTAAATATAGGTCCGTTATCAATGCAAATGCATGACTTTGCATGTAAAACAACAACAGAGGTAGATATTTAAGCTGTCTTCAGTGTTTTGTCGACGTTTAAAAAGATATGGTTCTTGGAAAGCTTTGCATTTGAGCAAAATTATTAGCAGTAGCTTAAATACAATTTACAAATTCATATCGAAATGCAAAATGTTTGTTTTTCAAAGATGATGTTTTACATTAAGATTTACTTTTTAAGCTTTGAATGACTGTTATAGTGTGTTGTCTGATCAGATCATAATGATATTGCGCCATATGTGATAAGCCTTTGATGTGTTATAAGGGTTTGAGATAAGAGTCTTTTGTATTCAGGTCTTTGGAGCAGGTGGAAGAAGATGCCGTTCTTGGGCCAAGACTGGAGATCACCAGGCTGGAGCTGGATCAAAACTGAGGATGGCTGGAAACGCTTTGAATATTTCAGCCACAAATTGGGAGATAACATCAATGAACTTGGCTTAGAAGAGTAAGAAATGCTTTGAATTATGTCAATATAATGTGTAGTAGTTGTTATATCTTGATCTAGGGTGATAGTTTTGGGGTTCAAACCAGCAACCTTTCAGTTACCACCTCCGAGCTTTAACCACAAGGCTACACCACCCAAAAAAAGCACTGAGGAACAGACTGAAAAGGAAGTGTGTATGTGGCATGTGGGAAGTCAGGTGTCCGTGTTTAGAACTGGTGTGTGTTATTGTAACCGTCTGTGGTTATTGTCTGGAGTGGTGTAGAACAGACATTCCTGAATTGTTTTTGTATATATTCAGACACAATATACTGACACGGTGCTGTCATGGAAACAGACCTAAGGTCAGTCAGACTACGAGGAAACATGGTTGTCTGGTTTTGGCTATGTGAGGATGCAATTATGTCTCTGTGTTAAATTTCACCAGACAATAGACTGAACACTCACCTGTTTTGTAAGCTAAAACGTCTTCAAATCTTCATGACTCACCACATTCAGCAATACTTTGATTACTAATTAAAAAGAACTTGCATTGGCTTGTTTATTTGCACTAGGTTTTATTGCATTCTGTTTCGGGTTTATGTGTACTAGATAGCAGAGTCTAAATTGCAGTCTGACAGTCTAAATTGCATGCTTGCCATCTGTTGATCACATGATATTATACTTTTTGTAGGTCACTCTGAATAGGAGCCTCTGCTAGGTGCCTTTTAATGTAAATGTAATGCCTAAAGCTTATTTTGGGATGGTCATAATTAACTTTACCTTATTAACTCTCCAGATTGGACAATGACAACAAGGAGAACGTCTTTGTGGGAGATGTCTGTGAAGTAGCTGCCAAGAAGAGAAAAAAGGACTTTTTCAACAACAACACTAAGTCACAGTGTAAATATTACATCATATTTAATTGCATCACACTTAATTACAACAATGATCTCCAATTTCACAGTGAATTAGAGTTTCTTGGGACAATAGGCAATTATGCAGTTTAGCACTCATTATACAAAAATATATGACCACGGAATGCTACAATTGACCAATCAGAACAAATTTTAATTAATTTAATAAGATCATGCCAAATTACATCACACTTAAAGGGTTAGATCACCCAAAAATGAAAATTCTGTCATTAATTACTCACCCTTGTGTAGTGCCAAACCCATAAGATTTTCGTTCATCTTCAGAACACAAATTAAGATATTTTTGATGAAATCCAGGGGTTTCTGAGGTAGTAACAGTTCATGTGACTACAGTGGTTCAGCCTTAATGTTATGAAGCGACAAGAATACTTTTTGTGCGCTAAAACAAAACAAAAATAACAACTTTATTCAACAATTTCTTCTCTCCCCTGTCAGTCTTCTATGCTGTTGACATAGTGAATGCAGTGCACCACTTTCGTGTTTACGCCAGCTTTGTATTGTTATGAATTCTCGTCGCTTCATAACATTAAGGTTGAACTGCTGTAGTCATATGGACTATTTTAACGATGTCTTTACTAGCTTTCTGGACCTCAAAAGGTTTAATGACATTGCTGCCTGTGTGTGGTTCAGAATGAACGAAGGTCTTATGGGTGTAGAACGACATGAGGGTGAGTAATTAATGACAGAAATTTCATTTTTGGGTGAACTAACCTTTTAATTATCAAGTCAAGTCACATTTATTTATATAGTTCTTTATAGAATACAGGTTGTTTCAAAGCAGAATAACAATGATCTCAAATTTAAGAGTGAACTAGAATTTCTGGAACAGTGGGCTGTTATAAAGTTTAGTGGTCATTAAACACATTTTTTAACCACAAAATGGCACGATTGACCAATCAGAATTAAGTTTTCCAGAGCTGTGGAATAATGGCTAATTAGTACATACTAATGCTTAATTGCATCATACTTAATTATCACAACAATGATCTCAGATTCAAAAGTGAACTTTTTTGAGACAATGGCCAATTATACAGTTTAGTGGTCATTATACAAAATATTTGACCCCAGAATGCTACATTTGACCAATCACAATCAAGTTTTCCAGAGAGCTGTGTAATAATTACAAATTTAATAGTAATATTTTTTTCCACATCCCAACCAATCACAGATAAATAAAAACCTAAGCAATTAAAGGGATAGTGTTCACAACAATGGACATTCTGTCATCATTTACTCACCCTCATATCATTCCAAACCTGTATGCATTTATTTTTTCTGTGGAACACAAAATAAGACATTTTGAAGAATGTTGGTAACCAAACAGTTTCTGTTACCATTGATTTCCATTGTATTTTTTGTCCATACAGTTGAAGAGAATGGGTTTGGTTATCAACATTCTTCAAAATATCTTATTTGTGTTCCGCAGAAGAAGGAAAGCCATACAACTTTGTAAACTAAATGACGACATAATTTTCATTATTGGGCGAACTATCCCTTTAAGGATGTAATATATGGGTTAAATATATTTTATCCCTTTTCTTAGTTTTGTTCCAGGAGAGGTGGATCTACGTTCAGAAGGAGAGTACCAGAGAGGTGAGAGGAATTGTGAAAAATCTTATGACTCAAAGAGTAGCAAATAAACAACATGAGTCATTGTTTATATTTCACAGTTCTGGCATTAGAAGTGTTTTCCAGTCTCTTGCAATGCACACCGTGTGTTTGTTGTTGCAGAGACATGGCTACTGTACTCTTGGTGAGGCCTTCAATCGTCTGGACTTTTCCAGTGCCATTCAGGATGTGCGGCGATTCAACTATGTAGTCAAAGTAAGATGTTCTGATCTCTGCTGAACAATTGCTGGAATACCTCTCTTGTTCTGTGCTTCCCTTCCATGTTCTTTCTCACTTTACCCTCTCTGTTTATTTCCTTTTTAGCTTCTGCAGTTGATTGCCAAGTCCCAGCTGACGTCTTTGAGTGGAGCTGCTCAGAAAAACTATTTTAATGTCCTGGAGAAGATTGTGAGAAAAGGTGAGCTGATCTTTCAGCATTATTCACAGACTTCTTTTTCTGTGAATGAACCCTTTCATGGAGGGGAGAAAATGCAGAAGCCATGCTGGCCTGAAATATGTGCATCAAGTTAATATTATAAATTGGCAATGATTTTCTGTTTGTTTGGCAGTTCTGGATGACCATCAGAACCCGCGACTGATCAAGGCGTTGCTGCATGATTTAAGCTCCACCCTCTGCATCCTCATCCGAGAAGTTGGGAAGTCTGTGCTGGTTGGCAACATCAACATTTGGGTCTGCCGTTTAGAAACCATATTAAACTGGCAACAGCAGCTCAACAATTTGCAAATTCCAAAGGTAGCCTTTTTCAGTCTTTATAAGGGTTAGGGAAGTGCAAAAATTAATTTTAAAGCAAAATAAATAAGAAAAAAATATATATAAAAAAATATATAATTAAATATTTATATAATAAAATATATAATTATATGCTAAATATAATTTATATAAATATAGGACTAGTCGATTTCACAGTCACATCTAGTTGGTTGTGGAATGACTAATTCAATTAAATTATAGTATACATTTATTATATAAATAATTTAATGTTTTTAAATTATATAAATAATATATATTTAAGATTGCTGTCTGATTAACTTTTAGGACCAAAGTGAACTGTTGTATTTCTTTATTACTTGACAACAAACTTCTGTTTATTTTTATATACCTAACACTAAATATGTTTCTTTGCAGCAAGTTTCAAATGGGATGACACTGAGTGACCTCCCTTTGCACATGCAAAACAACATCCTGTACAAGTTTACTGATGCCTGTGACATCATCAATCTGGGACAAGCCACACCAACACTGTACATGCTCAGTGAGGACCGTCAACTGTGGAAGAAATTGTGCCAGTTTCATTTTGCTGAGAAACAGGTGAGGAATAAGAATTTATTAAGTCACTCATAATTGGATGTTTAGTCAGTTGGAGAATATTGTCATTACCATCACACACAGCATCACAAATACTAAATCGATATTTATTTTTTAAAGATTTCAAGTGATATGAATATGAATGTCTGTTTAGGCATTTATGAATGAGGTTTTATCTGAGATTCTTTAATATGAATCATTCAGTTTAATATGAAATTCAGAATTGTTGACAATTGAGGCAGCGACTTAATTTGAGCACAAGATGGCAGCACAGAGGCATCATGCACACAGGCCTATAAACCACTGGTGTGCAAAAGAAGCCTCTGTTCCTCAGCAGAGCTCACAGAGGTCTCTGTGTTTGTGTGTGTTCAGTTCTGCAGGCACTTGATTTTGTCAGAGAAGGGCCATGTGGACTGGAAGCTGATGTTTTTCACACTTCAGAAATACTACCCTCAGAAAGAACAGTACGGAGACACTCTGCAATTCTGCAGGCACTGTAGCATCCTCTTCTGGAACGTAAGAAATCCTTTTTAAATGTCAAACATTCTGGTCTGTGAATAAACAGTAGGACATCCATCCGGATTTTGTTTCTATTTAGGTTTAAGTGCTCTTCTCAAACGTTCCCCTTGTTGAAGCCCAGTGTTGTGCATACAGTAGATTTTCTAGAATTGCAGTTTGTGGTCAGAAACCCCTTATAGACAGTTATTAATAGATAAGCATCAGTTTGTTTTTTATTTAAAACATAGGGGGCCAGTATTTATGTATACACTACCGTTAAAACTTTTGGTGTCAGTAAGATTTTTAAATGTTTTTGAAAGTAGCCTCACCAAGGCAGTAATATTGTGAATTATTATTATTATTTAAAATAGATGATATATTTTAAAATGTAATTTATTCCTGTGATGGCAAAGCTGAATTCAGTGTTAGAAATTCTAATATGCTGATTTGGTGCTCAAGAAACATTTCTTAGAAATGTTAGAAATTAAATCTTTTGTAACATTATAAATGTCTTTATTGTCACTTTTGATAAATTTAATGCATCCTTGCTGAATAAAAGTAATAATTTCTTAAAAAAAAAAATTCTTACTGACCTCAAACTTTCAACGGTTGTATAATTAAAAAAAATGAAAATTCACTTACTCTAAGTTAAATAAACGATGACAGAAGTTGAAGGCTCAGATCAGCCCTCTTCTTGTACCCTTTGACCTTTGCCCTTTTATTCTTTTCCTGTTCTCCTCCTGGTCCCTTATCTCCCAAAGGACAGACACCTGGCTTTGATCTTTAAGGTACATGCTAAATCTCATATCAATGTGCCAGCGTTTTGAAATTACAGTCTGTTAATACAATTTGTTTTGTTTCATCAGTCCTTTTTTCTTTTTCTCTTCACTCGTCGTCTTTCTCTGTTTCTGCCCATCATTCTTTCTTACACTCATTCAAATCAACTGGACTTGATCTGTCTTGTTTGTATTGTTAATATCTGAGTAGATGTATTAATCTGAATGTCTTATTTTTTCCATTTGCTTTCTTTATGTCGTCTTGTGTTCCACATCAACATTTATACACTAATGCTCCTCTCTACATACATTAACATCCATACAGTAACTATTATATTTGCTTATACTTAAGAGAACAGACCAGTGATGCTGAGTATTAAACTTCAGGTGTGTTTATAGCATTAATAAAAAAATGCTGGATGGAAACGCCAAGATACACATAAATTCTAAAAATGTGCATAAAAAAACATGTGCGCTCAATTGAAGCGGATAATATTTTTATCCGATAAGAAGACATGCTCATAAACTATGATGGAAACACATTTACCGAATAAATCCCTCGATGTGCAACAAAAAACTCACATGACTTTGCCTTAACAGTGGATGTGATTAGATAACTGGACTAACCAGAGTAGAAATGTCATCGCACAGCATTTGAATGTTGGTTTGATCATTCTGAAATTCGTGAGTCAGAGTCTGTCATCAAAATAGTTGGGTACAGTTCCCTCCCAGAACTCGCTCACGATTGTCTTCAGAAAGACCAGGCATTCAAACGCAAGATAACTCGACAGCGTTTATGGCATTTCGTCTGCGCACAAGTAATTTTTAATGTACAAATAAAGAGCCACAGTGGCTTCCCTGAGTACAACAACTTCAATTTTTATTATATATTTTGTGGCAGTTTCCCAGGAAATGGCGATTTTGTTCTCTTGAACATATGGGATGAAAACAGTGCTTTATTTGAAAATGTTTTATGCGATTTTGCGCGCAAGTTAAAGGGTTCACCCAAAAATGAAATTTCTGTCATTAATTACTCACCCTCATGTCATTCCACATCCGTAAGACCTTCATTCATCATCTTCTTCTTTCATAACACAAATGAAGATATTTTTGATGAAATCCAAGAGTTTTTTTCATCGCCTATAGAAAGCAACGTAATTACTGTCATTCAAGGTACGCAGTTGAGCGCTGCCGTGTTTACGCCTGAGCGACTGCGTAGGAGAATGACAAGGAAGAGAAGAAATTGTTGAATAAAGTAGTTATTTTTGTTTTGTTTTTGCGCACAAAAAAGTATTCTTGTCGCTTCGTAACATTAAGGTTGAACCACTGCAGTCACATTGACTATTTTAACAATGTCTTTAATACCTTTCTGGACCTTGAATGACGATAATTACGTTGCTTTCTGTTGGGGATAAAAAACCCTCTTGGATTTCATCAAAAATATCTCAATTTGTGTTTTGATGATGAATGAAGGCCTTACGGGTGTGGAACGACATGAGGGTGAGTACTTAATGACAGAAATTAAATTTTTGGGAGAACTAACCCTTTAAATTCACAACTTTATATTAAAGCATAGCTAATGTGACAAAAAGCACTCCCGTTTTCCTCCGAAAATGTTTAAATCTGATTTTGACCGCTCTCTCTTTCCATCACAGGACTCGGGACATCCTTGCACGGCAAACGATCCCGACAGCTGCCTCACGCCCGTCTCTCCCCAGCACTTCATAGACCTCTTCAAGTTCTGAAATTCAGAATGTTCTTGGACCTCTGGCCTTCCGATCTCCTCTGGAACACCTGCAAACAAACACCTCTAAACAAGACTCTGAACCCCTCAACCTTTATCCACTCTGTGCTCCAACCATGTTTCTTCTCCTCCCGTACATTTCCCAGACGATCGTTCTGTGATTAAAAAGTGTGAAATTTCAATCCTCTGACAATGTAACGGATGACTGAATTTTCTTTTTCCTCACCCAAACTTTTAAGGGCTTATGGAAAGATGTCATAATATTAGTGTTTCTTTTTTTCCTTTTGTTCCTCGTTGTGTTCATCTGGTCTTCAAGCACAGATAGATGGGAGATGAAGAGCGAAAAGAGGCGGTATATGGGAAGGATTGTTTGTTAAAATCAAAAATGAATTTGGTTTTGGGAAAAACAAACTGAAGTGAATAGCGTGGGAGATCCTAAGCGGAGGTTATCTTGTCTTTTTATGTATGTATTTTCATTTCTATACCGATGGAATGCACGTCAGAAATAGTCGTAGGTTAATGTTTACGTGAGTTCTCGTGTTGTCTTGTCGTGCTGTGCGTATGTATTTGATGCGTCAACACTAAAGTCTACATTTGCATTCACTGCACAAAACATCTTTTTACGATACACTTTTGTCCAGTCTGTCGTGAGGGCAGACGGAAAATCTAATGTAAGCTTTGCTATTTATGAACAAATGTATTTTATATCCTTTCTTTGAACTTTGTAATATTCCTTTACTATTCCTGTAATATAAATGTTATTGAAATGGCTGTAGGATGTGTTTGGTACTATCAAGCATTTGCAAGAAACATGATAATCTAAAATAATTAAAACTTTTGGAAAAAAATGTGTTTGTTTCCATCTATCTATTAAAGCGTAGTCTCCTCGGCTCCCTTCAAAAACTGTAAAATAATTAATTCAGCTATTTTAGTTCACAAATCAGCACAGAAAATAAAAATAAATTTACGAATAATTTTGTACTAATAAGAGCTTGACTTAAGATTGAAATTGTGAAATAAAGCAATAAGCCCCAAGAAGCCGTGGTTTAGCTGTTATAAATTTACTGTAAACCACAGCTTCATGGGGCTTATTGCTTTTATAGAACGTTACCACACAATACAAATATTAAAGCCAAAAAATATGTATCAATGCAACTTTCATGGAGTAAAATCATTAAAAGGCTTCCTTCCGCTGGAAAAAACAGTCCCTGACCGTGAACGGCAACAGAAGTTACATTACACCATTAGATGGCGGCAAAGATTGTCTTTATGAGCGAGTCACTCATTCGCAAAGACTTTTATATTGAAACTTGTTGTGAACACGGAACAAGATGCAAATGACAAATGCTTTGACTAGCGCTGTCACTGCAAGAAAGGCACGGGAAAACCATTAAATGTTAAAATGACAAGATCGTAGCGGACACTGAAACGGATTTTTTTTTTTTACCATGAACATGACCTGAAGGAAAATGCTCAATTTGAATGCAGATAATACACTCTCACAATACTCTTCTACATAATGCAGTAAGCTTCAATGAACAAAATCAATAGAGAACAAACATATGTTTACGTTGCTAAGACAGACGCAGCAACATACACATTCAGTGGCGCAGCGATATGTAATGCGGTCAGCTGTATGTTTTCGAATTTTACAACGGCTTCGAACGCGGCTCTACCAATCAGAATCAAGGACCGGAACTATCCGTCTTAATTGCGGGAGTTTCATGAAGGGTGTTGGTTCAGGTTCAAACAGACATAATAATGTCACCATAAAAATAAAAGAACATGGCTTTGGTAATAAGTAATAATTTTGGTAATAAGAATAAGTTTAGGGTCAGCAAGATTTAATACTTTTATTATAATACAAAGATGCATTAAATTGATCAAAAGTGATGGTAAAAATACTAATGCTAGAAAAGATTTATTTGTCAGATAATTGCTGTTCTTGAACTCTCTATTTATCAAATAATCCTGAAAAAAATGCATCACAGTTTCCACAAAAATATTAACTGTTTTTAGCATTGATAATAAATATTTATAGAGGATTAAATTGGCATATTATAATGATTTCTGAAGGATCACTAAAGACTGGAGTAATGACAGCTTTGCACACAGGAATAAATTACATTTAAAAAATATATGAAAATAGAAAATAATATAATTATTATTTAAATTACAATCATATTTCACAATATTGCTGTTTTACTGTTTTTTAAGCAAACGTAGCCTTGGTGAGCATAACAGACTTCTTTCAAAAACATTGAGAGAAAAAAAAAAAAGAAAAAAAAAACTTTTGAACAGTACACTGGAGGAAAAACAAAAACAAGGCCAAAGTATAAAGTGTAACTCTTTATTTAGATTCACAATTTTATCTGAACCCTTGGAACTACAACATCTTAATATTGGCATTTAAATCATAATAATATAGAAAAAAAAAAATCATTCAGTAGTATCAAGATAAAATCAAAACAAGACTCTCGCAAAGGCCCCAAATAGAAAGCAAAATCTGAAACTAACAATTTGTAATCCCATTTGTGGACTAATTTTATAAAGCTACTATGAACAACTAAGAGCAGCAAACCCACTTTCTCTCAGATTTATTATAAATAAATCTCCTAAAATCAGCAATAAGACACATTCTTCTAGCAAACCAAAGCTCTTATTGAGGTTGATATATAAAATACATTTCATATTAGACTTATAAATGATGATTGTCATTTTTACCATTTTGAGGGAGTTGGAAGTTTAACTTTATGTTGTTGTAATCACACTATAAAATGACTTAAGTCGAGGCACAGCAAAGAAAAATGTACTTCATGATAAAACGGCACAGCTCTTGAGGTCTTTGGAAGGCTTAGAAATAAGGTTTGTAACTGTAACCATTACCGTAAGCATTATTAAACAGTTCTGGATGCTCATCCCATTCCTGGAGATCCAACCTACTACTTAGTTTCAACCCCGATCCATACCAGAAGATAGTGTTTTTCTCAAATTAATCTAAAGACTTATGATTTAAGCATGTTTGATTAGTCAAAATCTCCAGGGGCAGGACTGAGCACATACATTCAATTTAAAACTGTTGCCTGTATGTCTTATAAAGTCACCTTGTGACAGAAAAGTGGCACTGAATTCATTGTTGGCATGAACAATATAACAAGATGTTTGGGATTATAGCGAGGAAATTATTTGCATAGAGTAGGCTAATTACAGTACATTGTGATTGTGAATCAGCAGGCAGTAATGATTGTAAATCTACTCTGTTGAAGGTGTTTTTACTTCATTTCACATTCACTCTTTAACTACATAGCAGAATAAATTAACCACAACTGAATCATAAGACATATTAGCATAACATACAAAGCATCGATCTCTCAGCGGTGTTTACGGAGATCGAGACGCGATGCGCCCTCTGTCTGTGACGGTAAGTACTGCAGCCTCACTTACACTAATCGGCACGTGGATTTAAAGGGACAGTTTACCTAAAAATGGACATTCTGTCTTCATTTCTTCACCTTTATGTCGTTCCAGACCTGTTTGACTATCTTCTGTAAACAGAAGTAGTTCAGCAGAATGTCCTGACTGCTCTTTTTCCTACAATGAAAATGATCTAGGACTTGTTTACTGCAGTAAACAACAACTTGCATGTAGGACTGCTTCTCACATAAATGTATCGTACAAATAAAGAAAACTTAGAATATAGTGCATTTGTACTATATTTATCATACTTTATTGTAATTTTAGCAGCTACAATTTCATTGTATGGACAATAGTAGCCTACTTGGGGCATTTTGCTAAACTACTTTTGTGTTCCAGTGAAAGAAAGTAAGTCATATAGGTTTGGAATGACATAAGGGTAAACAAATGATCACAAGATGTTTGTTTTGGCCTGAGCTGTACCTTTAAAGGGATAGTTCACCCAAAAATGAACATTTTGTCATCATTTACTCACCCTTATGTTGTTCCAACCTGTACGAGTTTCTTCCGTTGAACACAAAAGAAGATATTTTGAAGAATTTTGGTAATCAAACAGTTGACGGTAGCCATTGACTTCCATAGTAGGGAAAAAAAATACTATGGATTCAGAAGTCAATGGGTGTCGTCAACTGGTTACCAACATTCTTTAAAAAGTCTTCTTTTGTGTTCAACGGAAGAAACAAACTCGTACAGCTTGAGGTTGAGTAGATGATAACAGAATTTTCATTTTTGGGTGAACTACTCCTTTAAGTGTTTAAATGACATTTATGGCCTTTAAAAGTAATCTAGAAATCGCCAGTGACGTTAGACACCAACTGCGAGTACATCCAGTGATTTCTCTGAAGGAGCTTCATTCAAAAGTTGGAAAAGAATTTCATATTAAATTAAAAAATGAAAATATTTGAGACTGACAGGCATTGGGAGCAGGCACTCTTGGTCTGAGGGTCCTACTTCTCGCATATGTGGGCTGTCCAATTCGAGTTCTATACAAGGGGGCGTGGCCATTCTAACATATGCTAAAACTAAATCATTTAAGCCCCTCCCAGCTGCTGTCTGATAGGCTGGCTGGACTTCTGCGACGGACGGCGGCTAATTTATCACGTGCCCGGGCCGCCCACTGGGCAGGGCCGCCAGTCTGTGACTCAGTCAAACTAGCATAGCGAGACGAGTCCTCCTCCAAACCCAAGCCAACCCAGGACGGCAAACCCAGAGAATGCGGCAGAGACAATGACAGAGATGGTGGGGACAAGTCACTCTTCTTCTCCGGCTCATCTTTTTCCTCCTCCTTTCCGTCGTTCAGCTGAGGTGGTTCCCAGCCCTCCATCTTATCAATCTTCTTCGTAGGTGTGATTTGCTTCATCGTCATGGTGATGCTGTCCCATAGACAGTGCGCTTTGTCTTTTTCTGAGTGCGGTTTGCTCTTGTCGTCCTCCCAGTTTTTCTTAGCAGACCTGAGGAAGAGAATAAAGGAGTATGATTCATTGTAAATTGAAAATGTTCTACCCAAACAATTTCTTATCATCGTTGCTACTGCTTCCATAACTGAAAAACATTCAATAGCTTAACAAATAAGCAAATTTAAAAAAATCTCAGAGAGCAGATAATATAAAATAATAATTATTATTAATAATAATGATTATATATTTTTAATGTTTTTGGAAAAAGCCTCTTATGCCCACCAAAACTGCATTTATTTGATCAAAAATGCAGTAACAATGTATATACAGTACATACAGTAATATAAAAAACAGTAATATTGTGAAATATTAATTAAAATGTAATATTATAATTATTGTTATTTTAAATATATTTCAAAATGTAATTTATTCCTGATCCATATATATTATTAATATATATAACTAATTTATATATATACAAATTAGTCAGCATTTCACACCAAATCATCATATTAGAATGATTTCTGAAGGATCATGTGACACTGAAGACTGGAGTAATGATGCTGAAAATTCAGCTTTGATCACAGGAATAAATTACTTTATAAAATATATTCAAACAGAAAACAGTTATTTTAAATTGTAATAATATTTCACAATATTACTGTTTTTACTGTATTTTTAATTAAATAAATGCAGCCTTGGTGAGCAGACGAAACTTCTTTTAAAAACATTAAAAATCTTACAGATTCCAAACTTTTGACTGGTAGTGTATATATATGCACAGTATATATTGTATGTATGATATTTGGTTATGCGCCATAATGGCACAAGGCTGCCTCATATTCTTCAGCAGGAAGGACAGAGGCCGGGCCGCAGGGTGCGGTTTCCATTTCAGACACTTGATGGTTGAAGGGCTTATTTAAAGTTACACTATGTTTATGCACAAAACCATACATGTGAAAGTTTCCATTGCTAAAGATATATTTATTTCTATTTTTATTTCATACAGTATGAATATCTTCATTTCTAGGCACACAAATGTGCTGTGTGTACAACTTTACTGTTAAAATCCTTTTAATCCAACTTTAATATGCAGAGTCAACAATAAGTAAGCCACTGGTTCATTTCCCCAAAGACTGTAAACACTGCAGCTCTGTGGTGCTTTTACAACATTGCTTTGTTTGCTTCAGCTGCCCAATGTGTCAATTTCTGACTCAACCAATGGTGCACGTTTAAGGCAGACCAAAATATTTGGATAATGGAGGTTTTTAATTTTCCCACCAAGCACATCCAATGCCGAGAGATGTCTGCAAGAAGCACTTAATCTGGAAAGCATTGTGTTTTATTTTAAGCATGTTCTTTGTCTACAAACATCTGATAAACATCTCAAAAACTTTGGATTGACATCTATATATATATATTAGGTTTACCTTTCAGCAAAAATAGCTATGAAAAAAAAAAAAAATATATATATTGTTACTGTAATTTAGATAGTATAACAATATAAGATTTTGCTCATCCCACCTAGCCCTACTTACTGGGTATAATAATCTAAAATTATTATAATCATCTAAAAATACACATTGAACTTCTGAGGCTTGCAAAACATTCGCTAGCTTCATCTAACTTTAGTAAAAAAGGCCGACTTACCCTCTTCTGTGAGAGACAGTGACTCCTGTCAGCAAGATGTGTTCATCGTCCTGTGATGGAAACAACTTTTTGTCTCCTTTTTCTCTCTTTGATTTAACCTTCTTTAACTTTGAATCCTACAAAAGGTCAGAAACATAGTCACAAACCATAGAGAAATCTTTTGTTTAACCATACAACGGGGTTCAGCGCACAGTAAAATGACTACTTGTGAGTTATGTGTCAGAAAGGCTCAGCTTTGGTTTCTCAGTGAGATGGAAATACAGATGGTAAGAGATGATTGCAGGTTTAGGCCTGGCACAAAGACAACTAATCACAAAGATGCAATTCATCTTGAATCGAGGAGCAGAAAGCTGTATCTGAAGGACAGAAGGCATCACGCAGTAAAAACAGGAAAGGCCTATGTTGATTACAGTGTGCTGCAGGGAAGGATATCTGAGCAGACACGCATGTGTGTGTGTGTGTGTGTGTGTGTGTGTGTGTGTGTGTGTGTGTGTGTGTGTGTGTGTGTGTTTTGGGTCACTTGGCGATCTGACACATTCCTTCAGACTCCCTCCTGCCTGCGTCCAGTATGACCCTCAAGGATTTCAAATACCGGCCCGGCTTTGCAGCTTATTATATAGGAAAGAACCTTTGACACAATTTCTTGCTCTCTTTCACAATTTGCTCATTTTTCTGACCTGCCTTGTACGAATGTCCTTCCCTTTGACCAAAAAAAAAAAAAAACAAGAAAAAGAAAAAAAAAAATAAACTCATATTTTATCACGTCATACTGTTAGGTAATATTTCAAATCAAAATTGAAATAAAATAAAATTAAGAAACTATATTTTGGATGAAAAAAGGGGAAAAATAAATAATATATTTATTGATGCATTGTTAAAATAATGTAAATAAAATATGAAATAATGTAAATGAGATCTATATCTCATTGTGATACTACTGTAGTCTTTATAAATATTTTAATCAGTTCTTTTTATTTTTCATTTTCAGTCATTTAGTAATTCTATTGCATTTGTCATTTTATTTCAGTTAACATTTATGTTATTTCAAGTAACGATTTTTTTGTTTGTTTAGTTCCAGTTTTAGTATCTATAATAACCCTGCTCATTACTGTAATGCACAAAAAATGCTCATTAAAATCTTGGTATTATTGTTGCACTGGATTCTTTTCATTACAGTAATGAGAATGAGATTTTTTTTACTGCATTATGGTGATGATTTTTGGGGAAATATCTGGGAAACATCTAAAAACAAGTGAAAAATGTGTTTGCTTACATGATAAATTATAAATGTCAAAAACAATCATTCTAATATCCAATGAAGAATGTTTTAACAACATCCTAAAGTGATTAAAATGATTACTTCTTTAAATGTCTTTCCCTGCAGATTTCAGAATGACATTCGGCGGATGTTCTTTTACAACGTTAATGATTTAGCATTCAAGTAAACTTTATTATTTTATACAAATATCTGCAATATTGTGTGTTATTTTAACACAAAAAAAGATGATTTTCATTACATTATTACAGTAAATGAGACTTTATTGTCATGAAAATGTTGTAATGCAAATAGTGCATAATAGGCTTCATTTTTTTTAAAGCAAACATTTATTTTCTTTTTAGGGTGAAATCTCTGTGAGAAAGCATCTTTTCTGAATATGTAAAGATCAAAGTTACATTTCATTCATTTCTGTGTGTTACACAGATATTTCATATTTGTTGCTGCATGTCTGGAGGAATTAAACTCACCACAAAAGTACCAAACACTAAAAAAAGGTAAAAACATGTGGTTAATTTTATTTGCCACACCCTGTCTTGTTTCAAACCAAAGACCTTTGTGTTCTGTCACTACACTGTGCTAAAACATGCCATCTGATTATGCGCTAACACATAAACGCTTGTTATGTCGGGACCGGCTCTTATTATGAGTTCCAGCACCTTTATTTAGCATTTATGAGCGTTAGGAGACTTAGGGAACATTACTCATTCCATCGAATAAACAGACGCTAAAATCTGGCTCGTCTTTGACCTCAAATAAAACGCAACACTCTTTTTTGGCTTCTGTCTATCGCTTCATCTGACTTTCCTCCCTATCTCCGCTTGGTTTGGTAAAACACACAGTGGAAATAAACAACTGTCGCTTTAACTTGAGGTTGAGCTCCTGCCGTCGCTGGAGGACACGGCAGAACTCTCTGGAAGTCTAACTGTGAAATTCTCTTTCTCTTAGCCTATTTAAAGGGGTCACATCAAGGAAAATTGATTTCTCATGATCCTTTGAGATTAAAAGAGTTCATTGTGCTTTGAAAACATAATGTAACTTCGTCAGAGTCCAAAAAGAGCATTTATTTAAACTAATGTCAAGTGCATATTAAATGCTGCCAATTTTGCTCCTGGGCACTCAGTTTTCAATTTTTTTAAACCAATCACCTAAATTGTAAATGCCAAAAATAAAATGAAGTAAACCTCTTCAATAGCAAAACATCTCTATATCCAGGTCCATCACTGAACTCAATAAAGAGTTCTAATTCCAAACAGAAATTAATCACAACATTACAACCAGTAATTTGTAGCAAAAAAATATAAATTATATGAAACTACAATCCTACAAAGACTTGCAAATGAAGTTATCATGTAATATATATTTCAAACATTATAGCTCTCGGAATAGTTTTAGCATGTTATTTAATATGGCAATGTTAAAGGGTTAGTTCACCCAAAAATGAAAATAATGTCATTTATTACTCACCCTCATGTTGTTCCACACCCATAAGACCTTTGTTCATCTTCAGATCACAAATATCAAAATAACAACTTTTCAACAATATCTAGTGATGGCCTATTTCAAAACACTGCTTCAAATCTTTTTTGAATCAGTTGTTCGGAGCACCAAAGTAACGTGATTTTAACCGTTTGGCAGTTTGATTCACGCTCCGAACCACTGATTCGAAACAAAAGATTCATAAAGCTTCGAAGCTTCATGAAGCAGTGTTTTGAAATCGCCCATCACTAGATATTGTTGAATAAAGTCGTTTTTTTGGCGCACAAAAAGTATTCTCGTCTCTTCATAACATTAAGGTTGAACCACTGTAGTCACATGAACTGTTTTAAATATGTCTTTAGTAGCTTTCTGAGCATTGAAAGAGTTGATTATCTTGCTGGCAATGCAGGCCTCACTGAACCATCAGATTTTATCAAAAATCTTAATGTGTTCTGAAGATGAACGAAGGTCTTACGGGTGTTGAACGACATGAGGGTGAGTAATTAATGACAGAATTTTCATTTTTGGGTGAACTATCCCTTTAATGTATTTGATCTTGGCAGATTAGTTCTGCTATGCTAATGTTGATGCTGCAGAACAAGTATAGACTTACACAGAGACGCTGCTGTGAGCATGTAACATGCTGCTGCTGCATAAATACACATACATAAATCCCGCAGCTGATCTAGGCAGGTGGAGCTGGGGGAGGTGGAGGGTATCAGAACTCTGATCGCGCTGCAGAATAGATTACCGCAAACAATGAACCATACTAGTTAAAGGGTTAGTTCACCCAAAAATGAAATTTCTGTCATTAATTACTCACCCTCATGTCATTCCACACCTGTAAGACTTTCGTTTATCTTTGGAACACAAATTAAGATATTTTTGATGAAATCCAAGAGGTTTTTTTATTTTTTTTTTATCCCCGATATAAAGCAACGTAATTACTACTTTTCTGGACCCTGAATATGGTAAAGACATTGTTAAAATAGTCAACGTGACTACAGTGGTTCAACCTTAATGTTATGAAGCGATGAGAATACTTTTTGTGCGCAAAAATAACGACTTTATTCATCAATTTCTTCTCTCCCCTGTCAGTCTCCTATGCTGTTGACATAGTGAACGCAGTGCAGCGCTTCCATGTTTACGTCAGAACGCCGGCTCAGTATTGGCCGACTCTGTACACGTGAGCAGCACGACGCATGCGTGTGATGCTGATGCAGGAGTCTGTCAATACGGAGTCAGCGTTCTGACGTAGACCTTGGAAGCACTGCACTATGTTTACTACATCAACAGCGTAGGAGACTGACATGAAAGAGAAGAAATTGTTGAATAAAGTCGTTATTTTTGCACACAAAAAGTATTCTCGCTGCTTCATAACTTTAAGGTTGAACCACTGCAGTCATGTGGACTATTTTAACTATGTCTTTAGTACTTTTATGGACCTTGAATGTGGTAATTTCATTGCTTTCTATGGGGGATAAAAAACCTCTTGGATTTTATCAAAAATATCTTAATTTGTGTTCTGAAGATGAACGAAGGTCTTACGGGTGTAGAACGACATGAGGGTGAATAATTAATTACGGAAATTTAATTTTTTGGTGAGCTAGAGTGGGCAGTCACTGAAGTCTTTTGACCTCTGATTTGCCGCAGATTGTTGGATTTTTCTGTCCAAGATTATGGGTTGTGTAGTTCACCTGGAAGTTGGTAATTTAAATACTTAAAAAAAAAAAAATTAAATACTTAAATATGGAATTATTAATCTCTCTATATAGAAAATTAGTGGGAATTTTACTTAACCCTCAATAAATTAATAAATAAATTAATCTGTTAATTGGGAAAAACATTTACTACAACATAAATTAAATATTTGTGATTTATGTTGCTTGGGAAAAAAATAATTTCATCATATTACGCCACATGTCCACCAAAACGTTTTTAGCCAGCTGAAAACGCTAGACCCTCTGCTGAAAATGTAAATCTGTGAGCACTTGAGAGACCTTCAGTATCACAGTCGCTGCGTCCGAAATCGAATACAACTCTACTATATAGTATGCGAAAAACAGTAGGCGAAAAGTACCCGGATGACTTACTACTTCCGGTGAGATTCCGAAGTGTGCATACTTATAATATCCCATGAGCCCACGGGAGAGGATTTGTGAATAAAGTTGAAGGGACGTAACTGACGCTGGTAGATCATGTGACGGTAAAAACATAGCGAATGTAGTACGAAAGGTTGAACCACTGCAGTCACATGGACTATTTTAACTATGTCTTTAGTACTTTTATGGACCTTGAATGTGGTAATTTCATTGCTTTCTATGGGGGATAAAAAAAACCTCTTGGATTTCATCAAAAATATCTTAATCTGTGTTCTGAAGATGAACGAAGGTCTTACGGGTGTAGAACGACATGAATTAATTCATACTACACGCATTTGTACTATATAGAATGTACTTTTTCAAAGGTCGTGAAGTAAATTTAAATTCAGTACCTACTCAATAGTACGCGATTTCGGATGCAGCAAGAGTTTTTTTTTTAATTGAGACGCCACGCTTTGTTGCTATGATACGGAAAATCCATGGCTGATTAACTGATTTCGTAGATAATTTTGCAGACTAAAAATGTCGACACAATGTAGAGTACTTGATATGTATGTTCGGAGACCAGCAATATTAATTTCTCATCTATTTAGTTCCATTCTCTGCTTGTTGATGTCGTTGTACAGCAAGAATGTTGTGACTGTTGGTTGGTGTTGTATTTGTCCCGCCCCTCCTCAACTCTGATTGGATGGCTGGCTACAAAGTGACAGTGATGAGCGCAGTTTTACTCAAAGTTGAACATTCTTCAACTCGAGGCGACCGGCAAAAAATGCCAATCGCTCAGCGCTTGAGCGTAAAATAGATGTTCAGCGCCTGGTTACGTTCCTGGTGTTTAAAAAACGCAGTGCTCCCATTGAAAACTAGTATGCTAGCCGCTTGAAAAAACGCCTTTGTGGACACACAGCCTACAGTAACTTTTGAATACCTGTCAATAGAGGTATTGTATAATTGTGTATTTATTGCATTTAGCAGCCGCTCATGCTAACAATACAAACGCTAACCTATGCTTACACATAAGGCTAAATACTTTTTTATTCTACTGGTCAGAGAATTGTTTAGATGTTTATTTGATAATATAAAATATGACATGACATTTAACAGCAATCCGCTTAAGGAAAGCAGGCCACTGAATGTTTGCTAGTCTCAAGACTGTTTTGCTATTGTCCAGATTGTTCTGAAAGAATGTGTCACATCCTCTCTGCACATTTAACAGATTAACACACACGCACCCTTTCTACTCTACACTGTACTATCAAACTATGAATCTTGCCTTTAACTGCATCCATTCACATAGAACTAACAAAACTAAAAAGAAAATTCAGTGTTTTATATCAGGCTTTCTGCACCACATCCTGACAGTGTTGCTAATTCGGTATTGTTTCAGACACTCTCAACAAGTTTTTGCATTTCTGTTGAAAGCAATAAGGCTTTATGCGTGTGTGCATTGTGTGTGTTTACCTTTGTTGAGGGGCTCAGAACTTCCTCTGTTCCCTCGGAGTCTTTATCCTGAAAAGCAAAGGCCAAGGAGCACAACACAATGAGAACATGCACACACACTTAAACACATGCTAACGTAATGTAACAAATACACACACACAAATGCAAGGAATATTTTTAGCACGCTAATGTGAACAAGGACTTTTGGTGAGGGACTTAAAAATGAGTTTGGTTTCCGTCAAACACAATCATAATGGTGTGCATATGATTCAATTCTGAGGTGGCAATCAGATCTATCAGTATTAATGTAATCATTAACGCTCTTCTATTTTGGGTGATCTATCATGAATGCTCCAGCATTCAACTTCCTGTTAAGGGTCTGACCTCTTCCCTTCCTTCCTGCTCCACCTGCACTAGTGCCGCCTCTCCACCTCTCTTTTGCACTTGCCCACACAGACAGGAAACTTTTAGCACTAGTGCAATAAACTGAAGAGCAAAGGATGCACATTAAGTGTGTAATTGATGCTTTATCTGCCACAAGGAATTATGGGAAATGTAGTTGTCACACAAGGCTGTCATCCTTATAAATCGGTGAAAAGGTGTGGTCCCACCACACTTTTCGTTCCATTGACTTCCATTCATACATATGCAATTGCGACAGACCGGAAACGCAAGCTCGAGCAAAAATTTTCGCATTTTGTTGCGTTCCAAAGTTCAAGTTTGGTGAACTCGGACCTGCGAATTCGCATCACGTGAAGACGTGCAACCAGTAGCCGATCGATTCGTCGCGGCATGACCTCTTAGCTGAATTTGTAGTAAAGTCGAGTCGTTGTATATTTTTACATTTTAAATGTATTATTATATATGTTGAATTCATGTTAATAAAAAAAAAAACAACGCTGTAGACCGTGACGTCATATCTCGACTGTTGCAGCATCCGAAGAAATTTTGCACATTCAAAGTCTAGTGTGGCCGTGGCATAAGTTTAATCGCTATACTTCATCAAGAGCACACAAAAGGTGTGTAACTGATGCTTTATCTGCCATAAGGAATTATGGGAAATGTGGTTTTGTCACAGAAGGCTGCCACTCTTTTAAATCAGTGTATTTAAAATAGCAGTTTATTGCTATTCCTCATCAAGAGCACACAAATGTGCGCCACTACATTGTAAATCCAACATTCACAGTGAAAACCTAATTATAACCAAAGAGGTCTATAAATCCTGGAGAAATCTGACATCTTTGCCTTGGGAGTCGGGTCAGTAAAACGTTTTGAATGTTACTTTTATTCAACAAGGGTACATTAAATAAATCAAAAGTGACAGCAGAGATTTTATATTGCTACAAAATATTTATATTTCATCTAAGAATCCTGAAAAAAAAAAAGATCAAGTTTCAACAAAAACATTAACTTGTTTTCAACATTAATAATAAGAAATGTTTTTTGAGCAGCAGATCAGCATATTAGAATGATTTCTGAAGAATCAAGTGACACTGAAGAATGGAGTAATGATGCTGAAAATTCAGGTTTGCATCACAGAAATAAATTACATTTTAAAATATTTCACAATATTACGGTTTTTACTGTATTTTTGATCAAATAAATGCAGTCTTGGTGAGCAGAAGAGACTGTTTTCGAAAACATTAAATAATCTTATTGACCCAAAATCTTTTATTATATACCTATATAAAAAATGTAAAATATAAAATATATACCCTTGCATATTCTTCCCCCAACACAAAAAATCAGAGCTCAAACAGCAAATCCAGAGCAAACATTATAATTCTGATATGACTTGAAGGCAGAATATAATTCATTCGAAGACAGAAAGATCAACCTCTGTTCTGCAATGTCCATGTCATTCCTCCCCTTTCCCACAATCCTCTGCCTCCTTCATTTTACTCCCTCTGACTCATTGTATCAATGCCACACACCTCCACCCCAACTTACCAAAACACTTGGCCTGATTGCAGTCCGAATACTCTCCCGAGTGCACATTTATAAATGAAGGAGTGAAGCTCAGACGCAAAGAAGAATGTTTGGGATATTTTAAGTCCTTTACCCTCTGGACTCTGTCATTGTGGCGTATTAGGGACAGCTCAGACCTGACTTTCCTGAAAAAAAAGCTTATGATTGAAGAACATGGGGTCAGGAGAGTCCATTTATTCCACCTTCAGTTGATTTATGAAGAAACACTAACCACAGTATCAACAAGACTGCAGCTCAAAATAATGATGTTTACCAACTGGCACCCTGACATGGTTTAAAATAAAATCAACGCTCATGAAATAGCTTGATATAAAATCGCTGGAACAGAGAGGACATTCATCTTGATGAAAACCTGTTTATTGGAGGAAAATCCTGAGAGGTCCTGAATTGAACTGTATCTGTATGGAAGTTTAGGGTTTCATCTGTCCACATCCGTTGGGCTTCCTGCTTTACATACCAAGTTCTGGTTGAACAAACTGACTAGCAGCCGAAGGAAGCGGATCTCACTGAAATATCCCTTTGTAGACTGAACAACATAAGAACATTCCTTCCCCTCTCCAATATACAATCCACGGCCACAAGCCTAGTACCACCACTGAATGAGCAACAAGCTTGAATAACAAAAGAACCACATGTTTTTGGACATGGTACTCTGGAAATAATGGTTATTTGGACATTTATCATAGTAATAGTGTAATTTCATGGTATATTATCTGTACCTTGCACGCCTTTCCCAAAAAAAAAAAAAAAAAAAAAAAAAATACTGTGGCAGTAGCATGGTACAGTATCAAATAGTAATACTATGGTAGTCCAGAGTAATACCATGATATTTCCATGGTCTAAAAAAAATGTGTTTTCAGTACTTTTTTGTAAGTGTGTAAATACCAATGTTAACCAGTATGGTATACCATGGTATTTTATGTTTTTAAGCACATTACAGTTTTGCACATTGTCAAAAGTACCTACTGCGATACAAAGTCGGTACTGAAAATTTAAAAATGTGATGCTTTGAGCGCTGTTGAGCGGATTCGTAAACACCTCTGATTGGCCATTGTTCACGCGCTCAACAGATATGTCTGTGATTGGCTACAATGATCAACGCTTCAAAAACATGTTGTAAATAGACATCAGTGACGCTCTTCACTGAGCGCTTACACTGATACACACGTGAACGCTTGAAAGCAGGCGTCCATCACGGACCAGTCCACTGATAGCCTGCTTTCAAACACTCCCGCTTTCAAAAAGCTTTCAAATTCAAACGCTCCCATGTGCTAATTATTGTAGCCAATCACAGACATATATGTTGAGCGTGTGAACACAATGGCCAATCAGAGGTGTTTGCAAATCAGCTCAACATCCGCTCACATTTTTGAAATTTCTTTACTGACCTGGTATCGTGGTCGGTACTTTTGACAACACTATATGGCAATAATGGTTATTTGGATAGTAATACTGCATTTTGTAGACATGTAGGCCTACTATGATAGTACCATGGTATTTTTTGCATGCCCTTAAAAAGTACAGTGGTACAGATGGTAATACCATACAGTGATATATATTACGGTCCAGAAATTCATGTTCCATGGTATTTACATGATGGTGCTCCAAGGTAAGTCTAAGAAAACCATGGTACACATCCAAAAAAACATGGTAGTAGTACCATAGGTGTGTTTTAAGGACTTTTAAGTACCATGCTTTGGTAAATCTCAATTATGACATAAAAAGTCAAAATGTAAACATTCAGTGCCATGATATATACCAAAGTACCATGGTACAGTAATGGAATAAGATGATTACTATGGTATTTTGAAATACATATGAACTTTATATTAAATACTATGGAACTTTGAAATAAACCATGGTATTTACTTGGTACACTCCATGCATGGTACTTCAGAGAATACCATGGTTAAAAACCTCATGGTACTTTTGGTATGCCTGATAATCATTCACCTCATCAACTCAATTGTCAAATTAATTTATTTAATAAGCAGCAGTTAGGGTTACATATTTGCTGCATATAATATTAAAAAAATCTGGATTTTATGAAGTGGCACTGGTCTTCTATCAAATGACAACTTCTACCAAGTGGACCAACCTGGTCACAAACCATCAGACAGTTTGGTCTAGCAGCTAGGTTAATTTGTCATAATGTGTCTCTCTATCAGACAAGGGCATCAGAGCTTTTGACTGCTCTCATTCCCATCTCTGAGATCCAAAACATGTTTGTGGAACAGATTCTGTTGGCAAGAATGTGACTGCAGCCTAATCAAGGCCGTCACGCTGGCCACAGAACGCAGTGAGAATTTTTAACTTTTCAGTGCAAGCTTCTGAAATTACATTTAAAAAAAAAAAAGAAAGCGAGGGGGAGAGAAAGAAAGCTTATCTGCAACCGTCTCCTGCTGTTACGCTGTAGGGACCTTATCTAACTCCTGCAGTCTAACAGCTGACAGAACATTACATCTGAAAGGGAGGACGGCGGTAAATGCCATGAATCTGTTTTAAACTCAGCCACAGCAGAACAACATTTAATTAAGATCAATTTATGATCTTATCCACGAAAATCAGAACATGATCCTTCATATTGCAGCGCTGGCTCAAACTTAGCAGTGAAAAATGAATATACAACATCATGTATATGTTACGTCTGTGGAAGCCCATTTCAACCACATAAGAAAAAAAAAATGCTTTGGTAAATCTCAATTATGACAGCCAAAATTATATGATGACAAAAGCCTCAGTATTTATCTCATTTTTGATTTTTTAATATCATAATTATGACTTAAATATGAAAGCTTGTTTCCACCACTGAATAAAACAATAGGTAATTAGGACTTCTTATCTCACAATTCTTACTTCTTTTTTTTTTAAATTGCAATTGTGAGTTTATATCTCTCGAATCTTGCAATTCTGACTTTATAACACGCAAATGCAAATTTATATCTCACAATTCTGAGGAAAAAAGTCAGAATTGTGGGATATAAACTAGCAATTGCGAGAAAAAAAGTCAGAATTGCAAGAAAAAAAGTCAATTGCGAGATATAAACACGCAATTGCTAGAAAAAACTCAGAATTGCAAGTTTATATCTCTCAATTCTAACTGTTTTTCTTGCAATTTTGACTTTTTTCTCGCATATGCGAGTTTATATCCTGCAATTATGACTTTATAAGAAAAAAAGTCAGAATTGTGAGATAAAAAGTCGCAATTATCTTTTAAATTGTTCTATTCCGTGGTGGAAACAAGCTTCCATAAAAAAATTATAATTATGACTTAATATATCATAATTTATATACTTTTTAAGTTATTATGACTGCCATAATTATGAGATAAAATTAAATTATGAGATAAAAAGTCAAAATTACGACTGTCAGTTTCAACATTTATTTTGTAATTTTGACTTTTTATGTCAATGACTTTTCAAGTCAGAATTGACTTTTAAGTGTCATAATTCTAAAGTCATAATATTGACTTTTGATCTCATGAATGACATAATTTCGACTTATGTCATATGACTTACAAAAGCATGTTTTCTTATTTTGCTTCCATAACCTACATGACTAATCATGAACTACTCTATATTGGCATACTGTCACTCATACTTGAGAATACTCTATTCTGGTCTATATTCTTCTATAATATCATACTCAAATACGCTCATTTCGCTATATTTTCATTGTCCTATTGTCTCATTCCATACTCATATTGGTCAACCCTTGTTGACAGTAATGGCCTATGACAAACATGTACAAAGAAACATTCAGTTATGATGTAGAGGCTATTCCAAATAAGATGACCCAAAATTCTGATTAATACAGGCCAACTGATTCCATTCTGATTTCTAAAAACCAAAATATGGCCTAATCTGGCATGACAATCTGGTTAATACATATGACATTTAAAAGCATGTAAACACACTGTACCACACTCTCTCAGTACTTTTCATCTCATATTCCTAGTCTCATTCAACAATACTCTCTTTTTCCTATACTTGCATGCTTATTTTTCCCGCATTAGCATTATCCATTCACTTCGTACTGAAATAACCTTTTTGTCGTTCTCCAAAACTTCATATTGTCATACAAGAGCGATTTCAAAACTAGACGGACACATCAATAAGCGGATAATTTAAATTGTAGATATATTCATAACTGTTTCGCTCGTGTTGTCATAATATGACTTTATGGCTCACTCGGGGGCGAATACGCTTTGTAAACAATACAGTTACTATACAGGCAGAAACGTGAGACAGCCAAACTATGAGACACCAGCACATCTGATCTCTCAAGTTTGAAGCCCACGGGCAACATCCCACCTTACCTTACTCGCGTGCTCGTGATGCCACGACACGTCGTCCTCCTCTGACGCTTCATCCACCAGAACTTTGCTCTTGCTCTTCTTGAACATTATCCACGCAGGAAGATCCGCTGTATATCAAAAGCACAGTATTTCCAAGCCCATGAGATGCCAGTGGAGACTCTTCGTGAGGAGATCGCGAGGAGGCAGCGGTTAAATCAGAACAATAAACCGACTGTGATCGCGCCCTGCCCTTCGCAACACCCCACACGCACACTTTCCTCCGGCCCACTATCTTCTTCTGATGAACGTCTGAGCACACGGTTGGCTGGAGCACCTGGACCGCCGCTCCTCCCATCATGGATCAGATTGCCGCTGATCAACTAGTTGTCATGGCAACGTGGGCGGGGCGGTGCCCCCCTCAGACCCTCCCACCCGGACAGGAGGTCTTATCATGAACAGTCAGTGAGTTTTAGTAAGTGTAGAAGTTTTTCATTTATTCTAAGCAGACTTAAGCGAGTCCCAAAAATTGGACACTTAAAGGGATAGTTCACCCAAAAATGAAATTCTGTCATTATTTACTCACCCTGAAGTTGTTCCAAACCTGTATGAATTTCTTTGTTCTGCCGTACACAAAAGAAGATATTTGGAAGAATGTTTGTAACCAGGCAAATCTCGTCCCCCATTGATTTCTAAAAACTATGGCAGTCAATGGGGGGCGAGATCGAGATCACACGTTTGGTTGCTCTTTCACCTGTGTTAGATGGGAACTAATTTCATATACTTCCACTGAAATCACTTTGGATTTAGTTGATTATTAGATGCAATTAATTGCAAAATGGAAATTAAATGTCAATCTTTTTTTCTTTTTTCTTTTTTTACACAACTTGTATTGATTTATGGATTTTGTGATAATGTAATTAAATTCATACATTTGAAGTGTGACTTACGTGTTCAAATACTTTTTAGGGCACTTTATGGGTGTTTCTTATCATGTTTTTTTTTTTTTAAATAAAATTGCCAACCCACTATTATAATTTCATAGCTAGCATTTCATATTTAATAAAATCAAACATATATATATATATATATATATATATATATATATATATACATTTGAAGTGTGACTTAAGTGTTCTAATACTTTTTAGGGCACTTTATGGGTGTTTCTTATCATATGTTTTGTTTTCTTTTTTTTTTTAAATAAAATTGCCGACCCACTATTATAATTTCATAGCTAGCATTTTATGTTAAACAAATAAAATCAAATATATATATATATATATATATATATATATATATATATATATATATATGATGAACATTTCCAGAACATCTGAAATGATGTATTCTGTTTAATAGCATGACATTTCAAACATGTTTTAAATAAAATTGTCAACCCCCTATTATAATTTTATATCTAGCATTTTATGTGTTAAAGACACAAAATCAAATAATATTTTGCATAATATATCAAAAAAAGCTTTCCAGTGACATTTACCTTGACATTTCTTTGTTTTGTCTCATATCATCTTAAGCTCATCAATGACACTGTTGTCTCCTTTGTAAACAAGAACTTTTCATAAAATTTTGTTATGGGCAACAGTTTAAATGTGACCTTTATATAAAAAAAAGAAACTAAAAACTGTAAGTTTGTACAATAAAGGTGCCTAAAATTGAACAGCCTTAAATGTGTTGTGTTTAGATTTGAATGTGAATAATACACTCTGTGTGCTAAGAAGCATTTGACTTTCAGTGTAAAAGTTTCCATTTAATAAGTGTGTTTAATCTGTATTAGTCTTGCTCTTCAGACATTATCTAAGGTATATATGATGTATAAATGTGTTCATGTGATGTGAATGTTCCCATGCTTTAATTGTGAAGAATATATTCTTTGTTAACTGCTTAAAGAGTTTAAACACATGCAGAGTACTTTTAAAGTCTCCCATGGGCCTTCATTAAGGAGATTATGAACTTGAAAGTTATGAACTTATGAAGTTTACTGTTTCCCACTGGGTTCTGGCATACATCATGACTGTTATCTTGGAAACAGCAGCTTACACTGCTCACAAACAAGAAAAGCTGACCTTATCTAAAAAAAAAAAAAAAAAAAGATCAGAAGGGTCAGACTAGACATCATCTTTATACAGGCATGTTTACAGTAAATACATAAACCATCTGTGTTGAGCTTTGGTGTGATAAGAGTCTAGTCTAATTTATGATGTGCACAAAAATGATCTGTGAGTTATGAAGACTATATGCATGCTTTACCATTCAAAAGTGTGTGTGTGTGTGTCTCTGTGTGTGTGTTGTGAGAGAAAGTGCACTGTTCATTTATAAATCTCCTTTCCAGCCCTCACTCATATCAAGGACGAAAGACAGTCTGTCACACGCTGACTCATCCTGAGGATATTACCCCTATTCTCTCTTTCTGCGTATACAGCCATTTATTTACACACACATAAAGAGCAATGGCAAAAGACCAATTATCTTTAATGACCGGGAAGCAAACATAAGCAGACTGCCTTTGTGAAAGTTACAGTGTATTAACCTAACATAACAAATATGTGAGTGCAAAGACGAGAGATTATAGGTTTGTGTACTGTATTTATTTGCTGCTTGAATGTATGTTTTTGATTGGTCATATGTATAAAGAGGAAGTAACTCTGACAGGTTGGTTCTGGTTAGGATTTGCAGAGCTTAGTAGCTGAATTGGGTCAGTGCATTTGCAACATATTAAAGACCACAGGTGATCGTCTGGAAGATCAGACACTCATAAACAACTCTTATTTAGAGTTTCTCTGTCTTACATAACCACAAACATAAATAGTTTAGTAGTTTGTAATCATATTTTGGTGAAAGAAATGTTTCCTGTGTACTTTTAAAGTTCAAGTTATTGCTATTTCAGGAGGTTTTGGTGCAGTGCTGCCCTCTACTGCATGACTTCAAAACTAAATCATTTTGGAGTTTTGATATGGGACGTTTCAGTCATAATTTTTGCACATACAGTATATTTTAAGTAAAGTATGAATATGTTTATTTAAAATTTAAAAATAAAAAAAGAACAATTGTAAAATTGCAAAACTTTATTATTTTTTTTTAGATTTGCTTTATATTAAAGGTACAGTGTGTAAAATTTGGGAGGATCTATTGACAGGAGGAATGCAAAATAATATACATAACTATGTTTTCAGTGGTGCATAAAGACCTTATATAATGAACCGTTGTGTTTTTATTACCTTAGAATGAGCCATTTCTATCTCATACACGCGGGTCTCCTTACATGTCAAGTCGCCATAATGCGCTGGCATGTTTCTACAGCAACCCTAAACAGACAAGTGCTCTACAGATCGCGTTTCATCACTATGTTCGTTGGTGTATTTAGAGGCAGCTTGCATCGTCACCTCATTGAATATTTATGAAGCAGTAGTAGTAGTAGTAGTCGTCGTCGTCTGGTTTATTAAGCCCAGAACACACTAAGCCGACGGTCGGCCGTCGGGCAGTTTTTGTTTGTCGGCCGACTAAGTTTTCTCAGTGCACCGTTGGCTGAAGTTGGTCCTCGTCAGATTTTTTCGGCCGATTCGACATGTTGAATCGGCGTTGGAGCATGTCAGTCAGTCGGGCCATCTGATCATTCTGATTGGCTGTTCAGCTACTGCCACCTGCTGGTACAGAAAGGCATTTCTTCTTACGCAGGCGCAGAACGGATGTGCTACTTGGCCGTCGGGTGTCGAGCGTCGGTTTGGTGTGTCAGGGCAACTTTGGACCCAGACGCTGCCGACGTGAGCAAACCCCGCAGTCTGCTTTCGTTGCCACTAGTTTGTCGATGTCTGCTTGGTGTGTTCCGGGCTTTAGAAGCCGAGACCGTTCTTTGTTAGAAGTAAGAAGAAACCTCATTGCTTCACTGGCTAATGTACTCTCTGCTGCCTCAGATGATGACATCTTTGTCGTGTCGGCCAGACGGCCACCGTAGCTTCTCCGAAAGGGAGGGGTGTGAACCATTAGTTGCAGTTCGCAACCTCACCACACAATTTACACATTGCACCTAAATCAATAGAAATCTACGGTATGTGTTAATTTAAATAGGTGCAGTAGTGGAAAATTGACATCACCCTTCACCCTTTATTCAAATATTATTAAAAATTTGTTAAAGATTTTGCAAGCATATTATGCTTGGAGTCAATAGTTGTATTTGTGATAATGCAATGCAACATGCCAAATTGTGCGGACATAATTTTTGGACAGGCTGTCATACAAAAAAATGATGAGCACATGCAAAAATAAGAGAGAACCAACTAAATATTAATAACCGATTATGTTATAGTCAATGTATGCTTTTTCCTGTGAGATTTCTGTTTTTCTCTGCATAGTAAAATAAAACTTGTAGCTGTAATAATTTTGTCAGATAAATACCATAACCAGGTTTAATGTTTCTTTTTTTCCCCCCTCACATTTCAAATATTTAAAAATATATAAAATATTTTCCTCATATTTTGATGGTTTAATGAAACTTGTAGGGTCATTAAAAACAAATATGTAAAAACGTGCATGTAAGCACTAATGTCTTTTTATGTGCTTGAATATTTTATTCTTTAAAGAAATACACAATAAAGACATATTTTCAACTTTCTCTTCATTCAAAAAGAGCTTTGAAAATACAATCATTCCTGCCATCAAAGTGCAAAGAGCCTTAAAATGGTCACAATGGCAACAGTCATTATAGTCAATAAAATAAAAAATCACTGCAATCAGTCAGAGCGCACTCAAAGAATCAAAACAACGCAATGTCCCCAATTTAAGTGGTTGGTCATTTGTTGGCATGTTCCCTAAATAAAGTTCTTTGACCTTATATTAGCAGCCAGCTGTAATTGGATGAGAAGGAGGAGCAGATTAGACCATTTTAAGAACGTAAGCTCCTCTTCTTGAAGGCCTGTCTGAGACGTCATTACATGACTCAGCGCTCACGTTCACATCAATCCTGTCCCATTCACAATATCAATGACATTTTGCTGTCGGTGAGACATTAAGTACATACATCAATGCCAAAACACACATTTTTTTTTCATTTCCCCCTCCCTCGTATTGATCAGATGCCTAGTTAGGAGAGAGTTTCTGATAGGTCAGTGTCCTTCATGGGCATTTCGGGGGGTTGTACATTGGCGTCTGCTTTCTGGGTGACACTGAGGTTGGCAAACCAGAGTGCCAAGCCCAAATTGGGAGGCCTTCTATACATCCTTGTGAGGAAAAGCTGGAGGCCCATGATAGAAACACTGTCCTACTCTCAGAGCTAAAGAATTCATAAGTATGCATATACAGTACTTTGTATATTTTATATAACACAAATACATTTAAAATACAAATACATGTATTAAATAAACATATTTACATTTACATATGTACATTAGAACTCAAAAACAAAAACACAAGTATGTCAATATATAAATAAATGACCAATAAATTTTATGTAAGAATATAAAATATAAATAAAATAAATAGTTCACCTTATATATATATATTAAAGTCTTTTTCTTTTTATATAAAGAAGAATAAATTACTTCCTGACAGCCAGAGAGAAATTTGCAATATTAAATGTTCCTGTAAATAGTGACTCATCATGACTTGCTGAAATTACTCAGCAAGTATGAGCAGTATGTCTCTTAAAATTGCTTTCAGAAATCAATAAAAAATGAAGTCATACTTTAGCATTAATGTTTGTGCTAGTCTTTTGACTGCTGGCTTTTGGCTGCTTTACAATGACTGTGGAACCTGTGGTGGTCTTCTTTAGGAACTTTAGATGCACAAACAGTACAATTGTTTTTTGTTTTTGACATTTTTGACATTATGTCAAAAATATATTCCAGTGCTAAATGGACCCTTGTCCCAAATGATGGATTGAAGTGGATATCCATGAGGTCCACAAGACCATAAAATGTCCCATTTGTCATTTTTATGATTCAGAAGGGTGCTCACAAACATATTTATGTAATGCATTTTTTACTAGATTAAAGTGCCCCTATTATGCTGTTTTAAAGGTTCCTAATTTTGTTTTGAACGTCTTCTACAATAGGTTGACTCACAAACAAGGTCAAAAAACACTTTCATTTTCTCATAACATACATTGCAGCATCACCTCTTTTCTCAGTGTCTGAAACAATTCGATAAAGGATTCAGTCTCTCTAAACCCCTCCTTTACTAAAGCCAGCTCTGCTCTGATTGGTCAGATGGGCAGGTCTGTTGTGATTGGTCCACCGCTTACAGTGCATGTTGCAAATGAAATGCCCTTTTGCCATATCTGAATATCTACGGAGGCTTCATAGCACTTGATACACAGTGATATGAACGGTAACGATGGCGTTATTGTTTTCTGGCATTATACAAACCTACATTGGTTTGAGCAGGAAGTAACTGGTTAGTTTCAGGCAGTTCAGAATTGGTTCTTTCTGATGTGCACTTTGATCTTTGAAACTTTGCAGGCCTTTCACATTCACTACCAGCTATATTACACACTACATGAAAGATAATATCCGAAAAGTATAATAGGGGCACTTTAAAAAGAGGAAAAGTGACTTAGTTGATGTTGCTGTAGACCAAGTTTGGGAGGGCTTGGTTGAGGATCGGCCATCCTCGCAACCAAAGCAGGACTATGAGCTTGATGAGCATGATGTGGAAAAACTGTAATGATGATATTTGGATTGTTCAAAAACAGATAAAGGATGAGCTTGAGCATAAAAAACGCACCTTTAAACAAAAGAGATGCGTTTTTTTTCTTTGCTTTCTGCTTTGCGTTTCACCGCAGGAGATTTGGCGATGGCTTGTGGTATAGGGTCAGCTGTCGAGAGCTGTATCCTGACATCCCAATACCCACAAGGCCTAGCAGCATTGCAAAGCGGGGTACAATGGGCCCTTCCCTCTGCAGACCGGTCCGTGCCGCCTGAGTCTAAAAGCAAAAGGTCAAAGGTCAGTGTTTATGGCCCTTCTAAGAGATAATCGATCCAAGATGCATTTCTCAGAAATGCTTGTTATCAGACAAGTTTCAGAAGTATTACTGAACTTCTTAGATCAAGATTAAAGGTGCAATATGTAATATTTTCTGTCAGCTAGAAGTCGCTAGAGGCCTAATCAAAACAAAGGCGTAGCTTGATGACGCCAAGTTTGAACGCGGAATCTTGGGTCTTCACCTCACACCCGGTGGAAAACAATTGGAATAGGACTCGGGAAGAAATCACGTCCATGGATGCAATTATTAACATTACTGTAGTATGATGCAGAGCAGGACCAAGTGTTGTGGGAGCTGAACAAGGCCGCTGGAGCGATCGTGCAACACACGCCTCACGAGCAGCGGGACTTTTATTATGCCACAGTCGCCGGCGCTGCTTCCGCTTTTCCGGTCATGAGTATGAGGTAACACAGCTCTGTTTATTATATTAGATACATTTGAGAGTGTTGAAAATGTTATAACGTTACTCTGTGCGTTTGCTCGGTGGCTGCTGTGAGACATTTGTTACACACTGCAGTAAGCTAAATCGACTTTAGAATATCATATTAATAAATGCTGGATGGCTTGTGTTGATAAATGGCATGCAATTAATTTTAAAACGTATTGTATGATGGAGAAAATGCTGTATTACTGTTACTGTAAATAAAGCTGCATCTGATTATGCTATGTTAGCTACTTCACAAAATAGTGTTTATCTCTGAGGCATGGTAAAGCATGGTACTCACAGAAAATCAAGAAAATTAGATTTAAACAATAAGACTAAACGTGTTGAGCTATATAACAATAATTAGTTTTCTGTCTATAAATATATCAAAACAGTTGTTCCCTTGTCTATTAAAACATGTTTATTAAAGAGTCTTTAGTGTTTTCATGGTTTCTACAAAATAAAACCGGAAACCAAGGGTAACGCGGGTATGATGCAATTGACAGGCGACTCCTCACACGTCCCGGAGCCTTGGATAAAATTGCAATTTTCTCACAATTTACAAATAGTTGCAAACATTTGGGATATTGTAAGTACTTAAGTGAACAAAATATATAACACTGGCCTAGTGGTTTTTGGATATTTTACTGCAAAATTCTTACATATTGCACCTTTAAGACTAATAAGAAGATTAAGCTTATCAACATAAACAAATTAAGCCGTTTCCTAGAATATGATTTAAAGTGTTTGTAAACAGTCAAGTATATTACAGCCTATAGAGTATATACAGTGATTTCTGTATGAATCTTCCCTTAAAAATCCCAGTTGAGAATCATTTATATCATGAAAACATCATTAATGGAAACAAACACCAAAACAACAAAGTTAATTCCTCCTGAATCTGTTTCCTAAAATAGCTAATGAGAGTTTTAGAGATTTGGAGCGTCTCGTGTCATTGGGCTCGGTATCCAATTAACCAGAACCAGACAGGCTGGGATTCTGATCCAAAAAGGCTTTAAAAATCCCACAGATAAACAACTGGCAGAATATTACCAGATTATTGTAAATATTCATGTTATTTCAGTGTTATAAAATTATTTTAATTTGAGTAATATTTAAACGTAATTATTTAAGTAATATTTAATTTGGTCTGATATGTAACTGCTTTACTTTGATTTGTTTTCGTGCCCTATTGTGTATCTTATATGCTTAGATTATTTTATTATGATTTTATTACTTAATAATGATGCTTACTTATATACCAAACTGTAATCATTACAAGAATACAACACATACATTTTGTTTGTTTGGGTCTGAGGGATGCAAGACCCTTTTAATAGCTTAAAAAACCCCACTGACAAACATCGACTTTTCCCCTCAGGAGAATCAATTATATATATATATATATATATATATATATATATATATATATATATATATTAAATAAACATTTTCAATTGTACTCCTTTATGGGAAATTTTGCTTAGGGTCTCAGAAACCCCAGATATAAAACACGGATCAATACAATGAAATTTCACATGCTAAGACTGGTGTACACTTTAAAATCTCTCCTGCATGCTAGTTTTTCATGTATATTTGTTTTATTGAATTTTCTACAAAGTATTTTTTGCTAGGGTATTTATATTTTTACTAAAGACAGAAGTAATGTTACTCTGCTGAATAACAACAATCTTTTTGATAAAAATGTATTCCCTCTTTGGGATACAACTGATGGATAATACTTTAGAAAATATACATATATTTGGCTTTGATTAGGTCAGAAGAACATAAAAAAACATTAAAAAGTTCATTCTGAAACTATCATTATTCTGCTTACATATAAAGTCACCTCCAAGACCTCAAACAGAAAGAAAATGAGTCATTTACACTGTTTGGAGAAGGCTTATTTAGTTTGTTTTAGAAACAGGACACTCACCTGCAAGTATCGAATGTATCCTGGTGTCAGGAGAGGAATGCGGAAGAACATCTCAGCAGCAGCTCTTGGACCAGATCAGTCTCTCTGGCCAGAGAACCAAAAAGGTCCCGTCCACACACACAAGCACACACACACCAGACAGATCTGTCACCGCTCTTCAGACACCTGCAGACTTATAAAGCTTTGGGTGTTTATATAACCGGTCACATGTCTGCATGAAATCCTGTCTATCTTTTTGTGAAGGGACAATGTGTGTTTGTTTGCTTGGTTAAAACTGGAGTATTTCTGGAATACAGAGCAGATATTTAAATCTATAATAATCTGTTATGACCAATGCAAATAGCAATGAACTGTAAAATGACTATAGTGTACTTGAGTAGCCTACATTTTTCAAGTATCTGTACTTTATCGTATTATTTTTACTTTACTACACTTCATAAAACATATCAATCCTTCTTCGAACCAAAGAAATCGAGGTATGCGATGTCCAATTTGTGAACGAGCTAATTCTTTTAAAGTGAAACAGCACAAAACGGGGTACCATTTTATTTTAGTGCCGTAGTTACATGTTACTACATGTACTTACTATAGTATAACAGTAAATTATGCATAATTACAAGTAACTAACCCTAAACCAAACCCTAACTGTAACTCTATAGTAAGTACATGTAGTTAAATAATAGTACTCAGTACTTATTTGAGTAATTACAATGTAACTACGGTACTGTAAAATAAAGTGTAACCTAAATGTAGGGCGGGACTAGATTTTGTCCATTAGGAACTGATTGGATCATTGGACCACTGTGGTTTGATATTGGCATGATCTCATGTGAGTGACAGGTTGTCCCGCCTTCATGCCAGTAAATACATCATCAGAGAAGAGATTTCGCTGCAATTGGTGAAGTTATTTTGATGAAAGATTACGAGGGCACATTAATTAAAAAATAATGATGTAAAAATATAGCAATATTCCATATAAAAATAAGAATTGTCAATTTTGATTTATCGGTGACTTTAAAGAATTTATTGAATCGGTTCACAAATCGCGCTGAACGATTCATTCGCGAATTGGTCTGCTGATGCGATTGTTTTCGAGTCAAAACGAACTTGAACAAATGTTCTTTCCTGATTGACATTTAGGATGCAGAACATTGGATTAGGTCACAATCCTATTGTTCACTTGTTTGTTGTAACGGATGACGCGAACCAGTAATCAAAGCTTCTTAAGACTGACTTATGATCAGTTCATACAGCTCGTTTAAAGCTTCGGCTGCATTCAGCACTTGATGCAACTAATGAGTTCGGGGCTGACAGGTATAATGTCCCACCTTCATGAGTGTTTAGCAGAGCTTAAACAATCCAAAGGCAACATGATGCTGCAAACAGATCACAGAAGGGCAGCTTAGAAGTGACCACTGATGTTCGTGCCTTGTGAACTAGAAAACAATGCTCGGGACGTCATAAAAACTGACCTGCTGGACCACCGAGAGAGGAACAGGAGGAAGAAAAATAGGCTGGAAGAAAAAATAACAACATCCTATCATACACACTGGTTAGATGAAATGTAACATATTTCCTGGCCAATTTATATTTACGAAAAAGTGAAAAAAGCATAAATATAGTCTTATTAATATTCATGAACCAATCTTTCGCCATAGGAAGTTTGTGTCAGCACGACCTAATTAATATTCATCAGCTATCTTTCAGGCATTTGGTGTTTAACAACATTTGTGACGTAATTATTATGCGCCAGCAACACGGTAAGACCCACTGAAAGTGGAACGCGGGCCAGATTTGACATTTGAAACAGAACGTAAAGGAGAATTTGGCTAAAGATTTTACAGATTGGATACAAATATGAGTTTACATTTCGGAGGTGATTCAGGATTATAGCTGCATATTTCCTTTTAGGTATGTTTACGAGTGTCGCAGCATCATTTCTTGTGAAATCGAAACCTAAAGAGCTGAGTGTTATCACTGTTTATTTCACACTGATGTTTATAAGACCATTAACATCGTAAAATACCCCAATAAATCCTATTTTTTACAGGTATGTGATGGCAAGGACGAAAACCTTAGCTTGCTGATTTTCATTATGGCATATTTTAAACCGAAAAAGACAAACGAGACTGTTTTGAGTTATTGAGCAGCTGAAAAATTAATTTTAGCTTAATTTATATACAATGGAAGTAAAGTAATGTATGGTACACTTCTTGCGGCTAGTCTGTGTTATAACATTTTTAATAGCACCTGCAGCTTTTCCTTAAATATCAACATCGAAATGTATAGATTATGACGAATGTAGCATTATTAATGTCACATTTTAATGTTGTAAATATGTCTTAAATTTTCCATGTAGCAAGACACTACAGTACAGGCAAAACCATTATTCTTTATGCACTGGCCAACTTTGAGAACTTTTGCTTCCATAACGTTTCTTCTTTCAGATTACACATTTTACACATTTAAGTGTTTATTTTATTACACTTTATCTATGTACGTCTGTAGATTTCAATCACAGTACATATCTTTAAAGGCTGTTTTCTTAAAATGAGTTTTGTTCTCATTCACTTAGTCAGAAATCTCCACTTCAGTAGAACTTACATTAAACTTTCCGGTTTTATTTATATCTCTGAAGTCTATATTTTTGTTTTTACATGAGAGGTTTGTTCATATATACGTCACCTAATTTATATATAATATGTATTCCCTAAAACATGGTGACATGTATTGTTTTTCTGGCCGTTGACAGTATTTTCTGAATTATGGAGTGATAAAAAAAGAGGTATCCAAAAACCCCTCTGTAAACTTTAACTGTAATTGTTAAAATGAAACAAGAATTTTGAACCTGGCTTTATCCAATGTTCAGATTTCTTTTCTGGAAATTAGTGAAAATAATGCCTAATCTGCATATTTAAACATAACATTTCAGAAAGCAATACAAATCAATTTTCTTAATGTACAGTGATTAAAGGGATAGTTCACCCAAAAATGAAAATTCTGTCATCATTTATTTACCCTGAAGTTGTTCCAAACCTTTATGAATTTCTTTTTTCTGCTGAACACAGAAGAAGATATTTTGAAGAATGTCGGAACCCAAACAGTTGATGGACCCCATTAACTTCCATAGCATTTTTTTTCTCCATACTATGGAAGTCAATGGGGTCCATCAACTGTTTGGGTTCCGACATTCTTCAAAATATCTTCTTTTGTGTTCAACAGAAGAAAGAAATTCATAAAGGTTTGGAACAACTTGAGGGTAAATAAATGATGACAGAATTTTCATTTTTAGGTGAAGTATCCCTTTAATCAAATGGGGAAATTGATATAATTTTTGATATATATATATATATATATATATAAAGTTCAGTTTTTTTACCCTATTCACCTGTGGTGTCTTACCTTGAAAATAAACTAGTGAAGGCAAAAGGTAATTTTAAATAGTAAAAAACGTATACACTTTCAAAAATATACACTTTCTTTTATACATTGATATAAATTTTAACCTAGAATCTTGAGGCCAGTTGTTCAAAAGTAATCTAATCAGATATTGGATCATATTTTGAAAATGGGTTGTTCAAACGGAAAAAAGGATTCTGAAATCAGATTAGATCACAAAATCCATTCTTTTGATCCGGAGTCATCAGTTTCTGTTGTACAAACATTTTTAGTAAGATTGGGATACCTTTGATCCAAAAAATCTGGATTATACTGATCTCATCAGAGGGGGTGGATTTTAGGACCTCTGATTTTGGGAACAAAAATGTAATAAAACAATATCATTACACACACATATTTTTTATTTTGCTCTTGATTAGTTTAACTGTTAAAGTAATAAATTAGAAGTAGACATTAGGCTACATATTTAGACTTTCAGTAACCTACTGAAAACCCAAACAGCTGTAAATATCAAATCAAAGTATTATATTTAATTCAAAGTGTTTATTTTACTGTTTGTAAACTACAATGGTACAATCATAAGAGATGAACCAGTCAAAAGTTCTTTGTGAGCAAACTCAAAGTTTCTTGAGTGAACGCTACATGAAACTTTTCTGAGAGAATGCAAAAGCATTGAAATGTTTATTTATTTTTTTCCCCATCTCATATTCTTTCAATCACCATGGCCCTTCAGGGGCTTCATAGAGCACTAATCCACATTTGCTAATCTGAAAAAGTGTGTGTCTAGATCAGGGTGATCCAATCCAGTTTTGCTTTGAAAAACCAGCACAAAAGTAAGATGGATTGCCTATTTCTGGATAGCAAAACATGGGATTTCCAAATCCAGATCATTCTAATCCAGATTAAACTTTTTGAGCAACTGGCTCTTGATGATTGTTGAATTAAAAAAAAAAGCATATGTTATGCACCTCTAGTTTGGGTTTTAATGTAGTGCTGTCATGTTTTTGAATGAATGCAGGTTCTTGCACCTCCTGAATTTAAGATGAAGAGAGGGGCACCAGCATCAGATGAGCCTCTGAAGAAGAGGAAGACTGCCCGTGAGGACTCCTCTGATGAAGATGAGGAGTCTTCTCAAAGAACCACCAGTCAGGGTTAGAGAGGAGTTTCCTTATGGCACTTCACACTTTTGGTTATAATGTAAGTTTATGTAAGCATGTCTATTTATGTTTGTCTCCCAGACTCGAGTCAGAGTGAGTCTCACAGTGATGTTGAGGATCACAAGCCCAGCTTCTCCAGACCCTCTGATTCCCAGAATGCAGAGGGCAGCGATGCCTCTTCCAATTTTTCTATGTATAACACAGTCTCTCAGAAACTCATGGTAAAATCAGCACCTCCTGTCATTTTTTTTAACCATCTTGTGCATATTAACACATATTAAAATGGTGTCTTCCTCTCTTTCCTTCAGGCCAAAATGGGTTTCAGAGAAGGTGAGGGTTTGGGAAAGTATGGTCAAGGACGGAAAGAGATCGTAGAAGCATCGACCCAGCGTGGCAGGCGGGGTTTGGGTCTGACCCTGAAGGGCTTCCAGGGCGACCTCAATGTAGACTGGCAAGATGAGCCGGAGGTACGGCATCATTGTTTCTTTAAATATAAGAACAGAGACACAGGCTTTAGTTGTCCAGGACCATTATTTCTCCCTCACTTCACATCTTTTCTCTCAGCCAACTGCTATAGAACAAGTCTCGTGGTTTCCAGAAGGTTCTCCAGAGATTCCAGATTCAGACGAGCTGAGGGATTGGATGGCTGTGGGACAGGTATTACAGCACATATTACCTGATGAACTGAAATGATTAGTTTAAGATCAAATGCTCATTCTTTTGCTTTCCATGGTAAGAATGATTAAAGGGTCTCATTATGCTCATTTACACATTCATAATTTTGTTTATGGGGTCTACTAGGGGCAGTCTAATGATTAGAGAGTCAGACTGGTAACCCGAAGGTTGCTGGTTCGATTCTCTTTACCTGCAGGAAATGACTGAGGTGCCCCTGAGCAAGGCATCTAACCCCCAATCGCTCCCCGGGTGCCACAGCACAAAATAGCTGCTCACTGCTCCGGGTGTGTGTGTCCACGGTTTGCGGTGTGTGTGTGTTCACTACTCACTGCTCCTAAAGCCCGGAACACACCAAGCCGACGCTCGGCCGTCAGGCAGTTTTTGTTTGTCGGCCGACTAAGTTTTCGGCTGAAGTTACTCCTCGTCTGCTTTTTTCGGCCGATTCGACATTCGTTGAATCGGCGTCGGAGCTTGTTAGTTAGTTGGGCCATCTGATCATTCTGATTGGCTGTTCAGCTACTGGCACCTGCTGGTATGGAAAGGCATTTCATTTTACACAGGCGCAGAATGGACGTGCAACTTGGCCGCCGGGTGTCAAGCGTCGGTTTGGTGTGTCAGGGCAACTTTGGACCCAGACGCTGCTGACGTGAGTCAACCCCGCAGCCTGCTTTCGTCGCCACTAGTTCGTCTGCGTCGGCTTGGTGTGTTCCGGGCTTAATGTGTGTGCACTGATTTGGATGGGTTAAATCTGCAGAGGACAAATTCAGAGTATGGGTTACCATACTTGGCCTTCACATGTCACTTTCACTACTAGAATACATTTACATAATTTAATATTCAAAAAACTCATTATTTTTTAAATTATTTACATTGTTGCATGTTTTTTTACCCTCTGTTTTTACGCTCTGTTTTAGTTTTGGTTTCTTTTAAACCCACCTTCCGAAAAGCACAGTCTACTCTCATTGGTCAGCCGGGCCAAGTCTGTTTTGATTGGTCTGTCTGAAAATGTAACTCCCCTTACCATAAGTGGTGAGCATCGGCTCCAGAGGCTTCCTGAGGAGCTGTAAATGCTACTGTTAACTACGTTAACTCTGGCGCCAGTATTGCCATATTAGTTCCAGCCTGAATCCGATAATGACAGTCAAGAAGGACAAACTGATCAACCCAGACCAACCCTTCGCATGACTTGTGCAGGGGTGAAAAAAACAGCATCTCTTGGACTTGGTGACAGCACACTACTAACGCAACTCAACCAGGCCTTTGTGTATGCCTTGGGTGGGAATTATTTAAATGAGGAATATTGCGATGTGTATGTTCCTGGAAGAAAACTCAAGACTCCAATGGAGGCGTTTCAGGGAGAAAAAGTGCTTACTGATATAGAGAATAACTCCCTTTGGAGTAACTTTGCAGACATTTTTCATGCTCAGACAGCAAGATTACACACTAGAAGAAATTAAAAAAATGTAAGAAAAGCATAATAGGACCCCTTTAATCATCATCATCTGACTGAAGATTTTGTTGCTCGGCTTTTTGTTGTTTGTTGTTTTCATGGGTCAGCTGTGTACATGTTTTGTAATCATAAACTTTACTAATAAACATCTGCATCTCATAATTCTCACCAGCTGTAGTTGACATGAAAATGCAAAACACGCTGTTCTTCATTTAAACATTTTTCTAATTCTTGCGTAATTATCATAAGCTGGATTTTCATCCAAATGTTTCCTATTTTTGAAGCTCATTTTCATCTTCATTTTCATGTGGATTTTGACTCCAGTCAGCCTTGTGCATAAATGTTAGTTTTATGTGAGCTTATGCGCATATTAAACACTTCCGTTCAGGTTTTCTGTTCAGTGAAAATTCAAAATTTGCATTAAAATAGATGGATAGACACCCACTGATTCATGCTGCTTTAATGAACTTGTATGAATTAAGAGATTAAATATTAAATATTTTAATTAAATATTTTAACTTTTTTTTTTAAAACTCGTCACATTACAGGATTTTTTTTTAAGTGAACTGCAAAAAAGGGACAATTAAAAAATGGTGAAAAAAGAAATGTGATGAGTTACAACATTTAAGATGTTCACTTTCACTTATACATTCATATAAATTCTCTAGTTTAATACCATTTTAAAGTTATGGTCTGTAAGATTTTTTTTTAATGCTTTTGCATTAATGCTCACCAAGGCTGCAGTTTTCTATTTGAATACATATTTTAAAATGTAATTTATTCCTGTGATCAAAGCTGAATCTTCAGTATCATTACTCCAGTCTTCAGTGTCACATGATCCTTCAGAAATCATTCTAATATGATGATTTGCAGCTCAATAAACATGTATTATTATAAATGTTGAAAACAGTTGTGCTGCTTCATATTTTTGTGGAAACAGTGATACTTTTTTCAGCAGTCTTTGATGAATAGAAAGTTTTAAAGAACAATATTTAAATTTTTTTTAGCATTATATAATTAGCAATTTTTAGCATTATAAATGTCTTTACTGTCACTTTTGATCAATTTAATGCTTCCTTGATGAGTAAATGTATTCATTTCCTTAAAAATATCTTGCTGACCCCAAAATTGAGAGTAGTGTACATTCATATAAAAAAATAAAGTTTATTGAAATGTTATTTGTCAGCTTCTCATGTATATATGCATACTTATACTTATATATACCTATGCTTATTTTCATAGAGAAAATTAAAAATTGATGATGAAACTGAATTTTGCTCTGGGAATCTACTGCATCTCCTTCTCCGCTGCAAAGTGAGTGTTTCAAACATTTCTTATGGTTATTAGTGATTTTGAAATGATTTGTTATACTTTGACATACATTGTGCTCTATGTCTTATAATAATGTAACAACTCTTTTTATTTGTAATTCTTTTCAGTCTGTGTTTGATGACTTGGAGGGTGAGGAGATGAGGCGAGCACGTACTCGATCGAACCCTTATGAAACTATCCGAGGGGCTTTCTTTCTCAACAGGTGGGTGGTGTCTCCACATGCATATACAATAGAAGCATATCTTTTCTAAATTTCTGTTTTCTCCTCAGAGCTGCTATGAAGATGGCAAACATGGATCATGTTTTTGACTATATGTTCACTAACCCAAAGGATTCTCAAGGGGTAAAACCACAATTACACAATCTATGGCTTCAGGGACTAAAATATGTGCTGTAATTACATTTCTGAATTGTATGTCTGTGTGTAGAAGCCCCAGACACGTGATAAGGAGGGTGAGTTGCTGTATTTTGGAGATGTATGTGCGGGTCCGGGAGGATTCTCAGAGTATGTGTTGTGGCGACGGCGTTGGCATGCAAAAGGTTTTGGGATGACGCTTAAAGGAGCCAACGATTTTAAACTGGAAGATTTCTATGCTGCTCCCAGTGAGCTCTTTGAGGCCTATTACGGTATGTTGCCTGAGTTTTAACCATTTAAACATGAAAAAAAACCAAGAATCCAACATTTTTACTGTTTAGCTAAAGATTAATATACAAATATTAAAGTGCCCCTATTGCGCTATTTTAAAAGTTCTTATTTTTGTTTTGGAGTTGTCCTACAATAGGTTTACATGCATTCAAGATCAAAAAACACTTTCTTATAATATACATTGCAGCCTCACCTCTTTTCTCAGTGTCTGAAATGGTTCAATAAAGGATTCAGTCTCTAAACTCCTTGCCTAGTGCCTGCTCTGCTCTGATTGGTCAGATGGACCAGTCTGTTGTGATTGGTCTACTGCTTACAACGCATTTCGGAAACGAAACACCCATTACCATATCTGATTTCAGCTCTGGAGGCTTCCTCAGCACTTGTACTCACAGTAGGGCTGTACGATTAATTGAGAATAAACCGCACACGATTTGGCAATTGGCTTTTTTTATTATTATTTTTTATGCGCAGCTTTTCAGTGAAGTACTGCTAAATGCTGTTCCATCTGAAAGCTAGAGGGCGCAAAACTCGAAATATGTCCCGCAAAAGAAAGATAACGCACATAGTTCCAGGAAATGCCTATGGCCATCACAATATCACTGTAGCTGATTAAACAGAAGATTGAAATGCTTTGATTGATTAAACATTACTAATAAACACATGACTACGACAATATATGGTTTATCTGAATTCTTAAAGCCTTCTCGGGTATTTTCATAATGATAAAGTATTTTTATAATGCAATGCTAATCGACAGCCTTTATCACTGTATAGAATACTATGATATAATATTTTATGCCTTGTTCTGTGTAAGAAACCACATCATCTCACAGAAGGATGTTTTCAAACACTCAACTGATGTTATAAAGTGAGTTTGGATTAAAAATGCTATTAAATGTTGTCTTTTGTTGGACAAGAGGTTCATAAATGCCTCTTATGTTTGGAAGGATGTTTGACGCGTGTTGCTTTTTCAAATGCACATTATAAGCGACTCGCAGTGCTTTCAGACGGAGTAGCATTTACTACTGATCACAGAACCGTTTAAGTGCGATTTTGGGTTAATTGTGAATAATCGTTCAGCTCTAACACATTGATATGAGCAGTAACGATGGCGTTGGTTTTACCGTATCAATTCGAGTCCTCATTCTTTTGCAGTGCAAGCAAAGTGGATTTGCTTTCGAAGTGCAGAAAACAGCATCTTTTTGTCGACAACACAAAATAAACTCTTCCAGGCCTCAGCTACAACTACAGTGTTTGAGTGCGGGTCAAAGTAGAGGATGTTCATGGGCAGCCAACTGAAAACTATAGGTGGGCAATATCCAGATTTGTTACAAACCTACGTAGGCTAAAGGGGGGGTATCACACACAGTTTCTGCCAATCTCATGTTAATCTTGAGTACCTATAGAGTAGTAGTGCATCCTTCATATCTTCAAAAAGTCTTTAGTTTTATCATATTTATAAAAGATGCATACGCTGTACCAAGTCTTTCCGAGAACAGCCGAGCACCTGGAGGCGTGCCTTGTGAGCGGAGCTAAAGAGTGACGAGCATGCGTAGTTTTGCGTAGCGTTCGTCTGCAAGCTATCAATGGTCAGCTAAACAAATGTATTTAAACACACAATACACCATCGCATTATCCATGGATAACTTTTGAATCACTATAATGAATATAGCGTATAGTGAATGATGAATAATGAATTTATGAATGCACTACGTTCATGTTGTTTACATTATGTACTTAGGCGCCTATTGCCAACAAAAGAGACATTTGAAGCAGTTTTACTCAGATTCATGACCGGGATCATTACCGCTGTGACTCCGTCATACGTCCAACTCGTGTTTTGAAACCTTGGCCATGTTGAGCATGAGAATACAACTTTAACAGTGTAAATAAGTCAGAATACATGAAATAGCATTATACCCCCCCTTTAATGTAGGAAGTAAGACCGTAATTTCTGATGACTCGTTTCAGGCAGTTCAGAATCGTTCTTTATTTTGGGAGACAGTAACTCCATGTCATGCACTTTGATCTTTGAAACTTTGCAGACCTTTTACATTCACAAACGAGCAGCTATATTACACACTACATGAAAGATAATATCTGAAAAAGCATAATGGGGCACTTTAATGTAGTACCTAAATGTTTAATCTAGTGATAGAAATCAAATTGTTAGGAATTTATTTTTATTGTCTCATTACCGTTGTTTCAGGTGAGGGTGGGATTGATGGTGATGGTGACATCACGCGGCCGGAGAACATCAGTGCATTTCGTAACTTTGTCCTAGACAGCACTGAGGGGCGAGGCCTGCACTTCTTAATGGCAGATGGGGTAAGACATGATCTTCTGTGGTTGGTTTAAAAGTAAATGTTGTTGTTGTTGATTGGTCGATATATTCTGATGGTGTGTTGCTCATCAGGGTTTTTCTGTGGAGGGCCAAGAGAACATTCAGGAGATTCTGAGCAAACAGCTCCTCCTATGTCAGTTCCTCACTGCCATGTCTGTCGTCAGACCAGGTATTGTGTGTGTTTTTGTTTGTGTGCATATAAATAAAGTGCCTATTAATAGTATTCACTCTCTAGGGCATTTGATTCTTTTATTGTGGTACATTTTGCAATGATTAGCACAAAAAAATACAACATTTATTAAATTAATTGAATGCAAAATTATTCAAATAAAAAGTGTTCACCCCAACCCCTTACTATATTATTGGTTGCACTTTATTTTACAGTATGTGCACTTTCGATGTACTTACAGTGCACTTACCCACAAAAGTACTGAGTAGTGTAAGGTAACTACATGGTTTAAGTTAAGGTTTAGGGATAGGTTCAGGGTTAGTACCTAGTTAGTGTCATTACTACAATAAGTACATTATTTTGCGTCTTTTTGTTTCATTACATTCAGTTTAAGTCACAAACTAACTGTAAACTCATTCTTTGCAAACTAACAGCAAATTCGCTATTTTGTTGGATGTTTTTTTTTTTTTTTTCTTTGCTTTGTAAATTATGGAAGCTTGTTTTTCACCACGGAAGATAATTGCGACTTTATCTCAATTCTGAGAATTCACAATTGTGTGATATAAAGTCATAATTGCGAGTTATAAAGTCAATTGCGAGTTTATATCACGCGATTCTGACTTTATAACTCGCAGTTTCAAGTTTATATCACACAATTCTGCGAGATAAAAAAAAGTCGCAATTACCTTTTTTATTTTTTTTATTCAGTGGTGGAAACAAGCTTCCATAGTAAATAGATGTGAATGTTAATGGATAATTCAAATTGAATTGTTACCATTTGAGATTAGAAGTTTTATTGCATAGATGCTTGAATGGAGCCACTGTTCTTTGGTCTTTTAGTGTATGATTTGGGCCATTTTCCTATTTGAAGATGAATTGTTTTCCTGGTTAAAGTGCTCTTGAGAAATCCTTGTTTTTCTCAAGGATGTTTTTTGTTTTGCTTCATCAATTTTTCCTTCCTCTCTCATGAGTTTTCATACCCCTGTTGTAGAAAAGTATCATTAAAGCCTGATCACTTTTCACTAGGGACGGTTGACATCAACAGTGCATCTTCCATCTTTGTCATGGAGCATTGTGTCTTCTTTTGGAGTCTCATGGTTTTCTTCAGTCCCAGACATTCAGTTTTGGAGGACAGCCAGTTTTTTAACAGCAGTTCTAAATGATCCCATTTCTTTAATAATGTCTTTTTCTAGGCTATGACTCTTGTTCTTGCCTTGATATTATTATACAGTCTTGCCTCAGATCTGTTTGGATTTATCTTGGGATGCGCCCAGACGCAAGTCTATTTATTCTGAAATCCTGTAATTAGGAAGGTAATTATGTGTCTGAGAAAAGAGCTAAGTTTAGGTGTATCAAATCAACAGGAATACGTCTTACAGTTATAGCATTGAAGAGACATATTTTAAAAGTCTTTTTTAAATCCACTTATACTTTTAGTCAAGATTATGTGCACCACAACATTTGTAATTTAGGAGTTTACATTAACATTTTGTTTCTCTTGCCCTTTCAATTAAACAAGATGTTTTTGTTACTGTACAAGTATGTACAAGGTTATGTAAATGACCTCTTTTATGATTGGTTGTTTTCCATTACATGGACCATTTAAGTAGATAAATGGAAAACACTTTTTGCTACCATATCTCAACAGAAATTGTTTGTTTTACAGGAGGCCATTTTGTGTGTAAGACATTTGACCTGTTCACACCGTTCAGCGTGGGCTTGATTTATCTGCTGTACCTCTGCTTCGAGAGGATCTCGCTCTTCAAACCCGTCACCAGCCGACCTGCCAATTCAGAGAGGTGTGTGTTCATTCTCCATAACTTACTGTGGAAGAGTGAGAGAGAGACCTTTGAGGATGTGAAAGAGCTGCTGGCAGTCAGTATTGTAACTTGCTTACATGGGTCTCTCTGTTCAGCATATCAAAATATACTTTTTTTCCCCCCAACTTGCAGAAATTGGCCTAAACTTCATTGCAACATTTTATTTATTTTTTGATTTACACTACTGGTAATTAACTTTTTTTTTAAACATTTAATGCATGTCTTATTCCAACACTATCTCACGACAAATTCGTACATACTGTATTTTACGAGGTGGCTGATTCGTATGAATCTGTACAACCTCACTCGTACGAATCATACGATTTGTCTAAACCTCAGTGACGGGTAGGTTTAGGGGCGGGGTTAGGGGTAGGTCATTGGTATGAATTCATACGAATCTGGCAACTTGTAAAATACGTACAATTTAGCAAAAAATGTAGGAATTCGTGAGGTCGTACAAATTCATACGAATTAGCCACCTCCTAAAATATGTATGAACTGCAGTGAGATCGGGTTGCTTATTCTCACCAATGCTGTATTTATTTGATCAAAAATACAGTAAAAATAGTAATATTGTGAAATATCGCTGCTCACTGATCAATTATTATTGGTGCTCAATGTTTAATAATGGTTCTTATTGTTATTATCAGTGTTTAAAACAGCAAAGTTTTTGCTTCTTCATATTTTTGTGGAAGCTGGTACTTTTTTTGTCAGGATTCTTTGATGAAATAGTAGTCTTTTATTTAAAATTGAAATCTTTTGTGACATTATAAATGTTTTTAATGTCACTTTTGATCAATTTAATGCATTCTTGCTGAATAAAAGTGTTATTTTCTTTTTCTTTCTTACCCCAAACTTTTGAACTTTTAAATTTGTCACAGTTCCACAAATATATTAAGCAGCAAAAACTGTTTTCAACTTTGATATTAATCAAATCAGCATATCAGAATGATTTCTGAAGGATCATGTGACACTGAAGACTGGAGTAAGGATGCTGAAAATTCAGCTTTGCATCACAAGAATACATTTTTTTAAAACATAAAAAAAAACATAATCTTAATTGTTCTAGTGTGTGTGTGTATATATATATATATATATATATATATATATATACATACACACACTTTTTTTTTACACTGTTAAAAAAAGAAAAAAAGTGTTAAAAGAAAATTTTAAGTCAAAATTGACTTAATTTTCCTAATGCACATTCCTGGTCTCATTGTGCATATTATTATAATTATTATAAATAAAAAATTTTCCTTTTTCACTCATGTCACATAGGCCCTGCTGGCTATTGGTTAATAGCCAAAAAGCTGTTTAATCATTGTATTAGGCTAAGTATCATTTCTAAAATCTTGCCAATAGTTAATGCAATAATTTAATTCTGGTTTGCATAATTTAACTGTAGTACTTACAGTTGTCTCTGAATAATAAGATGGCATAGGATGAAGTATTTTAACATCGAAAAAAATAAAAATGATTTTTATTGTTGTCCCTTTGCAGATATGTGGTGTGCAAGGGTTTAAAGCCCGGCACTGATGCTGTCAGAGAATACATGTTCACCATCAACCTGAAACTGAATCAATTCAGACACTCAGACAGAGATGTTACTGAAGTCGTCCCTCTGGACATCATTAAAGGAGACACTGACTTCTTCCAATTCATGATCAACTCCAATGAAAGGTATCGTCATCACTTTCTGACCCTCTTTTTGTCTCTGGCTCTCTTGCATTCATTCATGCTTAGGTTTGTTTATTGAACTCTGATCCCTTTTCTTGCAGCCATTGTGCGGTACAGATCAAAGCACTGGCTAAGATCCACGCGTACGTCAGAGATACGTGAGTCACACATTCTTCTTCTGGTGTGTTTCAGAGCATTCATTTCAAACTCTTTTTTTTTTTTTTTTTGTATTTGCGCACGTGTCTGCGTCTGTATAAGCATTATTGATAATGCTGTGTGTCTCTCTAGGACACTGTTCGAGGCCAGGCAAGCAGACATCCGCAAAGAATGTCTCAAACTGTGGGGGGTGAGTCCAAAACACTATATAGATTGACCTCACTCACTAAAAACTTTACAGTGGACTTAAGTTTAGTTTAGGGCTTTGTGGTGATGTCTGAAAGATTTCAAAGAACATTGTTTTGCGTAGGTATCTGTAAAGACGAGCTGATGTTGATTTGAATGATTGTGACCTTGAACGTCTTCATCTTTGTGCAGATTCCTGATAAAGCCAGAGTCACTCCTCCATCATCAGATCCGAAAACAAAGTTCTATGAGCTCGTGAAGGTAAGAGTGTGTGTGGGCTTTGAGAAGTTAGCTGGGAATGGAGCAATGCTCTGTGCTTATGGATGTGATGTTTCAGAAAAGAAAAGCTAAGTGGGTGAATCACACAAAGCCTATAATAACAGGGTCATAGTTCACCCCAGATAAAAAGGAAACAAGAAAAGAAATTATATTCTGTTAGTCTTTTCTTTGTCTGTCTTGGGTCAGGGTTGTTTTTTTTTTTTAACCAATTAAATGTTTTCATATTGTGACATTTTCAGGTTTTACATTTAAGCACATCCCCTCCCAGTTGCATTCATTTTTATAACTGTAATGTGATATATTATTGATATAACAGAATAATAATAGAACAATATATTATTAGATTATATCTATTCTAATGTTTTCAATTAGGTAAAACAAAAAAATAATTTATCCAGTATATTCATTAATTTTACAATTTTACAGTTAAGCACATCCCCTCCCAGTTATATGCATTTTTAAAACTGTAATGTATTTTATTGATGTATTATTTAAATTGTGAAGTATTTATGCATCATAGTCTTTGTTGTATTGATTTAATTATGCTGATGTTAATTATGCTGGTAGTGAGATTATTATATTTCAGTAATATTTTCAATAAAAATAACATATCCAGATTATTCATTAATGATAATTTTGGGGGGAAATGTGCATTTTTTTTTTTCTTTGTTGTTTTTTTTCTTTAAACATTTATTTTTATGTCATTGTGAGATTTAATAGTATTTTAAAATGCATTTTATATATGTTATGCACAAAGAAATGTATTTATTTTAGTTATGTTTTGAATCATTTATTATTTTTTAAATAATATTTTTTGTTATTAATCCTTGTATATAAAGTCCTGTTTAGTAGTATTTTTAAAATACAGTTTACATTTTATATAAACAAAAAAGTTAAATGTATCTTTCTGCTTATTGTCTTTTTATCTCAGGGCTCAGATATGGACAGTTTTAATTCCAGACCAACTGCACTGATCTCAGGAAATCTGGACAAACTGCAACATGTACTGGACTACAGGTGCATTGTGGGAGGAGGAGAACAACTCTTTCTCCTGGGACTTGGGGTAAGGAGTATCTTTGTATGTGATTAGTATTTATATAATTTAAGCTATATTTATATTGTGTTTTAGACATATATGTGACCCTTGACCACAAAACCAGTCATAAGTCACACGGGTATATTTGTAGCAATAGCCAACAATACATTGTATGGGTCAAAATGATCGATTTTTCTTTTATGCCAAAAATCATTAGGATATTAAGTAAAGATCATGTTCCATGAAGATATTTTGTAAATTTCCTACCATAAATATATCTAAAGTATATTTTTGTGAGTGGATATGCATTGCTAAGGACTTCATTTGGCCTCATTTAAAGGCGATTTTCTCAATATTTTGATTTTTTTGCACTCTCAGATTCCAGATTTTCAAATACTCGTATCTCGGCCTGAATATTGTCCTATCCTGACTAACTATATATCAGTGGAAAGCTTATTTATTCAGCTTTCATATTCAGCTTTTCAATCTCAATTTAAAAAAATTGACCCTTGTGACTGGTTTTGTGGTCCAGGGTCACATATATACTTACATATTGTGTAACATTTGTGTATGCAGAGATCTCAGATCTACACGTGGGACGGCAAAGCCCCGTTACGCTGGAAGAAGTTGGAGAACTTCAAACTGGAGCTGCCCAGAGAGACATTACTGAGTGTAGAGATCGTCCAGGAGCTGAAGGGAGAGGTGAACAGAGAGAATTCGTATAATTATAAGTGAGAGTAGAGAGAACAGTGGTGAATAACAGCTTTAGTGTAAGGGCAATTATGTCATTTCAGTAAAATAATGACGTGTGCATATTTTGTAAGAAGTTATATATGGAGTTGTTGTATATGTCCTGACAGGGAAAAGCCCAGCGAAGGATCAACGCTGTGCACATTCTCGATGCTCTTGTTCTCAACGGCACTGACGTCAGAGATCAGCACTTCAACCAGAGGTCTTTTGTAGAGCCTATTTCCAAATTATTCCACATATTTTTTTCTCTCTCTTATATTACACTTCATACAAAATAAAAATAGGAAGGAAATTTTCTTTAAAAAGTTATTTTATTAGGCATGTTTATAAACTGCAATCCTTCCACTAAGATATAGTTCCTGACATGTAAACAGTATTGCTGTTCTTTGCTGTATTGATTTAAAAACGTTGCTATAATTCAGCATTATTTAAAATAAATGGTCAGCAATTTTTGTATGTATTGATTGCTAACATTCAGTTATTATATTCTTGTAATATGTTTAATATATTATTAGCATTATATTGCTCATTGGCTATCCTGTCTTCTAGATATTCAAGTTTATTTGTAAAGTGCTTTTCATAATACATTGTTTTCAAAGCAGCTTTATAGAAAATGCTGCTTCAAAATATGATTGACTACCCAATATCAAAATCAGCTGTTGATTAGAGTTTATGATGATCTAAATGCAAACCTGACTGATATTCTGTTTCTAAAATGTAAAAAAAAAAAACAAATCTTGTTTTTGGTGCAGAATCCAGATGGCCGAGAAATTTGTGAAAGCTGTGTCCAAACCCAGCAGGCCAGACATGAACCCGATCCGGTAATATTCCTTTCTCTTTGCGGTTGTTCTAATTGCCATGTCAGTGACAGCCGTGGGGGCCAGGAAGTCCTATGAACACCGGAGGGTGCAGTATGTAAAATTAATGAAGATACTGTGTTTTACTAGAGCCTAGACAGGATCTTTCATGTTTAGGATGATATTGCAAATCAGTATGCTTGCTGTTTCAGCCTCATTCATTCACTCTCTCTCTTTCATTTATTAGAGTGAAGGAAGTCTATAGGTTAGAGGAGATGGACAAGATCTTTGTGAGGTGTGTTCCACCACTTCAATCACATACATGTAGATTTATACATATATCATTTTAAAAAATCAGCATGTATATGTAATGTTTCATTTCATTTTATTTTATTTTTTCTTCAGGTTGGAAATGAAGATAACCAAGAGCTCAGGAGGGATGCCAAGACTCTCGTACACAGGCAGAGACGATCGTCATTTCCTTCCCAATGGCCTTTACATCATCAAAACTGTTAACGGTGAGAGAGAGGATAATATTAGTGGAGTGCCTTGTTAAAGATGAATTTGACATTATTTTTTTTCTCTCTTTGTCATTTTGACAGACCCATGGACAATGGCGTTCAGCAAAAATTCTAAAAGAAAGTTTTTCTACAATAAGCAGACCAAAGAATCGACTTATGAACTTCCGCCTGGTTCTGTGGCACCTTTCCAGTAAGTGTTGAATTGTATGAAGTAATCCTGCTTAACTGGCACTACACTGGCACCCGGTTTTGGATGGAAGCCCTCAGCAGGAAAATTCCATTACAAAGTCTGAATTTTCATGAGGATTTTGCACAAATATTTCTGGCCTTTATGTAGCATCTGACCTTTGAAGAAAGGAGCTTCTCTCTAAAGCCTCAACATCCTTTTTAATGCCTTTTGTATTCGTGTTGCATTTTTCTTATATACTGTTTGGTTGGTTAGTGCTCTTCAGTTTGATTAAAGGAATGTTCCGGGTTCAGTTTTGAAATTGAGTATAACACTGGTTAGTGATTTTTATCACACTAGTCTTATGCAACATCTTGCACAATAGGTTTCTGTTGTAAGAGCATTACTGTAAACATTTTTTTCTTAATTCTCTGACATTACAGATGCAGTCAATAGAGCTTAACATTCCTTTAATATTTAATGATAATATTTAAATAATTCATGTTTAATTGAATACATACACTACTGTTTAAAAAGTTTGAGATTGTATTAATGGTAACACTTTGCAGTTAGATCTCATTTATTAACATTATTTATTGCATTGACTAACATGAACTAACAATGAACAATACATTTGTTACAGTATTTATTAATCTTTGTTAATGTTAATAAAAATCCAGCTGTTCATTGTTTGTTAATGTTAGTTCACAACTAATGTTAACAAATACAACAATTGATTTTAATAATATATTAGTAAATGTTAAAATTAACATTAATAAATGCTGTAGAAGTACTGTTAATTCTTAGTTCATGTAAACTAAAGTAGTTAACTAATGAAACCTTATTGTAAAGTGTTACTTTATTTTTTTTTGCTTGTGTATAAAGTCTCAAGGCTGCATTTATTTGATCAAAAATACTATACAAGTAGTAATATTGTGAAATCATTCTAATATGCTGATTTACTGCTCAAAAAGCATTTCTTATTATTATGTTGAAAACAATTGCTTAGTATTTTTGTGGAAACCGTGATGTTTTTTTCAGGATTCTTCGATGAATAGAAAGTTCAAAAGAACAGCTTTTATTTGAAATAAAATTTCAAAGTTTTTACTGTCACTTTTAATCAATTTAATGCATCCTTGCTGAATAAAAGTAGTAATTTCTTAAAAAAAAAAGAAAAATCTTATTGACCCCAAACTTTTGAACATATAGAGGTTCACCTGTATGCCTTATTTTTTTTCTCTCTGTTCTGTTTCAGTGCATGTCATAAAGACAGGCTATTTTGGGCTTGGGAGGAAGGCGTCCGAGTTCACGACTCCCAGACGCGGGTCAACCCTGACAAACTGTCTAAAAACGACGTTCTCTCCTTCATCCATCAACATTGTCAACAATAAAAACACGTACATGTCACAGTCACATTGTCATGCCACACTAAAGGGACATAGCATAGGCTGTACATTCTCCTCGCCACCAGGGGGCACTGTAGCTTTCACAAGAGTCCGCTGAGAAACCTTCAAACTCAGTTTCTTCACACTTCAAGGCTCCCTCGATAACAGCCCCTCTGAGTTAGACGACAGGGCGTCTTGGTGCTCAGTGGTGTGTATCTGTGTGTGTCCATTATCTTCAGAGGAGAAACTTAGATGCTTTTTCCTTGTCCACATGTTTTTCTCTCGAACTTCAAAACCTGCTTCCTGAACATGAATTATTCCTCCGCTAATCGGTCAGATGTGTAGCTACAGATTGTATTGATTAAGTGCAAACCAGAAGATAACCATGTAAAACAGCATGAAGGCTCTACTGTGTGCATGTGTTGGACTGTTGCCTTGTTTTCCTAATTTTGATTTAGTTTTTTCAGTGTTTAAACTTGCCATTTCTGGTGGATTTGGAAGAGCATTTCAATTTTAAGCCTGTTTGTGATCATGATTACATTAAACTACTGAGGAAGTTTATTCCTTAAGTAATATTGGTCTGCATCATTATTAAGTCTCGATTAGGTTTAAAGTCATGATGAAACGGAAGATTATCAAAGTGTTGAAACAGCTTATTTGAAGAAAAGGGCTTTTCATTGATTGTTGATTGGATTTTTTTTGATTGGACTAATGAATTATGGGTTTTTTCTCAATTTTGTTTAAAGTCGCAATGAAACAAGATTTTTCTTCTGTATTGTGATGTACATCAGAGTGTAACGGCTTGTAGAAAATACAAATGTAGGGCAGAGACTTGCTTCTTTTCACTGATTGGAATTTGAGATGTAGGTGTTACACTCTAAAGAGGAGGCAGATGAACGTGTAATATATCACAGTTGTATTTAATTAAAGGGGTGGTTGATTATGATTTCACTTTTTTAACTTTAGTTAGCGTGTAATGTTTCTGTTAGAGAATAAACAACATCTGCAAAGTTACAATGCTTAAAGTTCAATGCAAAGGAAGATTTTTTCTTTTACAGAAATCGCTTTTTGAAGACTGCAACAAAAGGGCCGGTAGGGACTACAACAAGCTTCTTCCCGGGTTAGTGACATCACTAACCCTAAAATTTACATAAACCCCGCCCCCGAGAACACGCAACAAAGGAGGTGAGGCCATGTTGGGCTGCTTTAGAAAAGAGGAAGCGTTGTTGTTGTTACCATGCCGTCATTTTACGCCAGACTGCTTCACAAACGAGGGTCAATTCAACACTGGATTTGCACAAAAGATTAACATGACGGCACATGCTAGTCGATGAGTTGAATCAGCTTCACAGCAACTACATAAATTTATCCACTAACCATTCAGAAACATCCAGATTAATTCTAAAAGTTGTAACTTCTTCCTGAGTGTCTCCATCAGTGTCCGACTCCGGTTTGAACAATGTAAGGCTGAACACTGTTACTGACAATCCTCATTTTGGCTGCGTGAGATTCTCCAGCTTTGTTGTTGTTGAGCAACCAAAGCGCGAGCTGTTAAAGCTCCGCCCTCTTCTGGAAAGCGGCCGGGAGCAGTAGCTCATTTGCATTTAAAGGGACACACACAAAAACGGCGTGTTTTTGCTCGCACCCAAATAGGGGCAAATTTGACAAGCAGATCATTAATAAATGATCTGTGGGGTATTTTGAGCTGAAACTTCACAGACACATTCTGGAGACACCAGAGGCTTATATTATATCTTGTGAAAGGGGCATTATAGGACCCCTTTAAATATTTTGAGTCAGTTTTTAAAAAAAATTAAACATGCACAGATAAATTGTTCACAATAAGATCTATAACATGCATTTAGGAAATAAATAGGGTGTATTTTAATTTTTATGCCAGCTTGAATGTGTGCATGAAAAAATATGTTTTGCTTTTTTGGTGGTTTACAAATCCTTTTGCTTATCCACTATTGTAAATGTGTGCCACTTTAATTAATATATGGAGATATAATTAGTGCTTGTTTGTGACAAAAGTTTGAAAACCAAGAAGAACGTAACATTTGATTTCATACTCCATTGTATGAAAAGGAAACTGTGACAGAAGATTTGGAGCTGCGTCCTCTGCTGATAAGATGCTCCATTTGTGTCTGCTTACATTGAAAATCCACACAATCTGGAAGAACAGACTGAAGTGTTTGAACAATGAAAACTTACAAACGGCAGAAGAGAACTAGATTTTTGGCCTTTTGTGAAGGAAAAGTACGTGTTGCTTCTGCACAAGTCACCTTCAGAATGGTGTGGCTATTAAGTGTTCTAATGGTTTATTGCTTTTCTAAATGCATTGCTTTTTGGTTGTTATGGTGTATTGGGTGGTTGCTAGCTAATATTCCGGTCTCTAGATATGTCCCTCCTTTAATGTAATTCCATGAGATTTTTTTTGTGTCTGTTTTACCAGCCTGATTGTATTTTCATGTCAAAGTTTAATACTTCAGGCTTAGGAGTTTGTTCAAATTCTGCACCCTAGATTTCAGGACTCAGGATAGCGATGCCGACTTTGCAGGAGGAGGGAATGATGGAACATCCTTATGGCAGGTTCAATTTATTTTGTCATGTCTTATATTCAATACGGTTTTATATCTGTATTTTGCTCCTCTAGAACAACAATACGTGAACTGTCACCGTGACTGACACATCACTAATGAGCATATTGTGCAGCTTGCTGTGTATTCTCCTTTCTTCTACGAACCTGTAGGTTTCTGGCATCTCAAGGACGGCGGGACACAGGCGGTCTTTTGTATGCAGGTGCAATGAGAGTCTCCCACACCCTGTTTCCCAATCCATCTCTTGCTTTGAGTTTGTGACTGGAAAGCTAAGCAGAGATTCACCTCAAAGGACAATTAAATTTCCCTGTAGATGGGTTCCATTAGAGAGGTTCCTCTCATCCGAGGGCTCGCTCGCTGGCTGGGTAACCAGACGGGAACGTATGCAAACTCTGTTTTTTTCCCCCTCCATCCCCATTCAGACTATCTCTCTCTTTCTTGTTTGGCCAAGAGGTTCAATGCGCCATCTCCCAAAAGCAATTGAGGAGCAATACTGCCCATCACTAGCCGTTAGGGAAAGCGTCCAGAAGATATAACAGTATTCTATCTTCCCGCAGGGCACCAGAGTTTTATTAAAATTTAGGTTAAAAGTCTGGTCACTTCAAAGATGGCTGGAAACTCAATTCAAATCAAATTGTCCTAAGGGGATTCGATTACAAAAAGCATAAAAAAAAAAATACTATGGCACTACCATCCCTCACCCCGAAAATGTTTCCTTGGTACTTTTTTTTATATATATATTCTATAAAATTACCATAGTTGTTTCGACATGGAACCACGGTAATACCATATCGTTGTTGTTTTTTTATATGAAAATACATAATTGGTTATTTGCTAATGTAGACAGCATTTTTGGGAATCATAGGCATGTTTAGACTTTTGAATCACACATTCTGAAAGTGTTTGTTTTTCCTTACAAAGAAGTACTGTAGCAGTACCATGGTATGGAAATGATATCATATGGTAATATTATGCTTCTGAAAGATTACCTACTGAAAGATTTTACCATGCCATTTCATTGTGTGTTTATTTTAATAGTTTAGACAGCATTTTTGGGCAACTTGCGCACACATTCGAGCATATGATGCCAAAAATAGCTGTCTAGATAGGCAGTTCACTAGATTTTGAGACAGAACCAAAGTGGTTTCTGATCCATCACCAAAATCTGATTTATTAATATAAAATTCCCCTCACAAAAAAGTGCTTTAATATTGTTTTGATATGGTGGATAGTTACTATTTCCGTGTACTACGTAAAATAATATTTTTGGTACTTTTTTTTTTGTTATTGTAGACATTTAAATCTAACATTTGATGCCCAAAAAATGCTATTTATGTGTGCAGCTCACTAGATTTAGATAAAACCAATGTAGTTTCTGATTTATCAGCAAAACAATACCTAATTATTATGAAATAAAATACAGTGGTGCTTTTGTACAGTGAATAATTACCATTTTCGTCTAATACCATGATACTGGTAGCTTAAAAAATTATTTTTGCTACTTTTTTGTTAGTGTAGCAGCATTTTTGAGCATCATAAAGATGCTTTTAGACGATCAAATCGAACGTTAGATGGCCAAACATGCTATTTTGTGTAGGCAGCTCATGTTTTGAGATAAAGGCATATCTAGGGCTTTCAGCAGATTCATAACTCATTTATTGTTATAAGGTGCTGGGAAATACTTGAGTATTTTGTTATTTTTACTGCGCAACATCGACGTTTACCACAGCTCAACCGGAATTTAAAAGCCGTGGGCGTTTGGGAAACTGGATGTTTGAAAATCGTTTCCCCACATCAATAGATTAAACGTCCCCAAAGGTTTCAGATCCATATCTGACACCACATCTCATAAATATTGAATGGCTTCTGTAATATTAAAAATTGATGTTTTCAATTTAAGTTTTCAAAGCGGAGTCGGAGTGTCCGCGCTGAGGGAGGACGAGAGGAGGTCCAGTCAGACTCTACCTACCTGCCGATCAAACGCGCGCATCTCTCGCGGTCGTGCGCTCTCTCCTCAGGTGCGCGAGGGGGTCAGACTCAAACGGACCGATGATGTTCGCTCTGTCCAAATTGTAAGGAAAGCCACATTTCTGCGCCAGTTTGGTGGGTTATATTACACGTGTGACGCCAGAGACGAGTGAGACCCAGATTTTGGAGACATTTGAAGACTTATCTCAAACTCCCGAGGAGCTGCAATGGCATCGATCGGGGAGTTTGATCCGTTAAACAGCAGCGTACCTGCCACCAAAATAGAGATCACCGTCTCGTGCAGGTAAGAGCGAAAATGTCCTTATTTTTTTTTTTTTATTATTAATGTTCCTAATTCAGTTATTAAGTCTTAAAAGCGTCGTGTCTTTTATCTTATGGCTTTCTCACATTATATTTTTGTTAATTGGAAAAAAATATTATGGACTATTGAAATACGTTATGTAGTCATTTAGCCTTTAAACGAAGCTAAAATACAAATACAGTCGAGTAACGAGTCAACAAAACATTTAACAATTGGAAAAATGTTGGCTCTATGCATTTGACACAAGCATCTCTCTTGCTTTGGGCGAAGTGGAGTTACGTATAAATACCATGGTATTTGGGGCAGCAACAACCAAACCCTTAAAAAACAGTACTGTGGTAGTTCAGTGGTACTGTAAGTGATGGTATTAGATGGTAATACCGTGGTACATGTCCAAAAACATGGCAATAACATGTTCAGGGGGAAAAAAACAAGATAGTACCATGGTACTTTTTCGTACTTTTTACATAACCAATCGGTGGGATTAGTCTCCCTAATATTCAGAATAGTCACTCATTTTTTTCTGTTGTCCAGGTCATTGACTTTTGATCTATAATATTTGGCTACATTGTTTTTGACAGCATCACTGTAGCATGGTATTACCATAGTAGCCTACTTTTTTGTAAGGATTGTGGGGGAATCTCATATCTTCTATGGTGTTGTTTATTAGCATTCATGACTTGCAGTTTGTGTCTCAGAATCTAATGAGCTGCCTACCTAGACAGCATTTTTGGGCATCGTAGGTGCGTTCGACCCTTTTCTTGGTCATACGTGATGTCTGGAAGGAGTTAGATATCATTATTATGTTGATCTTTCAGTCTTATTTTATTTTTAATGTCTATTTGTGCTTTGTTTTCATGTAGAAAGTAGATTGTATATGCTACATTTAAAGTCCTTAAGAAATGATTGTTTAGCTGCATTAACATGCTTCTGTGATTTGTTGCTTTTTATAAAAAGTAACTTAAACACAGTTTAATCTGTGTTTATAAAGGGCAGCATTTTTTTTAATGCCTGGCTGACCTCTTCCCTCACTGTGTCCCTCTGGACCGTTTTCTCCTTGTTGGACAGACACCACTGGCAACAAACAACAGCACAGACTCTTTCCTGAATAATGAATGTGTTGACTGCTGATGCTGTCTGTGTGTTTGCATAAAGCCTTCACTTCAGACACTGCTTGCCCAGATATCCAAGGGAGGTCTCTTTATACATGAGACACATCTGCAGCCGCCAGGCTTTGCCCGCTGAGCCTTCAGCAGTAATTTGGCTGAGGTGGAAGACGGGGGCAAGAAAATGGAGCAAGTGGTACCTCATGGTACATATTTCATTGTAGCCTGCTGGGATATGAATGCAACAGATCAGGATTTATGAAAAATGAAATACAGAATACGAAATATGCGCCACTTCTAGATGCCCAGTGGGTTTCTGCTTCACTTTGAGGCAGCGCCTTGTGGCATGACATCTCTGTGGTAAAAAAAAAGTGCAGCAGAACAGGATACAAATGGCTACGAGTTTGTGGACTTAATACATTACATGGCTGAAAGAATATGTGTGTCCTGTTCAAAAAGTATTAGAAGGGATAGTTCACCCCAAAATAAAAATTCTGTCAGAATTTACTCAGCTTCATGTTGTTGCAAACCAAGTGTGCTGCACAAGTCCTGAAAAGTGAAGCCAAAATGCCTCGATCGCCCCCAGGTCTCAGTATAGATCATAAACCCCGCCCTGTCCATGTAATTTAATGGGAAGTGAGACAATTAAATTACGCTTCACATATTTTTTTTCTTAAGATGGTTTCTGCCATTTTTATATAGTTATATACTGATGTAAGTTAAAGTCTTTGTTTTTTTTTATAAGTTTGGTTTTAGTTAGTTATTTGATGCTATAAAAATGGAGGTGTGACATCATGATTGACAGCCGTGATTGACAGCTTCTCTGAGCGAAGTAGTCACTAAGGCACCAACAGAGTTTTGTTGGGATTTTCGGGAGGAGATTGGAGCTTTAACTTTAATTTCTACATTTCAATAACTGTTTATTTCATACCGACTTAATGAGTTGTTCTGCAGTAAACTGTACTGAATGATTCTGCAGGAGTGTGGGTAGGGCCTTGATAGTGCGCGGCTCCACTTCATGCTCACTACTGCGCAGAATCAGGTCCCGAATCAGCACAAGATGTCAGCGCCATATTGGGACATTGGCAGTGTCATGAGAAATTGAGTTCCCCCAGGAATGGGTCTCCTTTAGGACCCAGGCAGTAATGCCTGATCAAAAGTTGTTATTGTGATGTCTTGACTAATTATAACCTATTACACTTGTATGATGTTTATTACATTAAGTGCACAAACAACATGTTTGAAATATAAAATGAATGCTTAAGTATTGCATAATAAAACAAACTGGAAACAGATATTGGAAGCAAAAAACATACTTAATATAAGCTAAGCTAGCAGGCTAATCGGGTAGAAGTATACTATGCTAGTACATAAGCTAACTAAAAAAAACAGTATGAAAGAGAAATGCTTGATTTCACAACCTTCAGTTATATACTAGTATTTGTGAACCATGTAATTTAAAAGACATTAATGGTCATTGTAACACATTTTAAAGTACATAAATCATAATGTGATTTTGCAGGAATTATAATCAGGTGCTAAAAATACATCCCATTAAAAGTCGTTGAACCAACGGGATCACTTGAGGTCCTAAAGGAGACCCGATTCCTGGGGGGACTTGATTTCTCACCACAGCGGCTTCACTTTTCTACAATAGAAGAGAGTGGAGGTGCATCGTCCATATTTTTAATTTTTTTTTTTTTTTTTTACAGTTCTAAACCTGTATGAATTACTTTCTTCATGCAAAACGTGAACGATTTTTGAAATTGTGAAAGAAGTCAGTAGTGTCCACTTACCTTCACTTTACAGACAATTTAAAGTAAGCGAAACAGTTGAATTTCATACAGTTAAACAGTTGAAAATTATACAGGTTTGGAATAAAATGAGGCTGAGTAAATGATGACAGAGTTTTCATTTTGAGTGAAATAATTAATATTACAACCTAGGCTCACCTACATTTTTGCAAAACTCCAAAAACATACCTATACATGCAATTCACTGTAGTTTTCAGATGAAATGAACAGTAGAGGCAGCAAGTTTTATTCCCTTTCACACAAATTATGATTACAGTGTGGATTATCGATTAATAAAGACTTGTTTTTGCGTGATTTCTTGCACAGTACTATGTTGTGATCTCAAAACACTTTTACCATATAGTGCATCATTTTTAAACTAATATATTTTGGTGTTTACATCACATAACTGAGTTCATATGCATGGCTTTTCTGATATAGTGAACTTGCTCGGTAGCTCACCTAGTGCAGTATTGCACTTGTGATGTGGAGTGTCCTGTGAAACACTGGTCACGATAAAAGAGCTCAAAGACTTGTAGCATCAAGCTAAAATGGCACGATTATGTTAAAATGAAAAAAATTAAGCTAAAATGACGCGAATGTGCTTATTATTTCATGTTTGCTTTTGTTAACTGTATTGATTAGGTTTAGTGTAGGTGGCACGTTATTTTCATAAACGAAAGAGCATTAACCTTAGCATGGGTTGTAATTTTACACCATGAATTCTCTGCCTATATTTGCCCAGCAAGTTTCTCAATGCTGAAGCTTACTCTTTGGACTTGGGGAAGAGGCGGCCCACCCATAAAAATTTACCCTGGACCCTGGGAATTTTATCATCAACCCTTTGTTTTTGGTGTCCACATACTTTTGGTCATGTTTAATTAGTATTATGCATACTAACTGCGCTTTTGTCTTGGAATTACCATTGAAAGCAACCAACAATTAGACTTTTGATGGCTTTGAGTAGTTACCCATATGCAAAACTCCACAGGGAAACTTTAATCTTTTATGAAGTCGCATTCAAAACGGATACCACTCTGCAAGGCAACAAGTTAGTGAAAGTGTCTTTCTGTCACTGCATTATGCTGGCAAATTGTGGAAGCTGTTCACAAGGGAAGCCAATTCATCAAGGTTGTTTGTCACTGTCAACACAGATTGCAGCAGATGCCGTTGTGTCACTCGATAAGGGAGAGTCTGGAGGGAAACCAGAACATGGGAATGTGTTGAAGACTCTCAGACCCGGAGATCTTAAAGGATCTGTTGCGTTTGTCAGGGAAAACTTGTAAATATCTGTTGGATCATATTTCAGGAAGCGAAGGAAAACATTTTCTCTGTATATTTAATTGATTGTATGACTCAAACCTGGCAGCATCAGAAAGGAAAATGCTGTACTGTACTGTCAGTCTGTTTTCCTTTGAGTGAAGATTTCATGATGTCTTGTTTAAAAGGAAGTAAGCAGGATACAGATATGTAGGTCTACTGGGCTCTTTTTGCACACGTCAAACTTTGAATTATACATTAGCTAATCTTCATAACCTGATTTGGAGGTTTGTTGTCTTTCTTGGGGATTTTATTACATCCAGTAATAAAGTTCATGTGTGTCGATTAATATGCTCAACCATAATGAAGGTGTTTGCATAAATGCAAAACAAAGTAGGAAGCTTGCAGTATGTTATTCCGCTGTTATTCTGATCAAGGTCATCACCTAAAACCCAATAACCGAAGCCACATGGTCTGTCAAGGGATCCCCCTCAGTACGGAGCACGTGAAAGCGCTCCCTGTTGAGATGCCAGAGCTTCAGGACCCGTTTATTCGGGCTTAAAACGTCACAGCTGGCGTCACACCAGATGTCAGGCAATACCTCCTGTTGCTCAGAGCCGCATCCTGCAGACTAGAGATGGAATCGATTCTCTGCTCGGTCGGATGGATTAATGTGCTCTCTGCTGTACTTCCCTAGCCTTTTCTTCTATTCCTCTATCTATTTATTCCACAAACACAATTCTCCTTTGAGAGAATATCTATAGGTTCCTGTTACTGGTCATCCATCATGCCTGTCTTAAAATAGTCTGGTCTTTAATTTAAATGCACCGTCAGAGACCAATAACAGACTGATGGATGGAAACTCAACCGATAAATAGCAGTAATGAAACATTACTTTAAATCAACAGTCCTTGTTGAAATATCTTCAGTTGACAGAGATAAGGTCAACGTGAAATGCTTTTCACAACCCATTTAACTTCTGTAGTGTGCTGAATTTTGAATTAAAAGAAGATATGCAATGCGAAAAATGTAGGATGAGACTTGGTTTCATCAAGTGGGAATTGATAAGATTGTGAAAGATGGCTGTATACTAGAATGAAGTCAAGTGTCTGAAAACTAAGAAATTCTTGAATTGTAAAGCAAAGTCATTTTAGAGGAAGAGTTATTAAATTTGGTAAAAGATTATGAAGACAAACACATTTTTTCTTTATAAAAACATGGCCATTGAATCATGCGCAATAAGACAGGTTCATGCATTAAAAAAGTAAGTAAGGGGAAGATATTGCTGGCAAAACATCTCAGTATTATTTGTTATGTATATTGATAATAATGCTTTTCCTCTAAAATGACTTATAAGTGTGTTATTCATTTATTGTCAGAGGAAACCATCGTTATCAAGTCAATTAAAAATGTGGTTAAACACTCAATACATGTTTTCAACTAAATGAACACAAGGAAACTATTCTTAAAAAGACAAATAAAGTAAATAAGGTCAATTTTGATTTTAATGTTGGCTCATTTTGATGCTCATGACCTTCATTATTGATGTTTGGCTAGAGAAAACTCAAGCCTGCTCTGACCTGAGCATCAATGAGTCTCTTTGTTCATATAGGACAAACATAGAAGCTGCTTTTGTTTCTGTGCAACCATCTGTTCAATAAAATAGCACAAAAATTATCATCTAGATAGGTTTTGTTGGCTCATTATTGCTAGTGACTATTTTGTTGTCTGTTTTGTGCTTTAGCATCTCTGTTTTTCTTTTTCTCCAGGAGTTTGCTGGATGTTGATACATTCTCAAGGTCAGCACCAGGTAAGTCTTGATCTTAGTAATTGCTCCTTGTCGTGTCCAAATCAGTCCATGGGTACTTTCGGAAAATTTACAATCACACTATTCGTACTATTTCTGCATTAGATATTATTCACAGTATGCAGTTTTTCTGTATGCATGCTGGAATACCTGGGACAACCTATTATTTTTGCCAAAACATTAATGCAACAAAGGGTGCGATAGGGTACTGTGTTCCAGCATGACCTTCCTGTGTAATGAACTGAAACTACCGGTGTGTCCGAAATTGCATACTGTCTGAGTAGGTACTACATTTAAATTTGAATTTACTTTGCGACCAGTAAAAAAGTATGTTCTATTTAGTATGAATATGAGTAGTGTAAATGAAATTCGGATGTACTGCAGCCATGTTGTTACTGTCACGTGACCTACCAGCATTAGTTGCGTCGCTTCGCTGCCATTCATAAATCTGTGGCCTCATGGGATAGTAAAGTGTCTATTAATGCGCACTCCAGATTCTTGGCAAAATTAGTAGGTCATCTGGATACTTTTCGCCTATTGTTTTTTTTTTTCAGATAGTATGAATTACTCTTTTGGCATACTATATAGTAGGGAAGTATTTGATTTCAGACGCAGCATATATATCAAGCGTCAATTTTTAAAAAAAATCCCCCTCCATTATTAAATTGAAGTTTACACAAAATTGGATTTAATTTGCAAAATATATATATATTTTTTTAATTATTTGTCTTTTAAAAATTTTATTTCATGATAATACCTCTTTTGCTGAACTAGAAATTAAATGTGTTGATGTCATATGACATCTATGATTTGATTATTGCTATATAATGTGTTTGTACTATTTTTAGAAAATAATAGAGAACATTGTTTACTGCGTAGTATTTAGGAAGTTATTTTATTTAAAATTTGATTCAAATGACTGCATGCAAAAAGCTTTAATATAGATAGCATTTCAAGCATTTACATATTCATTCAGATCTTCTTATTTGACTAATGAGCATATAATAATTCTGACTGAGTTATATTTACTATCCTTAAGGGTAATAAAATGGTCGTCCTGCATGATAATATAAACGTGGCCATATTTTAATATTGCATTATTCAGAGTTTTTTTCTCAGAGGGTCAACCACTGAGCAAAAACACAAAGCATTTGTGCATCTCTTTCCAACTGATGTCAATAGCTGTGAATGCTATTCACATGAATTATTTTGCTGTTGCCTTGAAAACAAGTGTGAAGGTTTCGGATGGGTTATTCATGGCTATTTGGTATGTGAAGCTATTGCTGAAAGTGTTGTACCCCTAGGACATACCTTTTTTTTCACCTACTGTTTTTTCCAGACGTATCAAAGGAACTACTTTGGAAGGAAAGTTGAAAAACGAGAAAAAAAAAAAAAAAAAAAAAAAAACCTTCAACTTGCCTTTTTAAACCTGCCTTGGTCAGAGAAGCCCAAATTATAACATATATTAATCCTTCACCCTAATGCTCACAGCAATCAAACGCTTGACTGACATCTGAGTTGCCATAATTTGCACTGAGATTTATTCTAAATCAGTTCCTCGGTTGATCTGGCAAAGGTCATACCTGAATAGGTGTCTCTGCTCTTCCTGAAATGCTTTCTGAGCTCTGATGATTGTTCCATGTAATTTATGTGAAATCGTTAAACATTAGCCACCCCAGTGTAGTTACTGCAGATTTTTCGAGGAGTTGAAAATAATGAATGTGGTCAGTCTAATCTTGTTCAGTGCAACAGAGAGATTATGCATTCATAATGCCTTGTTTTGGGTAACATTTGCATCATGGTGAAACAAGAAATGCTGATTTAGGCTTATTTCAGAGTGATTAAATTCCAGGGCCATTCTCAGGAAAAAACTCCATTTGGGTGGAATGAGTGCTAACTGACATAATTAACAGGGTAATGAATTTATTTACATTATTTGACCCAATTTAGTAATGCAAAACACATAAACATCCATTTTATTTTTATAATTAGAAATATCTATGTTCAGAGGTTATATTTTTGTGGTTATAATGATTACAGCTCTGCTATGCATTTATTTAATCAATCCATCAGTCAATCAATCAATCAATCAATCAATCAATCCATCAATCCATCCATCCATCCACCCACCCATCCATCCATCCATCCCTCCATCCCAAATGAATTGATGAACAAACAAGCAAATTAAAAGTAAATCCTGAAATATTGGGACACAAATATCAGTTTCTCTGAGAATGAGGTCTGTCAGAAGATTATAGAGCAAAGGACAAGTCCAGATTCTTTGTTGGAGTTTTAGTATTCTCCAAGAGCTTGCTAGACTGAATGGTATCTCATCAAGACATTTCTGACATCTACTCAAATGACCACCCATAGAGCTGCAGTCCATTTGTTGGTCAGGGCATTTCCTGTTTGGACTCCTCTTGAATGATTCAATGAAGTTATTGATGAATTAGATTCTCACACCTGCTGCTCCACACTTTGACTTAAAGGGCCTGGAGTTGGGACTAATACTCCATACTGATCACAGTCGGCACTTCTCCAAGCCATTTTCTAATTAGATGGTAGGAGGAAGCTCTCAGTGAAGCATCTCTATTAGCTTCATTTAAGGAAACAGACTGTGCACAGATTGCAAGTGTTTTTATCTATTTATTGACTGTTTTTTTCTGTGTTTGACCATTATTTTTCCATTTTCTCTTCACAGTGGTTGTGTTGTATGTTCAAGGAATTGGTACTAAAGAGTGGAGAGAGGTTAGTATGCTTTTTATAGTACAAATGAACAGAACACATAGTGCTCAGCATGTTGTGTTTTAGGCTTTTGAAAAACTATTATCAGTTAACATGGTCCATTGGCCACAAATATAAGAGCTACAATCAGGACACAATTTGCAGTTATATTGATGTGATCCTTTGTTGTACTTTTATATCCACCATGAAGGGTTTTTCTTTTCAATTCTATTTATTATCAGATTGTTGTGTCTATCAGTCGATATTCTCCTCCATCCTCCTCCTATCTGCGCTTCTGTGAATGTTCTGTTTTTTCTTTTTCTTTTATGATGTGCATACTATTATTTGCCTTCCAGACTAATCTCATGAGACTGTTTCTTTTAGAAACAGTATCTATAAACTTACAGAACCTTTTAATAACAAACACGAATAAAATATTCAATATTACTATATTATCTACTAAATTGGATTTAACTTTTATTAAGCAGGGTCACATTAAAGTCATCAAATGTGACAGTAAAGACAAGTGTGTGTGTGTGTGTGTGTGTGTATATATATATATATATATATATATATATATATAAACTGAGCTCTTCAGGTCTACTGACGTTTTTCTAGAAGTGAAGTTCATTGCATTTTTTGACCACTTTGAATTTACAAAAAAAATTCAAAGTTCAATTTCTTGAAAGAAATAAAGTTAAAACTTTGAAAACTCATAAAATTGAGTAGAAATTATAGAAATTATTATGCTAGCTAAATGTATAGTAGCAAAGAAGTTATAAAATAGTGACCAAAAAATGACAGCACAATTCCAGTATTGTACAGTTCACTGATATTTTTAGTTGTTTCGTTGCTTCTCAGTGTTTTAAAATCATATAAAGATGACCCTTTTGGCAGAATTGTAAATGCACCTACTAATTGTATCCCACCATCTTGCCAGGATTCAAAGAATCACCAACATTTCTGGGAAATTCTCAGATTGAGTGTAGGGGGAAAAAAAAAGTAGTTTGCCTTTGGAAACTCAAGGAATGCAGCGAGCGCTCTGGACTTCTCTAGAGATATCTCGCTCTCCAGATGGCATCATGAAATATTCACTGTACTTTTATATAGCTAGCGCATATCTGGACCAGTGGCTTTCTCCGCATGCATATCAACACTCAAGTGCCCACTCACATTACAAGTACCTCCAAAAGCATGCATAGCAACTGCATTATAAACAGCCTGCTCCCCTAAACAGATAATGCAGTCGACCAGCGGTCACTGAACCTTTAGTCAAGGACCGATCGGCTCCAGGAACTTCTTCAGGAGCAGATAATGGAAAGCGTGGATACTAAGTTGATAGGTGGGATTATGTGTCTGGGGTGTTGAGAACATGATCTTGGGTCTGAATCTGAGTTAGGAATCAATAGTTCATTACTCTGTGCCATCGGAGAGCTCCACCGAGGACTCCTGCCCAATGGGAATTACTGTCTGATTGCTTCAGGGATGTGTACGTTGGCAGGAAGCTGTACGAGCTCACACTGAGCTGCTATTCCTGCCCCACATTCATGCAGAGCTCAGGCTGCTGTTGAGTCTACGGAGAGAAGGGAAGTCTGAGGGCTGATTTTGCTTCTGATCATGAAAATATGATCATAGCAACTGTTAGTATGCTTTGGCACATCAGTGATTCCTTCTGTGCAGATTTACAGATGAGTGAATAATATTAGCTTCATTTATGGTTTTCTGTTCTTTTCATTTCAACCATCATATTTCATTGGAGGATAGCGATGTTTATAAATTGCAATATATATATATTCTTCTTTACTGTATACAAATTATGGCAAGAAAATTTGTCAAAAAAAAAATTATATATATATAAATATATATTAAATTATGGTAAACTTATCAACCCTATTAGTCATTCTGTTTTTTTTTTTTTTTTTTTAAATGATTATAAAAACATACGTAGCCCCACATGACATGCAGGAAAAATAGTAGGCTAAATCGTGCACACAGTTTACTAATTTGTTGCCTCGATTTACAAATTGTGCACACGATTTAGTAAATCGAGGGAACAAAATAGTAGATCGTGTGCACAGTTTAGTAAATCGAGGGAACGAAAAAGTAAATCGTGCGCACGATTTAGCAAATTGAGGGAACAAAATAGTAAATCGTGCACACAATATAGCAAATCGAGGGAACAAATTAGTTAATCATGCGCATGATTTAGTAAATCTAGGGAATGAAAATGTAAATTGTGTGCACGATTTAGCAAATCGAGGGAACAAAGTAGTTAATCGTGCGCACAATATACTAAATCGAGGGAACGAATTAGTAAATCGCACAATTCAATAAATCGAGGGAACGAAATAGTAAATCGTGCGCACAATTTAGTAAATCGAGAGAACAGATTAGTAAATCGTGTGCACAATTTAGTAAATCGAGGGAATGAATTAGTAAATTGTGTTCTTGATTTAGTAAATCTAGTGAACGAAATAGTAAATCGTGCGCATGATTTAGTGAAACGAGGGAACAAATTAGTAAATCGTGCGCTTGATTTAGTAAATCTAGGGAATGAAATAGTTAATCGTGTGCATGATGTAGTAAATCAAAGGAACAAATTAGTAAATAGTGCACGATTTACTTTTTTTCTTGCATGTCGTGCAGGGCTTTGTAAAAATAAGTACACTTTTTTAATATTTACCTTTTTTTAAATAATATAACAAAATAACACAATTCAATGTTTTAAACTGCATTCATACATTCTGAATTTTGGCAACAGGGTTAAATATATTGCAAAAACAAAAAAATTAAACAATATTTAGTTTACAAGATTAAGCATGTTCTTTCACAAATATTTTTGTGTGGCAAAAATACTAAATTTGCAGTGAATCTAAAAATCTACCAGTTTGCAGAGAATGAACTTTATGTATCATGTTTGTACTTGGGAAGGTGAAACAATGTTTTTTTTTTTAGATGGACAATACATTGCAATATTAGTAGTTTGAATCTAAAGATGTTTCATTATCTTGCCATGAAAACATTAATCTAATGATGCATCTTTTATTCTTGTTTAGTTTGGCCGAACAGAAGTGATTGACAACACTCTCAACCCAGACTTTGTGAGAAAGTTTGTCTTGGATTACTTCTTTGAAGAAAAGCAGAACCTTCGGTTTGACGTGTAAGTGGAGGACGGAACTTTTTCGCCTTTAGTTTTGGAAAAAAGCTGATATGTTTTTTTAGACATGATCTTCCAGTTCACTTTCAATCTTTTGCTTATTCGACGCAGATACAATGTGGACTCTAGAAGCTCAAACATTTCAAAACATGTAAGCAAACTTTAATGTCTCACCTGCCATTTCCTGCATGCTAATGGATAGACAAGAACCACGATGCAATGACTTCTAGTTTTACCCTGTTTATTTGATGTCTTTTCTGCTACAATGGATGTGGATAACAGAAGGTACAAGCTGTAAATGAGTGTAATTTATCCATTGCTTGTTTTCTGTCATGCCAAAAATAGTTACAAAGAGAATGCAATTTGTTTTTCAGTTCTCATTCTTTGAAAAAAAAAAAAAAGTGTCATGTTCAAAGCCCAGACCCTCTGTGTCCTTTAAAACTGCATGAAACAGTCTGTCGTAGTTCTCAAAGTCTTGTCTTGTTCTTCTTTTTTTTTGCTTGCTTTTTTGTATGCATTTCCATGTCATTGATTCACCCCTTCCATTGCTTAGAGTTTCATCAGCCAGGCCTCACCTGTCTTTATACTCAGTGACATACAGTATCCAAGGTGAGTCCTCATACCATCTTTCTGAGATTTTCCAGACAGGACTGTCACTGCTGATTTGTATCTGTGGAGCAGGAAACCCACAGAACTGATTTACCTTTATTGTTTTGTCTCCCTCAGTCCTTCCTCGGCCAGACTTTCTGCACTCTAGGAGAGATTATTGGGTCCTCTGGGTCAAGACTCGAGCGGGTGCTTTCGTAAGTCTTTTATTATTTTTCACCCTTGATACGACGTTGAAGAAGAAACACTGCCATGGAAACAGTTCTTAAAAAAATTCTCCTAATCCTATGGGGTCTCTATTCAGGCCACAGATTTAACCACATGGAAGACATAAGTTCATCTAGCCCACATGGTCCAGCTGAGCTCATTTATATAGCAAGTGCTCTCACGACGATTATAAGACAAAAGGCTTGATAAATTGGTCTTTTTCGTGCAGCTCGCAGATCAAAATACTTTTACGGTCTCCAGATAAAAAACGTGCTTCGAAAATCAATGCTTTTAACCACGGTCGACGTGCTTGTTTGGGGTTTCAGAGTAGCAAACCTTCTATGCCCATATCAATCCAGAGCAGTTCTGCGTACGAATAGATCCCAAAGCTTTGGCGGAGGGGTTAAAAAGGCAAACTAATTAAGCTTCGACTTGAGTAAGGATGGCACTCTGGATCTAGTGATTGTGGCATTTTAACACTAAGATACAGGCTGCGACTGTCCAACATATCTGGGTCACATCAATGATCTATTTCAGTAGCACAAAATAGGATGTCTGGATGATGCCTTCAAAGGGATTTGCACTTGCATTTGGCCTAACTGAAGAACCGCATTCATTTTTTGTGTCATTTTTACAGAATCTGGATATAAATTCTGGATATATATATACTGTGTATATGTGTGTGTCTGTTTATATATATCCAGAATTTCATGATATCAGAGTTATTTTAGCTTTATTTATATATGCTATTATAGTATTTATTAATATTTTAAATTGGTTTTAAATTATTTCAGTTTTAGTTTCAGTAATTTTAGTACTTCAACTTATTTATTTCAGTTAGTTGCCAAGAGAACATTTCTAATTTTCATGAAAGTTTTTTTAAGTTTAGGTTTTTCATCTAATATTTATATTTTATTTTATTTTATTTTTTATTAAATTAGCTTTATTTCAATTACTGAAAAAGCTATTATAATAGTTTTAATTTTAGTTAACAACAACAATGGATGAAATATGAAGCAAAAACACGTGATTAATGCGTGAAATTCACATGCTTTTCTGTAATCACAGTAATCACAATAAAAGCTTTTTAAAGTCACTTTAACAAGCAAGGTAAAAAATATATTTAAGATATGGCTAGACTGTGTGATTAAACCCCTGAATGACATGAAAAATAGTTTGTAAGTCCTTTCTAACAGCTGATATTGTTCCCCGAAGAACACGGCGGTCGCTGTGCACGTGCTCTGTATCACAGCATGGTAGACAGCGAGCTTTTTGCAAATGCGTCTGATGGTGACACGGCATGGGGCAGAAAACACTAAATGGGCCATCTCCTTTTGGCCTTTGTGTCATGCTTTCTGCGGCGCTGTGCAAGCGGCGAGCAGCGGATTAGGAAGAAGGTTGGCGGCAATAGGCATATTTTAGTAGGTCAGCCCGTCTCTCTATAGAGCTAGTGGGCAGATACTGTAACACACTGGGGTGGAAGTGTGGAGGAAGAGGTACTACTCTATTACCTGCTGGTTTCTATGGCAACCCACCAAGACTAGTGGCTTTTCAATTACATAGCACTGCATTTGGGCAAATACATCTAATTCCCTCTGTTTTCGCAAGATAACGCCGGGGAGTCCTAAGGACAAGAGATGCCACGGGATGCTCAGAGATGGGGATTTGAGGTTCCGCACCACATTCGGGGCCCTTCGGGCTTGATTTTTTTCCAGCCTCATTTCCACATGTAAGCATGGTGGATTTGTGGAGAAAATGTGCGTGGATAGAAGAGAGCCATATACTGTCAGGCTGAGCAAAATATTTATAGACAACCTGGTTTCGGTCCAGGAATATTTGAGATGAGAGAATGTAAAATGTACAATAGCAAGCCCGGGTGTCAATATTTCGGCTCAGGGCTTTAAATTGTCACAGAATGCAATCTATTTGTCATGTATGAGTATTGAAAATATTTCAAATAAGCTCCAAAATATGTCTCGCCACGCAGGTAGGAAGAATTACTCCATCAGAAGGTGGGTAATTTGTCATTGGTCACTGCTGAAAAACAAATTACCTAATGTTACGCCCATGTGTTTTTATACACACTCGATCAATCTATTTCATACATAATTCGCAATTTAACTCTCTACCCCCCCACACACGTGCGCACACACAAACTGAGGTTCTAATTAGCTGAAAAGAAAGCATGACATTTTCTGTGAAAATACCCTCAGTGTTGGAGACATTCATCATAGTAGCAGTGCTGTCACAGGATTACACTGAGATGTATGGGGGTGAAGTGTGTCCAGATAAACTGCCAAACACACCACAGTCAGTGTACTGATGGCTATCACAGACATCAGTAGCTGAAATGGATTTTCACACTTCGTTGCATGGAAAACAATTATATATTCGGTACTCTACAGACACTTTGAAACATCTGTTCTGTAGTGAAAATATAATTGTATATATGTAAATGTAAATGTCTACATTTTCAAAAATCAAAAGTTGTGTCTGTTAACATTAGTTAATTAGTTAAAGGGTAGACATTTCTGTCATTAATTACTCACCCTCATGTCGCTCCAAACCCGTAAGACCTTCGTTCATCTTCAGAACACAAATTAAGATTTGATGAAATCTGAGAGCTTTTTGACTCCCCTAGACTGCAATGTTATTACCACTTTCAAGGCCCAGAAAGGTAGTAAAGACATTGTTAAAATAGTCCACGTGACTGCAGTGGTTCAACCTTAATGTTATGAAGCAACTAGAATACTATTTGTGTGCAAAAATAATGACTTTATACAACAATTTATTCTTCTCCCTGTCAGTCTTCTATGCTGTCGAGGTTGTAAACATAGTGCAGCGCTTCCAGGTTCTATGTCAGAACACCGACTCTGTATTGGCTGACTGGCATTAGCTTGATCCAGCCTGAAAAATGCAGTTTTTTTTTTTTTTTTGTCATGATTCAAGTGTTAAGAAACAAAATTTATGAGACAGTTGTCAGATTTCATTGGTTATTTCAAATATGAAATTGAATCGAAAGCTTGGCGAACAGCTTTGGAGAATTTGATGTTTCTCCATTCAGAGAGATAGGAGCTGCACTTGAATGCCCAAGAGGCATTTCAAAGATGGCAGAGTGAAATGATTTGTCTTAAAGGGACTTTGACTAACCCTTTAAGTAAACAAAAGCTAAGTAATGCTGTAAAAGTATGTTGCTCATAGTTAGTTCATGTTAACTAATGCATTAACTAACGTTAACAAATGACAAGACCTTATTGTAAAGAGCTACCAATAATTTTGACTAAATAAGTGGTTCACATAAAAATGACAATTCTGTCATGAATTATTCACCCTCATGTTGTTTTAGAACTGTATGACTTTATTTCTTCGGTGCAACACAAAATGAGATATTCTGAAAAACCTTGATGCCAAATATTATAAGAATAGTCGGTACACTTTGTGCACTACTGTATATTCAAAGCCACACAAAGTCATCACTCCCAAAAAAATATTGCTCTCTGCCATAGCTCAAATCTCATTTGCATATTTAAACTTGGTGCACCAAGATCAATTTCCTCATATTTTTGGCAGCTTAAAGGGTTAGTTCTTCCAAATATGAACATTCTGTAGTTTACTTAACCTCATATCAGTCTAATCCATGATAACTCTGTGGAGTCCAAAATCTTTTCTGCAGAAGAAACAAATGTGTACAAGTTTGGAATGACACAATGATGAGAAAATGATGACAGAATTTGCATTTCTGGGTGAAATACCCATTTAATTTCAAAAGTCCAAAATCTAGTGCCGGTCTTAGACTTCTGGGGGCGAAACTTTGTTGAGGGGTCTCTGAAATAAACATTTTAGCCTATTAATAATAATAGCCTACTATACAGAAATTGAATAAAGTATTCAAATGTAAAAATAAAACACATCTATAGCCTTCACAATATGAATGAAATATACATTAATTCTTATTAAAGTTACTAAAGTTATTCATTAAAGAGCAGTGAATAATTCATTTGTTTTGTTTTGTTGTTTTATTAACAATAAATGATACAGACAGCAGCAGGTTTATTAGGCTGTTGTCACTTTAAGACCAAATGCACAGATCTAATATAAAGCATTCTATTACTTTCCCAACTGTTTACATTCACTTAAGACATAACCGACTATGTTTGTGTGAAAACTTGCCAAGATGGGCATTTTGACATATTTTTGTGTGTATTTGTCTGTTTAAGCGCACACCCAAAGCCCAAAGTAGTCTTTACTCGTCCGTGTTTCGCTCCATCTCGGACCACGCACACAGAAAGCTGCCTGAGTAACAGCGTCTATTTTGCAGCTCAATACGCCTTAACTCTTTTTTTTAAGTATTGAGCAAGTCCGACAGGAGACTCTATATAAAGACAGTCATGGATGACAGAAAGGATGACAACGAACCGCTTTAAAGGAAAGGAACGGAATGCGGCATCATGTTTTCGTAATCGTTGGAAGCCAAAATCAAAATGAAACTAAAATTCTATTAATCGCATCCCTAGTCATTAAATCATCAGAGAGCAAGGGGGCCCCCTGGTGGTTTGGGGGCCCTACATAACTTGCATATTTTGCGTATAGGGAGGACCGGCACTGCCAAAATCACATGAATATCTCTGTTTACTTTGTATTCTGGTGATGCTATTTTAGTGGGTGAGGTTAAGCGTATCTCAAGATCTTTTTATCTGTGGACACAGCTGTTGAGTTTGACCTTCAAATGAGTCTCTGGCTTATTAGGAGGGCTCAGTCAGGGAACCATGGGCTTAGAACTTAAGCACAGTTCCTGACTCCTGCACCATGATGTGTGTGCGCTGAATCTGTAAACCAGGAGACCTGTAAACACAGTGTGGCCTTTAAAATTCATTATGCATAATCGAGTTGACGGTCACATGATCACCATCCTTATCTGGATCAGGCACTTCAGATACAGTATATATTTGCATTTCTCTACAATACTTCCTCTCCGACAGACATTTATCTGCTGCTTAATTGCTCTGATATGCACTTCTACAATCTGTGTTTTGAGTGCTGTTTGGAGCAGGGCATTTTTGACAGCTATTAACCTGCCCTGACCGTACACTATCTCTCCTACAGTGAGATCAGTTAATGCATGCTCACTAAATCCCCACCATCATTGCCTAATTGGCCAGCTTACTCATTCTCTACAGTCTGTTCCCACGGCTGAACCTGCAGCGTACTTCAGCAACACAACATGCTGGTCTCTCAAACTGTATTTTTAGAAGCTCAATTATTTTAAAATTCATGTAATTCACCTTTATGAGGCACCATTATATTGATGATACCATTTTATGTACATGAACAACAAAGCTTCACTGCATGATTTTGTCACATTTACATGCCCGTTGAAGAGCTGTATGACAAATTAAAGCAATAAGCCTCAAGAGGGGGTGCATTGTGCTGGTTTTATCTGAGTTAAAAGCCATTTTTATGCATGACACAAAGCGACAACAGCAATATGATAAAAGACACTGAGGTTCAGTAAATAATTAATGGTATATGCTCTATGAACAAACCAATAAATTTAAGTATTATAAATTGTGCTGTACTGTTTGTGCCATAAATGAGTTTAGATCTTGAAGCTTGTTATGAAGAGGTGTTCTATTACTTTTCTAAGTCACTTATTTCTGTCTGTTGAATGATAAAATAAGAAAAATCCAATAGTGTTGCATCTATCCAGAGACCAGAATATCATAGTCTTGCTCTTTTGACTTGGACCACATAGCAACACCCTAGCAACCATTTAGCAAGAATGTAGAAACCATTCAGAACACTGGCAGCAAGTCCAAGGCATTGCGGTGGCGAATTTTACATGGGTATGCACAGTCAAATTTTATGTAAAAAATGTAAAAATCTAGTTACATTTATAAAAGTGAACCTATTATGCTTTTTCAGATATTGCATTTCATGTAGTGTGAAATATAGCTGTTTGTGAATGTAAAAGCTCTGAAAAGTGCACAATAAATGGAGTTACTGTCTCCTAAAAGAAAGAACAGATTCTGAACTACCTGAAACAACTTTATTGCTTGTCCGCAAACAACTTCTACTTTGACCTGCACTCAAAATGTTTGGAAGAGTTTGGTTTGTGTTGTCGTCATGTCGAGAAGATGCTGTTTTCTTCACTGCAGAAGTGAAGTCCACTTTGCTTGCACTTCAAAAGGATGAACTGGGCTTGAACTGATACTTTAAAACCAATGGCATTGTAATTGTTCCTATCACTTTGTGTTGAGGAAGACATTCAGAAATGGTTATGGGAGTTTGGTTTCCGAAGCGAGTGCTGTAAGTGAGAGACCAATCACAACAGACCGGACCATCTGACCAATCAGAGCAGAGTAGACCAATCACAACAGACTGGGTCATATGACCAATCAGAGCAGAGCAGTTTCTTGGAAAGGAGGAGTTTAGGCAGACAGAATCCTTGATCAAACCATTTTAGACACTGTGAGAAAAGAGGTGATGCTGCAAATATTATGAGAAAATTAAAGTGTTTTTTGACCTTGGATGCATGTAAACCTATTGTAGGAGACCTCCAAAACAAAATTAGGAACCTTTTAATATAATATTTATATAATTATATGAATAGATATAGGCTTATAAAATATATATATTTTTGTGCTTTTGATGGTGCATTTGTGACAAACATACAGCAGTGTTGAATGTCTGTCCTGTAAGAGGGACTTGGCGTCTCGGTTCTAATGGCGCCGAGATTTATCCTGGCTGCCGAGGACTCTGATTAAACATGCAGGGAGGATGTTTTTGGCACTGACACAGTAAAACGGGGGGGTTTGAAGCTCTCCGATAAAATCTTGAGTTGCTTTTGTTCTGTCTGTCAGATATGCTGTGTTAGAGAGGTGACAGCCCAGCTGGAAGAGTGTATTCTTCGCCTGTGACCATGAATAGTTTCATACCACAATGTGGTTTAACTGAAAGCGAGATATTTGAGTGCAATAACTCTTAATCCAAAGGACATTTCTTCTTGAAATGTTAAATGTCATTCATTAAATGTTATTAATTTATTCCCTCATTCATTTCCCTCCTGTCAGTCAGTCATTTTTTTTTTTTTTTTTTATCTCTCATTCTTTTCCTTTCTGTAGACTCCAGTATTACTTACACTAGTGGCACTTCCTGTTCTTTTGTGTTCGGTAGCAGTGATGGAGCCCTCATTCGCAGCAGAAGTTGGGATTGAAAACCTCCTCGGCTCACCTTTATAAGTTGTTTCCATAGCAGCAGGAAAGTGAATGCAGAGAGTTAGTGACACTGACAGCTGTCTTGAGGTATACATTTGCTGGTACTGAGTAATGAGAGAGTCTACGGTTATGATGAGCCACGTGTGACCTTGAGCATGATGAGTTGATGCCTAGGGCAAGATGTGAACTCTTCAGACAAACTGAACCCTCTCCTACTTGGTCTTTGTACTTGTACAGCAAAAAAAAAATCCACTAGTGGTATCCTTGGACTCCCAAACCCCCCTAAGTAGCTTGCTTTTTTTCTGTCCGGTATTGTTTATTCTCTACTTTGGATGTTGCATTTGTGATCTTGGGTCATTCTATGAAGCTTTTCCATTTCAAAACTACTTTCAAAATTTTCTATTTGTTGTGATAATACTTTTACGAAATTAACACGCTTGATCGTAATAGTGTTTGGGTCAATGACGTGATGGGTCTTTTTTTTTGTCCAAAGGCCTTTATAATAATAAAAAACAAAGATATGACATTCGATGTATGTAAGGTAGTACAACTGGATCTCTTTTATTGAATCCAAAAGGTTTGAATTATATTTTGGTACATATAAAGGTATTTCAAAGATTTTGAAGTGTCAAAAGGTCATTTGGTTTAACCGTCCAAAGGCCAATACAGCCATTTAATTTGTGATTAAATATCTTAAAATGTAATAAATGTATATATCAACATAATGCAAAATAGTATTAAAATTATGTGTAGAAGTCCTTGCTTTGTTATGAGAAAGAATGTTAAAATAGAAAAATTAATTTCACTGATGTCATTCGGAGTAACCAAAATAAAGGGACCATTTTGGATCAAGTCATGCGGTCAATATCATGTGACAGGATATGACATCATTCAGATAACTGCAAAGGACCACACGGTCGTGAAAAAAAGTAACTACCTCTCTCTTAACTATTTGAAAAATTCATGTTTTCACTTGCTCATATGCATGTCCTGAAACATCAGGTCATTCGGTACAACCACTATAAAACATGGAAAATGTTGTAATATTTTAAAAACTTGTACTAAATATAAAAAGTTTGATCCTTTTGTTAGCTAGCTAGCAAGCTAACTAGCTAGCTAGATATCAGCCTGTTAGCATTGTTTGAAAATATCATCATTTGGTATAACTAAAAGTGTTATTCGAAAATTTGGTTAAACCGAATTACTTTTTTGGTGACAAATTTTGTCCATCTTGTAAAAAAAATGACAAAAGCAGTGTTAACTGATTATAAAAACCACATAATCTAATTGTTAACACTTAATAAAACTTGAAAATTAATTATATCTCCATTATGTTTCTTTTTTTACACTTTTAAAAACCCTTATTCATCAGTGATCCGTTTACAGTTTTACAGTTCTCTTCCATTAATATATAAACATATTGAAATATATGTAAAGAAGTCTCTTATGCTCACCAAGGCTGCATTTATTTGATCAAAAACACAGTAAAAACAGTAATATTGTGAAATATTTTTACAATTTAAATGAACTGTTTTCTAATTTAATATATTTTAAAATGTAATGTATTCCTGTGATGCAAAGCTTAATTTTTCAGCATCATTACTCCAGTCTTCAGTGTCACATGATCCTTCAGAAATCATTCTAATATGCTGATCTGCTGCTCAAGAAACATTTATTATTATCAGTGTTATGCAGACAGTTGTGCTGCCTGATATTTTTGTAGAAACCATGATAGATTTTGTTCAGGATTTTTTGATGAATAAAAAATTCAAAAGAACAACATAGAAATATAATTTTTTTGTAACTATGGGTATTTACTGTAGTATTTACTGTAACTTTTGATCAATTTCATGCAAAAAATTCTTAAATCTTACAGACCCCAAACTTTTGATCGGTAGTGTACTGTATATAAATATATAAATATATATGTACTTTTTTAACAGAATTCTTTGATTTATTAAATACTACATAATTTGAAAAAGGAGGTATTTAGATGGCAACAGAACCCAAATCTACAAAATAACAAAATAAATATATATTTATAGTCTCAAAAATTTATTTTGATGTAGGTATCAAGATCTCCTCAAAAAGAACTAGATTTTTAGTTACTAGATTTTGTTTATAAAAGTATCTAGTAAATCTATAGAGAATTTTTCCGCAGAATTGGACTTTATAACACCATTCCGAGTTAATATCTCATAATTCTGAGAAAAGAAGTCAGAACTGTGATATTTAAACATGCAATTATGAGGGGAAGAAAGTCAGAATTGCTAAATAAAAAAATCGCAATTACCTTTTTAATTTTTTATTTAGTGGTGGAAACAAGCTTTCGTAGAAAATAACGTCATGAGAATATCAACATGCAAAATTGAATGCATCAAGACAAATCATCCAGACAAATCATTTCTTGTTTATTTTCTTTTGATTTTGGCGTGAAATATGACCTAGTTCCACTCACCCACTTACCCAATACTTCCCTACTGTAAGGAAGTGTTTATAATAATATTTTGAACAAAGTTGGCATCAGCTAATGTCGTTATTTACGCATTATTAGGGATACAATAGGCACCCATTTTGTAGAGTGATACTCTTGGTGTTTTTTATTTCTTCACATTGCACTGTGAAATTGTCAAGAAAGTAATATACAGCAATGTATTTTTAAAAACTATTATATAATTGCATTCATTACAGCTCAGCCAACTGGAGATAACTTAATAAAACACTTCCCACTGCAAGAGTCATTTTCAGCCTCCATGCCACCTCTAGCCTTCTCCATGGCAGATCCGCCTCACTGAATCTTACCTGCATGTCTGGATCTGACATGTGTCTCAGGAGGGGGGAGATGAGAAGCGTGGTGGGACGCTTGCCTGTCTTAGATGTCCCTCCGTCTAAATTCCTATTTGGCATCATTGAGCTTTAAGTGGATTTCTACCCCACAGGTGGTCAGTAGGTGAATATGTGCAAACCATTGTGAGATTATGCACGGGTGTGTGTGTGTGTGTGAATAGATGGAGGGTCAAAGGCTGTACTAAAGTATCAAGCTAACCTGCCACTCAGCTGTTGCGGTGGTATTTGTTCCCATGGGAATCCCATTTCAGCCAATGAAATGCAAAGATGACATGAGACCACAGAATGGGGTTTTAAAATGAAGAAAGAGAGTCTGTGACCATGGAGACAGATCTTTGGAGCTGGAATCAATCATCTCATTTTATAATTTTATGACAAATATCTTGGACTACCCAGACTACAATATATGCTATTGGATATTTGTGCATGATATTTGTGCATCATGTCCACTTAGAGTCAGCATGAAATCAAAATTGACCCTATTGAATGATATTTTTGAATGATTAATCGGTGCATGTTATTCTAAAGAAGAATAACGGTCTTTCATCAAAGTATAAATATAATAAATTGCTCTCCTTCTGAAATGACTTTCCTCTCCAGTCAACATCACCAAACCCACTTATATTTCAGTGCTTGGTTTTCACAAACCAGCCAATTTATATATAAAATCTCTACAATTTTTTCATTAAATATCGACTTTCACTCAGAAATATGTCAGTTTAAGCAAGTTAAATAGTTTGAGAACTTCATTCATGTATTAAGATCTAAAATCATTGTGCGTACAGTGTCTGTCTTTGTGTTTATAATGTTCCATTACTTCATTTTTTGCTCTCCTTCCCTCACAGAATCTCTCTCCTTTCCCTCAAACAGTCGTTCAGTCCTCACCCTCAGCCTTTAATCTTTTTCTAGCTAGCCCTCATCACCTTTTCCCCCTCATTCCCTACACTTTCCCTCTTTTCAGGTGAATCATGTTCTTTTCAGAGGTTCGATGTGGGCTATTCAGCGACTGAAGTGGCCCACCATTACCGCCAGTGCAATCGAATTGTTCCGCAGAAAGCTCTTAGCTGCAAAAAGCGCTCAAGCAACTCTGTGAAAAGCCCACAAAAATGGAGTCGTCTTATTTGTCCTGATTTTGAGAGGGCTCGCAGTGTGCTTATAACTGTGCCAGCCTTCACGAGGGTTTTACTTGAACTCTTGTCTTTAAAACGTTAGCCCACATTTTATTGAAAGTTTTAAAAGCATTTATCTGTCTTTTCTCAGGGGCATTCCAGGGAAGAAATGCGGGAACATTATCTTCACAGCTGAGGAACTCAGCAATTGCCGGGTCAGTACAAGACTAACGCACATGCACACACACACACACACAATCTTAGTGGTCTTTCATCAAGCTGAATGCCTAAAGCATTGTATTTAAATATCAGAGGTGAAGTATTTTTCTTTTTTGCTAATATTAGGTACTGAGAGACAGAAAAAGCAAAAGAATATCTAGGTTTTCCAAGTTATTCCATTGTAGATGTCTCTGTATTCACTCAAGAGTGAACGGGTGAATCTCATGAAACCTGTCAATCATGTGTCATATTTCATTACGGGGCATATATCATCTCAAAATCTAAAGAATTTTTTTTTTAAAAATTAATTGTTTAAAGGAAGCTTGTAGTACCATTAAGATATGTTTTGCATTACAACGTTTTTATGGTAATTAGCACATTTCCTTCCCCAATTCACATTACTGCTATGCGAAAAATAAGGTAAAATAAATGTAATGATAAAGATAATACATTATATATTTTATCATATACTAAAGTATTCATACATAATGGAAGAATTTGTGCACTTTAATTTACTTGTATATTGATTTTAATAAAAAAAAAATATATAAAAAATGACATTTTGTTTAACAGAAAGGAAGCTCTTAGGACCATTAAGATTTGTTTTGCATTACAACATTATTTTTATAATTAGCACATTTCCTTCCCTAATTCACATTACTGCTAAGCAAAGATAATAAATAAATAAATAAATAAATAAATAATTTATAATTATAATAATTAATAAATATAGTAATAAAAATAAAAATAAATTTTAATTGATATATTATACATCATGGAAGTATTTTTTGCACTTCAATTTACTGTATATTGATTTTAAATATATATAAACAAAAACATTAGGACCATTCTGTTTTGCATGACAAAATAATTTTTTTTCCCAGATTGAGATTTAGTGCTATGCAAAATAAATAAATAAATAAATAAAATAAAATAATATTGTATTTGATATATTACAATTGTATATGTGTAGTATTTATACATCATAGAAGTATTTGTTGCATTATTTTACTGTATGTTGATTTTAAATAAAAAATACAGTGAAGATACACTGCCTGGCCAAAAAAAAAAAAAAAAAAAAAGTTGCTGTTTGGATTTTAATAGGCAAATACTTAAGAATCTATGAATGGATCATTATTACAGTGATTATTATGTTTCTAGCATGTTATATGTTTGGCATCTGTTCTTCTAACCCTTAAAGATGGAGTGTGTAGCTTTTCATTTCTTAAGCAACCATATAGGAAAAACACATCATGGCCATATTCCAGGATGACAATGTCAAGATTCACCAGGGTTAAAATTGTTAAAGAATGGTTCAGAGAGCATAAAGAATCATTTTCACACATGAATTGGCACCTCTGAGTCCAGACCTTAATTTCATTGAAAGTTTTTGGGATGTGCTGGAGTAGACTTTACAGAGTGCTCACCTCTTGCATTGTCAATACAAGATCTTGACCAAAAATTAATGCACCTCCTGATGGAAATAACATCACAACATGAAAATGATTCTTCATGCTCCCTCCCAACAATTCTTTCACAATTTGAGCCTGATGAATCTTGACATTGTCATCCTGGAATATGGCCATGATACTTCTTAATACATGGTTGTTTAAGAAATGAAAAGCTACACAATCCATCTTTTAGGGTTAAAAGAACCGTTGCCAAACATATAACATGCTAGAAAAATAATAATCACTGTAATAATGATCCAGTCATAGACTCTTAAGTATTTGCCTATTAAATTCCAAACAGCGACTTTTTTTTTTTTTTTTTTTTGGCCGGGCAGTGTTTGTTTTTTACAGAAATTAGAATTATCATGAATATACAGTATACATACACTGTTCAGCGTCAGTTAGATTTTTTTTTTTTTTTTTTTTAAAGAAATGAATACTTGTATTCTGCAAGGATGCATTAAATTGATCAAAAGTGACTGAATACATTGTATAATGTTACAAAAGATTTCTATTTCAAATAAACTTTCTGTTCATGAAATAATTCTGGGGGGAAAATAATGTATTATAGTTTCCACAAAAATATTTTACTGAGCCCAAATTTTTGAACGGTAGTGTATCTTTATTCATGGATGGGTTGAGGGGGAAAATGTGCTTTATGTTCCTGAAAATAATGTCACGAACTAAAAGAAAAAAAAGAAAAAAAAAAGATGTCAGGGTGAAATGTGACCTGGACATAATTTTGTGAGATTCCCTGGCACACATTTGATCCTACACCATTGAAGACTTACAACGATCAATGCAAGACTGCAAAATGCATGCCAAGTGCAGCATTTGGCTCACTACTTTGTCCCATCCATGTTAATACCTGTTTTAAACTGTCCATCTCTTTTCAGTCATTCCACCCACAATTTGACTGTTATAGTGCCTTGGGCCAGTCCATAAAATTACATAAATATCATTTCAGATGGCACAAATTATGTACATGTATTAAATTTCGTCCCTCTGTGTCCTTGTAATAACATGTAGCTACAGGGAGTGTTTGGCAGAAAGCCGTGACAGTTCACCTCAAATACAGCTTCTTCCTCCCCAAGAGGGACTTGCCGTTTTAAAAGGCAGATGAGCTGTCTGTCCGGTGTGTCACCCAGACCGTAGTTCCTCGAGTGCTCCCTAGACATTCTCTCTCTATCAAGATCCAATTAAATCTGTTGCATGTGTGACTTCCCTCCTGGTCTTGAGGGTCTCCCCAGGGATCTGATATTCTGAAGAGAACAACTCCAATAAATAGCTAAACACTGGAGACCTCCGCTCAACATTAATATGTATGAACCAATTGCTGTTCTCCTCTAACACGAGTGTGTCCTCTCTGTGGAATTGATTTCTTGTCCTAGTATTTTGCCTTTGTTGTGTCCTGAACTCCTGCTCTGGAGAGATGTTAACTGAGGCCAGCGATTAAAATGTATTGTTGGATATAATAGTGCCGGTATTGAAGACTCGGAGTCAGGAGTGCATCTGCTTTGTTTGCTTGTTTGTGCACCTTGTTTGTTTTTTAGTAGCTTTAAGAATATTCTATTCCCATATATCCCAAAGTAATCAAAGTGTTTTATAACAGGACATTGCAACCATGCAACTCTGTGCTAACAAGTTGGATAAAAAGGATTTCTTCGGGAAGTCTGACCCCTTCCTGGTGTTTTACCGCAGCAATGAAGACGGCACGTGAGTATGAGTGCTTAAAGGAGTATTTATTGTGCTTCCTGTTACTAATGAACATCATCTTAACAGCGTGCCCATAACCAGGTGTGATACAACACATACTTCTGTCAAAGTGTAACTTTGCAGATTTTCAGCTCACTTTATATTGTTACAGTGTCAATAGTATATATAAATGAACAATGTTTCCTTACTCTCTCTGTTACCTGGACAGAGAAATTCATGTTTATTTGTTAGCAAAAGTACTTTTGCAGACTTTTGCTGAGAAATAAACATGAATTTTTGAACTTCTGGCAGCTCCAGAGCTTTCGTGAAAGTTGCAGATTATACTTCCGCATTTTTGTATCCCCACCCACATACAGTCGGATTGACAGAGGGTTATTAACAGAACAGTTATTGCAAGAGTAGGTTTATTACTGAAAACAGTATCATACTATGTCTGCTCTTTAAACAGCATTATGGTAAAAATGGAACACAATGGCAACAGCTTTCTTACCTGTAGGCGACGGCATTTTGCTTCAGGCAGAACTGACAGAATTCTTTCAGTTTTCCCCTCTTTTTGGCCTAAATCATTGTGTTCATGGTCATAAAGTTTGAAACAAAAAGGTTTTTCATATTTTTTCATATTTTCCTTCACTGGACATCGAAAGTAATGCTGCATTCACACCACCGCATAATTACCGTAATCTTGAGATGACAACACGTGACATTATATTCGGAGCTGTTCACATCCTCGGACTGGGAATTATGCATTTCTATGGCACCACGATCAATGCCTAAATGAATCTACAGTGGTCAGGTGGTACAGTGGCCACGTGGTACATGTGGGAACTTTCAGAAAACTCCCAGTTTTACAAACTGTAATTACGAGCTCTATGAGGACGTGAATGCTTTTTACGAGCCATAATCTCGTAGTTACAGTAATTACGATATGGCATGAATGCACCTTTACTCACTCCCACTAAACATTTACTCTTACTCATCAATTTTTGCACCTGAGAACAATACAAGTCAACACCATTATAACTAAAAGTTTGCTAAGAAGTATTTCCTACTAAAGCAAGGCGGTATTTGACTCTGGAAAGCGTATCCATAGCAGACCGGTGGGAGTGGCCTTGGATGGCAACATGACCAGTGCATTATGGGTGTTGAAGTTTTCCTATCTATTTGGCAAAAGGGAAGAAAACAGCCTTTTTTCTCAGTTTTCTCAAGTCAGATAGCACCGATTTTAGACATTTTTTTGACTTTCTACTGTATAGTCAGTCATGTGTTATTGAAAGCCCCTTTTGCCAGCCGTGAAGTACCTCGTATCCATGGCTGTAACCAGCTATGAGGTCAAGAGGTCCAGACCTTTTCAAATTCAAAAATAAAAGTTCTCAATTACTAATTAGCTGTTTAAAACTCCTCATATGAGTGTCTGCATGTATAATGCAGTTTAGACAGTTTGCTAGTTTAGTGACAGCGTGGGCAGGTTATTGCTGACAGGATGCCACATTCGGTAAGACAAACGCAATGATCATCGTGACATTATCTGTAAGAAACTGTATCAACGCTATCAAAAACAGTAGCATAATAACACAAGTACACAGATCTGTAGAAAAAGTAGGTTACAGAATGAAATATGCCAAATATGCAAATACTAGCCTTGAAGAAGTTTATGCTATTTCATTCAGTTTAGTAGTTAACCTTTCACAGAGTCATGCTAAAAACATTCACAAGAGCTCTAGACAAATCTTATCATCCATATAGCAATTCTTATTAAAGAAAACTATTACAGAAATAAGTATTGTTGCATGAATAATAATCAAATAATAAAATTAAATAATAAAAAAATTACCTATCCTATAGTAAAGTATCAGTAAATTGTGATGCAATAAATAAGGTCTAATTTAACAATGACCATCCCCCCAAAACAGACAGAACAGAGAGAGTGTACCCAAAGTGTAGAATTGCAAAAAGGTTCTGACAAAATACCCCAGACTTTACTAATTTCCAATCCCATGCCCATAATCTAAATTAACTGATTTTATTTAAGTAAAAATGATCAGCCAAACAACTACATTAGATTACACTAACACAAATCACTGTAAGAGTCAGATCGGGTACAAAAAGCTCAGACAAAAATGAAAATTCTGAATCACATAATCACCATTATTGTTCTAAATATGTATAACTTACTTTCTCCTGCAGACTACAGAAGAAGATAAATAGAAGTATGTTGGTGTGTCCCCATTGACTTCCATTGTAAATTAATTCCATTCTAAATGGGTAAATGATGACAGAATTTGCAGAATTTTGGGTGTATATCCTCTTTTCCCAAAAATGTTTTGTCATCATTGATAGTTAAATTATGTTTGAAGCAAGAAAATCTCAACCAATCAGAAGATATTTCAGGTTTAATATACAGTGAAACAGAACTCATGGTTGCATCTTTTTAGAAAACTGTTCTGGAAGAAGGAACATGGCAAAAACAAGGATTATCGCTTCTTTCTTCTCAATTTCATGCCAGCTTAGGACATGGTGTTAGCTTTATGTTTCCAGACTGAACATAAAAACCCAAAAAACAAAATTACCACTAAGTGTAAGCTCAATTGACTGATAACAGAGGGGTATAGATGGTAGTGTTGTGAAACCCAAGAGGCTCTTCATGCCCACCATGAGCTGCTCTTGATGTTAACCACTTTTATTGATGCTCCGCTGTAGTTGGTTGGTTGGTATTCATTTTCAAACATATTCCTTTAAAGTAAACCATACAGGTGTCATAACAAGCCTTTAAATAAGATTTCCTTTTTGATTTGGCTCTTTTGTAGGTTCACTATCTGTCACAAAACAGAGGTGGTAAAGAATACTTTGAACCCCGTGTGGCAGCCCTTCACCATCCCAGTGCGAGCTCTCTGTAATGGAGACTATGACAGGTGAGGCTCTTTAAAGAGTATAACCCTGCTGCATGGCTAGTTTAAGATGATGTGAAATCAAAATTGACCCTATTTACTGTCTTAATATTTAATGCTCTTGGTCTTTCTGTGAACTATTAATTAATGCATGTCTATACATTCTCCACTTTAAAGACATTTATACAGATTTTTTCCATGTGCATTAGTCCTCCACTGGTTTTTGATTCACTTGTTTGTTTCACCACACAAAGAATGCTTAATTACTTCAGTTGAACTGGGTTTGATTAATAAAGAAATTATCCACACATAATGTCTTTCTTCATTTAATGAGAAATGCAGTTTGTTGAAATCACACAGAAGAGAACGATACTGTTATAATACCATATTGGATAAATGCACTAATAATGTTAAAAAATAACAGCATTATCATATTTAAATTTGTGTTCGTGCATAATTTTGACAGCCCTTATACAGTAGATATATAATATGAGTAAAGATCTGTATTTTTATGCATTAGGTTATTGGGTGCATTCTGAGAGCCTTTGTATTAATGTCCCCAACGTTTAAATAATCTTTGACTTTTTTTGATGATTTTTTTGAAAGGAATAGATTTTTTGTTGCACCTTTAAAGCATCCCTCAGACTTGTGTACTGAGCTCTGAGGTGTTGAAACGAAACACCGCTGGTGCCGTGAGCTGTGGAAACGGGCAGCTGTGTCACTGTGGCAGTGGGAATAATCCCAGCAGTCAGCTGGAGTGAGGCAGCGGCCGGTGCTCATGTTATTTTGGACTGGCTCTGTGGACTCACCAGGCTGCCGTTCTGCTCTGACCTTTTGAGAAAATTCTGGCTGTCTGCACTTAATTTTAGATATTGACTTGCTGTGAGGTTTGATTTGTTTGTAATCTCTCCAGAACAGTGAAGATTGATGTTTATGACTGGGACAGAGATGGAAGGTACGTTGTTTTTCGTGGCTTGTGTTTCCCTTGTGGGTAGTAAATATTCTGTTTATGAACACATAAATTATCCTGCATAACAAGAATAACTCAAGTCAAATTTTCATTAGCCAAAATAATTTCTTCTCAGCATGCTCATGCAATGTTCATTAAATATTCCTCAGACAAGTAAACGCTTTCATTTTTCTTCAGTCATGACTTCATCGGTGAGTTTACGACCAGCTATAGAGAGCTGTCTCGTGGACAGAGCCAATTCAATGTTTATGAGGTAAAGAAAACATTGTTTTGTACAAATTAATTTTGATTAATATGATTGATTGAAACACTTTAGCACTTTTAACAGTTATTTTGACTTGTTTAAAAAACACTTGTCATAAATAGGGTACAAATTGAGGCTTGCAACTCTTAAAAAGTGAAAAAGAATGTCAAAAATATTATATGAGCATTTTTTTGTATTTAATTATGTTTATGTAAGTAACAGGGTTGTGCCAAAAATCTGGGACACATCTAAATATTGTGTTATAATTACAAAAAAAGAGTTAATAATTTTTTTTTTTATTTCAATTATGTTATTGCTGTAGGATTTTCATTGTTAGATACAACTAAGAAGGTGAAGACAGGCTAAAAAGAAGGATACATATATTTAATGTGTTGAAAACTAGCTACTTTTCATGTCAGGATCATTTTTTGTTAGATAATAGTTATCTAATAGTTCTAAACATGTCTAATGCATCTTAAAAAGTAATGGGACAACAACGTGGGCCGTATTCATGAAAGTGCCAAAAATGTTTCATGAATCATAAGAGGAAAAAAAAAAATCACAAGAGGACACTTCAGTAATATGTCATATTCCTTTCATCCATGTTTGATGGGTGTCTTTTTGTTTCTTTCAGGTTCTGAATCCTAAGAAGAAAGGCAGGAAAAAGAAATACGTCAACTCTGGCACGGTACGTGTGAATGAATTACCTGTCAAGCGCTCTCCTCTTCTGATTTATTTTCATAATGACTTCCATTATCTCTCCTCTCTCTCTCTTTTTCACTCTCTCTAGGTAACACTTTTGTCCTTCAAAGTGGAATCGGAGTACACATTTGTGGACTTCATTCGGGGCGGGTAAGTGCCCCTTAAAAAGTCCCTGGATAAATTAGGCTGGAAAAAGATGCAGATTTACTGGTTAGAGAGCAGCTGGACCAGGCATGCGTGTAAACCATTTGTGGAATTATAGTTAGTCGATCTGAATATCTTGCGTTCAAGACTATATCAATAAACCAGAGTGGATCTTATTGTCATTGAGCTTTCAGGACAGTTCACTTTCAGGAATTACCAGTATGTTGTGTTGAATGCTTATACAAATATTAATGAAATGCACTATACGTTTTTTGTGCGTTATGGTTATGTGCTTCTAGTCTAAACTCAGTAATAGTCAAATAGTTTGACGGATTATATAAAAATTAGGGCTGTCAATTTGACATGTTAATTTAATTTGATTATTTAATGCAAAAATGTACACAATGTTACATTAATTCCATAACTGGAAGCCATTCAAGCTTGAAATAAAACCTTCATGTTTTATAAAGGAAACCTGCATCACCAATCCATGCTTATGAGAGCAGAGAGCAAAAAAAGAGTGAAGAGCCCATTTTTAATTAATTGACAGCCCTAATAAAAATGTAAAACCGTTTTTCTAAAGCAAACATCACATACTCATTTCCGAACAACTGAAATCAAGGCAATGATTCAGTATACCAGTATGTCATACCATATGCTTGCCTTTTAATTACAACTAAACCTATAATTATGCATTGACTTGCTAAAAAAACATGTTTGTACAAAAAAAGAAGCATTTAGAAGCTAAATTTTGCATCATAGAAATGGAAGTTTAAGTAGAAGTTTGAATTCTCTCAGAATATTCTCCTAGTGCACTTTCATTAGCATTATAAATATGAATTTATAGAATTTGTCTTTTATAAATTTGTAAATATACAGTGGTATCCAAAAGCTAAAAGAGTCCACATTGATAATAAATAAATTATTAGTATTTTGAACATTTTAAAACAAAGAAATTATATAAATGAATGGAAATGTAAAAGACATATTTGGACTATAGATTTGTATTCTGGACTATTTCCAGGTTACTAATCAAATGTGTGACATTGAGCATGTGAACTCCTTTGTACTAAAGGTCAGATATCTTGCTTCCTTGAAGCATGGATAATATGGATCAGATTTTGTTCATGTCACCTCAAGTGCTGCTGTTATTAGAACAAAAGGGGGACAAACCATATACTAAGAAATTCAATTTTTACTCATATGCTTATATAACCCCTCACACCACGGGGTGCGTTTATATAACGACGTAACTCGCTGCTTATCTACCATAATACGATGCATCTTATAAGAAATCAGCTAGCTTAGTCATGACTGTTTCCCAAAACCATATTGTCGCAATTTGTTATTCAACTACATTGGTTATTGATGTCACGCAAGTGGTGGAGTCATAACTAATTTTAATTAATCCATTTGAGACATGGCATCTGAGGACTCTGTTATTTTAATAGAATTCTTTTTCAAAGTCTTTTTTTTTTTTTTTTTTACATTAGAAATATCTTTACATTAAGACTTAAATTAGAAATAAATTTTTGATCAATTTAATGCATCCTTGCTGAATAAAAGTATTCATTTCTTACTGACCCCTAACTTTTGAACATAGTATATTACACCCTGGACATGTAAAATAACAAATCATATCAAATACCCATATGATTATATATTGCATTGGTTCCAACTTTTGACTGTGACTCTTCAATGTTGAAACAGAACACAGCTGAACTTCACTGTAGCAATAGACTTCACCGCGTCTAACGGTAAGACCATCTTCATTGACTGAAATATTTAGAGCTTGGCACTGATGTAAGTGACATCACTGTCTTTGCACTTGTGTCTAAACTTGTATTGATTGATACCTGAATGCAGGAAACCCATCACAGCCGACATCGCTCCACTACATGAACCCGTATCAGCTGAACGCGTACGCCATGGCCCTTAAAGCCGTGGGGGAAATCGTCCAGGATTACGACAGTGACAAACTCTTCCCTGCCTACGGCTTTGGAGCTAAACTCCCTCCTGATGGCAAGATCTCTCATGCTTTTCCCCTGGTGAGTAACGGCTCAAAAAGAGCCATCATTAAAAAAAGGCACACACAATAACACCTCAGTAATGTTGGATGGTTAAAGGTTTGTTCACCATAAAATGAAAATTCAGTCATCATTTACTTGCTCACATGTCGTTCCATACCGGTATGACTTTTTTTTCTTCTGTGTAACACAAAATAACTTTTTTTTTTTTTTTTTTAAATCTTTTTTTTTCCCCCTATACAGTGGACTACATTGGACCCCATTGACTTTCATTGTTGAGACAAAAACAGTTTAAACATTCTTCAAATTATCTTGTTTTGTGTTCCACAGAAGAAAGAAAGGTTTGGAGACACAAAGAATGACAGAATTTTCTTTTTCTTCTTTTTTTTAAGAAACCTTGAGAGAATTTTAAGGGAAATTTCATAGTGAAACCGAATATTTAACAAAGATATGCAAAAAATAAGACAAGACTTGATTTTATTCTGAATTAATTGGATTGTGAAAAGAGGACATATCGTACTACAATGTTATTTATTTATTTATACAAAAAACCTACAAAAATAGGGATGCACAGATATAGATTATAATATAGAATATTGGCTGATACTGCTATTGTTACTACTACTTAATAATTAATAATTAATAATAATAAATTAATTTACTTTTTTTATTGATCAATTATTTATATATAAAAAAGCTACAAAAGTAGGATGCACAAATATAGATTGTTATATAGAATATTGGCTGTCATTGTTATTTAATTTCAATTAAATAACTTTTGTATTAATTATTTGTTTATATGTACAAAAAATCTACAAAAGTATGCACAGAATGCATTGATATAGATTATAATATAGAATATTGGCTGATACTGCTACTACTTCTTGTACTAATTATTATTATTAATAAATGAATTTACATTAAAATACTTTTTATTATTTATACATATATAAAAAAAGCTACAAAAGTTGGGATATACAGATATAGATTATTATATAGAATATTGGCTAATACTAATTCTACTACTTATTATTAAATGACACAAATCATGACAGAATTTTCATTTTCAGGAGCATCTCTTTAAAACCACACAGACATGATATTCATTATTAATACTGAATGATGCTGTCATGAATTTTCAGCATTGGACATATAGCGCATAACAGCATAAAATATCCCTCAGCCCAGTATGAATAAGTCAGAAGCAACGGGAGTTATTCCTCATGTGTTATATATGAACTTGTGGAGATCCTCTCCAATACATGTGTATTCTGACCTCGTAGAACTCCGACTGTGAGAATGCAAACTGCGTCGGCATCGAAGGCGTGCTGGAGGCGTACTATGACTGTCTTCGTAAAGTGCAGCTCTACGGCCCCACCAACTTTGCTCCTGTCATCAACCAGGTGGCACAGTAAGCTAAACAGTCCTCCTGCAATTGACATGAGGTTGAGCTCTCATTCTGTCTCTCTGCCCTGGTCTTTTTTCTGTCTCCCCTGTGAGATGAACTCCTTCCTGTCGCTATCCACTTGTTATTCACTCTAAAGCCTGTCCTCTCTCCACACAAATGCACTTACACACGCACACACGCGCTCCGAAGACTCCTCCGGAATCGTGTGCTTGACTAACACTTCACTCAGTGTACCTGCTGCTCAGATGCAGTCCAGGTCTGAGGTTTACCACGCAGAAACTTTTTAAAAGGGACATATCATGGAAAACAGGATTTTGCTTGCTTGCTTGAAATAAGGGAGTTTGATATGCTATGTAGGCAGCGTTCACAACACTAAGTGCCCTCTCCAGTCACCGATTATTTATTGAAACTGAGCTACAAAAATGGGTCATTTAAAAATCAGTGTTACTGTGATGTGAAACCATGAGCACATTAACATTTGACGTTTAAATGTAACAGGATGAATGATGGTTTAAATTATTTGAAGAGGTTAGCCATTCACAACAGAGGTCTAAGGGTCAGACTGTGGTAGAAAATGGTAGTGTGAAACTGAAATATGACAGTTTTTGTTGCAAGAAACCTTTAGAGAATTTTTGTAGTTTATATAATAATATTTAACAAAAATAGGACAAATAATTAGGACATACACACACACACACACATTCTTCATACAGTGGACAACCAGTAAAACTGATAAAAATTTGGAGCCAAAAATTATTCAGACACTTTGACCTGACCATGTTTTGCTTAAGTGTTATCTGACAAATTTAAGAGTAAGTTTTTCTGACACAGTTTAACTCTGTGTTCAAGGTGTCTGAATAAATTTGGTTAGACTATATATATATATAACGGTTAGTTCCTGTCCTTGATTCTGATTGGTCAATAGCTGTGTTTTATTCACAATAAAACACGGATATGACCACTTCACCCAACAGTTCTGTGTATCACTACACAACACCCTTAGCAACCACTCTTAGCAACGTAAACTGTATCTTCTCAATTGATATTGTTCATTGAAGCTTACTGTATTATGTAGAAGAGTATTGTGAGAAAGAGATCGAGTGAGCGAGTTTATTATCTGCATTCAGATTTAGCATTTTCCTTCAGGTCAGTCCTATGTTCATAATAAAAAAATCTCTTTAAATGTCCGATGTATTATCTTGTCCTTTTAACAGTTAAGCGGTTTTCCCGTGACTAGCAGCGCTAATCAAAGCATTTGTCAGTTGCGTCTTGTTCCGTGTTCACAACAATTCAGTCAGTAAAAGTCTTTGCTACTGACTGACACACTCATAATGCCGCCATCTAATGGCGTAATAATGTAACTTCTGTTGTTGTTCACGGTCAGGGACTATTTTTTCTGGCGGAAGGAAGGCTTTAGTGAAAGTTTACTTCACGAAAGTTGCATTGATACATATTTTTGGTTATAATATTTTTATTGTGTGGTAACCGTTTTATAAAAGCAGTAAGGTGTGAGAGGCTGTGGTGTATTGCGAATAAGTCACGGCTGAAGGGGTTGCCTTCGCTTTGTGTCGTGCCTAACAACAGCCTCTCGTACCTTATTGCTTACATATGAAAAATAAAAACAAAACAAATAACATAAAATATAAAAAATATATACACATTGGGCCTCATTCAAGAAACATTCAATTTGATCATTTATGTAAGAATGTTTTGCACAGAAATCATGACATAATGAGGGTGATTATGTCATAAAATCCTGATAAAATAAAGCAGAAAGACATGGATAATTATTACTCTTTAAACTTGCCATAGAAAAAGAATGTAGGGTTTCAATTGAAAACGTAATCTCTGGTCTACTTCAAATTTCACGTATATCATGTCATTATCAATACACAGCTCATCACACAACATGACAAAAAACCTAAACCTTGCACACACATGTGAAGAGGCTTTTAATTGCCCTTGTCAGTTTCAAGGCTTTTTCAGATCCGGCTAAATCTCTCAATCTAAAGAAAATCAAATTCCCAGAACTGCAGAGGTGCTTTAAGAGGCAGATATTGATCGCTCGCTGCTGAAGTGGTCAACTTTACAAGTTGGTATGAGTCTCCTCTCTCAGCTCGCCACTTCTTACGTGCCGTGACTGAGACAATATCTGGAGGTGGTTATTAGGGTCAATGGACTGGAAGGAACAGACAGATTTAATAATAAAAGTTGAGAAAAGGGCTCAGATAAAATGAGGAGGATTTTACTGGGTATTTCCAGTGATATGCTGGAACACAGAATCATAATCCCCAAATTATTAAGTATGAATAAGTATTATTAATTATTTTAATAATAATAAGTATTATAGTATTTTTTTGTGTGTGTGTTAAAGTTAAACCCATTTCCAGGAATCAGAATATCATAGAGACTTTTTTTTACTTGGGCCAGTTAGCAATCACCCATAATACCATAGCAACCGTGTAGAAGTGCACTTGTTTTATTGCAGCCAGACATATTCAATCATTTTCCCTGGAGTCATTTTTATTTTATTTTTTTATTTTTTGCTGGAATATAGAAGCTCTTAACTTTAACTGTACTGTAAATCCTCAGGTGCGCGGCAGAGGTGACAGATGGCTCTCAGTACTTTGTGTTGCTGATCATCACAGACGGTGTCATTTCCGACATGGTGCAAACTAGAGAAGCTGTGGTCACCGTGAGTCATTTTTGCTTGTTAGACCTTCATGATGTTCTGTAAATACAATAATCTTTTTAGCAGGGCACCGATCACATACTGCTGCCCCTTCCCTATTTACAGGCGGCGTCCCTTCCCATGTCAATCATAATTGTGGGAGTCGGCCCTGCTGAATTTGATGGTGAGATTATGGCACTGTAAACAGAGATGGTCTCAAAACAAGAATACGATATGTGATGTAACTATTCTCTTGTTGATGTAACAGCTATGGAAGAGTTGGATGGAGATGAGGTCAGGGTGTCCTCCAGGGGACGTGTTGCTGAGAGAGACATTGTCCAGGTACATAATGTTACCTATTTGGGATTATTTTTTATTTTTTTTTTTTTTAAAGTTAGATAATTGAAAAAATCTATTTGGCCCTGAGTAAATTTAACATTATAAATTTTGCTCATTTGATTAATTTTAATCATGTTAGGCTAAATAATAATAATAATGCATTTAACGATCATTTAACTAACAATTAGCATTATATTTGTTACAGTATTTATTAAACTTTGTTAACGTTAGTATTTTAGACCATAAAAATACAACTGTTGTTTGTTGGTTCATGTTAGCTCAGGTCCATTAAATAATATTAACAGATACAACTTTTGATTTTAATAATTTATTAGTAAATATTGAAATAAATATCAACTAAGATTAAAGGGGTTAGTTCACCCAAAAATGATAATTCTGTCATTAATTACTCACCCTCATGTCGTTCTACACCTATAAGACCTTCGTTCATCTTCAGAACACAAATTAAGATATCTTACATTGCCAGCAAGATAATCAACACTTTCAATGCCCAGAAAGCTACTAAAGACATATTTAAAACAGTTCATGTGACTACAGTGGTTCAACCTTAATGTTATGAAGTGACGAGAATACTTTTTGTGTGCCAAAAAACTAAATACCGACTTTATTCAACAATATCTAGTGATGGCCGATTTCAAAACACTACTTCATGAAGCTTCGAAGCTTTTCGAATCAGTGGTTCAGAGCTTGTTTCAAACTGCCAAAGTCACGCCCCCCAGTGGTGAACCATTGAAATTTTGAAACATTTATGATGTAACGAAGCCTCGTTTACTGAAATCACGTGACTTTGGCAGTTTGATACACGCTCTGAACACTATGAAATCACCCATCACTAGATATTGTTGAATAAAGTCGTTATTTTGGCACACAAAAAGTATTCTCGTCTCTTCATAACATTAAGGTTGAACCACTGTAGTCACATGAACTGTTTTAAATATGTCTTTAGTAGCTTTCTGAGCATCTGAATCTGCATTATCTTGCTGTCAATGCAGGCCTCACTGAGCCATTGGATTTTATCAAAAATATCTTAATTTGTGTTCCAAAGATGAGCAAAGGTCTTAGGGGTGTGGAACAACATGAGGGTGAATAATTACTGAAAGAATTTTCATTTCTGGGTGAACTAACTCTTTAATAATAAGATGCTTTAGAAGTGTTTTTCATCATTAGTTCACGTTAATTAATGTAGTTAACTAATGTTGACAAATGGAACCTTATTGTAAAGTGTTTCCAAAATAAAGTGTGACACATTCCACAAATATGGTACACTTTGGTGTCCCATGACTGTTTAAAGCTTTAGAGACTAGTGTTGTCAAAATTACAAACCACAATACCAAGTCGGTACTGAAATGTAAAAAATGTGATGCTTTGAGCGCTGTTGAGCGGATTTGTAAACACCTCTGATCGGTCATTGTGTTCACGCGCTCATCAGATTTTTCTGTGATTGGCTACAATGATCAATGCTTCAAAAACATGTTGTAAATAAACATCAGTGATGTTTTATGTTATGTTATGATGTTAATGTTTTGTTTTATTTTGTTGTTTTTTTTTGGTTATTTTTTATCTCTTACCTTTCTCTTTTTTTTTTCTTTTTTTTTGTAGTAAAGTCAGAAAGCCATTTTTCATGAGATCCATCTCTGTATCTCTGATTTAGTTTGTGCCGTTCCGGGACTACATTGACCGATCCGGGAACCAGGTGCTCAGCATGGCCCGACTGGCCAAAGATGTCCTGGCCGAGATCCCTGACCAGCTGCTGTCGTTCATGAAGAGCAGAGGCATTGAACCCAGACCAGCCCTCTCCCCCTCTCCTACACCACAGATAAATGTCCACCTCTGATCCTAGAGCAGTATTTTATCCTCTCTCTCAAACAGCTCTATGTTCACGTCTGAACCCCCCCGGGTCCGTCACTGGGGATGCACATTTTTACTTTCCACATCGGTTAGCAGTAGCACATTATGTAGTTACAATAATAATCAACTGAAATCAGGAACACGTTAATATAAGTGTGTGGTGTTATACTTTATAATCAGCCAGTGATCATTCAAAGCAGTTTGTGCTTGTCTGGAATGGAAGATGTGGAACTAAATAGAGGGTGAATTTTTGGAAAAGAAATGTCTGGATCATTTTTCACCTCTCTAAAGATGAGAAAAACAATGAAATATACATCAAATTTCAACAATTCATACAATTTACAAATGGAGCCAGTATTATTGCATTGGGACATTTATTTTCTCTAAAATCTCTTGTTACCCTAAAAAATACTTTAACTCATTTGCTGAAACTTTATAGTACATTTATAAATGCAATTATAAGTAGACTAATGACAATTTGAGGAGAAACGTACTTAATTGTCACTATGCAGAAAAAAATGAGTTGGCCTTAAAACTTGGACTTAATTTACTGTATGTAAAATTTCATATTGTGTGTTGAAACATCATCTGGACATTTCTTATTGAAATTTACCCAGGAACATGATTCTCTGTGCTCTCACACCCGAGGCACAGAGCGAGCGAGTGGTACGCTGTAATACCCAAACACACATGCACAGGTCACCTCTAGCATCATGCATCATCTTTGTATTTCACGTAGTTTCTTGGGGCAGCATATTTTTTCATTTTCTCACTGGCTGAGTTAGTTGCGCCGGCACACTTTTGAGTCTGTAAATATTTTCTAATTTGTGCCCGATTTTGAAAGGAGCTAATAAGTAGCTACATGTGGCAGAAAAACAGATGCCTGTGCGGGAACACCGACGCGCTCGGAGTCTTCCGCACATCTCGAGTGGATGCAGCTAATTACCTGGAGAAACAGAGGTGCCAATCAGTGCAATTCAACCAGAGAGAGGAAGATTGAGGGAAGAAATATCCAGAGTGTAATCAGCAGAGGTTAATGGGCACAGGAAGTATGCAGACATATGGCGTGACAAAGATAAATCAGGTGATCAGCAGAACGACAGGAAGAGAGAGGGATTTTTTTCATGAAGCTGCAGGGACAAAGGTAAATTTTACAGGTGAATCTCATGGAGAAACGCCTGGGTCGTATTTTACCCCAAATCAAAAGAAACGACCATTATGATGCCATGCATTGTGTTGTTGTTTTTATGACAAAATTCCATTTTTCCAATTCTCATTACCATATTACTGTAGTAAAAATAATGTCCAGAACACAATTATCATTACCTACTCTTACTATAGCACTTTAAAAATACTTTACAATTTAAATTATGGATGCACTATACTATATATCAGTACCTTATTGGTTATTAGTTAATATTGTATACTTAATTGTACATCCTTTTTTGCTTTTTGATTACCTTTATTGTTTTTACTGCTCGCCTAAAGTTATATTAATAAAAACACTATTTTAACACTAAACTTTAATAACAATGTTAAATGTAATCATCAGCAAATCTCTAAATATCCATTTAATACTGTACTTTATAAGTGTTTACAATGTTGTAATGGCTAAATTCACTTCTAGCATCTAAAATATTTTATTTCTAGTTTTTAGAATTTTAGAATTTTTATATCAGACATTTACCTATCGGCCATAACATGAAAATGATTAAGTTTTAATAGTTTTAATAGTAAAAATAATAGTTGTAATGTCATGTCTAATTTACACATTTTTTTCTTTATAGTATTGATAATGAATATGCTCCTAACTGTCATGATAATAATGTTGCAATGCAAATTAAAATGCAGCTTTCCTAAAAATAGGCTTTTTTCTTCTGAATTAGGGGTGACGCATGACCTAGATGTTTCTTGAAATTTTTTGTGAGGTTCACCCTTGCGTACACTGCCATGTTTTCAAATTCCATTCCAAAAATGATTGTAGACTCATTGAATGTTTGCCAAGATTGGAACATTGCAGCGGAATCTTTCATCTTTCCATTCTTTCATTCTGCTGTATATAACGAATAGTGCAATAACATTCGACATGCATTTCACCACAATTTATGGATGTATTTCCTTCACAATCCTTGTTGCTGTGATCAAAATATTGCTCAGATACTTTAATGTTGAATACCGTTTTTTCTCCATATTTATATATACAGTAATCTATCGGAAATGTTCTAACTGTTGCTAAACTGTAGATTTGAATGATATTTGTTTCATAGTAAAGACAGCTATAGTAAACACAGCTGCTTGTGCCAAAGTGCTACCATGTAAAACATTCCTGCCAAGGTTGTATATCGACATGTGTGAGGCGAAGATGTTCGTTTTATATCTCCTTGTTGTGTTTTTAATAAAGCATGAATGTCTTGTGCTGACTTCTGAAGAGTTTATCATGCTTATTCACAGGATGGATGGATGAATAGGTGTGCATTTGTGAATATCAGTCCCCGTTCATTGTAATTGCATGGAAATGAGGAACCACCTGTAGGACATTCTTCAGAATTTCTCCTTTTGTTTTCCACACATCATGCAGGTTTGGAACGATATTAGGGTGAGTAAATGATGACACAAGTGTCTCTTTTTCTTTCTTTTTTTGGTTAAATGTGTACCCAAAAATATTCACACCCACTTAGCCTAAACATTAGGATGACAAGTAATCAAGAAGAACAGCTTAATAGCTAATAAAGTCTCTGTTCGATTCTTTTCACTATCTATTCATGTTTTGGGATTCTAGCTCTTTGGCTCTTGACTGGCATCTGGTGGTGAATATATGCTGAATGTTTTTTTTCCTTCTAGTTGCGTGTGTGTAGGAAGGGATGGATGTGTCACAGTTTGCAGAGGTGAAAGGTGAGAAAGTATAAGTTGAACGCTGAGAACATGACAAAGCAGCTGTACTAAAGCATAAGCAGCCTTAACAAACACACCAAAGCACATTATATGATAGTTTACATTTACATTTATTCATTTAGCATTGTATTACATTCTCAAATGGTCAAATAATGCATAATTCTGATACATTATATGATGGTTTGAGAGTTCATTGTATTGCAAACCATGTGCCAAGACTGCATTAGTCAGCTCATCTTGCTATAGGGACGAATCTCCAGTGGTGATCAGTGTGAAGTGTTGATTGTGTGTGACACTCAAGGGTCTCTTGACATCCACTGGAGATCTCTCTAGAACTTACAGTCTGTCCTCAATGTCGGCTTGTGGTTATGCACATTTCATTCTACTGCCTGTGAGAGGAAGGAATTTAAGGGACAGTTCACTCTACATAGATGCAAACTCCTCACCTTTCAGTGAGAACTCACCTTTTTGAGATCAAAATAGGTCACCAATGGGATTTGCATAGATCCAATGAGAAAGTAAGTACTGTAAGTACTGTACAGTGTTTCCTTTACTCTTTACTTTAAAATTACTATGTCTATAATGGGTAATATTTTATGTATTTGAGGTCTGAGATGTGGCAAACAGTATTGCCGTCTAATCAGCCAATATTGTCTTAAATATCCTGCATAGCACTTCATCTTTTATAACATGAGATTTTAACCAAATGTTGATTTTGGTAAAATGTTGCAACAATATGTTAATTTTTTTCGTGAAAAATTACAGTTTTGGACATATAGGGTAGTAAAAAATAACTACAAATGAGCATGTAAAGCAAATAACTAAAAAAATTTTTAAAAATCTGCAATGTTCTCACCTTTTTTCCCCCTTACCTGTTTGCATCCCTGACTCTAAAATGAACATTTTGTCAGCATTTACTCACATTCATGTGGTTCCAAACCCATGGAACACAAAAGGAGATGTTTTGAAGAATCTCCAAGATAGGGCTGGACGAGATGACCTAAAATCAGAATCTCGATTAATTGAACTTTTACTTCGATTACGATTAATGAACGATTAATTTTTGCCCTCATAGTTCATTGACAAGGTTTGTATTGTAAATATGCTTGAGGTATTAAGGGTGGGATATTTTTTCCTAATTTCGACATAGCTCATTCTAAGCAGTTATTTTATCTATGGTTCGTAACATTTCTTACAGATTTCTGCTCATTGTAAATCAGATATAGATAAATTAGCACAGTACCAGTACATTTATTTGAATGCATTAATGAGAGAGTGATTGAGTGTGAATTAGTCATACCGTCTCTCTCTAATTGTGAAGCTGTGGGCTGTAAGTAGTTACTTTAAAAGTAGAAAAATATATGCTATAACCTTTGAGTTTCTAAACTACTTTGTGAAAAATCACAGGACAGCGTTGGCATCAGTGCAGTAGCTCAATAGGCTACAATGATAAACATCCGATGGTCTAAAATCGCTTGAATGTCCAAACTGGCAAGCCTTTAAACATAAAATTGACAAACTTTGATCTCACTTTCAGGCTCGCGCGCTGTCTGTGTGTTGACTTAGCATCTGAGTTCGCCTCCGTGTTGCTTCCATCCCACTGACTGGACAGGGCGGAGTCACGTGACTACACACGCTAGGTTTTTAAGGGGAAAGTATTAATAGGATTAAAAAATGGGAAAATTACGTTGGTTAGAGGTTCTGAATTTCAATTACTTTTTGATTTATCGTCCAGCCCTACTCCAAGATATCAAGCTTCAAAATTACACCAAAAAAGTAGTAGATATGTTTCGTATTAGTTTTGTGTGAGGAACAGACCAAATTGCCTTAAATTTCTAATAAACTTTGAAAATGTGGCATCATGATATCAGTTTTAAAAATAAAGGTTCTTTATGGCATCTATGGTTCATTGAAGAAACTTTAACATCCATGGAAACTTCCATTCCACAAAAGGTTCTTTATAGTGGAAAATTTAAATATTTGTTCACACTAAGAAAAAAATGGTTCTTTTAAGAACTTGAAAGGTTCTTTGGGGAACCCCAAATGGTTCTTTTATGGCATTGCTGTGAAATCCCTTTGTGGAACCTTTATTTTTAATAGCTTCATAGCTTACTTGATTTCAAACCACAGCTATTGAACTTTTGTTTTCAACATCTCTGTAATGATCTGCTTGGCAACACGTTGGCCGTTCTCAGTTCACTTCATAATGTTTCCCCTGCAGACAGATACCGCGTGTGTGTTTTATGTAGGTACTATTCTGGCTCTCGTCTCTTTCCCACGGGTCTTCTCAGAGGATTCAAGTCCTCCAGCGCTTCTCCCACATGGATCTCGATGAGTAAACATCACTGGAAGGCTAAGTTTACCCTCACACCTCTCCACACACGCTTCTCCAGCTCCTATACAATATTCTCACCAGTCCTCCTTAGAGAAAAAGAGGTGGGTATTTGCTGTACTTGGTAAGAGAACAATTTGTTCGATCACTGTCCTCTAGTGGCAACAGAAAACTTCTTTAATGTGCAAATTTATTCTAAGGCATGTTTATACATATACTGTTTTTCAGCCACATAACCCCTATATTTAGCTATACTCGTGACCTAAATTTGACAAAACCTTGTTTTGGGAATGTTTGAGAATATCCTCATTTGAAAAATCATTGGTAAATTGCGTTTTTGCATTTTTTTAGTTCTAAAAATGTTAGATTGTAGCAATTATAATTAGCATTTTAGGAAAACTATAAGTAAATACACATTTATTTCAAGTTTAGATTCAAGTTTAGTCTCTCAATGGATAGAAGCCAAATGAAAAACACATACATAGAGGCCGCTGTATCTTAACTGTAACATTATCTCACCGCTCTTCCATTTCCTTCAGATTAGATAATGTTTGGTCTTAAGTGGAGCTGTTAGGTAATTATCATAACCGAAAAAGTCACGGCGGATTGATCAACCGCAGCAGAAGATGTTTAGGAGAGCATGAAGAGGCAGATCCACAGAGATGAAAATGTTTACAAGGAGAGGCTCTTTACTGCTTCTCATTAGAACGGAGAACTTAGTGGTGCTGTCGAGGAACATCTTGCGCAACTCTGCTCCAAAACCACAAAAGAATCCGTAGGGGTCTGGATCACCATCTAATACTGCAATAAAAAGGCAATTAAAATCCATGCCTTAGCAAAAGTTCAGGTGGCAAATCAATTACGCTGAGTAACTTGATCATTCCTGGATCTTTCTATTGTTTTCTTCTGCGGTGCAATAAAAGTTTTCCAGATTTAATTAAAACTATTTAAAGTTTTCTTATTCTCTGTCACAGATTTTCACAGAAGGGATGCTCTACCCAAAAATGCTGTCATCATTTACTCACCCTCATGTGATTCCAAACCTGTATGCTTTTCTTTCTTCTGCAGAACACACACACACAAAAAAAAATATTGCAGCCCATTGACTTCCATTGTATGGACAAAAAAACTTTCTTTAAAATATCTTCTTTTATGTTCCACAGAAGAAAGAAAGTCATACAGTTTTGGAACAACACGAGGGTGAGAAATGATGGCAGATTGTTAAATTTTTGCATGGAGGATCTTTTTAAAGGCACAATATGTAAATTTAGCCACTAGAGGTCGCTTATTCAAAACAAAGGCGTAGCTTGATGACGCCTTGATTTCACGGAATCTTGGGAGGTATTGTCTTCACGTCTACAGCTGGTGGAAAGAATCCGACAGGACTTGGGCAAATATCATATTCATGGATGAGCTAATGTATTAAAGATTTATTAACATTACTGTAGTATGAAGCAGGGTGTGGCTGAAAGCCGTTGAAGTGGAGTGAGGCTGCTGGAGCGATTGCAAACGACACACGGCTCGAGAGCAGCAGAGCTTTTATTAATGCTTCAAACGAGCGCTTCCGCTTCTTCCGGGCATGCGTATGTGGGGTAACGCAGCGCTGTTTATCATATTAGATACGTTTGTTTGTTGAAAGTTGTTATAACAATGCTACTCTGCGTTCGCTCGACGGCTGCTATGAGACACTTGTTGCACACTGCAGTAAGCTAGATTGATATTAGTCATGGTAAAACATGGTACTTGCGGTAAATCAAGAAAATGAGATTTAAACAATAAGACTTACTGTGTTGAGCTATATAACTGATTAGTTTCTATCGATGAATGTATCCAAACAGTTGCTCACCTGTCTAATAAAACACATGATATATTAAAGCGTATTTATTTTTTTCCATGGTTTCTACAAAATAAAACCGGAAATCGAGAGTAACACAGGGTATGATGTCAATGATAGGCAATGCACAGACACGGTCCGTGTCCTGGTTAAAATTGCTTATTTCTCTGGATTAAAACATTCTTGGAAACATTTGGGATAATTTCAGTATATCTAGTTGTTTTTGGATATTTTAATCCAAAAATCTTACAAATTGTGCCTTTAACTTCAACCACACTCTACAAAGATGTGCCGGCAAACCTTACAGTATGTGTGCAATACTGAGCACAGAAAAATGATTGAGTGGCAGTATGTGAGCATGCAACAGAAGTGATGTCCCAGGACAGGAGGGTACCAGAGTTTACTCATAAATGCGAATTCTTGTTTAACGACCACTCGTTACACAGGAGGCGCCTGTGCTTCTGAGAATTGTTGTCTTCTGGGCCTGGAGGAGGTTGTGGGGTGGCTGCAGAAGAAATACGGTGTCTTTTACCAATCCTGATCAAACTACTTGTTTTCCATCTTAACCTGTTTCCCATTACCAGAACAACTGGCCAGCTTTGCAAAAAAAAACAGCTTGTTTCATCCTCTGAAAGGGTGTAGAGAATGTAAGCAGTGAAGAACAGGGATATTCATAACATTTGCAATGAGCTCACACCAAATACAAGCACTTAGCTTATGTGTCTTGTGGCTTCATGGAAAAAAAGTTTGTGGATTTTAAGTTTCATTAGCATACGCAACATCTTCAGTAAGATTGATTACGCACGCCGCTAAGTTGCCTGTGGACTGATGGCTTTCAGGTGTTTATATATTCTTCATTTATTTATTTGCACTGGAAAAGTAACAGCGGGACAGCATCATTCAGGCCCGTGACGCTTCGCCTGCTTTAACGAGGGAGCGGAAAGAAATAAGGCAAACATGTGTTGAAAATGGAACGTTTTAAAGAGGCTCAAACAAAAACTGTTTTGTCAGAATATGGTAGTAGGTCAGACGAGAGCTTAGCTCAGGGAAACTGGGCAAATATCAACAGAGGCTCTGAGGGAGACGGACGTATGTACTTAGCTTCTGGTGAAGTGTGCTCTATTAGTGGAAAACAATGATAGATTGGCTGCATGTTTCCACTTACCTCATCTCCAACTGCTTTTATTTAACAATGTGCTTGAAGTCGTTTTTTAATGACAGCGCAGACACGGAGGCTTGTTTGTAAAAACAGTAGTGTTAGTGGAAGTATAGACCATCTAAATTCACCCTATGCCAGTATTTTGATTGACAGGCGATCTGACCAATCGTAATGCCAAATCTGCCATTTTGTCCGACAAACGAAACAGGAGAGATAGTAGTAACGTAGGTGGACTTGAACTTGAAAAAGACGACTTTCCACGGTTGAAACAACATTCTGATGCTCATTCATGTTTATTTCATGCAATAACTAGGAAGAGTGTCGCTTAAACTGAGGCACCACAGTGATCTGTCACGACACATTAAAGAGGTACAAAACGGTATTTGAATTTCTTTTAAAAAAATCACAAAATTTGAAAGCTAAGACTAAGAAGTAACCTCCTCTGTCTTGTCTATTGACGCGCTGTCAGTGTCCTTGCTTCGCGATGTATTTTTTTTTACCGCGGGTAATTGAATTGACGATGAACAATATTATATTTATAAATAAACATTAACCTAGATTTATAAATGCTGTAAAGATTATTATTCATATAGTCCATGATACAGAATGCATTTGCAAGATATTAGCATAAAGATATTGATATTTACGTCAAACGCTCTCAGATGCTTTTACTTGGGGCAATTCAGAATCACACTGGCTTTATTAGCCAGTACACATATTGATATTTGATGTGGTCATCAGTACACGAGTCAACAAATATTCAGACTCAAATGTGGACAAACACAAACAGATATATTGTAAATGCAGTTTACGGGGGGAAAGCAATTTAGTGCTACAGTGAGTAATAAGTGTACAGCCTACGGCCCGGGAGAATTGCACTGAAATTGAGAGTTGCACTAGTTACATATAATTTACATAATTGCACTTGATGCGCTTTGTAAGCGTTCAGTCGAGGCTGCTGTGGAGACAGATGGCCGCTGTCGTTTTTTCTCTCTCAGCCATCTGATACTGTGGCTTTTAATGTATCTAAAAGAACATATATTGATCGACTGCCGCATGCAGTCCTGGAATTACAAGACTATTTTTTTAGCCTGTCAGCTGGTGCAATATCTATACTACTATAATAAAATGAAATATCTGTTTTTTAGTCAGAAACATAGCTGCCTGCTTCTGAATGCAGAAACAGGCTTTTTGTCCACATAATGGTGTTGAAATCCGCCAGCTGAGTAAAGCCTTAATATCAACCTTCAAATTTGCTGCATCCAAAGTCACATACTGTACAGTAGGTATTTGGTTTGAAACCTACTTAGTGTAGTATGTGTGTATGAATGAAATTCAGATGTTGTTTGTCACTGTCATGTGACCTAGAGCATCAGTTGTGTTGCTTCACTGCCATTCAATAATCCTCTCCCATGGCCTCAGGGGATAGAAAAGTGTCCATCATATGTACTCTTCAGAATCTCACTGGAAGTAGTAGGTCATCTGGGTACTTTTACTATGCATTCGGACATACTACTTGGCTCACATACTGTTTTTCGCCTACTATGTAGTTGGCATATTTGGATGCAGGGATTGCTCTCTGCTGGGATATGAGAAAGTATTTTAATATTAAAAAAAACACCTTTAATCAGCTTCACAGGGTTTGAGCTCCACACCCAGCGTGAGCAACAACAAGGTGATATTATTAAGAGTGGAACAACAGGATATCTGGAAATGAATATTAAAACAATTATAACTCCTCTTGTGACATTAGCACGCTGGTTTAACAGCAGGTTGTTTCACTGGTTCAGCCTCACTGTGTGTGAGAGGTTAAGGCCTTCGCTTTCACGGAGGGTGTTCCCATCAGCCTGCTGTCTTCTCAAGCCCTGCTGAAGTTCAGCGTCATAACTTTCAGTGACTGCAGCATGGGCCCTTATCATGTATCTTGGGGTCTTGTGCTAAAGACACTCCTGATTAGGGTTGGGTATCGTTTTAATTTTATCGATTCCGATTCTGTTTATCGATTCCGATTCTTATCGATTCCCAGTTTTGATTCCAATATGGTAAAAAAAATTAAGTCAAACATTTAGATATATCAAACATATTTATTCTGTCCTTTTGCAAAACATTCTGTTGTAGCTGAATACCATGAACAAAAATCAGCAGCCTAAAGAACAACCAACTAATAAACTAGACTAACTACATTGAAATGAAATGTAAAATAACACTGTATAGTTTTCTTTTTATAAAATATAGATTAATCTTTGTTAAAGTTACAAAAGTTATTCAGTCAAGATCAGTAAGTGATTTTCTTTGTCTTCTGTTCTTTGATTAACATGAATGACACAGACTGCTGCAGGTTTATTAGGCTGCTGTCACTTTAAGACCTAATGCATGGATCCAGTTAACTGTTACATATTGGTTTTCTTTCTCAACTCTTCACTTAGACATAACTGACTGTGTTTATGAGGATATTTTGACATAATTTTGTATTTGTGTATTTTGTGTATTCCTCCATCCAAGCGCAAGACAAAGCGAAAGAGAACTCAATTCGGTATTCACGTGCTGAATTGAGTTCTCTTTCGTGTCTTCTTTGGCTAGAATAGTTTAAAATCACATTAAAGGATTAGTTCACTTCAGAATTAAGATTTCCTGATAATTTACTCACCCCATGTCATCCAAGATGTCTATGTCTTTCTTTCTTCAGTCAAAAAGAAATGAAGGTTTTTAAGGGAAAACATTCCAGGATTTTTCTCCATATAGTGGACTTCAACAGGGTTCAGTGGGTTGAAGGTCCAAATTGCAGTTTTAGTGCAGCTTCAAAGGGCTCTACATGATCCCAGGCAAGGAAAAAGGTTCTTATCTAGCGAAACGATCAGTCATTTTCTAAAAAATAAAATAAAATTGTTTATACTTTTTAACAACAAATGCTCGCCACGCATTACGTAATCACGTTGGAAAGGTCATGCGTGATGTAGGCGGAAGTACCGTGGTAGGGCGAAAACTCCTTTAATTTTCTGCTCTAACTTCAAAATTGTCTGACATCGTTGTAAAGGGCCTTTTTTTGTAAAGGGAGTTTGACTTAGTTGCACATTCGCTTTGTAGACACTGGATCGGTACTTTCGCCTACGTCACGCGTGCCCTTTCCAACACAATTTGGACCTTCAAACCATTGTACCCCGGTGAAGTCCACTATATGGAGAAAAATCCTGGAATATTTTCCTCAAAAACCTTAATTTCTTTAGGACTGAAGAAAGAAAGACATAAACATCCTGAATGAAATGGGGGTGAGTAAATTATGAGGAAATTTTAATTCTGATGTGAACTAATCCTTTAAAATGCCCACTCAGGAATCGAAATTTTAATTTTATAACAAGTATCCAATTCCTGACCTTAAGTCTGATTTTCAATTCCCAACCCTACTCCTGATAAAGACAATAGGAAGTGTGACATCCATAAAATAAATTAACTTCTTGTGTAAGAATAGATGTTTCTGTTTACAGACTTTCAAGTGAGCTAAATTGGAAAGTTGCATTATTTTGTTGTTTAATTTTCTTTGAATATTGATTTAATTTCAGTTGTGGTGGTTCAAAAGAATTTTGATAAATACCTTTATAGCACTTTTTGTGGTTTTTGGAGCTTGATTGTTGGCCGTAATATACTTTTGTTTTCTAGAAAGGAGCAGTCTAGACAATCTGCAAAATTTCAGATGCTTTTATCAGTTTTTTCTTTCCCTGGGAATCAAACCCATAATCTTAGTGTTAAATCATGGTGTTTGAGCCACATGAGGGTGAGTAAATGATGACCAAATTATGATGTTCTGGTGAACTAAAAATATTTAAAAAAAGCTGAAAAAATGTCTGGTTTTAGAGGGGTTTCAGATACTTTTGCTGGTCAGACTGTGAGACCAGTATGCAAACAGCTAAACACATTATTTTTTTATAATAATTCTGATAGTTTAGTATTTCATTGCAATGGATCTTTTTTCTTCCTCTAATAGTCTGTCTTTTTTATGTTTTCTCATTCAGTATTCCAGGGATATAGTTGGTTTTGTCCAGTTATCCTCTGGTGTTGTGACCTGCATAAAGTTCAGAAAGAGTTTAGTGTCTTGAGACGAAATGGCCTCCCACTCTACCTGCCACTGGGGGAGGAAATTAACATGTCCAGGTTGCTGGTATTTATAGATATGTGAAAGATATGTAAGTACTTTATTTTGACCCAGTATTCGACTACACTAAAGTTTTCTCCTTTCTTAATGATACCCTGCTAGTGACATTTACATAATAAGTACCTTTTGGGCTCAAATTATGCTCCCACCAGCACGCTGTGCCTTTTTAAAAAATTACACTCTATTATCTATGGACTATTAACATTGGAGATAAAAATATGATCAATTTGATAAAATTAGAGATGTGTTTGTCAGTTGATAATGGTTGCTGAAAGGACACTTCAGCTGTTGGCTTGTTTTTGTTGCTGATATGGCTCTGACGTAATAGAGGTGTAACAAGATGACAGGCGGTTGACAGTTCAAGGGTTACTAAGGGTTGACTGACAGGATTCAGTGTTATTTTAACCATTACAAAGAAGAAAAAGAACATGTTTTGTTGACAGCATTTCTGAAAAAAATAATCCAAATAACTTTATCTTTAACATTAATACTATCATGCATATAGAATTGTATAATATAATATAAACATAATTTAATAATTTTAAATATTTAAAGGGATAGTTCACCCAAAAATGAAAATTCTGTCATCATTTACTCCCCCTCAAGTTGTTCCAAACCTGTATACATTTCTTTGTTCTGCTGAACACAAAGGAAGATATTTGGAAGAATGTTTGTAACCAAGCAGATCTCGCCTCCTATTGACTACCATTGTAGGAAAAAAAATACTATGGTAGTCAATGGGGGGCGAGATCTGCTCGGTTACATACATATTATTTAATAATACTAGGCCTAATAATTATAAGTATTATAATGATTATAATTATTATTGTTACATGTAATTTAATATACTGTGTCTATAGTCATTGTTATGCTTCTTTGGGACAAAAACAGCACTGACCCCCTGTGAATATGTTCTTTGAACTTTGATTGCAGAGGGAAAACAGCAATTGTCATTCTGTGTAAGTTTACTTGTTGACCACACTGTGGGTAAAAACGACCTTGAGGACAATCAGAGAGCAAGTGTCCCTTGAACCCTGGGTGTGTTGTTTTTCTGGTATAAACAAACTAAGAAAAGTATAGGACAAAGATTTATGTATCCTAAGGGACCGTAGTGTGTCCTGCAGTGAACTGTGCTGAAAGCTGTGGCCTCTGTCCCCCTTTGTGTTTTGCGATACTAATGCACTTTTAGCAACACGTCATAACAGTGTTCATTTCTCCTTGTTTTATTTATTTGAAAATATATGCAAGGACTGATAAACATCATATTTCTTTTATAGATTTTTTGAATTTTAAAGATGTCCTACAGTCACTTTGTGGAGAGAAATGACTTGATGTCTTTTTTGAAAAGTACAGACGAGAACGTTGTCAAAACGATCTTTGTTCACACGGATCAGCGAAAATGACTAAAATGCTGTATTATGTATGCCAGGCCAGTAGCTGGCGCTGTCACTTTTTAATGAAACACTACGCACCTATAAACTGAACACGTCACATGGTATCACCGGTTTCACAAATTCGCATTTTCAAAAACTTTGCACGCACCAAAACGCTGTCGTCATGTAAATGAATGGCTAAACGCATAAGTTTTCAGTTTTTAGTTAAAAACTTTGTAAACGCCCCCTTATACAGTATATACTGTTTCACAATATGCAAGTAAAATGAGATGTGAACATCATTTCATGGTTTTTAAAACTTATTTGACTTTTAATAAACTCTCTTTATTGTCTTTATTTTTCCTTTTTTGTTATTTAAAGTACTTGTTTTTATAGAAAAACTGAAAAGCGATACTATATTTGTTTAATCTCATATCACCTGGACACACACAGCCTGGCCTGCTATCATAGGAAGTGGGTGAAAGGCTGTACAGTAATCCTCTAAAGCAGATACAGAAACACTCTTAGGGGCTTAACACACATAGTAAACGAGAGGAAGTTCAGCAGGGGACAAGCCATGTGGTGATTTCAGGCAGCATTAGTGTTCAGAAAACATCTTACGTAACATGTGGCCTCGTCTTGTTTAGTGACTGGCTTTTCTCCAGTGTTTGTCTCCGTAAATTTTCTTCAGTGGTTCTTTGCAGCATCTTAGAACCCTTTTTCGTGGTATATGTAATGTTTTTAAGTGGACTGTTCTTGTTCGTCTTGTTACATTATAGGTTTCTTCAGGTCAGTTTATTGGTTCCAGGCATCATCTGTTAACAGAAGAAGCCCCTCTGGGTTCTTTGAAGCAACAGTCCATAGATGTTTTGTAACCACTGAACTTCATATGGTTCTTCTACAGCATCCAATGAAGTTATTTGATGGCATCAGACTGCAAAACCTTTGTGGAGCCATTATTTTTAAGAGGATATGTTCATATATGTCCACTATGATGAGTCCAGCGTTTGCTTCAAAATTAAGTTACTAATAAATAAATAAATCAGCTAATCCAATGGCATTTTTGATGGCCTGTACTCTGTGTTTTTTTTCCAGGGACTGTGACAGTCTGTTACTCAGCTGTGTCCTGATGTCTCCCCGGCTGATGAATTCAGTCTCAGTTCTGCAAGCAGTTGGTGCAGGTATTGTGGTGTTTGCAGTTGCGGTGTGCCTCTTGCAGACTGTATTGGTGACCAACATCATCACTTTACTGGGTCTGTTTGGTACGCGTAAGGTTTAGGAAGAGATCTGGGCAGCTGGGATCCTCAAGTTCCTTGCTTGGAGTCTCTCTGGAATAGGGGTTTTCAAACTTCTTGATGCCAAGGACCCTTGTGAAGGACCACTTCTTAAAATATAAAGGCAGCTATATATTTTTAAGATTAATTTATATGTTGTGAGAAAATAGTGACTAATATTATAAAAGCAACATGTTTAAAAAAAAAAAAAATTAATTAATTGGCATTTATTGCATTTACATAGTATTGAACATTTTATTGTTAATTCAAAATATAATTTTAATAATTAATCATTTTAATAAATTTGTATAGTGTCTTAATAATAAATATTCGTCCAAAAGATATTAATAAACAATTATTATTATTATTTATGAATTAATTCATTTTTTAATGGACCCCAGTTTGATCTTTGAGAGTTTAGAGGTGCAGTTTCACTCTGAAGTAGTTCATTCAAATCTGGTATTGCAGCACTGTTAACATTTTCTGTGCCTTCATGATAAATTGTGTCTTTTTCTTTGTAGCTTTTTTTCTTTGGATAAAAACGTATGCTAAATAATACAAGTGTGGAGTATTACCTTAGTAGATTTAATATTTATAGTATTTTTTCTAAAAAACACTTATACCTGGCCATTACAGTTTTTGAGAAAATATCAGAAAACAAATCTCCATAATGTGTACACCTTAGTATTTCTTCCAAAACCAATTTTGACCAAAGTTTTGCTTTCAAGTTCAAAAATATTTGGCAGTCATAAAGTCAGTTATGCAAACATAGGTTGACTCTCTTCAGCTGACAGGTCCATGTTTGCCCTCTGTCATAACTTAATCACCCATTGGCACTGTAACTGTGCCCTCTTCACCGCAGTACAAGTATGAAACTGCTCACTTTAGATCTTAAAGACCTTTAGGTCTTGCTTGGCTTCTAGTTCACCATATAAAAACAAGAGATTTGACCCCCTCCCTTACTAAAAATACACTGTGTGACTTCATACAGCCACAAGTGGAAAACAACAACACCACCTCGTGTGTAAGCTACTTCCAAGATGATCCTTAACAACACGTCTATCTTGTGACCTATCTATCTATCTGTCTGTCGGTCTGTCATTATATCTAGCTGTCTGTCTGTCTGTGGATGTGTCCACAGATCAATCCACACACTGGGTTTCCATGTTTTATGTGGACTTTCCATAGACATAATGATTTTTATACTGTACAAACTGTATATTCTAACCCCTAAACCTACCCATCACAGAACACCTTCTGCATTTTTACATTTTCAAAAAACATTATTTATTATGATTTATAAGCTGTTTTCCTCATGGGGACCAAATATGTCCCCCCAAGGTCAAATATATTCTGGTATTTCATCCTTGTGAGGAGATTTTGTCCCCAGAATGTAGGGAATACCTGAAACACACACACACACATCCTTGTTTATACTACTTTGTGGGGTCCAAATGCCACTACCCATCACAGGAACCTAATGTAATTCTAACATTCTTATATATAAGAATGTTAAAATATACTTATTATACTTACATATATATATATATATATATACACACACACACACACACTGATCAGGCATAACATTATGACCACCTTCCTAATATTGTGTCGGTCCCCCATTTGCTGCCAAAACAGCCCTGACCCGTCGAGGCATGGACTCCACTAGACCCCTGAAGGTGTGCTGTGGGATCTGACACCAAGATGTTAGCAGCAGATCCTTTAAGTCCTGTAAGATGCGAGGTGAGGCCTCCATAGATCAGACTTGTTTGTTCAGCACATCCCACAGATGCTCGATTGGATTGAGATCTGGGGAATTTGGAGGCCAATTCAACACCTCAAACTTGTTGTTGTGCTCCTCAAACCATTCCTGAACCATTTCTGCTTTGTGACAGGGCGCATTATCCTGCTGAAAGAGGCCACAGCCACCAGGGACCGTTTCCATGAAAGGGTGTACATGGTCTGCAACAATGCTTAGGTAGGTGGTACGTGTCAAAGTAACATCCACATGGATGGCAGGACCCAAGGTTTCCCAGCTGAACATTGCCCAAAGCATCACACTGCCTCCGCCGGCTTGCCTTCTTCTCATAGTTCATCCTGGTGCCACGTGTTCCCCAGGTAAGTGACGCACACGCACCCGGCCATCCACGTGATGTAAAAGAAAACGTGATTCATCAGACCAGGCCACCTTTTTCCATTGCTCCGTGGTCCAGTTCTGATGCTCACGTGCCCACTGTTGGCACTTTCGGTGTTGGACAGGTGTCAGCATGGGCACCCTGACTGGTCTGTGTCTATGCAGCCCCATACGCAACAAACTGTGATGCACTGTGTATTCTGACACCCTCTATCAGAACCAGCATTAACTCCTTGAGCAATTTGAGCTACAGTAGCTCGTCTGTTGGATTGGAGCACGTGGGCCAGCCTTCGCTCCCCACGTGCATCAATAAGCCTTGGCCGCCCGTGACCCTGTCGTTGGTTCACCACTGTTCCTTCCTTGGACCACTTCTGATAGATACTGACCACTGCAGACCGGGAACACCCCACAAGAGCTGCAGTTTTGGAGATGCTCTGACCCACAATTTGATCACAATTTGGTCCTTGTCAAACTCACTCAAATCCTTACGCTTGCCCTATTTTCCTGCTTCTAACACATCAACTTTGAGGAGAAAATGTTCACTTGCTGCCTAATATATCCCACCCACTAACAGGTGCCGTGATGAAGAGATAATCAGTGTTATGTATGTGTGTGTGTGTGTGTTTAATTCCAATAATAATTGAACAAATATTCAGTGCTATAAATATGTAGTTCATTATTAAGTACACGCCACTTATATACTGCAATATACAAATGTCATTGTTTTCATCTGTTACATTAATGCCCAAATACCTTGTATTTCTAAGCAGGCTGAAGTTCTTATCTAGGAACATTGTTTTGACCTATTTGAGTGCCTATTATCAGTACTTATTGTACTGATTGGAGTTGTTTGACTTCAATGTGAATGCCTTGTTTTTTCTCTCATAAGCTTTGGACACGCCCTGGAAAAGTTGCAAAAAAGGTTGGTTCAAAGTCTTTCTTCCCTCCCATACATTTAAGTTAGACTGGTTAAAAGTTAAGCCAGGGCACATAAATAGTTTTAGAGGCCCATAGCTTATTTATCAATGAAAAAAAGCATGAATCGGGTGGTCATTAACATTTTATCACATTCAAATGCATGATGTGCAGTTTGTCTTTATGAGGTCAGTACTTAAATCCCATATTAAATTGCCAGCAGTAATCTTATCTGATTAATCCCACAACACTCATTCCATTTGAGATGAGTTTATTGTATTATAGTGCTGTTTTAAAATGTGAAATAAAATGCTCACTTCATTAATGATAGTCACATTAATGACAGCGTTTGCACTTTGAACTCCTCTTCAGCAATCTAAATCAACTTTGCCAGATGCACTGATATCGCAGCACCACTGCAGGAGTTAAAGTTCCTTCAGTCGGACAGTTGACAGAAGCAACTGTGTAAAAGCTGTTCATTGACGACAAAAGGCAAGAGACCTGCCTCCGTCGACAGCTCAACCAATCCCAGCGTGTGGAGCAGACGAGCCTTCAGCAGCCTTCCCCAAATCTACTCTTAAAGCCCACAAGACAAGATCGTGTGACAGCAGCGTAATACTACAGAGAGGAGAGCATGATCTGCCATGAGACACTTCATGTCTCAAGGGCACATTTAACAGCTAATGAAGCATTCTTCAGCAAAGAGAAACGGATCGTACTAGAACTTTAAACAGCAAGGATTAATGCGAGTGATTTAGAGATGTAAGTTTGCTTGTTTTTATGCTTTCATTTACGCGTCGAGCAGTCGCGTGGCATGCGCGCAACTGTTTGCTGCGTCGAAACGTGAGGCAGATAATGCAGAATAGCCTATATAAAAAAAGCTAAACAGCCAGAATTAATTGTATGCCTATTTATTGAGTTTACCTATATAAAGATAGAGAAAGAGAGCAAACAGGGCTGGGTAAACCATATTATAACCTGTATTAAATATTTATGTTATAGTTTATTACATAAAACGTTGCATATTTCGAACTTTATTGTACGGTGCACATTTCTTTTTTGTAGTTATAAATAATTATTTATAATTAATAAATAAACATATTCAGCGCTTTGCTTGTGTAATAATGTAGTGCATAATTATTATTAATAAGTACAATGCTTCACTTAAACCATCTCACTGAGATTTTTAAGTATAACCAAAGTTAATACCTGGAGTACGTTCAATGCATATTTCGACCACTTTGACTTTTTTTACTGAGGAAAATCAAGTTCTGAAAAAACGGAAAACTTTTGATTATAAATTACTGACATGATTGTGGCAAGTAAAATAGATGGAAACACGTGATGCCTAACGTTAAGTAATTAACGGGATATTTAAAGTGATTTTAAAGTGTCTAAGGGTATTTGAAAAACAATGTCTCCTCCTGAGTTTGCAGTGGACACATGTGGGTGTTGACACTGCCTGTAGATGTCAGGGTTATTCTCGGTCATTCTGCAGCAGACAGGGGGCGCTAGAATCACCACCGCGATTAATCACCAATTAAAGTTAGCAGTACTGATTAATGAGCTACTTCAGCAACCTGTGGCGAAGCTTAATTACAGATCTATAGACTTAAACCTTTAGTGTATATTTAAAGATGAGATAGACTTTTATGTTTGGTTTTAGAAAGATTGGGTCTTGTTGTCAGTCATTATCATGAGTGTACATTACCATTTACGTTTTTTGCTGTTTCATAAGTTGTTTTATGTTTCATAATTGTTTTACCATTTACTTTTGGTAAATACTTATCATTACTTCTTATGACAGTATGTGTAAAATCTCTTTTGGACTGGTCATTGCATTGCTGTAGCTACAGATTTTCTTTCTTTTTTTCTTTTTATTTCAGTGCATGGGCCAAGGAATGCTATAATGAAATTACTAGCTTCAGTACTGAAGTTAGGATTTGGTGGTCAGATTCCCAGAAATGAACAATGTTGCTTTCTTGAATGTCTTACATACAGTTGATATGCTGATAGCAGCACTACAGTTGGTCTTTTATGCTAACAAGAAAGACACCTCTGAGTGAAAATCAAACATATTTTACAGAAAAAAGGACACAAGTCTAAGCTATTGAACATATTTTATTGATTAAACAGGGTTGTCTCACACATAACAGGATAATTTTATGTGCTTGGTTTCCAATTATCATCTGCTTCAAATCAAGCACAATAATCTGAGACTCTTTGTGTGCACACAATGCTATCTTGTCTAAATGGGGTTAGTTTATAGCAAGACTTGTAGTGAGGGAGTAACACGTTCACATCCTTATTTTAGCTTTGATGTATACAGCTAAATTGTTTCCAGTGTCTCACATCCACAAGGCTGGAGTTGATGGTAGCTTAGCCATTAGCTGCTACTTGGCTGTTTTCTAAAATATTCTTGTGAAGTGAAACTGAGTCATTGAATCATAATTTGGCCTAGCATCGAGTATGTTTAGATGCACTTATGGAACCTGACTACAGCTGGTTTTTGCAAAGTCATTGAATATTTGATGTATTAAATGCACATTGCGCATCACCTCTATCTTTCGGAGTGTGTGTAAAATGCCAATGCTGTCTGATTAACACGTGTATACAGTACATGTCGAATGACATCAAGCTATCTAGATCTGTTCAGGCATACTTTGCAAAAACTGGACTGTCGGATTAAATTATTACAAATATTGTTTTAGTCTGACTGAAATTTAACTTGAAAGTGCATGTAAACATACTGACTGAGATAAAAAATCTGGTCTCAAAGTTGCTTCAGTTGGACATCCATTAAAACTGTTGTATAGTAAATCGGTTTGAATGTTATCCATCTACGAAATGTCAAATTATTGCTAATCCCAAATTTGTTTCTTGTTTTTTTTTATAGACAGAGAAAGATCGGAATCATTAATAGCAGGGAACTGTACAAGTGGCCGCCGTGCTACGGACAGGCAGTAGCCAGGAATGGTGGATCACTTGCTGCTTGATGCAGAGACTTTCTTTCCGTACACTTTTTTGCTGCCAGCCCACAACCCATCGGATATGGTGACAGACGAGGGGGTGTACCATATGCTTCCATCTCCATTCTCAGAGGATAACCTGAGTGACTCATCTAGCCCACGTTCCTGTTCCAGCCCTGAGTCTCAGGTGTTGGGCTCTAGTTGTGGGAGTAACTCAAGTGGAGAAAGCCAAGATGGCCTCCTTGACTTCCTTCACTCTCAGTCCCTGACTTTGAACCAAAACTCACTCTCTTCTACCACCGTATCTGCCATGGTCCCTCCTGTCCTTCCCATGGGTCTGGCTTGGGAGTCACGACGAGACCGCACCACCAAAGAGGAGTGCTTCGAGTTCCCTGTTTTCCCTGGAGATTTGGAGGACCATGCGGGGCTACTGTTTCAGCCAACTTTGGAGGAGATCGAAGAGTTCCTGGAGGAGAACATGGAAGTGGTGGCCTTGAAGGAGGAAGCCGGTGAGGGTCTAGTCACCTGTACGAGCATCCAAGGAGCTGCATCAGAACCTTGGGCTCAAAGCTCAGACCAAACAGTGCCTGTTTCAAGTGACATAGTCAATGCCATTTCTGATCCAAAAAGTGGACAATCCACAGTAGGGGCCTCCACAAATCCTCAAAGCTCGCTGAAAAAGGAGGACTCTTCTGGGAAGGTTGTGGTGGTGGAGAATCCTAGCATGCCTGTGATCCTACAGCTCCAGCCCATTCAAGTGAAACAGGAATTGAGCCCTAAAACAGCCCCCTCGCCCCCAACAGCACAACCTGCCTCGGACATCAAAATAACCCAGCTCCTTGTCAACATCCAGGGTCAAACTTTTGCCCTGGTACCTCAGGTGATCCCACAAGCCAGCCTTAACAGCTCTTCCTCCAAGTTTGTCCGTATTGCCCCGGTTCCCATTGCCGCTAAGCCCTTAGGTCTTGGGGAGAATGGAACAGGTGACGGCCAGGGCACAGGGCTTGTAGTTGGGGGTCACAAATTCCAAAAGAGCTCAGTAGCTGATCTTATAAAAATGCACAAGTGTACTTTTCCTGGCTGTGCCAAGATGTACACCAAGAGCAGCCACCTGAAAGCCCATCTGAGGAGACACACAGGCGAGAAACCGTTTGCCTGCACTTGGCCTGGCTGTGGCTGGAGGTGAGTGCTTAAGGGCAGGTGTCCACAACTTATACATTGTCTTTGAAAATGTTGTATGGACAGATCAGGCAACAGATTTTTCTTCTGTACAGTTACAAATGTGTTTTTTTTTTTCCACTCAAACACTGAGGTTAGCTGTCAAGGTCTGAATGTGTACAAAGGGCTTGCACTCCAATAAGTTGTAGTTATTGCGAAAGCAGTGTGGTACATCATTATCTTTGTTGTCCATGAATGAACTTCAAACAGAGGCTACTTAGGGCTGTGGACTAGCCAAATCTAAAGATATGCTAGCTTATTACTCATATTCCTTGTTTTTAAGGAATGCTTTTGTAAGTTTTAAATGTTAGTGCACATTGTTGCTATGAACCAATTACATTAGGGGTGTCCAACCCTGCTCCTTGAGGGCCAGTGTCCTGCAGAGTTTAGCTCCAGCCTACCCCAACACACTTGCTTGGAAGTTTCTAGTAATCCTGAGGACCCTGATTAGCTGGTTCAGGTGTGGTTAATTCTGATTTGAGCTAAACTCTGCAGGAAAGTGGCCCTCCAGGAGCAGGATTGGACACCCCTGAATTGCATGAACTGACTCACAAGAATGAATCAGACTTTCCAGTGTTATATAAAAAGGATAGCATGTACAGTTTAGTAGAGCAAGTTTGATTACTACCGTTACTTGCTTGGCTGTAATGTTGCATTTAAAATACAGTGCAATTGGGTCATGCTACACAGTCACTCGTTGGAAAATTTAGCATGTTACTGCAAAAACTAAACTTTACTTTGCAAAAACAACTGAACTATGATCATGTTATTGATAGAAGTAGTTTAGTTAGTAGCTTCGCTTCTTTACTCCCCCAACATTGCTCCATAATCACTTTGTATTGTAGCTGTAAATTTCATTCACAATTTGTCCTTCGATTTTGGGACTTGTTTTGTGTTATCTAGCTGTTTGCAGATTAGATAAAGTCTTTGAAGAGGCAGACTTTGCCCTATTCACCGCTTCATTTGTTTACTCTTAGTCTATGTCCAGCTCCAATCTCTCTGAGCAGGCCTGGATATTGTGTAAAGTGCACCAGCAGTTGTAGTGAGGTCAGGATTGACAGGACAGATAAAGTTTCAAGTGCTGGTCTTTTACAGAGATGAGTTTGGTTCTTATATTTTTGTATATCTGTGGGTGATGTTTACTCTGAAAGTGTAATCTTCAATTGATTGCATTAGTTATCAAGTTTGAGTAACTACATTCTTCAAGCACTTGGTCGTAGTAGTATCCCTGATTTAGCTATTACCAGGTTCCAAGTCCCTCTTTCAGATGTTAGTTTCTGTAAATGATCCACTGGTTTGTCTAGTTTCATGTCCGAGTCGCCAAGATATTGTAATTATTGTAAAACAGCAAAAAAACAGAACAACAGGTTAACACTGAGAGAGAGAGGCCTCTAATCAAGTATGATAAGACTTTCTGTTTGAGAGGTCTGTTGTTATCAGTGACCTTGGTTAGCCTTGCTTCTGGATAGCAGTTGGCAGTGACTGTCCTTCAGCAGTCTCAGAGTCTGATTGAGGTCTCCGGGATACTGTCAGGAAATGGATGTAGGGAAGAAAGCAATAGAAGTATGCCCCATTGGCTGCCTCAAGCCTGGCTGCAGCAATGCTTTGCCAGCATTTTTAGCATTCCTTTGGTACTCCGCAAATAAATGTGTCCAAGTGACACAAACACACAAAACCATGCTCACACTTAGATTGGAAGTTTCTTAGACCTAAAAGCACACACAATAGCTTCAAACATGGTACTTGACTGGAAAACACACCAGCTGGCTTAGCTTCAGGATGCTAATGTCTTTGCACACACATCCTGTGTTTTGCTATTTCTCTTAGTAGGTCAACAAACCAGGAAGTACTTTATTTTATACAACTTGCACACAAAGGTTAATAGAGGACAAAACCTGCATGAAAAGCTGCATTGGAACTGATACGGTTTGCAGTATCAACATATGTGTAACAGAGCATTCCACGGCGCTTTAGCATAACTCATCTGGTTTTGAAATGGAAAATACAGATTTGGAATAAAGTTGAGAGCATAGATATAATTGATTACCACATTGCAAAAATGAGTGCATTTGAATGAAAGTTAATAGCATATGCTGTAGAGCGTGCTGGAACAACTCTTTTTGTGAGCTCTGACGTCCAACAAGGAGGGGCACCTCATCCCATCCTATCCCACAGGGCAACAATTAGTCCACCACCATCCCATCCCAACATGCTTCAAAGACTTATTCGCATACCATGCATGTGGTATTTCAGAATGTGAGATACTTTGTCAGTCAAAAAACCATCACAGTTTGCTTGACATCATAGTTAACCTATGCTATGTGAGTAAGATGATGATATCTTCTCTTTTGAGTAAGAAATGAGAATCATCTTGTTAGTTTTGTTAGTCATGTTGTCGCTGCAGGGGTTTTATTTTTGGATTGAGCACAAAGCTAGCGCATTACTGTTAGCATAGCTGCAACTGTACTCTTCCTGTCTAAGCTTGTTGTAAAACTGGAAGAAAAGCCAAGCAGGAGAGAGAGACTGTTTTTTATAGCCTTGCAAATACTCTACACATGTTCCCGGGACATTAGAAACAGATACTACCTCGCCTATGGATTCATGTGAAACCGTGGCATGGGGTTGAGCAAGAGTTTCTTCTCCTGGTTTTCTCATTTCAGAAAGAAGTACACACTATCTTCAGATGCTTTTTATTGTGTGTTGATGTCTATTGGTAGTATAAAGGTAGTGTAAAGTTGTACATCAGAGATGTAATATAACTAATTTCCCAAGAGTCTCTATTACTTACTGTGCAGGGTATATGGTATAACTTGAGTAAGAGAGAACTGCAAAATGAGTTAAAGAAAATGCTTCCATATTTACTAAAAATGAGCTGTGTGTTTTCCCCCTCCTGGGTCTTGGTTCTTATAGTTGCTTTCAGAAAACATTAACAGTCATGAATATGGTGCAAATCTTCTTTTGGAACTTGAGCACTGGGTTAAGCGGTGGGTTAAATATAGTTGCTCATTAGATCTGCTCCAAGCTCAAACCATTTGCTGCTCAGTTGTGAAGACACTGAGCAATTGTTTGACAGTTTAAATGGATGTTTCATGCACTCCCTATCAAGCAATTCGACTCAAAGCCTGTGAAAGAGTTTTCCCTGTCACTGATTCAGTGCTTTTCATTTTGTTACTCAGTAACTCCAGCTCTATTTTCACCTTTTGTCTGATTTCACAGCGACGACTGCTCTTACAAAATCACAAATATAAGGGAAGACACTGGGAAAGATGTGCAGTAGGGTTTATTAATGTGATCAATGAGCTCTCTTTGATTTATGATCTGTTTTGCTCAGTTTTGTATTTCCAATATGTTAATCTAATGATTGAATGATTTAAGCAATGCATGACTTCTTTTCACAAACTTTTCTTCCATAATCTGATGCATTAGAAAAAATGTCATAACATAGGAGAATGATTTTGAAAAGAAAGAAGATAGTTGTTTCAGAGGCGGAATAAGTTGGTATACTTATATAAATGATTACGAAGAGCAAGACGAGGAACATACAGAGTAAATGTTGACTTCAAAACAACTGTAACTAAAGCATTTAGGCCATCTTCCTTTTTTAGACATGGTCATAAATAAAAATACCAAAGAAAGCAAAAAGCCAATTTAGTACAGAGCTTTTCACAATGCATATTGCTCCAAAGGAGCTTCACAGAAAAAAAAAAAATGCTAAAAATGAATCGGCTCAGTGCACAACCACTGATATTTGGCTTTATCTCTGGATTCTTCTTGCAGATTCTCCCGGTCGGACGAGCTGTCACGGCATCGTCGGTCTCACTCTGGAGTTAAGCCCTACCAGTGCCCCGTCTGCGAGAAGAAATTTGCCCGCAGCGATCACCTGTCCAAACACATCAAAGTCCATCGCTTTCCACGAAGCAGCAGGACAGCGCGCACTGCACACTGACCCCACACAACCCCCCGCCATGGAGAGAGATAGAGATAGAAACAGACGAACAAAAGAAAGAGAGAGAAGGACAGAATAATTTGTGGTACTGTGATAATTTATTACGTGAGGCTCGGATGAACTGAAGAAGAGTTTGTTCTGAAACTGTTACTTGACTTGTCGGCCTCAGATGTTGTAAGCTTCGTAGATTGTATTTTTGTAGTGTTCATGATTGTTTTCTATGTTCCAAGAACAAATTTTTTTGCAACATGTAACGTTCAAAGTATTTTTTGTTGTACTTTGAGGTTTGAATTGTTGATGTATCTGCCAGTCATCAACATTCCTTGTTCAATATCATGATAAAGTCACTTCTTTTTGCCAACGCAATGTGTTTAGCTCCTCTAAACCAAAAAAAAAAAAAAAAAAAAAAAAAAAAAAAACTCGGGTTCATTTGAACTACTGATCGGTAGGACTGTGCCATTATAAGCTACTGGCAAACATGGAGGCTTTTCCTCTTAAATTTCAGTTGTATACTGTGAAACGCCTCTTGGACAGAACATAGAGCGAATCAATGGAAGTCAAAACACGCACATTTTTTCATATGTGAATTGGCCTTTTGATCAGTATTGAATTTTTTTCCCTGATGTTGTTAATACATAACCTTTCTTCATTTCATTCTTCATTCTTGTCATTTCATTGGTTGCTTTCATAAAAAAAAAAAAAGACCTTCCAGGCCTTTCTCTAATCTAAATGTTTGCAGCTGGGGCCAAGGCATTTGTGGTTAAGTGCTTGCAGTTAGAAAATATTTTCAACAGCAATGCAACACATTTCATATCTGAGAAATCCGATGATCCAAGCGAGTCAGTTGATAGCTAAGCTAGGTCAAAACAGACATATCAGCCCTTTCTAACCTGCCTCAAACAGTACTTTTGACCTGAGACTACTTCACGATCTGCCAATATGTCTCCACGAGACAAGCTTGAATGACAGAAACTGGAATTGCAAGGTGCTAACCGGCCTCAACCGCGGGCTCCCGCACAGGGGACACTTGCAGGTCAAATCCTCATGCTTGGGAAATGTAGTCTGGAACTCATCTGGAGTTCAAACAGGACATTCTTCATGGGAACTGTAGTCATGGACACAGCTTGACTACTGATAGGGCAAGCTGACCATGTGTTCGCTAAAGAATGCGTGTAATATCCAGTGGGGGTGCTGATAGTTAGTGCTAATATTTAACGAAATTATACCGTGTTGTATAATTGGATTTTTAGGAGAGCTTCGGATCAACCTTGGCAATGCAATCTGTTCTATGCAATCTGTTTTTGCCAAAACAATAGCCTGAATTACTACAAACTACAAAGTTACCCAGAGTGCCTCAGGTGATGAATCAACTTGTTGCTCTTTGTACTGCGCCAACATGCACAACAGCCAGTGGCACCTATAGATCATCCACGTATATATATACACACATAGTGTGATGACAGGAACTCTAGAGTTTAAAGAACCAATCTTCTCTTCTGGTTCTCTACTTGCGCTCTGATTTGACTGTGGTTTAGAGGAACACATAGAAATGATTATGGTATCGTTTTGCTGCTCTGCTTATAATATTTAGCAACTGTTGTGGTCAGGAAATCTGATCTCAGATCAGATATCACATAGCAGAACGAAACTAGAACCACTCAGACCTCTCGCAAACCAGAAGATTCCTCTAGAAATGAAGGAAACACATTTGTCTACATACAGTATATGAATGTTTTGCTGCTGTTTGTGCCTGTTTTAACATACAAACCAGTGCCAAACATGTTTTTGTTGAAACCATGCAAAGAGTCCATGATTGGTTCCATTGTTCACTTGCTTAAATCACAGTAAAATTACGTCAGACACCCAGGCGGAAGCTGCGTACTGTTAGTGATGCATTCCTTGCCGTCTACATGAAATTCTAGGTGAAATCGGTGCTTATGGCCAACATTGAATGTATGTATACTGTATGTACAGACTTTGTACAAAATGTCGTTGGATCAGAGAGTACCGGATATTCTTTTACTGACGTATCTCATATCTTTGATTGTATAAATGTCCCCTGTAAAATGTAAACCAATGTACATAATAACAATTCAATATATATATATAAATATTATATATTTTTCTTGATATACATCAGATGCATTTACAAATAAATTGAAAATAAGAACTTTTTGTTTTCGAGTTACTCTGTTTTCTTGTAGCTTAGGCTCAAAACATCTGAAGTATGTCAATGCAAAAGCTACATGATCGATTTTATGTGAATGGAAACGCGGTTATGCACTGCATTGTCTGTTTTCTATTTCCAGTTTGAAGAAGTGAATCTTGTGGAGTAATTTAATTAAAATAGTTGCGAATGCTGTGCATTTCATCTTTGTGCACTTGTGTAGAGTGTGTTTCTGGCCTGACTTCTGATATACACTGTTGCCTTAGAATGATTCATGGCCTCATACCAGTGATGTCTAATTATAGTTGTACCAATTTAAAATACTATGCAAGGGGTCGAGAGAGAAATTGTGCCTTAAAATTCCAAATCCTGCACTGAAACCACTCACTTCATAAAGAAAGAAAGCAATTAAGCAGCCATGTGCATTTCTTTAACAGAGTATAAGTGAGCCAAACAGTAAAGATTAAGATGTCATAAAAGATCTTTAGTATATCTTTTACAGATGAACCTTGTTTGATACTCATGATACTGAGAACAACAGCATTTTAATTTAATATATATATATAATATATAATAAATTAAATATTTATTAAAATCAATTTTGATATTGTTTTTATAATATTTATTATAAATAAAAATAAATATAATTTATATGTATAAATATTTATTTTAAAAAAATTGAATATATCAAAAATTATTTTCAATAAATATGTAAGGTTTCAAAACACTTGGGTTAGTTCACCCAAAACTGAAAATTATGTCACTAATCACTCACCCTCATGCCGTTCTACACCCGTAAGACCTTCGTTCATCTTCGGAACACAAATTAAGATATTTTTGATAAAATCCGATGGCTCAGTGAGGCCTCCATTGACAGCAAGATAATTAACACTTTCTGATGTCCAAAAAGCTACTAAAGACATATTTAAAACTAGGGATGCACCGATAAAAATTTTTAAGGACCGAGTACAAGTACCGATAATTTTTTTCTAGTACTCGCTGATACCGATACCGATGCCTGTACATTTATTAATTTCTCTCTCTCTCTTTTTTTTGTGATGTTGCAGTTTTCCAAGCACAACACAGTGAGACTAATGAATGAAGGACAGCTTCATTATTACTCTAATGAAAAAAAGTAATAATTTTTATGTGCTTGTCACAAACTTAAAGAACAAAAATTTCACAGTGTCCAATAACCTTCAAAGGGCATAATTACCAATATATATAATTGTTGTTATATAAAAAGAAATTTACAAACAAATACAACAAATACTATAGAGATACAAATTAAATACACTTTTTTTTCAGATGTTTATTTATCAGATCCCTTTAAGTCCCTTTAAGACCGAATCCATGGATACTGACACATATCCTGTTTTCACCCAAATGTTTACTTCCACTTAAGCCATAACCGACTGTATTTACGTGAGATACTCCACACGATGGACATTTTGACTACTATGTGTGCATTTGATCATTCAGGCGCGAGGAGAACTGATCGCGCGCTGTCTGAGAGAACTGGGATCGCGCGCAATAAAGAGAGAGCGCTTCTGGTCTGTGTCATTCAGCGCGATTCCGCATATCCCGCCTTCATTAATCGATAACGAATTGTGATTTAAAGCATGCAGTTCGCAGTGTGTTGTCATCATTAATTTTGAAGTATTTCCACACCTCCGAGGCTAACATTGTTTTTGCTGCTGCCGTTGGTGTATCTGTGCACGGAAAATTCTGTCAGTTCCGTCACGTGAGGTATCGGTCTTTGGTATCGGGGGTATTTTTACGAGTACGAGTACAAGTACATGAGCTTGGTATCGGGCCCTATCTTTACTAGTATCGGTATCGTTGCATCCCTATTTAAAACAGTTCATGTGACTACAGTGTTTCAACCTTAATGTTATGAAGAGATGAGGAAAACAACAACAAAATAATGACTTTATTCCACAATATCTGTGATTCATGAAGCTTCGAAGCTTTATGAATCTTTTGTTTCGAATCAGTGGTTCAGAGCAAGTATCAAACTGCCAAAGTCACATGATTTCAGTAAACGAGGCTTCGTTATGTCATAAGTGTTTCGAAATAAAGCTTCGAAGCTTCATGAAGCAGTGTTTTGAAATCGCCCATCACAAGATAATGTTGAATAAAGTCGTTATTTTGTTTTTTTGCCGCACAAAAAGTATTCTCGTCGCTTCATAACATTAAGGTTGAACCACTGTAGTCACATGAACTGTTTTAAAAAAAACTTTCTGGGCATCTGAAAGTGTAAATTAACTTGCTGGCAATGCAGGCCTCACTGAGCCATCAGATTTGATCAAAAATATCTTAATTTGTGTTCCGAAGATGAACGAAGGTCTTACAGGTGTGTAACGACATGAGGGTGAGTAATTAATGACAGAATTTTCATTTTTGGGTGAACTAACTCTTTACCTGATTTTTGTGTTTATTTATTTATTTTATTGTTTTTTTTGTGTTTATTTCCATTCAAGGAATGACTACTTTACTCTAGGCCAGACTCAAACCTGTGTCTGCAACATAATCAGATTCACTAACAACATCTCCAGCAAGAACAACAACCAATAGTACAGGAGTCCAGCGCATGTTGTTTATGCTGAGTCACCCTGGATAAGGACATATTGAGTATGATGCTCATGAAGGGCCCTGATGTTTATGGCTGACAACTCCAATTTATGTTGCTCCCTTCACAAGCCCCCGGCCACATGTGGCACTCCTAAAGATGAGAGGGAGGGAGTGAGGAAGAGAAGAATGCAGTGAAGTGATGTTTTTTTATGGCCATCTGTTGGACAGGCTCACTGGTATGAAGGCGATCCTCAGTAGATTGCCAATATCTCCAGACGTTAGCTAATGTGACTGATCTAGGATCTGTTTGACCATAAAAGGCAGTCCTGTCAGGATGACTCCAGATTTGTTTTTTTTTATTGTTTTCTTGTTACATATAAAACAGATCATGAGGTCTTTGAGGAGAGTCAGCTGTTTACCGAGTGCTGGCAAATTTAGGTTCCTAGTAAGAGATTAACCTTCATTTGCAGTAATGAATAATGCACTTATTGCATATAATGCACCTTTTCTATTCTATTTGTATGTCAGCAAGTTCTTGATTTATTATACTATCCTGGCAACTTATTAAATGAACGTGTTTTATGATTTTTATTTTGGTTTAAAGCTATTAATCAGTCTTCCCGTGGTGGCTTCAACAGTCGCAGTTGTTTAGGGAACTATGTTTCCTCTGCTCTCCTGGTCTTGCTGTGCTTGGGAAAACGCATTGGTCTTCCAACCATTTGACAGATTTATTTTTGGAGCATTTGCCATTGTTGGAAAGAGTAGATCCATCTGTCATGCCACCAAGGTAACTTTGAGTCAAGCGAATGACAGGTCACAGGAAATGATGTGGTCACTTATTCTATTAACGATTAAATGGAGCCGATTACAAATGAGGCATTCAATGAAACCTGGATAAAGCTGCATTTTCCATTTGGTAAATTTCTGTAAGATTTTAAACATTCCGTTAGGCAATGAATGTCTTTAAATTTTAATCAATGGCATTGTGCAATTTAAAATAAAATATGAATAAAACATTGGTATAAATAGTGGAAAAAATATTAAATTAAAAATATTTACTAAAACAGTAGAAATAAATTATTTATGTATTTATTTATTGAAAACACTTTATATATTTGTGTGTGCGTGTGTGTGTGAAGGGGAAAAGGGTGAATATGAAAACCCTATTAACTATTAACTTTTGAACTGACAACTTAAATGATGTCACTTCCTTTTCATTATAAAAGTAGTAGAGAAACCAAAATTCAAGGACAAAGATCAATTAAAATATTTTATATAAAACTGATTGATAGAATTAAATTATTTTAAAATAAATTTTAATTTTCATATATTTTTAATAAAAAATGATAATAAATTAATATTAACATCTTATTAATATATTAAATATTTATTTAATATAAAAATTCTGTATAATATATAACTTACTATACATGTAAAAAAGTATCTATTCCTTTAAAATATTTATTAAAAGTATTCCATCACATGAACTAATATTTTTATAGTAGAACAAGTTTATAATAAATGTTCATGAAATTATAATAAATTATTCCATTGACCATGAGAAAGCAGAGCATTTTTAATTCTCACTGGAAGCTGACAACTTCGGTTTGAAAAACATCTTACTGGTGTACATGTGCGAGGTGATTTATGAATATTCCTGCACATATTGCTTTGCTTTTGTTCCCTCTGCACAGGATTTCATTATAACTCACAGCTTTGTGGTGAACATTTGTAGGATTCCCAATCCAACCTCTGACCGCAACATTACCATCAGATTCATCCCAGATAATAAAACACAGATTTGAACATTGTTGCTGTGGTCAGTTTTCTGAAGGCTCTCTCTCTCTCTTTCTCTGTTATTCAGTTTTCACGTTGTCATATCCAAACTTCATGCGAACGGGATTCATTTTGTCTTGCAGGAGGGATCAGAATTTTAGATCCAAGCCCAAAGGATATAAATGTGTATAAACTTGATCTCTTCATCAAGATCTCAGTCTAGAAACATCTTGAAAGAATGGAGAAGATGTTGGCAGCTCCTCTCACTTCTTTTTCCAACCTGAGACACATTCTTTTCTTCCGGTAATAACTATCTATCCCTCTAATTTACTCTTAGTCTGAAGGGTTTGGTGGTTGCAGTCATATTTGTGCACAAAATGTTCACATACATCCCTGATATTGTAGAAATGAACTTGAATACATTGGTGCACACCTCCATACCCAGCTAACAGTGAACATTCTCAGAGCTTTGGCTAAATGTTGTGGTTCTCTCAAAATTCTGAACAAACATTTTTCTGGTGTTAATGGAACGTTTGTTCAAAGTTATGTTCTCAAAACATTAAAATAAAAACATTATTTATCTGATTGGTTGATGAACGTTCTAAGGTGTGCAATTATTTTCAGGGAAACGCACGGCTACAGTAGTTCTAGGCAGGTCTTGACCGCATTACAGTTCCGTATCACTTCGCCAAATGATTTCAGTTATTTCAAAGGTCCTTACAGCCTACAACTGCAAAAGAAACAAAACCTACAACGACACTGACCAAGCATATAAATATAGTAAACAATAGAATAAAAACAACAAATTATTTCCATATTTTTGCCACAAAAAATTACGTTTTATTATGTATGGAAATTTGCTTGAAGTGTACATCGGAGTAGACTCGCTCCCTCGGTCAAAATTGAGGGGACGAGGGTTTGTCCATATAAACCTCCCTCGCACATCAAAATGGCGGCGGGGATTCCCCTGCTTAGAGAAATTTGCGAATGCGTGTCTAAAAGTGGAGTTGAACGCAGCCAAGGACTCTTCTCTTTTTTAGAGGCTTTAAGGCCCCGTCCACACGGAGACGCGTTTAGATGTATACGCAAAAATTTTGTATCGGATAGACGTTTCGTCCAGACAAATCCGGCGTTTTCAGGTCTTATTTTCTGTTTTAAGTGTATCTCTGTGGCAGAATTACAGCGGCACATACTGGTCTGGCATGTATACTATGTTTCAGCGGTTTCGTGTGTTCGCAGCTATTTCTTGAGACGAGAAAAAAAAGATCGGATAGGGAAAGATCTGGCTTCATGTGGACGGGGCCTAAGAGACATATTGTTTTGCTGACCTTTAAAGATGGTGCGGAAAGCAAAAGCTTGTTGTAACAGTTCATCTGCGTCCATTGCAAATCTTGACGTTTTTTCTTCCTTTTCAGCCCAAGCTTTTCTGGGTCAGTAAATCTACCTTGGGTTGTTTCGCCAAGTGTACAGTGTAAATGCAGATATCAGATATGGGTCACTTTTAAAAGCTGGTTGTCAAAAAAATCAGATATAGTCAACAAATCAGAATTGGGCATCAAGACCTGCAGTGTAAATGTGGCCTGCATTAGGCCTCAAACCTTGGCAGCCATTCCTTTCCCTGGCGAGTACAAGCCTGATAACACAAGTGCATTTGTGAGCTGTGAAGCCCTTTTTTTCCCTTCACAGTTCAAAGGAAAGGCAATTGATTGCTGAAGAGAAACGACAGCAACACAATACATGATGTCAAGCACAGAAAAACCCTGTCTAATATCTCACATCAGTATTTCTTTTCTTTTTATATTTTTAATACTTTTAAAAATACTTTTATTAAGCAAGGATGTGTTAAATTGACCAAATAAAAAATAAATTAAAATAATAATAATAAATTGAAGACAGTTACTTTAAATTGGAATAATATTTCACAACAATATTACTGTTTTGCTGTATTTTTGGTCAAATAAATGCAGCCTTGATGAGCATAAGAGGCTTATTTAAAAAAAAAAAAAAAAGTATTCAGATATACTGCTGTGATGTATTTACTGCAGAGAATAAATATGTATATATATATTTTTTTTTTGCACTGGGAATGAATAACTAACTCATAAACCCCCGTGGCACCTCTGTTCCACTTCGAAACAGATTAAGAAATATATGACCAGCTGACTGAGGCTGGCACGGACAGGGGTTATCATTAGACAGTATGGTGTTACAAGAGCAAAAGGAGGAGACATGCACTCATTTCACTCTGCTGAAGGTTATTGGCTCACAGCCCCATTGTGTGTGCGTGTCTGTGTGAGAGAGAGAGAAAGAGAGAGAGAGAACTGAGAAAAGATGCAATTCGGTGTGCAAAATCCCTCATCAGTAGGGATTCTGAAGACTGTTTAATATTGCATAATGTGATGGCCTCATTTCACAGAGCTGTGCAACGTTTACATCGCTGAGACATGCAATTTAGTCTGTCTCGGGTGATCCATGGATGTATGTTGTGTGTGTATTAGTGTTTAGTATGTCTTTCTGTTTTGCCTGTTTCTTTGTTTGATACAGATGGGTATTAGTGTTCCATTTAAAAAAGTACATAAAGTACATAAATTAGCAAAAAGACTGGACCCCATTGACTTTTTTTTTATTGTAGGAATAAAAAAACACAGAAACATTGTTCAAAATATTGGTTGTGTTTCACAGAGGAAAGTATGTCACAGAAGATTGGAACAACATATTTTCATTTTTGGCTGAATTATCACTTTAAGATTTTTTTTTTTTTTTTTATCTCAGAAAACCATTTTCTATATGAGACCAGAACTGAAGATTTCCAAACCCACTGACCTCATCTGGAACTTCAGAAATATCCTGATGAAAAATGTTTGCTCATCACATGCATGTGAGCCTGTCGCATGCAAGAAAGTATATTTGGTCAGCCCTTGGGAACACTGCAGTTTCAACACTTGAACTGAGTAATCAATAATGAAATAAAGACAATGCCAGATGCTTTATTTGACCACGTTTTTGTCATATCCAAATGTCTGGAAGCACATCACATGCAATTTGTCTTTTATTATAGTCTGAGCACTATGATGCATGCCAAGTATTCTTCCGATATGTGGAGGAAATGCAAATGATTCTCATCTTGTTGTTCTCCTGAACTTTTATGGACCTTTCTTACATAATAAAACATTGCAGACAGATGGGGTTCTGTGTGCATTTCCCAATATAGAGCTAAAGCAATTTACAACAACTTACACAGTGGCCATAATTTGATGGTGGAGGAATCAAAGTCTAGACTAGAATAACATACCAACACTGTTATCTGTGGTTCAGTCTACACACAGGAGACCTTCATAACTTAATATGGATTTAGTCAGCTAGAGTTTGTACAAATAAAAAGACTTTGATCCAGTACAGGGGAACTTTATTCAAAGATATCAAATGACATTGTAATTTGTCAGGTAACTTTCTTTAAAATATTCATATAAAATGTGTGCTTTTAAGGAAAAAATAATTTAATATTAATCAGCCATGATTAAATTATTCATATTTTTTTTCAAAAGTAATATTCATTTATTTATGTGTAAAACTTAAAGTTTTAAAGGCAAATCTTTTGTATTGAATGTATGTATTGAGACTAGTCGGTAAGGCATATCAGTTATTAAAATAAAGGAATGTGTTCAAATATGTAATTTAAACAAACAGAAACCTCTGACGCTTTCTGACGCAGTTTTGCTTGGCTTGACCAGACACAACTTTCTGTCCTCTGTGTTATCGATCATGTGTTTACAGTGACGGTAAGAGCTCAGATTCAATCAATATTTGTCTCCGTGAACCTTTGGTGTTCAGGTAGCAATGACGTAAATGATTTCCAAACAGTCTGCTCTCTGGCAGATAAATGGTTCATAGGGACATTTTCACCTCGCTGGATGATGATGACAATTCAGTTTGATAAAGATTTTTGTCACAAAGTGTTACGTGAGTACAATCTGAAAGTCCTGTATGGTGTTATTTGCTCTTAGACGTTAGAAGATTAGAAGTCTTGATGTTCTTTTAAATTTATTTTTTAAGAATTGCTAAAGCTGAAGTGTGAATTCACCTAAGAGAATTACAAAAATAGTGATTGTTTTCAAGCAGGTTTCCTGAATATTCTCCCTGTCTCCCATTGGTCAGCTAAACTGATAGCTCCACCCCCAAACTCACGCCATAGATTGAGCCAGTATAGCCCCTGTTGGTAGATTTCATAACTACAGCATTTGGCTAGAAGAAGCATCTTTCTCCATCGATGGCCATTCAGTGTCTGTATCTATATATTTTGACAAAATATTTTTTTTCTGCATACAATTTTTTTTTCTTGTCTTAGTAAAGTGTCCATCTTTACTATGGTAGTAAAGTGTCCATCTTTACTATGATGGGTATAGAGGCCCATGAACACGTCAGTGTTTCTTGACCCCATTTCACTGCTGCAGATATTTATGACGTCAGTAATTTTGGGGTCATTAAATGCATTTTTGGCCAACAGTGGCCTGTTGAGGAAAACGTGGATTTCACTGGGGTGGAACGCCAATCCATCTAAGTTCAGAAATGGACTGAGAGTTTGCAGGCTAAAGAGAACACTGTCTTTTGATGATTTGTCAGTTCATACAACTTAAGTTTTTCCAAAAGTATTGTTAGTGCTAAGGCAAACATCACTATAACTAAAAGAGAGCCAGTGAAATGGAAACAAACATATTGAGTGAAAATTTTAATTTGAATTACATAAAATGAGGGCAGACATTTTGAAATCAAATGACTAGCCAAGTCTTAGAACACCATAAGGCCAACTTACCACAAACTCCAGTCTCTTCAAGAAAATGTGAATTTTTCATGTTTTGCACAAACCAACCTGCAGTAAAATCATATAAAAGTGTGGATTCTCCAGACCTGGTGGGGGCAGCAGAGAGGCTAATGCTGCTTCGGACAACACTGACTGAGCTCCTGCTCCTGACTTTGTGGCTAACGTTTCCCTCCATCCGCAACCAATAAGCACCTAAGATTTCACAGACTTAACTCTGAAAGCAAAACAGATTATACAGTTGTGCTCAATAAACCCTAAAGCACAAACCTTGAAATTTGCAGTTTTTGCAAAACTCTTTTCCCTTATAATTTCCTTAAAAGTACTCATTAAAAGCCTGCTAACTTCTAAACAAACCATTAAAACAAAATTCAGTGGGTTGAACTGACTCATCAGTATCCACCTTGTTTTGCAATGCAGAAGTTAGTTGTTTTCGGTGAATGTACAAGACTTTCAATTCATTAGCCACTATATGTACTGTAAATGACGAATAATAAACTGCAGTAACCGGTAAATCTATTTGCGCTACAAAATAGTGTTTATGATTACGTTAAAAAATTAAAGCACTTCCTTACTATACAGTAGGCGAAAAGCAGTGTTTGACAAAAAAAATTATGTCCAAATTCACAGTACTCATAAAAGAGTAGGCAAAAAGTACCCGGATGACCTACTTTTTCCGGCGACTTTCTGAAGTGTGCATATGATGGACACTTTACCATCCAATGATGCCATAGGAGAAGTTTTGTGAACGGCAGTGAAGCGATGGATTACATACTACACAATTAATAAACAAACCTATAGAAATACTATAGAATACTATATAGAACTTATTCAAAATAAGTTTCTACTCAAGAAAGTATGTGATTTTGGATGCAGCCAAAATGGACTCGATGCACACTGGAAAGCTGAAAGGGTCAAAACTCATGAGTTGTTGTACATCAATAAATACTCCTGATCTTTGGGCAAACCTGAAGTTGTACTTAATTTAGGTACTTTTTATTTCATCAAAAAATTCAATATTTAATCAAAGGGTGGGTCTGGCTAAGCTCTGAATATCCACTGACACTAAGGCCATCTCTGCTCTGTTCAATGGGCCTGTAAAACGGTTCAAGATGTTGCCCATCTGTTCTTTGGACCATTGATCACACAGATCACTAACTCACAGCATGGAATAAATCCAGCAATGGCCCCGATTAGGCCTGCAGTTATGACTCAGCATTCATGCTATTCAGGGAGTATGAATGCCTCGCACACAGCTTCAGCAGAGAGATCCATGATGGTGACACAGCTGCAGGCGGCTTTTATGAGATCAGCAAAAAATTGGCAACCACAAACTCACAAGTGAAGCAAACGTGAAAAGCTGTCATTGGACATAAGAGTGTTGTTCCACTGCACTTAGTAACTTAGAAGGAGCTTTATTTAAGGTTTTCACTGTTGAAGAGAGCCCATTGTATAATGTTACACAACACTGAGTAATTCTCCTCAGGCTCGTTGGCACAATTGCTCAGTTTCTTTCTAAATTGTGTCTCTGTGTTGGTGGTTCAAGACCTGATTATACGATCAGTAGTTTGTCTTGAGGGAATATACTTTACTACTAAATTCTGTGTTGATTTTGGCTTGTTTCTACCCATTGGCAAGCAGAGCTATTGTATACATGCTTAGACTGGAGTATTCCATCTTTTGGTGAAGATTTATGAGATTGATTTATGCTATTTTAGTTTTTTTGCCAAGTGAGTGTTGGCAGATTATAAGCTGTTCAAAATAACTTTTTATTACCGTAATGTTTGAGGTACATCTGCACATATAAACACAGGTAGTATCTAGATTATTTTTTAATTTTCTGAAGAAATATTTTTTTTTAGCATGGCTCTGGTTTCATATCACTTGCTAGGTGAAAAGTCTAATCATTTCGAAAAGTAATAGCACTCAGATGCACAATTTGAGGTATCATTTACGCACTGAAGTTTAATACTTAGAGCTAGCGCTTTTGTATAACCCTAAACCATAATGTTCCCAATTAAGCAGTTTGTAGTACTCATGCATGTTAATTGCTTCTAACTTGAAGAGTTAGCTAATTCATACATTTTGATAGCAATTAACATAAAAGATCTAGTTAATTAACTTTTTATTTTTTTTATTTTGAGTTCTTGCAAATAATTATAATAGTTATTTCAACCAGATCTCAAGGCAATTTGTACATATTTTACCAGGTGGCTAATTCAAGTGACCTCACTCGTACGAATTAGTAAGTTTTTGGCTAAATCGTACATATTTTACGAGTTGCCAAATTCTTTTGAATTCATACGAATGACCTACCCCTAACCCCACCCCTAAACCTACCCGTCACTGGGGTTTAGACAAATCGTATGAATTCATACAAGTGAGGTCATACGTGTGAGGTCGTACGAATTCGTACAAATTACCTCATAAAATATGTACGAATTGGTTGTGAGATAGCGTAGGTTATTTACTTCACTATAAACCCTTATTTTACACTTAATTTTAGCATTTACACTCCCTTTTGAGTGCCATGGTCAAAGCATGCTGGGAAATAGAAATCCCAGCACAGTTTCAGTTAAACTTAAGTTAGTCTAAATGAAAAGAAATGAGTTCATACAACTCAAAACAATGAAACAGTTCAGTTTACTTGAAATATGTCAGTGCTGTGAACTCAGAAGAAAAAGGAAGTTCTAAATACTCATAACAGTTCATTTAACTCAACTAATTTGTTTAATTTAAGTTTGTCCTACTCAAACCAATTACGGTTGGGTTTACAGTGTAACTCAAAAAAATTTGATGTAACTGATTACCTCAAATTTTTTGAGTTAGCCCAACTTATTTGGGTTTACAGTGTTGTCCCAGTGATTTTGAACTTCATATTGATGTCTGTCAGTGTGCATGCATGAGGTTTGCATACTGAAGAGGTATATTTTTTGTTTTGTTGTTGTCTCATACTACAAAAATGAATGAAATAGACATTTTGGATTGAACCCAACAACTTTTTATGTTTATGCTTTATGATGTGGCTTGCATACTGGCTGAAAGTCCTATATAAAGCATATTTTGCATATATAAAACATATTTTTGTTGCTGTTATTAGTAGTAGTACTAACTCGGTCAATAGAATGACCTGGCAGGTCATGATGTGACCTTAACATGGCATTGGCTGTTAAAGGGCCATATGCTCCATTTACACTAAAAAGTTATTTCTAGGCCACTAATAGGACTGTATTCTTCAACTTAATGATATTTCTCAGAAGTACTGTTTATTTTCTTGCATAAAACTTTTTTAAACATAATTTTTCAGTGCACTTTTAATGGATAATAAAAACAATTTTAGGAAATCTACGTCTTGACAATAAATACCAGTTTAATAGTATTTCACATTTTACCTCACTTTTTTATTTTTTCCATTTCTTTATAATAACCACCCATATATTACTACCCTTATGTTACAATCTCATTGTGAAGTTTGCAAAGAAAATTAGAGTCCTGGTGCTCTTTAAATCTGGGGGCTTCATATCAGTTACATAATTTTGCAATTTATGCTTGTTATTGCATTTTTTTTTAATGAGTCCCTGTTTGAACTGATCTGTCTTATCCCGAAGTACTGCCAACATAACAAAGATTTTGCTTTTGTGCTGCTTCAAAAGGAATGAATTCCGGATATAAGTCTTTGTGCCCAAAATAGAATGTGAGCCAGAGAAAACACTGAATAGATAATGGTACACTTTGATTGCATCCTATTTAATTAATTCTGTCAGAACTCATCAGAAATGGTCGACCTCATCAGCTTCTAACAAGCTGATTTCAAAGAATGATGAAGTAGGCCACAGGCTTCTGTTTGTGTGTGTTTGCGTATTGCTGGCACACTGGGTCAGTGCTGGAACAACAGTATTTTTCTCTTGTTAAGGGCATCTGGGGTACAAGGGTCCCTCAGTATAGTATAGTTGCTATCATATGATAAAGATTTGTTTTAGCTTGTCATGGTTGCAGAAAATTACAAAAAAGTTTTAGCTATTAGTTCCATTAAGTAGAAAGTTAATTTTTATATATAATGCATTTTATAACACCATATAATGCCGTTTAATGCATCTTTGCTGAATAAAAGTAATAAATTCTTTTTTTTTTTTAAATCTTACTGACCTTTTGAACAGTTGTGTGTGTATATATATATATATATATATATATATATATATATATATATATATATATATATATATATATACTGTATACACACTCACCAGCTACTTTATTAGGTACACCAGTTGAACTGGTTATTATTAATACAAATATCTAAACAGCCAATCACATGGCAGCAACTCACAGTACATTTAGGCATGTAGACATGGTCAAGTCTATCTGCTGAAGTTCAAACTGAGCACCAGAAAGGGGAAGAAAGGTGATTTAAGTGACTTTGAACATGGCATGGTTGTTGGTGCCGGACGGGCTGTTCTGAGTATTTCAGAAACTGCTGATCTTCTGGGATTTTCATGCACAACCATCTCTAGGGTTTACAGAGAATGGTCTGAAAAAGATCCAGTGAGTGGCAGTTCTGTGGGCAAAAATGCCTTGTTGATGTCAGAGGTCAGAGGAGAATGGCCAAATCAGCTGTTCGAGCTGATAGAAAGGCAACAGTAACTCAAATAACCACTCGTTGCAACCGAAGTCTGCAGAAGAGCATCTCTGAACATGTCGAACCTTGAAGCAGATGGGCTACAGCAGCAGAAGACCACATCAGGTGCCACTCCTGTCATGTCAGCTAAGAACAGGAAACTGAGGCTACAATTTGCACAGGCTCAACAAAATTGGACAATAGAGGATTGGAAAAACATTGCCTGGTCTGATGAGTCTCAATTTCTGCTGCGACATTCAGATGGTAGGATCAGAATGCAGTATAAACAACATGAAAACATGGATCCATCCTGCCTTGTTGGGCCACTTTGGGCCTCTTAGTACCAACTGAGCATAGTTTAAATGCCACAGCCTACCTGAGTATTGTTGCTGACCATGTCCATGCCTTTATGACCACAGTGTACCCATCTTCTGATGGCTACTTCCAGCAGGATAACGCATCATGTCACAAAGCTCAAATCATCTCAAACTGGTTTCTTGAACATGACAGTGAGTTCACTATACTCAAATCCTCCACAGTCACCAGATCTCAATCCATTAGAGCACCTTTGGGATGTGGTGGAACGGGAGATTCGCATCATTGATGTGCAGTCGACAAATCTGCAGAAACTGCGTGATGCTATCATGTTAATATGGTCTATGCCACGAATAATTAAGGCATATCTGAAGGCAAAACAGGGGGTCCAACCCAGTACTAGCAAGGTGTACTTAATAAAGTGGCCAGTGAGTGTATGTGTGTCTATGTACTGTATCTACATAAACGTTCACTTATATACATAGCATTAAAAGCATGTATGGCTCATAACACTTGCGTTTTTGTGTGCTAGTTTTGCTAATGATCATAATCTTTATAATCATATTTGGGGAGTTTGATTGATGTTGATGTGAATGTAGTCCTAAAAACATTTCTTGGACAAATGAACGATTAAACTTGCAGTATACCAACCTATGTGCGTCTGTCTGTCTTCACATGTTTTTGTAAGTGAAAGAGAACACTGGTACATTTTGTGCCCTCCACAGCCCTGTCACTGCCAAACACATCAAATTAGATCAGTGTTGTTGTGTCTTTGGCAATGAAAGGGCAGCAGAAGGCCCTTTGTGGTTCCTTCCTACTCCCGTTTTTCACATGTCTGCTCCATTGCTTTTAAAAATAAAACAAGGCATTATACAGATCACTTATAGGAGTTAGTGGCCTTTCAGATGTATCTAAATTTTCCATTTTGAATGTGACACACAGTATCCACACAGAGTGTACGGTACATTTTGTGCAAGTCTATGATACAAAAGGTACAAAAGCTTTTCTGAAAAATATTTTTAGCTCCTTTAACATGCTTTTATGAATGTGATGTCATCGCACTGGGCCAATCGAGAGCCAAGGAGCCGTCTCTCATGATCAGAATATATTATTCTTATCACAGAGGGGTCACAATTCCTTAGAACAATACAGCACGGCTCACACATCGAAAGCTCCATTTGGGCCATAGATTGTCTCTCCTCAAAAATGGGAGGGGGGTGTTGCTGGGGCCCTTCATCGCTTGGAGGGGTGTTGTGGGGCCCCTGTATCCCCATGCCCAAACACGCTCCACAAGTCTTTCACTCGGCACATTTCAAAACAAGCACGTTCTGGCTCAGTTAGGGACCGTGCAAAAACTCAAATACAGGACTGGCAAAGCGTGCTATGAAAAACGGTTCCTTGAAAACTACCCTCCGACTCACTCTGGCCCCAGTGAGATGAATGAAATGAAAGGAAGACGATTACAGCCTCTTTTTTCTCCCAAATTGCTATGCAGGAAAAATCAGCAAATGGATGTCTTGTCTGAAAGAAACAAGTCTTAATATCTAATGCATTTGTGCTTCTCAAGTAAATTTGTCTTAAGGATTTTCAAATGGAAAACAAGACAAATATACTCATTAAGAACAGATTTTTGCATGCCATTTCTAAAGGTCAGCTTTTTTACTTATTGCTTCATTTGAATGATTTATATCCCTACATCACTGCAAAAAATGTGCCTTATTTTATTTGATTTAGTCATCATCTTTAGAGTGATTTTACTTATTTATACTGTCACATTTGGTAACGTGAGTTTTATGTCCTTTCTGTCAATTTCTGTTAGTTTGAGTTTAGTGTAATGTACTTAAAAATCAGCTAAAGTTCACTTTTAGTAAAAATACAAATGTAGTCTTTTGGAAAATCTGACTATTAATGACTCACTACTGCACTACTCAGGTTTTTATCCAATACAATTCTTTCTAGAATGAGCATCTCCCTTCCCTTTATAGCACATAACTAAAAAGCTATTGGCTATTTAACAAATAACTGACAAGCCCTTCTATATGTTTTATAGGGGTAGTTTTGTCAAACTTTGAAGGAGTCTATAAATATAGCTTGGTTTTATTTTTTTCTGGCTGCCCCCCAGTGCCGACTTGTCACCTCAGCATGGCTCAATCTGTGGCCACCAGGGCTTTTGGCACTTTGCCAAAACTCCTCACAACAGGATTCTGTTCCGCCATTTCACTGATACCCACATGCTACTTTTTCAGTATGTCCTTATTTTTTTCTCACTGCATCTCTCTCATTTTCCCCATCTGTATCTCTCTCTCTCTTTCTCTTAGTTCACACAGTGCTTGTACTGTGAGGCCCGTTGTCTGACTAAAAGCTGTGCTAGTATCTGTAAACATGCTGTATGGTCTGGCCCCATCATGTCCTCAGAAGACTTTGAGAACAAGGCGCCTTGAATAAATTAACATAAAGACTGTTAAGTGTTTGAATATTCCCTAATTACATTATTACCATGGGATCCTTATAGATTCCCAGCTCGGTGAAGCATTTACCTACAAGTTGTTCAGGTGTGGTGAAAATCACACAAGCGGCACCGCAAGGATTAAAATCAAATCCAAACTGTAAATAAACTCACTTGAGTTACCACAAACCCAATTTCGGTTGTTAAAAAAAGTCGCTCTCCCAAAAAAAGATATGCTAGCCTGTAAAGAGTAAACACAGCATGTATTAAGCAGTGTATTTCTATATTCATAAATGATCCCTGTTATGGATGACCTACATTTTTAGAAGTGTTTGCTGTGGCAAGTGTTACTGACTGTTGCTTTTACTTTGGTTTACCAATCTGAACAAACCCTGCATAAAGGCCCATTCACACCAAGGATGATGACTATAAAGATAACGATAAAGATAAAGTTCTAAAAATCATTCTCAATATTAACCTTCTGGTGCTTTTTGGTCACTTTGTTTTGTTTCTTTGGTTACTTCATTGGAATGGTACGAAACTTGGTAAAGGTTTTGGCACGTGCTATGTGAACACACACACACACACACACACACACACACACACACAAAATCATGGACATGATATGAATAGGTTAAATGGTCCTGAATAAAATAGTCACACTTGTGCTCCTCACGGTCAAAAATGACCGCATTGGAAATTAATAGGTGATGAATTTCATCTAGTGAAAACTTTTGGTACTACAACCAAACAAAATCTAATTGAAAGCTGATTTTTTGAGATATAAAGCTCAAATTTGGAACACAACTTGTTTAGATTTTTCTTTGATTTTCTCGTAGTTTTAGAGTAAAATGTGTTTTTTAAAATATATATTTTATATACAAATTTAAAATAGTATTTTTGCACATCTTTCATAACAATAAACGTAAAATTCTGTAACTTTTTTAAGTTAACTTTTTAAAACTTTTTCACTTCAGCAATAATTTGCCAACTGACATCTTTAAAAAGAGACCAAAATTAAGTCTGTGCTCCAAAGCATTCAAAATTTATGACAGTTTAAGTTGGAAATTTCATGTTCAAAAAGTGAATAAATGGATTATAACCACAGCGTAAATATAATGCAGTACCATGAAATCCCCTAAAAATACAAAATATTAAATAAAAAACATTATCGAACTTAAGTATAGTACATTAATTTCACTGAAATAATAAAAAAAACAAAATTGGTCATTTTTTACCAAATCACAAGAGGGTTAAAGAATAGCAGGATTCGGGAAAAAGTATTCAGGAAAGCACTTACATTTTCATCAGAAATTGTAAAAAAAGAAAAAAAAAAAGGGAAAAAATAAAAATCTTTTGCTTTCATTTGTCAATGCCTCAGAATGTTTTTGTTTTTCATTTCTTTCTGTAACTCATTAAATTTTGATTAGGAAAAAGACTGAAGTGTGAAATGGAACTAAAGTGAAAAAGAAAAGAAAAAAAAACAGAAAAGAGTGGGGAGAAGAGAGAAAGTTTGTTAGTTACAGTGGTGTACGGAGAAAAACAACCCAATATCCCTCGAGAACCAGTCAGAAAAACACAGAGCAAGGATATAAAAGCACTAAAGACCCAGATAGAGGGATTCTACTATCACTGTGACAACAGTAACCATAAACAAGAATGAAACTGAGGGACTAGAGAAGCTCCGCCTCCTTCCTCACTTCACTTCAAAGATAGGTGATAATAATCCCTGTTACATAACAGTTGGAAGGAGAGCGAGAGAGAAAGAGGCCCATTCTGTGTGAGGGTGCATGGGGGCTGTTTTGTATAGGCCAAAAGAATGCCCATAAAGTGCTGCTTTTCACAGTAATTTATGAGTTCAGGGACATGAGGCCTGTGTTATGTTATTTACATTCACTTTTCATTTCTTTTTGCAAAACAGCTCTCATCACGAGCCAAAGGTGAAGCTGTATAAAAACGCATGCTGTATGTTGGGCTGGTAAAGTTGTGCTCTCTGCCCTCTCAAAGAACTTTTATGAATGTATAGACCCCACTGTGTGCAGTTTGTACAGGGGAACATTTTGCACGATGGTTGCTTTTCAATCACACACACGCACATGTACTCTACGGGGAGCGGTTAAACGCATGCAAAGCGAGCTTTATAGCTTCATGTTTTTTGTGAGGGATATTTGTTGTAAATGTAAAGCAGATTGTGGATGTTTCTATATTGCTTGTGCTCTGCCAGAGAAAAAAACATGCATTTTTCATTCATTTTCTGTTTTGTTCATTAATGCATATCAAGTGGAAATTCAATAGTACTGCTTATAATTAGTTAAAAATCTGTATGAAATGATTGAAATTAGTTGTTTTTTGCTTGTTTTCACCTCATGAATGCAATAGCCTCATGCTGTGCTTTTCTGAAGGTGAGGCTCATGTTTGCCCTTAACAGGTTTGTTTATTCAGTGGAAAATAAAAGTGGAAACAGTAAGTTCTTTCACCGTGCCTTTACAGTGTGCATGTGTGTTTATGCGCATCTGTGTGCTCACACACACACACACACACACACACACACACACATAGATTGACTGGTTCAAAACACCCCATGTGTTCTAATAAACAGTACAGTACACATTTATTCATTTATTTAATTTTTTATTATCTGTTGAATGAGCCAGCATACTTTGATTAGCTGACCTTATGCTGCATTCATGCCATGTCTGAATTGTCATATAATTGATACAATGTCCTAGCTGCCTTGTCAGCGTAAGTATTTCCATTAAACCTTCTTGCAAAACAATTAAGAATGAAGAAAAAGCACCAGGTAACATTAAAATTAAATTAATTTAGGCTACCGAATCACAATGTTCATATGAGAGAAGTTCAAAGGCCCGTTCACACCAAGCACCATAACTATAAAGATAACAATAAAGATAGTTCTAAAAATCTGTCCACACCACAGCTATAACGATAACGATATAGAGAAACAACATCATTGGGATCACTTTCAGAACGATTTTTTTCCAGCTGTTGAATGATAAAACACTGACAACCAATCAAAATCCATTCAAATTTAAGGGTTTGTGCATTTAAAATGGCAGATGACATTGCGGAGAAGTTAATTGCCGAGGTCCAGAAAGAGCCACCACTGTTTGACAAATCAAACCCCCTTTTCAAGGATACTTTAAAGAAAATGGATATATGGAAAACAATCGGTCATACCCTCAGAATAAATGGTGAGAAGTATTAACGATGAGATAATTATGCCAGGCTAGCAAACAGTGTAACATAAAATTCCTTCAGGTATCCAGCGCTGTAGTTTTGAGAACATGTCTATCTTCCTTTGATGTTGCAGTGAAAAAGACTAGGCATTGTTTTTATTCCACTATATTGACTTTGTCAGCTAAATTTCTCTGTTAGATTACATTGATTACACTAGCTATTCACTCGGACATCTGCTGGTTAAAGCCGTGTAAATGCAACAAGAACAGCAAAAATATGTTATACACACTTTAAAACAGCAGTGCATGAGCTTTGAATAAACAGACCGTTAATGTTCGTTGGTGTGGATGCAAATACAGTAATCTAAAAGTATAATTATCTTTATAGTTATCGTATGTATCTTGGTGTGAATGGGCCTTAAGGCTTTTTTAAAATGTATAATTTGTAATTATGAGTTTGATAAAGAAGTGGATGGTTTTTACATCCTGGAATCATGTAATTGCTGTAATTCGGACATGATGTGAATGCAGCATTCATTAGCTGTAGCAAATTTAGCAAAGAGATTAGCCATACATCTATAGTTTCTAATGATTGCTTTTTTCAAACAGGTTTCCTATTTGCCATTGGTCGGCCAAACAGTCAGTCCCGCCCCACACTCAAGCCATTGGCTGAGCTGTTGTTGCTGTGTCGGGCTGATCGCAGTTCCTGCAATGTATGTAGGAATATTTCCAAAGTGCTTACACTTCTCAGAGAAATTGCTTCCAATTGTCTCTACAAATCAAACTGCAATAGTATTTTAACAAAATTGCAACAACAAAACAACAGTTTAATTACTAGGATTTCTTTCCTCACGGTTTTGCCACTATTGTGACAGTTGATTTGGACTGAAGTTGCTTGCCAAGTGTTTGCCTTTGGAACAGACCTTGAGGTTATCTGAGATTAGGTAAACACAAAAAAGGCCAAAAAACAGCAAGTTTATGTAACTTCTATAAGTCTGTTAGCAACCATTAGAGTTTACATGCACTTCCTCTGCTGCGGGATGTGCTGTGCTCAGAGGTACGCAGGTGTACTTGCCACTTATAGTGTGGGTATGTGGCATACTTACACTGGGTTGTTTACGCACAAGCACGAGAGGGTCAGAGGGACTGGAAATATCTGTAGTACTTGTGTGTGACTCGGCCGTTTGTTTCTCAGTGATGATGGGGACTAATTTTAAACACGCTGAATAGAAGGAGCGTTGAATCATGAAAGATTTTTTTGAGATTGAGGGTGACACATTACTCGGGTGTTAATGCTAAAAGCTACTTTTTCAGCTTGGTGTGTGCTGTGAGTAAGAGCAGATCTTTAACACCTCAGGCAGGTCTCTGTAAAGTGCCGGCCTCGCCCATCATCAACGGCTTAAAGGAAATGCAGGTCTGGGACGGGGCAGACAGTGCGAAATTTCCATCAGGGACTTTTAGGCTTGACGTCAACACCAGGTACGTTACATTAGACCTAATTTTAAGTTGTAAACGTTTTTGAGTTTGAATCACAGAACAAGACCACTCCCTTTCTGTCATTTAAAATTACTGAAACCTCAGACTTATTAACCTCTGATAACCAAAGTTTTTTGGATTTTACAAGTCAGTGTATGAAATGAAAACGTTGACTGTTGGCACAAATTGGTTGGAAGCTGTAATATTATAAAAAATAACTTTTAGACATGTTACACTACATATGAATGTTACTGCAAATCATTTATAGTCCCCTCAGAAGAGTTTCGCCCAATTGTTTATTTTTATTTATTTATTTATTTGCCTTCAATCACAAATTTTAACACATTTATTTTTTCTTAAAGAATCTTTTTTTAAATTAATTATAAATCTATATATTCACTTATCAATCCTTTGAATGTGACTCGTTACCATCTTTGACATCTTGATTTCTTCCCCAGTCTAAACTTACTTGGGCTCATTGGTAATACCAGAATTTCACATATTTTTATTGGATTTAATTAAATGTCTAGGCAATTCCAGAATACAAAGAATTCTTGGACATAATTTGTTTTAAAAAAGATAGTGCTTTTGTTTGTTTGATTGCACCACATGAAGCTTTTCTCTTGAGACAAAGAGCTAAAATGTAGTCTTCTGGTAAACTGAGTGACTTCATGTTGGCCTTCCTCAACAGTGGCTTCCTTCTAGCCACTCATACATGGAGGCCAAATCTATGACATGCTGAGAGATTGTCCAGACATCCACAGTTTCTTCCATTTCATCCAAAGAGTTCTGGCTGCTTGGTCAATTCTCTGACAATCACCCTTCTTGTTCAGTTGTGCAGTTTGGAAGAGCCTGATTTTAATAGTGTATGGGTTGTGGCATATTTTTTTCCATTTTGATATAATGGAACAATCTACAGCCCCTAGACGTCATCAATTATTTTATAACCTTTTCAGGATTTTTTCTTACTCCAAATGACTTTTAATCTGATCTGATGCTTTAGTTTTGGTATACAAGGAGGAGCCACTTGCATACAAACGCAATTTTTGTGACATGGTAGATTGTCCCACTACTGGTATATTGTATACTACTACACAAAAGTATGTTTAGTCTTGTCATGAGCAAAGTATATGATATTATAGTACACATAGCATAGTGTATAGATGTTGTACGCAATGCAAATTAGGACGATGCCTAAATCAACCAATTTGAACACATGTATTCAAAATGAAAACAGATAACCTCGTTATCATGTTTAAAGGGATAGTTCACTCAAAAATGAAAATTCTGTCATCAATTACTCAACCTCAAGTTGTTCCAAATCTGTATACATTTCTTTGTTCTGCTGAACACACAGGAAGATATTTTGAAGAATGTTTGTAACCAGGCCGCTTTGGGGCACCATTGACTTCCATAGTAGAAAAAAACATACTATGGAAGTCAATGGTGCCCCAAAACTGTTAAGTTTCCCACATTCTTCAAAATATCTTCCTTTGTGTTCAACAGAACAAAGAAATTGATACAGGTTTGGAACAACTTGAGGGTGAGTAAATGATGACAGAATTTTCATTTTTGGGTGAACTATTCCTTTAAGGTAGTTGAATACCTCCAAATCAGGGGCGTTTCATCCGAGGAGGCAAGGGAGGCAGTGCCTCCTCAAAAAAAAAAAAAAAAAAAAAAAATAGGATGAGAAAATAATCCATATTTCATATAAAACAACACAAATATTACAAATTATGACATTAAAAAGAGCGCAAGTCACTCGTATTTCTAAAGGAACACCCGCAGGTAAAGTTACAGCAGGAGTCATGCCTCCCTTTCCACTCATAGAAAACCATTAGACCCCCGGCGTGTGGTGGGTTTTGTGGGGGGTAACTGAGAATGAATGGGGGAAAGTCAAAATCAAACTTGAAATGGACTGAAAACATGATGACTGCGGGGTTTTTTAGTGCAATCAGCTTGGTGAAATTAAAAATACACCTTCGTGTCTGTGACAGACGGTGTTTACGGAGCATGACTGATGATCCAAAATAGCCTAAGTTGACTATTAAAAAGAAAAACATCAATGCACAAATAAAATATATTGTTCAAATTGTTACAGCCTTTAGTTATTATTTTGGAATGAATGTAGAAATGCTTAAAACACTAACTTGATGAGATTGACTTGGTTTTGATAAATAGAACATTTATTACAATACATTGTTAATGTAAAATTACAAAACAGAATTGTATTTGGTTTCTTTTTTTCTTTTTTGATGTAATGTAAAGTAAATGTAAAGTAATGTTCATTTAACAAGGAAGATGTGTCAACGTTAAGAGTAATGCACATGAATTTATATTTGATTCATAAAAAAAAAAAAAAAAAGTGCCTCCTCATTTCAGAACACCACTGCTCCAAATATACAATTTAAAAGTTAAGTATGTAATTTATGTGCCACTAACTGAATTGCAAAATAATGATTATTTTCAAACATGTTTTACGATCACTCCCGCCATCTGCCATTAGTCTGTCAAAACCGATAATTCTGCCCAGAATACCAGTGAAATCCTTCAGAATACCGGAGTGTGGTAAGAAGTCATTTATATCTTTAGCATTGTGATTTACTCCTCCTCAATGTTTGTTGGAAACTTCAGACTTATCAATTCTGTCATTTTCAAATCTGTACTTTTGACACTTAAATTCTACTTTATTTTCTTTAAAGTTAACATTGTGAAGTGTTACTACAAGAACTGAAATACAGCTAATTTAAATCTGTTTGAAAATACTTGATTTATAGCAACTCAGTATGGCTCAAATAATCACTCTGAAACTAAGCCTCTACTTCCTACGGTGCACGGCATCTCAGTTTCTCTGAACATTTGTGCAGCTTAAATTGAAGTTGAGGGATTTTTTAGTGCCGCACCATTCCCCACTGAGTCCCTGCGGCCTAAACTGTCCCAGCAGTAATTGCTCTTGGCTGACAGCAGTGTGTTTAGGTAAAACAGCTCGTAAGCCCCACCGGTGGGTATGGGGCCAATTAAGCAGGAATGAGGCTTACTGTATGGATCATAGTAATCATCATTACTATTCTGTTGGTTAAAGACTAACTAGAAAATGCATCATGTGTGTCTCTGTGAAAGTGTGTGTATGTTTGATGCTTTAACTGTGCCTCACAGTCCATTGACGTCAGAGTCGGGTTTATTTGATTGGTTTAAAAGCTGTTTTTAAAAAAGGTGTGCACCCAGGAATTGCACCCGGGGCCACATAAAAATAGAGGTCCAGGGTAGGGTTGGGAAATCAAGAATTGGCTCTTATTCTGTACTGGTTCCATTTAAAACAACAATTGCACTGCAACCGAATGACTCTGAAGATGTTTAGTTTGTTAATCTTTCTTGTAATAATGACTGGAGTCTTTTGCCAATGGACAAACATAGCAAACATATAGTGCACTGCAAGCAGTAAAGCTTGATTCACAAATGATGCAAATGAGCCGATTCTTTTCAGTGAATTGGTCAGAATCACCCTAGAATTCATGAGCTATAAGGTTAAATGTATTTGAATGAATAATATATTTGTATATGTATATATATATATAGTGTTTGTTTTTCTGTGTAAGAGTGGTGATACCTGTAAATGTGACAGAGTACAGTCACATGTGTCTAGTACCTGACTAATGTACAGTATGTAAGGACAAACACAGCTGAGTCACAGTGGTGTGACAGTCAGCTGATAAGAGTGGATGGATACCAGAGCGGCATTCTGGGCAGCAGGCATTCTTTTGGTACGCTCCCCCCTCCACTGTTTCCACAAGCTTTCTGACCCCATGCCAGGATCACAGGGACTCAATCCGAACTGGCAAGCCTTGGGCTGGTGCTTTGAAACCTTACTGATGGAGTTGGCATCATTTCTACAATTGAGACACAAGCTAATTCTGCTGATTTTGCAGCATTGCAGTCACATGCAGAGCCTCTCTCTATTCATGGCCAGATTTCAGGCCTTTGATTTGAAAAAGTGTGGCCACTGTCCCATGTCGAAGACAGAAGGGCAGTTTGTGTGATACAAAAAGCATGTGATTATGGTCTGAGGATCATTCTCTATGGTTTTCATTAAGCATACAAAGTCTGAAGGCACATGGCTCCCCATGCACTTTTGCAAGAGGTATGATCAAAGTAACGACATATTGCATGTCACTGCTCTGAATATCAGTAATTTCCTGCCTTTCCAATCAATTTACATTAAAAGAGTTCACTCAGAAATGAAATTCTGTGATCTTTTATTTACACTCATGTCGTTCCAAACCTCACTTGTTTATTTTAGTCACAAATACAGTCTTAATGATTCATCATTTAATAAAACTGATGTTGTTTTACATACACTGCCTGGCCAAAAAAAAAAAAAGTCGCTGATTGGATTTGAAAAGGCAAATACTTTAAGGGTTAGTTCACCCAAAAATGAAAATAATGTCATTTATTTCTCACGCTAATGTTGTTCTACACCCGTAAGACCTTCGTTCATCTTCGGAACACAAATTAAGATATTTTAGAAACAAAAGATTCGTAAAGCTTCGAAGCAGTGTTTTGAAATCGACTAGATATTCACTAGATAAATCACTAGATATTGTTGAAAAATCATTATTTTGTTTTTTTTGCTGCACAAAAAGTATTCTTGTCGCTTTATAATATTAAGGTTGAACCACTGTACTCACATCAACTGTTTTAAATATGTTTTGAGTACCTTTCAGGATCTTGAGAAGTTTAGTGATATTGCTGGCAATTGAGGCCTCACTGAGCCATCTGATTTCATCAAAAATATCTTAATTTGTGTTCTGAAGATGAATGAAGGTCTTACGGGTGTGAAACGACATGAGGGTGAGTAATTAATGACAGAATTTTCATTTCTGGGTGAACTAACCCTTTAAGAGTCTACGACTGGATCATTATTGCTGTGATTATTATGTCTCTAGCATGTTATTTGTTTGGCAACAGTTCTTCTAACCCTAATTGATGGAGTGTGTAACTTTTCAATCCTTAAGCAACCATATCGGAAGAAGTATCATGTTTATATTCCAGGATGACAAAGCCAAGATTCACCAGGCTCAAATTGGGAAAGAATGGTTGGGAGGGAGCATGAAGAATCATTTTCACACATGAATTGGCACCTCTGAGTCTAGACCTTAAATTCATTGAACGGCTTTGGGATGTGCTGAAGTAGACTTTACAGAGTGCTCAACAGTGTTAACACAAGATCTTGATCAAAAATAACATCACAACATGTCATTCAGTATAACACTATGGAAAATGGGCATAAAATTATTATTTTTAAAGTATCTTTCACTTCATCCTTTGAGCTTTGTTTTCATCTCTCTGAGTCAATAAAACAAAACTATTGTATTTTAATATAAAATACTGGTGTTGTACTCTATAACAATATTTTGTTACCCTGAATGACACGTATCACTACAGCCTAAAAATATTGATTAAATGTGAGTCCTTCAGCAATAAGAGTACTGATCCTATGAACTATTATTAGTAGCAGCAATAGTATTTTCTTTTAGCTATTTTTTAAGTTATAAAATTGTGTAAAAAAAAAAAAAACTGGAGAAGATGTTTAAAAATGTGAGAGAGATGATCCATATGCCACACACATAAAGAACATGGATTTTATTATGCAAAATAGTTTATCTGACGCAAGAGGTACAATTTCATTCGAGTAGGATTAAATCAGCATTGAACATTTCAAACAAAGCTATTACAAAACATTTCAGAAACAAAGTAAAAAAACTTCCTTGAAATCATCACAAAACATTGGATATCTTTCGCAGAGTAATATCACGACATTACATCACATCAGGTATTTTCAGCATCAGATTGTGTCCTTGCATGGACTGGTGGATAATCAGGATTGACATCCTTCTTTCTTCTCTGATAACTAAAAAATGAAAATTTGATAGTTATGACACTGGTACAGAATATGATTTGAATCCATTAAATGTTATTAATAGTCCATTAATAGTAGGTTATAAAACTTAATCAAAGTTTAAAAGTTAAACCAACAGTCTGTACAGTCTCAATTTTTCAAAGTGCCCCAAATATGAAGCAGCTATTAGCTAATATAATTCATAATCAGTTTTAATCCATAATTGTATGTGTGTGTAATATTATATTAACTAAAATAATCCATCAATTATACCTTAACTGCAGGTATAATTATACAATTGCATCTACAGTATAAAGATAATGTGCCTTGAAATATCTTAAAAATGCCATAAAATAGTTTAATATGATAATATTCAGTTTTCATACAGCAAGTAAATATGAACTGCATGATTTAGATGTTGTAAATTACTAAAAACGTGGGATAACAAAGCCACTGTCATTCAGCATAATGGGTGACATTGTGGTATAACATGTAACTTTTGTTGTTCTGAAGGACAAAAGCGTGATACTGAAGGACAGATTTCATACATGAACATATTTAACAGGCAGTGCCTTGGTCACCTATATAAAGTATGGCCTTTACATATAAAGATCATCCTTGATGTTTAAATATAATATAGCTTTTTATAAAATAATATCATTGAAAGTATCTTTTCTGTGTTGTACTGAAGGACATGTGCGTTTGTTACAAAGGATACTAGAGAGTGAAAAAGTGAAATCATCACATATTTCAGAGAGATTTACTCACTTTATCCCATAGATAGAGGGTCTTCAATGGGTCCTCTTTGTAATGTGTCACACTGTCACATGAGTACCATCATGTAATACGCTTTAAAATGTTTTTTTTATTTTTTATCTTTGTTATACTGAATGACATTCATGAAACACAAAAGTCGGGACAAATATTATTCAAGTTTTAAAATATATTGTAGAAGCAGTATGTTGCCCATTGTTCTATATATTACTGCAAACACTAGCACAATTATGACATGGGTGTTCATTTACATTTTTAGGATGAATTTCTACATTTTAAAAACACTTTTGTCATTAGAATTTTAATCTGGACAGTTACACTGAATGACATTTTGACATTTTAGAACTCAATAACTCCCTTAATTTAATAGTTTGCAACACAAATATTTCTGGGTCAAAAGAAGGGTAAGAGTTAATATTATATTTACACCTATGTTAAATTAATGGCCTACGGACAACACATTTAGCCGTCTCGTCCTTGACCCATCAATGTTTGGTCAAGATCTTGTATTGACAATGCGAGTCAAGCACTCTTTAAAGTCTACTCCAGCACATCCCAAAGACTTTCAATGAATTTAATTCTGGAATCAGAGATGCCAATTCATGTGTGAAAATGAAATCAGCAATGCAACTAACCATTTAAATGCAGGGACTCAAATTAGTGACTTTTTCTTATTTTGTTTTAATTACGGTTTTGTGAACCATGCAAATGAACTGATTGACTAAAATAAATAAAACTCTCCAATACTTGTATGCGTTTATAAGCAACACCACTGCTTGTTGGAAAAAACAGCTTTGTTAGTGAAATGGTTTTATTTTGAAAAGTAGCAGTACCATCACAACTTTTAGTTAGTTTCTCCCTAACTTTGGTGAAGCACTCTTGACAAGATGCACAGCAACAAAACTAGTATAATTTCCAACATTGTTGCCTCCACTGTGGATGACTTTTTGTCCACAGAGCTAAATTAAAAATATCTAGCCCTAGCTAATAGAGAAAAAAAAAGAGAACTCTTTCTGTACTCCGGGATTATCTTACCTTGTAAACATGGTCATTTATCTTGATGGGGTTTTAAATTCTGATTTGCGGTGCATGAGTTCTGTGTTTTTACTGTATCCATCTGGAATGGAGCCGCCAGGCGCAGTAACGGAGCTGTGGTTTGAAAGCTTGCAGTCCTAAAAAACATTAAGGCTGCATAACTTCATTACGTGTTTGCTTAGCACAGCATGGCTCAAGGCAGAGGTGCTGTTTCCTGAGCCCCCACAATCACGCAAGACCCCCTGCCTACTTATATTAACTGTATGTGGTTGAATATGCAGAACAGGGAAATGGCATGCGAGCATTTCAATTTGACTTATGTGAGTTGGTGTAAATGAGACTAAATTGAACTCCTACCACACACTATTATAAGCTCTCAGCATAGATCTGATATGTGCTCTTACAAGATTAAAATGAGCCACACAAACACACATTCGTGTGGGGCCACTGGCAAAAACAAACCTGCATCTGTGCCAATGAGCAAAAATGGCAGTATTCAGGTCTTTTACTTGTGGGGGAATCAAGTGCCTGCCAAATAATGAATGGAATGAAAACTTAACAGTTAGATTTGTACGGTTATCTACCTTCTTAGGGCAGTTACTGAATAGCGTTGATATGTAATGTATATGTAGGTGAGTGGGCGGGCGATTGGGTGGTCATATGTTAATGTAATCATGGTTTTGACATCAATACCTTAAAATATATTTTTTACAGGGTGAACATTAGTATTCGTAAGAATTCTTATGTAGTGTTTTCATTTGAACCTCAAATGACAAAAGTTGTTCATATGTAAGAGTTTGTGTTTTGATGTTGATATTGTTGATGATGTAAATATTTCAGTGTCTATGCAAACATATAAAAATGTACCTTTGCGAGAACCAGACTTTATATAGAAGGTTATAATTGTATGATAATGACATTATGTTGGTTTTTAATAATGTTTTGAGATCTGTTTTTCATAACTTTTATATGTCTACTTAAATATTAGGGTTCTCAAAAGATCATATGCCATACAGTATGTCTAAATTGTGTGGATGACACTTAATGTATAGCAAAAGAGCGAGAAAACAATCCTGTTTCATAAGCATTTCTGATGCACCGGTCCCTTGGTCAGTCATTATTATTCGCCATGTATTCATTATATAAGGAGAGAAATCTGAAATTATGCCATGATTATATTCTACAGTTCCAAATGAAATCTAGTCATGAAAGATAAATTCCAGCACCCGAAGCGTTTGTGGTTTTTGTTAGACCATACATTTTAGCCTCTATTGTGTTCGTGCTTGTAATTGTGAATAGTTTAAACCTCTGTAGTGTGTTCTGGGCTGAATGACAGAATCTAACTGAACAGACTGCATTCATCATCCATCAAATGAGAGATGAACGTGTATTTTCATGTGTCATTAAGACAAAGGACGCATTATTCTGTCTGCACAAACGCCACAATATCATCTGTAAAGTATGCTTTTGCTTTTCAGTAAATAAGATGGTGTCCATTCATCTTTAATCAACCCTCAGACAGATACATACGCACATGATTTTACTTCTGAGAGATGCATTTTATTACAGATGTGCTGCTGTTCGTTGTTGCAAAATATTCCACAAATTCAGTCGAGCTGTTCACAATTAATTGATCAAAAACATTAATACCGAACATCATATGTCAGGCTAGTCAACAAAAAGAGATCCAAGCCAGATACCAACCATCAGTCTATAAGCATGTGTTTGCTTTTCTCTAGAGTCACGCAACAGCGCGCTTAAACTGATTTCCATTCGTCGCTTTTGAATACTCATACTGTATTTTGTAATACTGATCCTAATGGCCATTGCAGGGACGGAGAGACAGATTGTGAACAGAGAGAATCATCTGCTGCAAAAAAAGCTAAAAGAACAAGAGCTGGCAGAGCAGGGCTGATATTCTGCCAGAGACTTCCATAAGAATGTCTGGGGGTGAAACAAAACACACACACAAACACACACAGACACAGACACACACACACACACACACACACGGGTTTCAGGAGAAGCTTTTTTCATGCCGCACCATATCATTTACGCTGGAATCTTGACAATGGGTCTCCTAGCAATTGTGGCTTTGGCAGTTTTGTAAACAGAATTACAGTGAAAAGAAAAAGAAAAGCATACAATAGAGCGAGTAGCTAATGACACCTGAGATGGTGAGAGACTGACCAAAGAGAACAACAGAGCCAGCTGAAAAAAAAAACTTTTTGGTGTGGGGGAAGAATAATTTCAGCTGGTGTTGGTTCAGAAGTTTATTCTAAAGTGAAAGTTTTTTTTACTTATATTCACATATCATGGTTTGTGTGTTCCAAGGTAATGCAATTATTACCATAGTACATGTACAAAAAACATGGAGGTACCATGTCCTAAAAAACATGGTATTACCATAGTAACTCTCCAAAAACATGGTATTACCATAGTACAAAACATGATGATTGTGTATAGTATTTTGAAATAGTATTGAAATACTATGATACTTTGAAATATACTGTACCACGATGCCATAAAAAATACCATAGTAGTGGCATTAACATAGTACATGTTCAAAAAACATGGTGGTACCATGTCCTAAAAAACATGGTTTTGCCATAGTACATGTCCAAAAACATGGAATTACCATAGTACATGTAAAAAACATGTTGGTAGCATGTCCTAAAAAACATGGTATTACCATAGTACATGTCCAAAAATCATGATGGTACCATGTCCTATAAACATGGTATTACTGTAGTACATGTCCAAAAATATGGTATTGTTATAGTACATGTACAAAAACATGGAGGTACCATGTCCTAAAAAACATGGTATTACCATAGTACAAAACATGATGATTGTGTATAGCATTTTGTATAGAATATTTTTTTTTTCTTTTTTTTGTACTTTTTGTTAAAGGGTTAGTTCACCCAAAAATGAAAATTCTGTCATTAATTACTCATCCTCATGTTGTTCCACACCCGTAAGACCCTCGTTCATCTTCGGAACACAAATTAAGATATTTTTGATAAAATCTGATGGCTCAGTGAGGCCTCCATTGACAGCAAGATAATGAACACTTTCAGATGTCCAAAAAGGTACTAACGACACATTTAAAACAGATCATGTGACTACAGTGGTTCAACCTTAATGGTATGAAGCGACGAGAATACTTTTTGTGCGCCAAAAAATAAATAAATAAATAAATAAATAACGACTTTATTCAACAATATCTTGTGATGGGTGATTTCAAAACACTGCTTCATGAAGGTTCGAAGCTTTACGAATCTTTGGTTTCGAATCAATGGTTCGGAGCGGCAAAGTCATGTGATTTCAGTAAACGAGGCTTTGTTACATCATAAGTGTTTCGAAATTTCAATGGTTCACGTGACTTTGGCAGTTTGTTACGCGCTACGAACCACTGATTCAAAACAAGATTCGTAAAGCTTCGAAGCTTCATGAAGCAGTGTTTTGAAATTGCCCATCACTAGATATTGTTCAATAAAGTTGTTATTTTGTTTTTTGGTGCACAAAAAGTATTCTCGTCACTTCATAAAAGTAAGGTTGAACCACTGTAGTCACATGAACTGTTTTAAATATGTCTTTATAGCTTTCTAGACATCATAAAGTGTTAATTATCTTGCTGGTAATGAAGGCCTCACTGAGCCATCAGATTTTATCAAAAATATCTTAATTTGTGTTCTGAAGATGAACAAAGGTCTTACGTGTGTGAAACAACATGAGGGTGAGTAATTAATGACAGAATTTTCGTTTTTGGGTGAACTAACCCTTTAGTGTTGCCATTTCAGGTACAGTATAGGGATAATGAAAAAAAACCTTTAGTGGGCTGAAAAGATTCGTTTCAAGCTAATGTCAGATGTAAAACTCCATGTGATCGTCCTGCTTAGATATTAGCCAAATCTCACAAGTGTGAGAACACTAATTTCTCCTATGACTGACTGTGTTTCAGATGACTGGACTGCAGGCAGTAAAATCTCATCAGGCTTCTGTGTGGAGGTCAAGAAACCCAGTGAAGAGCATCTCTGAGGAGAAACAAACCTTCAGAGCCACTCATACCTCTTTCTTTACTGCAATATTATAGACCAGGTGTTTCACTTTATATACAATATACTTGAAATATAACTTGTCTTTCTTTTTAAGACCTTTTCATCTTATAGCAAGTATCCATATCAAATATCTCAGATGGTAAATGAATCAATGCCTGGTTCCAAAGACCCACATTACATGCATTCCAGCATTTTAATGGATGTATTAAATGAATTCTCAGATGATTCTATCCTTTATCATGCTGCTACGATAATATCATTACATAATATTACTACTTAAACATAATGTCTCGCATAGCAAAAACTGATGTTCATTTCCCCATTAAACCCTGAAGACTGAAGCCACACTCTGGCAGTATTTCAAATACTAGTAAGTACTTCCTGGTAAGCATTTTTCTAAGAACAGCAATAATGCGGTTGTATGGAATGTGGGCCTGTTCAATCAAGCACAATCACATGAAACTTTAGTGCTAAAAAAAGCACTAGCTCAGTGAAGAAGAATAAACATCTTCAAAAGCCCAGTGAAATTGTATTTTAGTTCTACACTGCAAAAACACTATTCTTGGTAAGCATTTTAGTCCAATTGTCCAACTAAAATATCTAAAACACTTAAAAAATAGCTAAAACACAACAAGATATATTTACTATTAAGATCTTAAGACTTGCTTTTATTGATTGTATCTTAATACAGTATACTGTAAGTGTATTTTGTCTTTCTACACTGGCAGATTTTTTTTATACTAAAAAAAAGAAAGAAGAAGAAATCTTAAAAATGTTTAAAAATTTAAGGTCAGTAATGTTTTTAAAATTAGTCTCTTATTTGATTTCACAATAATATTGTGCAATATTATTACAATTTACAATACCTCTTTCTATTTTAATATATTTTAAAATGTAATTTATTCCAGTGATGGCAAAGCTGAATTTTCAGCATTATTTCTCCAGGCTCCAGTGTCACATGATCGTTCAGAAATTATTATAATATGCTGATTTGCTGCTCAAGAAACATTTCTGATTATTATCAATGTTAAACAGTTATGCTGTTTAATATTTTTGTGGAAACTGATCATTTTTTCAGGATTCTTTGATGAACAGAAAGTTCAAAAGAATGGCATTTATTTGAAATAGAATACTTTTGTAACATTTTGATGTCTTTACTGTCTTTCAGTCAATTTAATGTGTCCTTGCTAAATAAAAGTATTAATTTCTTTTAAAAAAAAAGTAGTAAAGTTAAGCTCTAAGAAAAGTGTTAATATCTTATGCAGTAAATGTATCTTGATTAATTTTTTTTTTTTTTTTACATTTTTACTGGCAAGCAAGTCGAAAAGACTAAAATAATTTAGTGGACATTTCAATGCAACCTATTTTCAGTTTACTTTGTTTTCAACAATCAGTTCTCTATGCAGAGTTTCTGAAATAGTCATCCATTGAATGTATTTCCATTTTAAATGCATTTAAACATCAGCATTGTTTGTTTTTTTATGCCGAATATGTATCACTGCACTGCAAGAGCCCCGTTTCTGAAGCACCTCTTCAAACACACCTCGCTGTTTAAAGCTCCAAAGCACTCTGGACTCTAACACTTTCACTTCATTACTCTTGGCATCAAATCATCTTGTTTTTGAACTGTCGTAAAGTACAGTTTTTTCCCCTAACTCCTCTGCCACACTATTTACTAGTCTTTTGCGGGTCAACCCAAATGCGAGAGCTATTTCAATTAAAGTTAATTCAAATGCTGCCTCACCGCCCCGCTGATTGAGAACAGTTGTTGTTCACAGTTTTCTGAAAGGTGACATTATTAAGCTTCCAGAAGCGTTAAACTTTTGGCTTCAGGAGGTCTGGCAGCTTGCCTTCCTGACTTTTGCCTTTTATCTGTCTCTTGCATCTTTTCTCTCTTCCCCTTTTCATTTAACGTCAGCATTTTTTGGCTTGTGTACTTCATTATTTCATAGGTTTGTTTAGGTTGGAGTGGGTTGTGGGTGTGCTTTCTGCACTGATATCACTCCATTGAGCTTGACTTTTTCACAGAAGAGATCAGTCCTCTGGTTAAAGGCTCTTTTTTTCTTTTCACTCTGCAGGTTTGGCTCTTGGGAAATGCTATCAGAGACTCAAGTCACAGAACCCAAAGCGCCAACTGTGTAGCCTGATTCATGAGAAACCTCGATGATGTTTCATTTTCAAGCACAGCAGTCACATTCAGCTAACGGTGGGCCACACCATTCCCTGCACCCACTGAGACAACCGTCGGATGATGAGGCAAAACAAAGTATCAGTGATTGTGTATATGAACTTTGAACTTCAACTGAGCAACAAGGTTTTGAGAAATTACTGCCAAAAGGTGTGTGAAACTTTACAGGACATCTTTAAATTGACCCTTTACTTTGTCAACTGACTGTAGATACCATATTTGACAAGCTTTGACTCATTTAGAACAGTGTCTTGATTAGATCATTTAGAGAAAATTAAGTAAACTACCGCCACTTTTGCATGTGGTATATCAGCACAAAAACCTGCATCTTATGCACCACTGATAATGTAGTTTAATCAGGCGAATTATGCCTGAATAGTGCTATACTTTTCTTTTCAGCGTAAACACTCCTCTCCTTTCTATGAAAGCCCTTTTCCACCTCAACGTAAAAACCTAAAAAATGTAATGCTGCATTCATGCGATGTCGTAATTACCGTAAATAAAGCTCTGTATGCTTTCAAATCGTTCTTGCGGTACTTTGATGTCATACCCTGATCGGTCTGCACCACGCCACTTCAAGTCGAACACACCTTAAATCTGCAGTGGTCAGGAGGTACAGCGACCACGTGGTACAAGTCGTAGCTCTCAGAAAGGTTTACACATTGTAAGTACGAGTTCTACAAGCATGTGAAGGCTTTTTACAGTTCAGAATCATTACGGTAATTACAACATGGAGCGAACGCACCTTAATTGTGACTTGATATTTCAGAATGTGACTTTATATCTCACACATTGTGAAAAATACATTTACATTGTGAGTCATAATATAACTGTCGCAATGGGACATTATATCTCACAATGTGACTATATCTCAAATGCAACTTTACATCTCGCGATGTGTCTTTTTAAACTTGAAAGTGCTGATTTGTTTCTAATAGTTGTGATTTAATTTCTCATTATGTCCCATCCTATTTTACACTTTATCTCACAATTACCTTATTTATTTTTTACTTTGAGGTGGAAAAAGGCCTATATATCTTTCTATGTATGTATGTATATTTTTCATGCTGTAAATGGCACATTATTCAAAAAACTCAATATTTGTCTAGTGCAATCATAACAGATTATCTGAGCCAGTTTGTATCGTTACCTGATATGCATGATACCCTTTGTGAATCAGGTACTAAAACTACACAAACTATACTGTATTACATCAGCTGACTCATTTCATTTGGCTTCATAGCTTCTCAGAGGCTATTGTCTATAGTCTGTGGCTGCACTAGTCACAGCAAGCTCATCTTACTGTATGGTTGGAACCAGTTGATCTAGTGAGACCTTCTTACTGCTCTTGCTTTCAGAGAGAGAGGGAGAAATTAAACACTCCCACATGGCCAGAAGAGAACTGTGATGGAGCCCAGATGTGTATGTATGAGAAGAGCCAGCATTAGCTGCTTTGGGCCAGATTGTATGTAATTTTGTTGTCCAACACTGATGTTTTGGACCGATAGTGGTTACCTGATTCAAATGAGTCTGATTGCTGGCCGTTGATCCTATGGATTCTGAACAAATACAACCATTATGGATGAAGGTCAAGGACTAAGAGTCATTTGATTTTATCCCAAGAGCATTTGCAGAGAAGTACAGTAATGTTCATACACACAGCACTAGCAAAGCAACAGCACTGAGAGCAACTTATGTAATAGCCGTTGGATGGAGCCAGAAATACTGTTCCAGGGACCATCATCATCTTGCATATCTTGGTTAATGTTACCCTTCCGTGTGCTCAATATCCCTCTCTGTGTTTCCCCTCCATTTTAAGACTGTGAGGACGCTGGTGTTCCCTTTCCAAGAAATGCTGTGGCCAACCCTCCAGCCTGCTTTAATGTCATAATGACTGTAGCAAATCACAACCAGAAGATAGAGGCGCTCTGCCATTTGCCTGGTTCTTCTATGAATGACTGTGCTCACACACAATTGGCTGTACGTTCAAATAAAGGTTCTTCAATGGTTTTTGCAGGTTATTCAGGGTGAGGCCGAGAGCCGTGAGAAAGGAGCAACTCCTCTGCTCCCTCTTGGACGGCAGCCACCCCTCCTCGACCCAGGAGCACAGCTGCGAGCTCTCCATCCCACTGGGTCTTCCATTGCTTCAGCACCGCCGCCTCGCGCAGCTCCTTCGTTCTGCAAAAGCCGTTAAACGTCCCCTCCGTGACCGTCAAATATGAGATAATGATATTGAGCGAATGCTCTCCACACATAGTATACATTCATCAAATACTTTCGCTTCAAATCCACTAAATCCTAGCATCAGCCCATTTAAAAATACTGGTTCGTTAGCAGAAACCAAAACCGCACTTCCCTTTGTCGGCCTCTAAGTCCACAGAAGAACGCAAATCGAATCATCTGAGATAAATGACGGTGAGTGTATGAGCCGGCTTTCAATTGCTGAGCTGCAAGTTTTTATCATGTTTTGTCCATCGTTACAGGGGCAATGACAGGATTTCTTCAGTAGCAAGTAAACACAACAGTGTTCCTTTTGCTGCTGTGAAACTGACAGAAACATACATTTTACTATGTCTTGTTGTCCAAAGAGGTGCACTTAAGAGGTTTTGGCTGTCACCGCTCCTGCCCGACCACCTCTGCACCGTGATCCCTCTCAGCGGCGAGGGCTCTCTGACAACATGTCTCTCCTTCAGCCCAGGTTTCGGCACCAGTGTAAAAATATTCAGAGTGAGGAAGGGGGTGGGAACCGGCAAACGTTCAAAGTAGCTTTAACTCCAAACACAAGGCGAAAGTAAAGCAGCAGCCCCTCACGGACGACTAATACACAAACGTAAAGTCCAGGCCTGGTCCTCTCTCGTCCTTCACTCGTCCTTCACTCGTCCTTCACGCCCCCCCCCCCCCCCTCCCCCACCCCCCCCTTTATGCTCCCGGAGCTCTTTTGTGAGATATGTGGCGCTCATTAGTAATCACATCACCAGCCTTGCTTTGCTTGCCACAATGTAAAATTCAAAGACACGTTTTTGTCATGTAGTTTGACATGTTTTTTATGTTAGCAAAGACAGGTTAAAAGAGAAAATAACACTTATTTTGTAATTATAGCTGTGATTAAGATGTGTCATGTACATCGTTTGCTTAAATCTGCCCCTCAAGTCTCTCTGTGTAATCTTTGACTCTTGTTTTTTTTTAAACAATTGATTAGATGATATGGTCGGATGCTTCAGCTAGCCTGGGCCTGTTTGTTTATCAAATGAAGAACAGGTTTTCCCACCTCTATGGTGACTTTCAAAGGGGACAGTACCTGTTACGCACAACTGCTGTGCCAGTGCGTTTTAATGCAGCAGATGAAAGATCAAAACAACAAATGAATGAGTTTAAATCAATACTGTACTAATATACAAACAGGTAGACTCTTTGATAGATGACAGACCTGTGCTCTGTGCTGTTAAACTGAAATCAAAATGTAAGTTTTTTAGCTTTTAGTATGAATATGATGAAGTTTATTTAACTAAATTCGGGAGGCGCACGTTCAGGTAAATCAACCAATCAGTACGAGAGGAAGCCGGTATATAAAGCCGTCTCTCACCTCTATCCCGCGACAAGTTTCACAGCATCCCTCCACCACCCCATCACCTCACTCTTGGCTGGTTTCTATCCCAGTTAAGGAGGGGGAGTACTCTGGGTTCGGGCCAAATTCCGAGCTCGGAGCCCTCCCCCGGACAGCACGCCAAATACGCATAAATTACTATACAAATTACTTTATTTTGATTTCATGTACGTGTAAACTCGTGAATTAGTCTTAATGTTATGAATAAGCTGGTGTGTTCCAAAACAATGACAAAATTTGCATTCAGTAGATATAAGCATTCAAAACTTACAGTTTCTCACTTCCACTAAAATGGATCACGGATTTTCATGACATCACATCACACTTCAGCTTCTCATCAAATCTTCTGTCCAATCAAATGCTCTCTAGAATCTGAAGTTCCGCCCCCTCCTACACTATCAACAGACACTGAAGCTGTGTGTCAAACAAATCAGTCATTTGTTCAAACATTTACTAGTTTCTACATGGTGAATGCACTATATAGAGAATAGGGAACGATTTAGAAAATGTAAATATGCATTCCATAGACGAGAATAAAGTCCGTTTTCGCATTAGTATAACGTGAACCGATGCAGCGTGAGTACAGTCTGGCCCAGGGACATGAGAGCACAGAGCGGATCATATCCGTAAGTCGGTTCAGATCACGAAAGGTATCGGACCCATTTAAATTCTGCACAGAATGATATTTTAAAGTGATATAGAAGAGATTAGGAGGATAAACGGTTAGATATTAAAAGGAAACAGAGGTTTTACTGAGTTTAACAGCTCTGGCCGAGCTGTGATATAAACGAAACGCTACTGGCTATTTTAAAAAAGGAGAGGGGCTGTTTGATGTATCGCCCTGTCTTCCCAGTTGAAATTACGTCAACACATTGAATAATGCTGCGTGTTCCAAGACACTTCAGCAGGCCTTTAAATCCTGTGCTGATGGCTATACATTAAAATTATGAAAACTATGAATTTCCAGTGAGCTAGAATCTAACTTTCTCTAGTGAACTTCACTGACATTTTTGATAAATTATAAATAATGTCAAATGTGTATTTGGAGTGTATAATTTCTGCTCCAAAGGAGCAGCACCAATAAAATCCAGCTCGACTGGGATGGACATAATGGTGTGACAATGGAAGATGAGCGAGTGTTTAAAAAAAAAACAAAAAATTCCAGTTCTGTTTGGTGCTGCTGGTGGAGAAAAAATTATACAGTTTAAGGATATTAGAGAGAACCATTTGCAGATGGAAGAGGTTCTTGTGATTTATATCTGCTTTGGCTTAACAAAAATACAGAGCAGACTAGGGAACTAAATATTGAGTAGCCAATCATTTTAAGATATTTAAACTTCAAAGATTTGGCCATAAATGAAGTGCAGGATGAGTCTCACATACAGAGACCATAGAGCTGTTTTGCAGCACAAAGATGTTCCAGATGAGTTTTCCCTTTTTTCTCAGGTTTTGCGGAGTTGTTCTTTAACCTCAATCAGGAAGTTTTAGAGTGAGATTTAGAATAATTTTTTCTTCATGTGCCATCATCAAATCTGAAATTAATTGTAGAGATCATCCAACAGAGCTTCCTTTAAAACCATAAAGATACTATTTCAATACTCCACTACACAAGACTACCTTTGGCCAACACAGTGCAACTAGTTAAGAATAATAAATTTGACTAAATATAACTTGATCTGAAGAAAACTTGAGTGCTGCTAGCCCATGCAAAAAATATTTTTATTTATAATTGTATGTCTGATATCTTGAAGATGTATAGAATAGCACACAACTAGCTGCCTCAGAGTAATTTACGCCTCAGAGTAAAAAATAGAAACTTTATATTTCACATTGTGAATTAATATCTCACAAGTGGACTGTTCTTTTTTGAGGCAGAAACAGTATATATGATAATATGATATTCTGGTCCCTCGATGGCTGGGTTAATGAGATTTATTTGCCCATTTTATGATCTGCTGTGTGAAAATTGTATATCTGATATTCTGAAGATGTATATAACAGCACACAACTATCTGTGGTATCTGTGAGGTATTGATCATGTGCATAGCTCAAATGGTGCAGTATGAGTTATGTGCCGAAATGTAATATGTAATATGTATTAGGGCCATTCACAAAGAATGAAGTGGAATGATTTAAAAGTTGGACTTCTTTTAACTTGAACGCTGTGTTTTTAGAACGCTGTGTTATGCACAAGATGCTGCAAAAGAAGCAAAACGTAAGGGCAGTGGTCAAACACGTCCGTCTAGCGTGTTTACATAAAAAACAATGGAAAAGTAGTGCAGTGGAATGGAAAACTTGTTCTCTAAACCCCTACCTCTAAGTATGAGCTAAAGTACTAGAAACACTGCCTTCGCAAATTCTTCTGAATATTAATTAGCAGTTGTCACCTCTCATTATTGGTGCACAGAGTACATTATGACAGTCCTCTGAAAATTTGATTGAAAGTGAGCATGTCTGTCTAAACCTGTGAGTGCCATAACACTCCCTAAAATGCACTAAAGCTTGTTCCGTGAGTCTCCTGTTCAATGATGTGAAGTCAAAGAAGGAAACCGATTACGGAAGTTTTCCCTGTCTCTTTTCTTGCAAAGTCTGTTCGTTTGTTTTCTGCTGCACAGTAATGCTCAAACATTAGATCTGATAAGAGTGAAAAAAGTCCCTGTACTGATAACAGATGTTTAATTGTCTGGCCACATATCAGAATTGAGTAATACTCCGGTTTGGTGCAGAAAACCCAGTAGTGAGTGAGCAAGGGAGTAATGCAAGAATTGTAACATTTGCTAGACAAAAAGGAGACCTCAGGAGACCTTTCTGTGTGCTAAGAGTGCAATGTGCTGCAAGTGCAATATATGTCATTTCATCAGCTCGGTGCGTGTTGTGACATGAATGAGATTAAGCTCATAAAACTGGTTGACTCAGATTTGCACTTGCGCCCTGCCAGCAGACTGTCTTATCATCTCTGTTTCTGAAGGATTTGCTTTGCCTCTTCTTTGTTCTATTCTGAAGATGAAAAGATTGAGGTAAGAAAGCGACAGGAGACAAGAAAATTTATGCAGATGACTGGACAGAGGAGAGAGAATGGACACTTGGCAGTGCAGAGAAATCTGAGAGCTCATCAATCACTCTGTAACGTTATGTAATCGAGCTCTGCTGGAGAGGGTGGAGACCAAAACGAACAGCTGCGGCCGATCTGAGCACGCTAAGCAAGAGTATGCGGCTCTGTGGGAAAGCGAAGAAATGTGGGAGTGGGGTGGAAAGCAGTTACACCGCATTTATCCTGCAGCTAACATCATGATCAGCATAGTCAGGATGATTATTATATTGTAATAAACTCTGTACACTGTCTGCAAAGATCTGGAGTGCACAAAGTCGACAAATGCTCGCCATGTGCTTTTATCTTGGTGACAGTGTGAAAACGGTGAATTCATGCATAATGCATGCACTAAATACACATTCAGTTTTAAAAGATAGCCAGTAATGTGGTGGTGTTTTGTTGTAGTGGTTAAAATGCAGAGCCTGTAACTGGAACATTCCAGGGTTGGGTTCTGGAAAAAAAAATCCCATTCATTTTCTTTATAGAGAAATCGATTTAAAACGAATATATACAGGCCCTTTGAGACAGACGTACCATAAAGGATTAGTTCACTTTCAAATAAAATTTTCCTGATAATTTACTCACCCCCATGTCATTCAAGATGTCCATGTCCTTCTTTCTTCAGTCGAAAAGAAATTAAGGTTTTTGATGAAAACATTCCTGAATTATTCTCCTTATAGTGGACTTCAATGGACCGCACTTTCATATTTTTCAAAAAGCTAACGCTGTATGTCCTACGCCTTCCCTATTCAACTTATGGAATGAACACAGCACCAGTTCCATTTTTTCCGTAAGTAGAATAGGGAAGGCGTAGGACATACATACTCGTAAGCTTTTTGAAGAATACGTAAGTGCGGTTTTGGCAGAACCACTTGGAAGGCGATCATTTGTTTATATAAAGCATTTACATTTTTTTCCGAAAATGACAGATCGTTTCGCTAGATAAGACCCTTATTCCTCGTCTGGTATCATTTAAAGCCCTTTGAAGCTGCACTGAAACTGTAATTTTGAACTTCAACTGTGGAGTCCATTGAAGTCCACTATAAGGAGAATAATCCTGGAATGTTTTCATCAAAAACCTTAATTTCTTTTCGACTGAAGAAAGAAGGACATGAACATCTTGGATGACATGGGGGTGAGTAAATTATCAGTAAAAGTTTATTTGAAAGTGAACTAATCCTATAAGCTTGGAGGTTATTTAATCAATGTTATACTTCTGTTGAAGCCATCAAAGTGATTTTAATGTCATTTAAAAAAAATCATATTTAATAGCCAATTTTTTAGGTGAAGAACTACACTACCCATGAATCCTAAAGAGAAAGCAACCTCAAACTCCCATGGAGCATTGCAAATGACATAATCAAGTCAGTCTCCCTACATTCTCAACTCTCTTATTTGTATATACAAATTCAATAAATTCAAAAGTTTGAGGCTGATAAGATTTTCTAAAATGTTTTTGAAAGAAGCATATGTTCAGCTTCTTTCAGGCTGCATTTATTTGAACAAAAATAGAGTAAAAACAATAATAAATATATGGGACCTTCAAAATCTCACCCCCCATTCACTACCATTATAAAAGCTTGGAAGAGCCAGGGTATTTTTAAATATATCTCAGATTGTGTTCGTCTGAAAAAAGAGTCATATTCACCTAGGATGGCTTTAGGGTGAGTAAATCATGTCATAATTTTCATTTTTGGGCAAACTATCCCTTTAACCTCAGGTTTCTCTAAGGGAATTGTCCCTATAATAAAATCATGCAATCATTCTATTACAACATCTCGCAGGCTTGTTCATTTGGTAATAAATAGAGATCATATTCTATTCTAAGACAAAATCTGCTCATCACGAATGCACTGATTTCTTCTTGGCAGGCTGTTTGACAGCTACTACATTGAGACTTGTGTGCCAAACTTATCCTTCATTCAGCATGTGCCATGGCAGGGATTCTTCTCTCTTGGATCAAACCACATTTTGATGCATGTTAGGACACAGAAACATGAGACATCACATTTGTTAAGGGTATAACAGTCTCATTGCTCAATTAGGAACCGTGCTGATGCCGCCCAAAATAAATGAGTAAATTTATAAGCAAGTGTGTGTTGAAGGTTTGCGAGTCATCTTCTGGAGCTCTAAGTAGAAAAGCTGCCAGCCACGTTCCTGACCTTCACATCCAGAACATGACCTCAGAGGCCTGGAATCAGAGCCATATGATCACCACACTCTGAACGCAGAGTCGAGAGGTCATCTGAGAACCTGTTATTAGCTCTGAGCTAAGGGTGATGGAAACATGTAGTGTTCGCAGTCACGGTGTGGCTTTAGTAAATAATCAAATTCACTTTTGATATTTCTTACAATATAAGCACCGGGACTGTTTCTCTCTGCAAGAAAAGTTTCAAGGATTTTACAATATCCCAGCGCAGGTGCTGCTAAGCTCTTTGGAATGTGTTGACACTAATCCCATTTCAGTTTAAGCTATTAAACCATCTAATAAGTTTTGATTTATCTGTTCCCCGCTAAGACCTTGTTAACATGTGCGAAGCTACTGCATTTCAGGAAAGGTTAGGGGTTATGTGTTTCCTGGAACTCTAGTCGATTCCCTCTTTTGGAGTCTCTTCATGTTAGTGAAGTACACTAGATTAAACATATGTACTTATGGGTTTACTAAAGACTTCACTGCCTTGTAATTTTTGTGGAAACCGGCCCTGTTTACTTGTTACTGTGATTTCTTTTGATGTGACAGTTTTATGGGGTATGTTTGAGGTGATTTGCTCAGAGGAAGCAATTAGCCATCTTTTCCTTCTTTAGAAGTGGGAAGACGCCACTTGTCAACATTTGAATTAATGACTTTGATGGGCATTTATGGGTTTGAAATGGTATAGCATGTACAGTATGTCTGCAATATGTTTCCTTTTGAATTGTCGCTAAGTAAGGTTGCATTATACAGGGCGTCAGGTTGTCAAACAAACTGATTGATACAGGATCAGTGCTCTTTTCCCAGCATAACATTCCTTCATTTTTGCTCCTTCTCTTTTGCTTTGAAGTTTGAGATGAAGAGGAGAACAGCTGGGACGTCTGAAGCCAAAGGAAGAGTGTGGGAGGTAGTGTAAAGTGAAAGTTAAGCATTGTGGGTAAGTGTTTGTGTGTGTGTGACAGGTGTCCACTGTGTCTCGTTGGAAAGGGACAGCAGCTATATTTAGCACCTCTGACAAGTTTCCACCACTCCTGTCAGGCAACTGCATACCAATAATTACAGCGTATATGTGTGTGTGTTTCTGTTTTAGTGTGTTTTATTCTGGTATTTCACGTCAGAGGTCCATAAGAGGCATTGTGGGAGTTCTTGTTATGTGTGTAATTCATCCACCGACACATTGTTTTGCTCTTTTTCTTGATTAACATGCAAACCCTACAATTCAACAGTTCTTTTAAATACTAAAACACAGTTTCTCCTCAATAACCTTCATGTGGCTTATTTCCATTTAGCCACAGAGGCACATGTTCTGCTGTACTTTACTTCCACCTAGTGGACCACTGTAACATCACACAGGAAGCAGAAACATATTACATATATGTACATTATCAGATATTTAGAGAATGTTTGTAGTAGTGACTACTACCATACTATACTTACTATTCCTGTAGTATATACTGTAGTATGTATGCAAGGCTCTGTATGCACGTTTACTGTATTGCACAGAATATACGCACTACAACATTTACTAAACTATTAAAAATAATTTTGTTAATTGAAATAAAATATAAATATCAGATGAAACACACTTAAAAAAAACTTACTAAAGTTACTAAAACTGAAATAAAGATAAGCAGAAATAATAAAACTTAAAAATTACAAAAAAACAAAACAAAATTACTAGAACTTAAAAATAATAAATATTTTTTTGAAAAAAAAAAAAAAAAACACTTATAGTATATAAAAATAACATGTTTCCCACAATGCAATGTGTTTGACTTGACGTTCCATTTCCAATGTGATAAAAGAACCTAAAGTAATTTTTGACTCTTTTTTTGTCTTATTTGATCTGACTTCCAAAAATAAAGATATTTTACATAAATATGAACAGGCAAAATACCCATTTCATTTCCGAGAACTTAACCTCACACACGTAATGAGATTAAGTCATGTGACCATATAGCGTACTATTCATTGAAACTTTCATTATACTGTTTTACTTACTGTTTTTGAAGTGTATACTGTGCAGTATTCAGTGAGCTAGTATTCCATTCCAAACACAGTCTATGATCCTTAATCAATGTGTTGATTCTGTGACAGTCTGGCTTCTTCATCTTGTTCCTGTAACAATAAATAACAAAATTTGGAGACAACAGTATAAATGAGCATGACATTGCATAATATTGTTATGAAATATATAAACAAAAACTGAAAATATGCTTATGTAACAGCCCTTAGAGATGATGTTTGAAACCAACAGAATTACTGCCGTGTAAATTCATTGTAAAGTGACCCAGTCAGTCAACGTCATATGCTGTGCTCTAACACTATTTGCATAGTTACGGCACCAAATTAGGCATAAAAGCCTTTTTCAAAACCTGTGCCTGCAAACACTGCCATTTCAAATTTGGTGGCAGTGAAGTGACTGTGATATGTGTATGGAAACTGTTTAACTGGATGTTCTTTGAAGGGAGAGGAGCAGTGGGTTTCCCTGTCAACACCATCTTCTCAGTGGCAGATGAGGTCAGACAGGAGGGGGTGTTCTAAACTGCCAGCAGGATGAAATTTAAGACACTCTCTCTGAGGCCCCCCCATCTGTGACTCCTCCAATCCGACTTCATGTTGTTATTCTCGGTGCCCTTTAAGATTTATGCTAGTCACTTGTGACTTTCCTTCGCTTTGTGACATTGTGATAGGTAAGACGTATATATATATATGTTAGATCTGCATGGACAAATCGGTGCTGTACTTACACCGTAGCTGAATTTGGGATTGGTTTGTGTTATCAGCTTCCCATATAACGGACCATTCATACATTCAATTATAAGTTGTCTGCCTGGTGTGCAGCTTTTCATGACCTTTGGAAGTTAGATGCATGCGTGGACACCTGCAATGTGGACAAATGCAAGGTAGAGAAGTCAAATTATTACATACTCAGTTCTAGAAGCAGACAGCATGTTTACTCACTCATCCCATTATTAAAATTAAGTTGCAGTACAAATTAAATATAGTAAATATCGATAAAATCAATTGTATGAATACAAATGTTACAAACGAAATTTATAACTAACAACATCACCTAAAGTTAGGCCTGGTTTGAGGGTTTGAATCGGGTGCTGACGTTGTTTCGTTTTTGAATGAATCTTATAAGTGAACAAAGCATTCTGGTTCGAACGAATCATTCATGTTTTTCGTTCACTGAAGCAAGTGAACGATTTCCTCCGTGAGAACGAAGCTCGTTCGTGAATAACTGTGAATATAGTTCAGTGTTAATATGTATATGCCTATAATTAATATTTTATTATGTTATTTTATTCAATTAAAGTCTGCGAGTCAGCGTCATTCAAAACAAGGAGAGAATAAGAGTGCGGAAGAATTATGAATAAACATGGCTATAGGCCTACATAAACATTTAGTTAGTACATATTGAAACAACATAAAACTAATAAATATATTTTAAAAATGTAGGGAAATGTTTGAGGCTTAAACATGTGTCGTTATGAATTTGAACGACACTGTGTTAAAAGAATCGGTTAAAAGAATGATTCGAATCACTCACCCATTATACACAAAATACTCAAGCTTGTCACGACCTTACTGGCGTAAATTAACTGAATGTAAATTCAGTAAATATCACTGAATGAACTGATGAATACATCTAAATACATTTTTTTTTTTATTGAAAAAGACTCGAGTCACTGAATAAAAAATCCCAAACACTAGCTACTGACTACAGAAGCACACATGCGTAGATTAAAACCGCTTTAAAATGAGTCGAAGTTTCATAGACTTGAAAGAAAGCAACTCAAACTATTTTCTAAACATATTAAAACCTTAAGCCCATACCTGCTATGTTAGTTTATTATTTTGAAAAAATACTACATTCTGGTATACATTCATGGATGGGATACATCCTGGTTCTTTCTTTGTCGAAATCGAATCGCTATATTATAAGTACTGTACAAATAACGAATCCACTCATGAATATTAATTCCATCATGCAGACGTTAGGCGCGTCACATCACGTGACTAATACATATTCATGAGCCAAGCTTTCTCCGTAGTACTATTGGTGATTTCGATTTCTATCGAGGAAGTTAAACATTTCGAGTAGTGATTCAACGCGCTTAAGCATTTACATTGATTAATATCATTATCGATAGCGAAGATTCATATAATGTGATGAACATAAACACAAAAGAAGGGCTAATTTGAAACGGTAGGCTGTTCTTTATGTGACTTTCTATTGCTGATGTGGAGCACAACCCATCAACCGTGTGTAACCTATCATTGTTTATCGTATCTGTCATTGTCAGTATCATGAGTCGATAACATTTAGCTTCGATCCATATACGTGTGAGATACATTTATTTGTTAGAGGAACGGTTGTTGTGAGATTTGAGGCACGCGTCACAGATATATCTGTGGGAATGTGCGACTTGATATTGCTATGGCAACGTGTCATCAGTGCTTATGGACCAAAACATGAACATCATGGGTGTGATTAAAGATGGAAGTGATACAGAGCTTTGTAGATCATTATAGTGGTAACAAGTTGTGTTTAAAAGTAGCCTGAAAGAGATTACTTACAAAATTTTGATTAACATAATAGCATAAATACACGTTAATCAGATTGTACAGTGGGGTCCAAAAGTATGAGGCCACATTGAAATTCTGGGATTGGAAATGTAAATTAAATAGAAATGTTTAGGATTTAGATAAAATGAAAACAAATTAAACCTAGTTGGGCAAAGATCTAAACATTTATTTAATATTAGTATATTTATATATTATATACAATTATATTTTAGCAACATATTTTATATGTCACATTCAGTTTTATTGAATGTTTTTCTTTACAAAAATAATGCTACAAATAATTTATTAGAATGACATTCTGTAATCAGAATTAACAACAAAACTGTACAATACATCACCAAATATTTAAATTTGTTCAGGTTTTCACATTTAAAAATATTTGTTGACATTGTTACATTATCATGTAATGAATACATTTGTGTTAAATTAGAAAAAAATAATGTAAAAAATAAGCATTTTGACTTATGAATCCCAACTGTATGTTGTGGCCTAAATTAATTTTTTATTCTACCTGAATCAGGTCTTTCACTGTGATTGACTTCCTGTTTCTCAGAGGGAGCGGACCGGAGACTCCACCATGGCAGGGGACGAAGTTCGACAGAGGAAAGGAGGTGGACGCAAGAAGTCCAAAAAGGGGAAAGGGAAGGGGCAGGGTGGTTTGGATCGGGCTGGCAGTCTAGATGGGCCGAATGACCTGCTGTTGCCTCCTCCCACCATACCACCTAAAAAGCCTGTGGAGGAGAGGACCAAAACGGCCCAGGCTAAGATAGAGGAGGAGTCGGCCATTTCTATCTGCCTGCAGGTGCTGTTCCCCTACCTGCTGGCCGGGATGGGGATGGTGATGGCAGGTATGGTGCTGGACAGTGTGCAGGTAAGAGACTTTTGAAGAACTTTCTGCAACTTTACATAACGTTTTATCTCCTGACATGACTTTCCAACAGTTTGAGGTTGATGCTGTAGCAGCTAATGTGCCCACTTTAATTATCCAGCATGTGAAGTGCTGATATTTATGGTCCTCACTTACAGGAAGCAGAGTGTGAGGGAAATTAATGTGGTCATTAAAATTCATTCGGAAGGAGAGGGACTGGAAAAACACTCCAATCGTGAAGTGTTAAAGCAATAGTTCACCCAAAAATGATGTCATTTGTAAGTCATTACAAACCTGCTCATTTTGAGGAACACAAATTGATATGTTTAACAAAATGGACAAAAAGGACAAAAAGACGTAATACAATTAGCATAAAATTGGCAACTTGTGTGCTATGTCTCTTTTTGAAGCTGCAAATCTCCAGTCCTTAAAAAATTGAATGTACCAAACATTTCTTGAATGAAATATGCATTTCATGATACAGACAGATCCTATCATCCATGAAATTAGGTGTCTCTCAAAAGAGATATAAATCTCAGAGGAAAAAATTGCGAGATTTAAACTCAAAATTCCAAGAAAAAAGTCAGAATTGCGAGATATAATCTCAGAATTCTGAGACAAAAAGTCAATAATTGCGAGATGTAATTCAGAATTCAGAGAAAAAAAGTCTGAATTGCGAGATTTAAACTCACAATTCTGAGGAAGCAAGTCAAAATTGTGTTATAAACTCGCAATTCTGAAAAAGAAAGTCTGAATTGAACAGAAATCTTGCAATTCATGCCGTGTTTACACTAGTGCGTTTTTGTTTTAAAATGGCATTTTAAAAGGAAAACGATCCTCGTCTACACTGGTGTTTCCACAGCGTTTCAGAAACGATCTCCGTCTATACTACACGACTGAAAACGCATGTCACATGCACACTGGGCATGCGTGTGCAGTTGCCTCTTGCGCATGTAGGTAGCTTAAAAAATGCAGTTTAACTGCACAATGGCTGCTAAAAATGACAACAAAGCCAGCAAAGATTGCAGTTCAGTCTCCATGTTATTGTTTTGGTCAGTTTATACTGAGGCCCTGTTTACATTAGTGCGTTTTAAAACGAAAACAATAACTTTTGCTACGGTTACAGGAACCTTGAAAACGGAGACTTTCGAAAACGCTGCAGACCCTGTTTTAGTTTGAAAACACCGGGGTTGCGTTTCAGTATAAACAAACCAAAACTGAGACTTTTGAAAACAATGGCGTGGCTGCCCACGTTTGCTCTGCGTATCCTTGATGACCGTGTAAACAACAGAGACTGAACTGCAATCTTTGCTGGCTTTGTTGTCATTCTTAGCAGCCATTTTGCAGTTAAACTCTGCATTTTTTTAATACTGCAGCTGCCTACATGCGCAAGAGGCAACTGTTTACACTTGTACGCGCATGCCCAGTGTGCATGAACGGTCATGTGACATGTGTTTTCGGTCGTGTAGTATAGACGGAGATCGTTTCTGAAACGCTGTGGAAACGCCAGTGTAGACGAGGATCATTTTCATTTTAAAACGCCGTTTTAAAACGAAAACGCACTAGTGTAAACGGGGCCTCAGACTTTTTTCTCTCAGTTCTAAATTACATCTCACAATTATTGACTTTTTGTCTCGGAATTCTGAGGTTATATCTCACAATTCTGACTTTTTTTCTTGGAATTTTGAGTTTAAATCTCGCAATTTGGACTTTTTTCCATTTGAATTGAGCGGTTTAGTTCAAATTTTCTGAAGAGACACGATCGCTTTATATGATGAACATACTGATGAACAGAAGCTCAACCGTACTTGCTTGACATGTGAGAACAAACCTCTTGCGAAAGCTCAAACGTGCTCCGCAACTCAAGAATGAACCTCACTGGTTCTCGCATGTCAAGCGAACATGGGATTTTCGTTAAATAATACATTAAATTTCATATCATATACCCCCAGAACACATGGAATATACGACACGCGTTGCATGGGACCATTCTATGATACTTTTCCATCTTTTTTAAAAAGCTTGATGCTGGTCACTATGCTCTGCCATTATATGGATGAGCACGAGCGGGACATTTTTTTTTAAATTCTCGTTTAGCATTAGAACAACACCAGAGTGAGTAATTTATGACTTAATTTTCATTTTAGGGTGAACTATCCCTTTAACTCAAAATTGAGAGATGTAAACTTGGATTTGCAAGAAATAAAGTCAGAATTGTTCGATTAAAAAGTCCTAGTTACCTTTTTTGTTTTTTTATTTCATGGCAGAAACAGGCTTCCACGTGACAGTGAGTAAATATTGACAAAAACGATTATTTTAAAGAACGCCTGCCTGCCTAAAAATCCTTGTCATAGAACCGGTTGTCATTTAATAGTCTTAAGAGATGCTGTGTCTTGATGGTGTTTAATGAATGCGTTCAGAGGTGCGTGTGTGTGATGTGGGTCTGGATTTGCTACGTCACTGTGCCGTGCTCACGACCGAGCTGGGGTTGTTTTTAGCTGAATCATGCCCCTCTTCCCAACGTGTCCTCTACGCACTGGCAAGCGGTAGAGTGGTGAGTAATCGAACAACGCCGCTTTTACAACCCCATGGGTTCTCAATCTGTCTCTTTGTCTCTCATACACACACTTGTTCTTTCTCGATCTGTCTCTTGCTCTCCTCCTTCGTCTTTCCCCCCTCTCGTCCTTCTGCCAAGCACTCAGCCCATTCATAGCTGATAAGACAGGTTCAGATATACGTCAGAGGAGACATTAGCAGAGAGCAGGACAGGGGGACAGACGCATGACTCTGAGCAGATGAAAAAGGTTGATAGGAAGTAATAAGGGTCAGACTAGTGACTGTTAAAGGGCCTGATGCACCGGTGAGGAGGGGGTGAAGAGGACTGCCCACAGGAACGAGTGGAAAAAAGCCTCAACATGTGTTTCTGTCACGTTCTGGACCTGTTATTCCAGGCCTGGTGACGGAGAGGTTTTTAAATCGGCGTCGAGCCGGGCAGGACTGTTTGTCTTGTGAGTCACGACTCCTGTGGCGGAGATAAGATGCGCTTTGGAGATTGTAGCGTTTGTGTACATGGACGTTCCAGCGACCTGCGAGTGAAAAAAGTGGCAGCTTGGGAATTATTCTAAGAGTCCTCAAAGGACAACTTGATACTTCATCTCATCAGGCATATGATGAGTGGATTAAAAGTGGATTTTGATGCTCAGAGAACCAACTAAGGAGAAGGAGATATGCTCAGACTTTTGAATGTGAAAGTTCCTGTTGGATTTTGTTGGAAACCCATGTGGCATTGATAGATGAACAAATGACATCTTCAAGAAGAACTGAAATATACTGTGTGCATCAGCCAACTTTTTGGGCCTTTGCTATCGTGGGACAATCTGAAGATACTAAATTGCCGCATCTTTTAATCTTAAGAACATCCTGTCTTTCTGAATCAGCATATTATTTTTCTTTTTCCTAACCTAGATCATATTTGTCTTGAGCTTCTAATTTTGTTTTGAGACGTTTATGAAAGGAACATTCAGCTATCTAGGAGGGTGTTAAGAGCTTCCAGGAACCCTCGTCAAACCTTCCAGTCACGTTGGGGAATGGGGTAACAGAGATGGTGGTCACTCAGTTAGAGCTGGAGCTCTGTTATCAGGGGAAGAAGCTCAGAGGTTTCACCTGCAAGCTCACTCGTTCGGCTCATGGCTTCCTGCCGGAGAGCTCATACCTCATCGCTGCGCAGGTCTTGCTGCCGTATCTGCTGGGCGGCCTGGGGATGGTGGCGGCCGGTATCGTCATGGACATTGTCCAAGTATGAGCAATTTAATCTAGATTTGGTGTATTTCTTGGTTGTATGTGTTATTGAAATTACATATTTACAAACTGTAAGTAATGCTGTTTTCCAAAAGTATTGATAACCATTGGCGATACCATTCAGTGGTGGGGTCAGATGGTAATACCATTGTACTTTGATATATCGCATCCTTATAAAAAAAAATACCCTTTTTTTGGACATGTACCATGGTAGTGCCATGATTTTGCCTTGGAGTACCATTTAAATACCATGGAAGTCCTACAGTAGTTTTACAAAGGCATGATATTACCATATTCATATACACCATCTTCATGTTACTTCAATAAAACCATGATATACATGTCTAAAGAACATATTGCCATTGTAGCATGTCCCAAAAATCATGATAATACCATGGTACTATTGTACTTTTTTGGTGTTTTCTTTGTTACTAACATATAGATATTGACGTTTAAAGAAATAAGCTACGTTAATAAAAATATTAAGAGTAATAAGAGGTAAAATCACTGTGATGGATGGCTTTGAATAGCTTTAACGCTTTAATAACATGACAGCAGCAGCAACATGATAAAACAGATCGATGTTCACTAAATAAAAAATATTGTATCATAATTTATTAATAACTTTTCTCAAATTCACTCATCAATTTATGAATTTATTTAAAATCTGGTTCACTTAATTTTTGCTAATTTTCTGATTAATTCATCCCTAAAACACAATTTCCTCTCTTTCTGAAAGCATTTCAAATACAAATGTGAATTTTTTTACTCACTTATATGCAGTGTTGTAATAGTTAACCATTAAATTATCTCATTTTTTGTTAACTGAAATAAAATAATAAAATAAATAAAAATAAAAATATAATAATTAGATGAAAAATGTAAACTTCTAAAAACATGCCTCGGCAACTAACTAAAATTAATTAAGTTAAGTTTAAGTAGTAATATTACTACAACTAAAACAAAAAAAAAAAGCTGATTAGAAATGAAAGAAATGCACATAAAATTACTAAAACTTAAACTAAATTTAAAATGAAAACTGAAATATAAAAATCTGAAATGAAAAAATTTAAAATATAAAAATAAAAGCTAATATATATATATATATATATATATTCATATAAATACTATAATAGTATATTAATAATACTAAAATAACACTGCTTTTGTACCATAATTGCACCTTTAGATTAGATATGTAGAATAATGTATGTAGATCTAAAGCTAATGCATTCTATCCCAAAATATCCTATAGTTAATGTACTTATTTTTTTGTAGTATGCAGTTGTCTTATGGAATATCAGCACACTTCACAATCACATGCTAGCTTCCAGTAATGTGTTCCTCGTGTTCCTGTCCTCTAGATATACGCGGTTGGCATAGACTGTGTTGTGTGTCTATTAATTGAATTCTCGTGGGGGCAGGTGAGACAGACAGAATGAAAGCTTGTTTGTAGAGGGCTGAGAGAGAGCAGGAGAAGTGGGCTAGCTCCCAGGACGGGCCTGTGATGTGACACCAGCCCCTCGAAACAGCCTGTGCTGTGCATGTGGTAAAAATACCGGCCCCTGGCTGGCTGGCTGGCACCGTTCTCTTATCTGTTCATTTAAACATTATGGTTATTTTTAACTGCATGAGTGGGTTTGTGAAGAGAGGAGCGCTCAACTCGTATGCTGACACATACTAAATATAAACGCGCAGCACAAGAAGCCATTCATGTTCAATGAGTCACTGTGACTCTTTTGTCAGCTTGCCTATTATAAGATGATGATATTTATGATTTTTCTGATGACTTTAGAGCTGAAACGGACACCTAGTTAGATTAAACTGAAAGTATCTTTCATTAAGATGTCACTCAGTTTAAAAATATTGACTGTGATGGTCACATTAGCAGTGACGTATGGGAAAGCCAATGCACTATTCTGTGTAAAGTATCTGTTTAGCTCAAATTCTTGAAAAGTTCAGTATGTATCTATGGACCTCGGGGCATGCAGTGTGGCTTAAATATATGATTATTTATATTTATATATGATTATTTATATTTATTTATTTATTGCATATGGAAACATATTTTTGCAATGTGGTATTATTTTAATTAATTATTTTTGTGTATTAAGCACATTACCCCAACCAATTCATAAATACTGTTTTAATGGTTCCAGGTCAAGCTCGATATCATCGAGAACAGTATATTTTCTGTTTCAGACTGTGTAAATCTGGTCTCTGTGTGTGTTTCAGCATTGGGATGTGTTTAAGGTGATCACAGAGGTGTTTATCCTGGTACCTGCTCTGGTCGGGCTCAAAGGAAACCTGGAGATGACTCTAGCATCTCGTCTCTCTACTGCTGTATGTAAAAATATGTATCCAGCTGGATAATATATGCATTACTGTATGTATATATTACTTATAATCTATCTCAAGCTGTAGCCTTAGTGTTTAATGGCCCTGAGTGTGTCTCCATTATTAAATTAAAACACTTCAAGCGGTTATCTTCTTCACTGTGGTTTTGTTTCCCGTCTTCCTCAGGCTAACACCGGACAGATGGACGACCCCAAACAGCAGTGGCTGATGGTGACCTGTAACCTTGCTCTTATTCAAGTGAGTGAATCAGAAACACACAGATATTTTGTATTATTTATATTGTTGATATTTTATATAATACACTGGAAACTGGCTTTAGTACCTGTCAGAGATAAATTAGACATTACAAACATGAATTAACAGAACAAACATTGATTAAACATTAAATATAAAAGAATATGAACAATTACTCTGAGACTTGGTTCTGCAGGAGTCCTCAGTCTTGAATATCAATGAGTGCTCATTATGAAAATTAATTTTTAATCTCTGTTTAATTATGAATGAAGGCATGTGATGTGTGATTGTCGGGATGTCTTCCTCAGGCTCAGGCCACTGTGGTGGGCATCCTGGCAGCTCTTGCAGCTGTAGGGCTTGGCGCACTGTCCAGAGGGGGTATAGAGCTGGACCAGGCGGCTGTCCTGTGTGCTAGCAGTGTTACCACTGCATTTGTGGCCGCTCTGTCCTTAGGTACACCACTCTTCATTACTTCAAGATGACATGAAATCAATTGACTTTCTTTATAAATATCTGTGGTCTTATTGTTTATGATTTACATTTTATGAAAAAAAATCTGATTTTCATAATCTAGAAATTAAAATTTAAAGAAATTTCTGTGCCTCTGAAACCATTTTAAAAACAAGTAACCAAGAAAAAAATTACATATAAAAAATAAAATTACTTCACAATCCACAATACAATGGATGAAATCCAATATTTCTGAATATATACAAAAATATGTTCAAAAGTTTAAAAAAGTAAATTTTTTAAAATAAATGATTTTTATTGTGCAATGATGCATTAAATTGATTAGAGTAAAAATGCAGAAAGTGTTCTGTGATGGGTAGGTTTAGGGTAGGGGATAGAATATACGGTTTGTACAGTATACAAATCATTATGTTTATGGAAAGTCCCCATAAAACATGGAAACCCAGTGTGTGTGTGTATATAGTTGGATAATTTTGATACAATTTTGATGTCTTGAGAATACTGTTTCATTTTGTTTTCACATTTCTGGATGATTTAACTTGAATCTTTCATTGAACATTACCTCTGAAATACAGTAATTGACTTTGCTGCTTTCTTCCATGTCCAGGTCTGGTGATGATTGGTGTGATCATTGGCTCCAGGAAGGTGGGCATCAACCCTGATAATGTGGCCACCCCGATAGCAGCCAGTCTAGGAGATCTCATCACTCTTTCTCTATTGGCTGGAGTCAGCAGCACATTGTTCCAGTACAGAGGTGCGGGGCCATCTAGTATTTCAGTTATAGTTACTGTTACGTAACCTAATAACTGCTAGTTTTAGAACCTAGAATATTTATTTTATGCACAACACTGAATATTGTGCATTACAGTACATATTGTTACAAAACTGTCTAATATTTACTGTTGTAAATTATTACCAAACATTACATTATAGCAGTGTGAGAAGCTTTTAGGAATTTAATTTAGGATAAATTACATAAATCATTTGGTTTTATTATTAAAATAACTTAAAAGAAAACTTTCAAAATAAATTAATTCAAAATATCCACAAATTGATCAATATATATTGATTAAATCAATTAAAAATATATCACTTATTTTATATTTGAGCCTCTAAATACTAAATGAACTGTTTAAAGTGTACCAGGAGAGGGCAGTAGAAATGCACAAAAAATATTACTTAAAATTTGTTTAGTTTTGCATTGATCATGATCAAAGATTAAAGATTAAGAGCGGGGATCTCCTCCACTTGAGAAAATCATCTCTTTGTTTTTTTAGAGACATTAGAGATCTACAGAATGTGTTTCTGATGTTGTTTTATTCTCTAAAGCCTTTAAAATCTGCAATTACTTAAATCATATAGCACATTATATGAAAATATGCATTTATAAGAATACCATGTGTCATCAGGGTAATCTGAAACTGTATGTGTCCAGATGTGTGGTATTTGTCTCCGTTGGTGTGTGTCTTCTTCCTGCTGCTCATTCCTATCTGGGTGCTCATCGCTAGACGGAGTCCACAGATTAAAGAGGTTCTGAAGTCCGGCTGGCAGCCTGTGATAGTGGCCATGTCCATCAGCAGGTACAACTGTGCATGCAGAGACACAATATTCTATTAATGTGTCAGAATAGAGTGGTGGAGGTATGACGTCAGAACTCAAAAAAGACAAATTCTCCTCTGGTTCCTTCGAGATTTTCAATTTATATGCAAAATAAAGCCTGTGGTAAACATAACTTGTACACACCTGCTTCAAAATTCACATTTTTGCTATGGGCATAAGTAACTAGATATGGCAGTTTGGGGTGTGAGTGTGTGCAGTGTACAGTGTAGAAAAAAACATCAAAGTATCGTCAAGTTCTGTTTATCACAGGCTTTATTTTACTCTTAAATTGGAAAACCCCATTATAAAACCCCATAGAAAAATCTTTAAGGAACCAGCGGCGAATTAGACTTCTGGGTTCTGACGTCATACCTGCACCGCTCTATAGCGATAACAAAATTAAATGTATTCTTTATGGACGCATGGTTCCCACAGTCATGGAAAAACCTATAAATATCAGGGAATTTTAAAATTGGCATTTTCAGATCTTAAAAGTAATGGAAATTAATTTTTAAAAAATCAATCGAACAATGTAGCTTTTTCTTGTTATGCTCTGCTCTAGAATGTTTTATTAGTTAGAAATTGCTGTTTATAGTGTAATTTCAATCATAAATTACTGGTAAACTAATGAAAATTACTTGACCAAAAGGTTTGGGGACCCTATTGATTAGATCTGACATAATTTTGACATACAAGTTTTTGTATTTCTTAGAATTTACTGAAAAAACACAGAGTAATGTAATTCTCTAAAATGTGTAATCTACTAGAGTACATTATATAGAACTAATCAAATATGTTCAACAGCACTTGATTATTAGCATGCTAATATGTTATATTTCTAGCTAATAGACAAAGTCCCTTTAAGACAAGTCATTTCACTCGGCGACCATCTTTGAAATGCCTCTCGGGCATGCAATTGCAGCTCCTATCTCTTTGAATGGGAAAACATCAAATTCTCCAAAGCTGTTCGCCAAGCTTTCGATTACATTTCATATTTTAAATCACCAATGAAATAGGACAACAACTGTCTCATAAATTTTGAAACCCTGACCTCAGCGAGACACGTCATTTGACGTCACTTCCAAGATTTCGGCGCATCCTGCTTCCAATGAATATGAACGTTAAAACAAACTTTAACATTAGACACTAAGTTAATGTAATGTTACTTTCGTTTTTGTTTTATTTAAAGCGATTTTATGTTATTTTTATTCTATTTTGCTATAATTGACACAAAAACACGATATGCTCTCATTGTTTCATGGCTACATCATGTGGTCAACATGTGAACATGATGTATGAGTGACTGGAACTCACTGAGGTCTGAAGTGGGACAATTAAATGTGGGATATTCTCAACATCGTCTGAAACGCAGCATTATTCCGCCATATTGCGCGTTGCACTTTCTCCCATTCAAAACAAAACGAGTGTTTTGTGTTATTCTATTGTCTTTGTAATAGATTGTTAGCTGGGTAGCTAGCTAGTACAACATAATTCAGTAATATGACAGTAATATTATATTACATTGTATACATTTGAAATGAATAAATTCACTTTGAGCGGGGCTGCCAACTTTTGAGTTCAGCTTGGAGTGAAAATATTGGATATAAGGCCATTTTTATAATAATAATAATAAAATGTTATAATAACTTGATCATGGTATTAGAGTAAAAATATAATTAATATGTAATATAGTGCTTTTTTCTCTCTTTTTTTGCAAAATGCTCTAGCTAAATATAGTTTGTTGAATGTTTTTTCTAGGGTAAATGTAACATTAGGTGACAAATTGTTTTCAAGCTGTTTCGTCTGCGGTTGAAACATGAGACATGATACATTTCAGTAAGTTGTACTGGTTCTTGCAACATACCCTCTGATCGGTAGTAAAGAAGAGGAAGTTCACCTGCGCTCCCACTTCACTTGAACTGAGGCGTTACATCAATCTGCCATGGCACATTAAGCGTGCCAAAACTGTATTTATTGTGTGAAATTCGTAATAAAACTTAGAAAATTTGAACGCTGAGACTGCTTTGTCTTGTGTGTCAGTGCATCGTCCGTGTCCTCTTTGCTCCATGATGTTTTTCACTGCGTGAGAATATGGACATGTGGCTTGAGAACGTTGGCAGCCCTGCTTTGATGATATTTAATTGGGTCACTTAAAAAATAATAAGTTAGCTGAGAAAATTTTCTTTCCTGACCAAGAATTATTAAAAAATTAAATCATGCAAATTCAACACACTTTTCTTAGGATGTGTAAATAATGACAGAATTATTATTTTTGGGTCAACTAATCATTTAAAATTCATGAAACTCTTCCCAACTTAAGTTTCGGAGGCCTTATTCTTGATAAGACTGTGAGCGATCCGAACTTTGAGGGCATGGCGGTCTTCACACCAGTCATAAACGGTGAGTAAATATCAAACACAAAACACACTTTGAGCAAAGACACCTTTCACATACTCAGAACCATGCTGAATGGACAGACGTAGTAGTACAAAGTAACAGTAAACCTGAAAAACAAGTTTAGAAACTTCATTTAAGGCCCCTTTTCCCTCTTCAACTTCTCATTACAGTAAAATTGATCACATCTCTCTCAGTGTTTGGAACTCAACTCGTGGATTCAGGGAGGCGATCGGCCTCTGCTGCCAAAATAAAACCTTCTCATTCCAAATCGTCACAATAAATCAGAGCACTGGCTCTTCGCTTGCGACGTTTTATCGTACATGAAAGAAGTAAAGTATTTTGACGGGAATTTAACTAATAGACTTAAAAACCCCAGCCGAGGCAGAGTTTGTTTGGTTTTACGTAAAATATCACTTGTGGTGATTTGTCAACTTCAGCAATCTGGTTTAGATTTCCCCTAGCTGGTTCTGTTCCTACTCAGCTGCACATGGGCTTACCAATGTCCTATCCCTCTTGAACCATGACTCAACACTATGTTGGCGGAAACTATACACATCCCAATGGGAATACAGCATGTTAGGGTTGTAAAAGCGGCCTAATCCAGTAGTATTCAATTCAGTTCCATTCACATTTATTTGTATAGCGCTTTTCACGATACATATCGTTTCAAAGCAGCTTTGAATGCATGTCAACATTACAATTTAGAGAATGCAGTTAGCTAACAATGTAATAATTTAGGCAATTTAATTTACAATCACTGTTAGCAGTTTAATTGAAGGTAGAAGCAATGAGCTCCTGGAAATAATGAATTACATATTAACAATAATTAGAATATAAAGAAATTTGGGAATGTGCATGTTGATCCAGATGTTACGTCATCTGTAGTCCTCGCAGGAGTTGGCGCCGGCTTTTCAAGGGTATTGGTCATCTGAGGTCTTCTTAAGAGGCTGGATCCAAACTGAAGCTGATGTACTCTCTAGTCACCGAGATAAAACAGAAAAGCAAATGGAGAATAATCAGCGTAGCTGATGTTCATAACATTAAGCAAAGATAGTCATGTGCAATTGATCTGATATGAGATGCATTATGTGAATGCTTGGCTAAAGAGATAAGTCTTTAATCTAGATTTAAACTGGGTGAGCGAGTCTGAGCCCCGAACATTATCAGGAAGGCTATTCCAGAGTTTAGGAGCCAAATGTGAAAACGCTCTCCCTCCTTTAGTTGACTAGGTACAACCAGAAGTCCAGAGTTTTGTGATCTTAAAGAGCGTGAAGGATTGTAGAGCGATAGAAGATCGGTTAAGTGCACAGGAGCTAATCCATTTAGGGCCTTATAGGTCAGTAGCAATACTTTATAATCAATACGGAACTTAATAGGTAACCAGTGTAGAGATGATAAAATTGGTGTTATATGATCATATTTTCTTGACCTGGTAAGAACTCTAGCAGCTGCATTTTGGACTAATTGTAGCTTGTTTATTGAGGAAGCAGGACAACCAGCTAGTAATGCATTACAGTAATCTAATCTAGACGTCATGAAAGCATGAACTAATTTTTCTGCTTTAGAAATAGATAACATATTCCGTAGCTTAGCAATGTTTCTGAGGTGGAAGAAGGCTGTTTTTGTAACATATGAGATATGATTTTCGAAGGACAAGTTGCTGTCTAATATAACACCCAGGTCTTTAACTGTCGAGGATGAAGTAACAGTACATCCTTCTAAATGCAGATTGTACTCTGAGAGATTCTGTGTACAGGTTTTTGGTCCAATAAGTAATACTTCAGTCTTATCTGAATTTAATAGAAGAAAATTACTAGTCATCCAATGTTTTACTTCTTTAACACACTCTGTCAGATTGGATAATTTGGAGATTTCATCGGCATAGCAATGGAAACTAATTCCATGTTTTCTTGTAATATCACCACCAAGTGGCAGCATATATGTTGAAAATAGCAGAAGGCCTAACACAGATCCTTGCGGCACTCCAAAATTTACTATCATTATCTTAGATTTTTTTCCCGTTTAAATAGACAAAATTGTGACGGTTTGATAGGTACGACCTAAACCACCTTAGTGCCTGTCCCTGAATATCAGAGTAATTTTGTAGTTGATCTAGGAGTATTTTATGATCTATAGTGTCAAACGCAGCACTAAGATCAAGTAACACTAGTATTGAGATACAGCCTTGGTCAGAAGCTAGAAGTAAGTCATTTGTAATTTTAACGAGCGCAGTTTCCGTACTATGATGAGGCCTGAATCCTGATTGAAATTTTTCATAGATAGCATTTTTTTGCAAGAAGGAGCACAATTGGACCGACACCACTTTTTCTAGTATTTTAGACATAAATGGAAGATTTGAAATGGGTCTGTAATTTGCCAATACATTTGGATCTAATTGTGGTTTCTTAATGAGGGGCTTAATAACTGCTAGCTTGAACGGTCTTGGGACATGAGCTAGAGATAAAGACGAGTTAATAATATTGAGAAGAGGCTCTTCTGCTACAGGTAACAATTCTTTCAGTAGTTTAGTGGTTATTGGATCTAATAAACATGTAGTTGATTCTGAAGACCTCTAAACGGGTTTGTCTCCATTTGCGTTCTAGATTACGAGTTTCTCTCTTGATAGCATGAGTAATACTGTTGTACCATGGTGCAGTATTTTTCTCTCTAACATTTTTTAATCTCATTGGTGCAACAGTATCTAATGTACTAGAGAAAATGGTGCCCATACTGCTAGTCATTTCCTCAAGTTCATTTGTGTAGCTGTGATTGCTCAGCTGAAAAACTTTTCTAACGTCTTCCCTAGTTGTTTATCTGGATCTTGCACCCTATTTTTCCAGCTCAGTCCTGAGACAAACTGCCTTTAATGAGGAACACAAGGTGGCTGTGATTCAGGAAGATTAATTTGATACCTCATTACCTAGTTTGATCTTCATGTCAAAGAATGCCCTCTTAGGATGGAAAAGCTATAAATCGTGCATATAATACTCTGAAATATGCTGAAAATGTATTTTTGACAAATGTCAGTGTACATACTTCCCTAGACACATGCTGCATTCTAACATATGTTCCATTTGTGTCTAAAATGAGGGGAATATGAGAATTATAATGGTGTAATGATTGGAAAGCTCTCACATTCTTTCCTTTTTGAACTTTTCAGGTGTGGGGGGGAATCTGGTGGCCATCCAGGCCAGTCGGATCTCCACCTACCTTCATTTCTTGAGCGTACCTGGAGTCCTGCCCTATAAGATGAGACAGCACTGGCCCAACCCCTGTGTCACATTCTTCTCCTCAGGTGAGGTCACTTTGAAACTATTTGCACTCCTCAGATGAATTCACTCCTTCAGATCTTCGAGATAAAGTCGGTAATTAGTAGAGTTTGCTAAGTCAAACTTTGTACTTAAGGTTCGGGTTTTTGAACAAAGTCTGAACCCTGATATTTACACTTTAGCATATAAATCATCAGCACCATTTGTGCTACAGTTATGAATGATATCTCAATCCATGCTGTTTGTTGAGGAGGGGTGTGCTATTTATTGTCTTAAGTGGTTACACTGTGGTTTTACAACAAAAATCCTAGAGACTTACATTGAAGGAGAGGCCCAAGCCATATTTAGAGATCAGGGGCCGGATTCACAAAAAGCTTGATCTCAGTGGTCGTTATTCGGGTGTTGGCGAACATCAAACTAGTGAGCCAAATCGTGGCCAAAATCGTACAGTGTTAACCCGGCTTAAGAAACAGTTAAGACATTTCTTAAGGTAAATTCTAAGAAGTTTGTAAGAACAGAAAATAATTTATGGCGTAGTCCAATTGACGATCGATTGACTCTTTTGAGCCAGTTCTTTTAGTGAATCGTCAGTGTAGTCCGAATCCTGAATGAATGAATCTTACATGCCGGTTCTTTTTATTGAATCAAAAACATACAGCATGCTGATGTAGTCCGATTGCCGAAGAAGTTCGCAAATATTTTCTTAAGAACATCTTATTCTTTTTCTTAAGAAGAAAATGACAGGCTTTGGTGTTTGTATGGCGGTTCTTGCTGAAGACTCGCTGATCAACTCAATGAAAACCACCTATGCTTTTTGCACTGCCTGCAGAATAGAAACTTCATTTGGAGGTTCAGTTGGAGGTTATAATTTTAAGAGGTTTTTGTCTTAAGAAAAAAGATAAGAACATTCATAAGGAATGTTTTTGGGAATGCGAAATGTTCGAAAATAATGTCATTTATTACTCACCCTCATGCCGTTCCACACCCGTAAGACCTTCGTTCATCTTAGGAACACAAATTAAGATATTTTTGTTGAAATCCGATGGCTCAGTGAGGCCTGCATAGCCAGCAATGACATTTCCTCTCTCAAGATCCATAAATGTACTAAAAATATATTTAAATCAGTTCATGTGAGTACAGTGGTTCAATATTAATATTATAAAGTGACAAGAATATTTTTGGTGCGCCAAAAAAAACAAAATAATGACTTATATAGTGATGGCTGATTTCACGACTTCATTAAGCTTCGGAGCGTTATGAATCTTGTATCGAATCATGATTCGGATCGAGTGTCAAACCGTCAAACTGCTGAAATCACGTGACTTTGGCACTCCGAACCACTGATTCGACACAAAAGATTCATAACTCTCCGAAGCTTCATGAAGCAGTGTTTTGAAATTGGCCATCACTATATAGGCTTTAAAGATCCACCCATAACACCTCTGAAAAATGTAATGTCTAGCTTTGATGGATGTCGACCATTTTGAAATGAGTGAAATCGCTCATGCTATTTCTCCTCAGGCGTGAACTCAAAGTCAGCGCGGGTGTTGTTCCTCCTGGTTGTCCCAGGTCATCTCTTGTTTCTTTTCGCCATTAATATGCTTCAAGGAGGTCACATTGCCATCACGCCAACATTTACCTGCTGCTACCTGAGTGCTGCTCTGCTTCAGGTGAGCCTTTGTGCTGTATGCTTCAGAAACCTTGCTGAAGTATTTCTTTTCTGTGTCACCAGCATTCATCCTTCTCCTAACCTCCTACTCAAATTAGGTGGATACAAATACAATCTATATTTGCATTATCAAATGGCGGTCTGTTTTTTACTTGAAGTCTTAAAAAATGTCCATTTTGTCTCAAATTATTAATTCTCATGTAGTGACTCGTACAGATGGGAAATCTCGGAGGTATTTTACTAACAGGAATTAACCCCAACAGGAATTAAAAATGTTGCTCAGTTTTACTATAATATATAATGTTCTTGAAAGAATTGTCTTACACCCCACGGCTGCATTTATTTGATCAAAAATACAGTAAAACAATAATAATGTAAATAAACTGCTTGCTATTCGAATATATTTATTTATAATATAATTTATTTATATCTCACAATTCTTATAAAAGATGTCAATTCTGACTTTTTTCTTGCAATTCTGACATTTTCTCACAATTACCAGTGTATATCTCTCAATTCTGACTTTTTTCTCACAATTGCCAGTTTATATCTCTTGATTCTGACAATTTATTTCTTGCAATTGCGAGATGATCTTTTAAATGTTTTATTCTGTGGCAGAAACCAGCTTCTCACAATTAATTATTAATCTCACAAAATATCTTACAATTCTGAGAAAAGATGTCAGAATTACAGAATATAAACCTGCAATTGTGAGTCAGAATTGCAAGAAAAAGTCAGAATTGTGAGAAAAAAAGTATTTTTTTCCTCGGAATTGGACTTTGTAACTCGTGATTGCGAGTTTATATCTTACAATTCTTAGAAAAGATTTCAATTCTGACTTTTTTCCTCACTATTGCCAGTTTATATCTCTCAATTCAGACTTTTTTTTCCTCACAATTGTGAGTTTATAATTCGCAATTATGAGAAAAAGAAGTCTTGAATTGCAAAATTGCATTTTTTTTTTTTCCGTGGCAGAAACAAGCTTTCCATAGAAAACAGTTGTGCTGATTAATATTTTGGTGGAAACTGTGATAAATAATTTCAGGATTCTTTGATAAATAGAAAATTCAAAAGAACTATTTATTTGAAAACGAAATCATTTGTTTGAATTCCTCCTTGCTAAACAAAAATTATTTATTTATTATTAATGAAAGATTAATATTAATCTTGCTAAAAAAAAAAACAGTCTGTAATACGTTGTCACAATATGGGCATTTAGCAGGAATCGCAAGTGAAATAACTGAACGTATAATCTTGTTTTTCCTCACAGGTCGGGATCCTCATTTATACGGCGGACCTGATTGTGCGTTTGATGTGGAGGAAAGGTCTAGACCCTGATAACTTCTCTATCCCATACCTGACTGCATTGGGAGACCTGTTGGGCACGGGTTTCCTCGCCCTGTGTTTCCATCTGGTCATGGTAGTGGAGGGGCTCGGCTTATAAAATGTTAGACCTCCAGCTCCAGCTCTCTGTTCACGGGACCTTTGCCACCCAGGCTGGCTGCAGTGGCTTTGGAAATTCATACTTTTCTGTGGGAAGCTAAAGGCAGAATATAAGCCACTTTGTTTCTGTGCTTACAGGACAGGTTGACTAGAAATATGAATTACACTTTTGATCATTGGCAGGTATGGACTACTACCTGGCGGTCTGTAACATGATTATATTCTAGGTGTGTTGTCCTGTTGCTTCAATGATGCTGCTCTCATACACACTAGTCACCTGATTACTGTATATTCAGCTCTAACTTTAGGTGCGAGTGTCACAAACCTTTATGTGCCATGCATAAATTAAATTTGAAGTTTACAAGATATAAAACCCTGAAGGATTCTAGGACATCTCTGGCGAATATTGTTTTTGAGTATCTGATTCAGGATTGATTTTAAAGTATCAAAACTTTTGAAGGTCATTCCTTTGCTGTTTTAGTAACTATATACAAGATCATAAGTGCTGCTACATATTTTTACTAGATACAAGATCTCATATACAGAGGGCCCAATGTACCTCTCAGTTTGTAATTTTTTTGCACCTAAAATATTTTCTCGAAATACCACACTTTAGAAAAAAGGTGAAATAACAATCGTAGTAATGAATGTAATTGGTTGTTCACATGAATAAATTGATGACAATGACAACGATATTGTTGATGTGGCAGTTTTATTCAGCACACCTTTGTAATATCTTCATCTGAATGATAATTAACTTTAATCACATGATTCTTCCACAGTTTGAGTGTTGTGGTCCCTAAAACAGTAAAAATGTCATATTTGTCCAGAAAAAGTTTCACTGTCGTACCAGAGGCATTTACCTTAACGCTATAATTGAAATGGTAACCGTTGGTTGACATATTCCCTGTTGTCCACTGAAAAACAAAAATACAATTAAAAACAAATTTATTTACCCTTCAAAGCAAGACTCCATACTGGCTAGTGCACACTGACATTCACAGTTTTGCAGCACATGTATGCCCACAAGCTTTCAAAACATGTGCAAACTGTTAGTTACATCACAAATGGCACATACTGTTGGCACATTCTCAACAGCTCAGCTCATATAGTGAAAGGCTTTCCTACACTCACATTTTCTCATATGAATCAACCTACAATACATTCAAGGTTTTACATCAGAATAATTACATTTTGACAACAAACGCATTGGGACTCCTGTAACATATATAAAGACGTGATGTTCCTCTTCAAATGACAAGATATATTATCAGTTGAAATGTGTTGTAACTGTAGACATACAGTTCTGTTCATAAGTTTACATACACCTTGCAGAAGATGCAAATGTTAATAATATTAACAGGGATCATAAAAAAACTCATGCTATTTTTTATTTAGTACTGTCCTGAATAAGATGTTTCACATAACAGATGATGACATATAGTCCACAAGACAAAATAATAACAGCATTTACACAAATGAACCAGTTCAAAAGTTGAAATACTCTTGAATCTTAATACTTTGTGTTGTTACCTGGATGATTAATGATTTATGTTTTTTTTACGATAGCTGTTCATGAGTCCTTTGTTTGTCCTGAGCAGTTAAACAGCACTGTTCTTCAGAAAAATCCTCCAGGTTGCTCACATTCTTTGGTTTTCTAGCATCTTCTGCATTTTTAAACCCTTTTCAACAGTGACTGTATCCAAATCGATCTTAAACTGAGGACAATTGAGGAACTCATAGAGAACTATTAGGTGAAGGTGAAAACAGTCACTGATGCTAAAGATCTTTTTTTTTTTTTTAGCACTGCCCTTTAGAAGCTACATGAGACATATACATGTTTCCCTGAAGACAAAATAAATACAATTTACCCCAATCATCCAATTCAAAAAGTTTACACCCACTGGTTCTTAATGTATATTCTACAAGGGCTATGAAAACTTATGAGCAGAACTGCAGATGTCTTTGTCCTTAGGAAATTCTGGAAGATTCCAGTTCAACAGTAAAATAGTGACTAGCTAGATCAAAAATATTTTCCAACAACACATTTCCAAGAGCAATTTTGTTAGGCAATGTGGCACACAAGGTACCCACTGTGCACCAGGACATGTCTGCCTGTCGGCTAGATATTACTCAGACTCATTCTCACCCTTTCTCTAGAAATTTCATCATTATTTCAACCATACAACTAAGTCATTAGTATGGAAGCTTGTTCACGCCATGAAATAAATATATTTTTTTAAATTTTAATTATCTCACAATTCTGACTTTTTTTCTCAGAATTGTGAGATATAAATACAATTGAGAGTTATAAAGTCAGAATTGCATGATATGAGTCAGAATTGCGTGATATAAAGTCAGAATTGCGCAATATAATCAGAATTGCGAGATATAAAGTCAGAATTGCGTAATATAATCAGAATTGCATGATATAAAGTCAGAATTGTGAGATATAAAGTCAGAATTGCGTAATATAATCAGAATTGCGAGATATAAAGTCAGAATTGAGTGATATAAAGTCAGAATTGCGTGATATAAAGTCAGAATTGCGAATTATAAAGTCAGAATTGCGAGAAAAAAACGAAGAATTGCAAGATAAACTCACAATTCTGAGAAAAAAAAGTCAGAATCGTGAGATAAAAAGTCGGAATTACCTTTTTTATTCTTTATTTAGTGGCGGAAACAAGCTTCCATAGATTAGCCATTTCTACAGACAAAAAAAAAAAAAATCCAAATTATTAAAGGCAGTTTCAACCAAGTGCTAATGAACCACAAGAACATTTCATGAAGTTGTGAAACCTATAGCAGGACTTTAAACTGTACTGTAGTGCACAGACACAAGAGGTTGATTTTCTCTCACTTTAGGAGTTGGAAGGGATAGAAAATCTTCTGCTGACTCAAACATATACTGGTACCTCACTAAAAACCTTTATTGCACTTCGACCCTTATTACGAATTCATAAGACGAGTGTTTCCTCCCAGGATCTTGCTGATGTTTGACCTGCAATGCCCAGTGGGTAGTTTGCACCTCACCCTGCATCCATAGCTCAACAAGAGGCGCACTGATGAGGGTCTACCTTTCCCTGACCACAGCTATGCACTGTTTACCCAGCCCGTTGCATGCTAAATAAAGGGGTGACTCTGTGAGAACACAGTTTCATTCCAGATTAGCTAAACCGGCCAAGGTAGACAGCCTTGTCCAGTTTGCAACTGCAAGAGAAGTCTAAATTCATCCCTTACCCTTGACTCTCTCCGATATATGACCAGCTTTCTGATTGAAATTGTTGGTTTGTTACATTCAGACTTGGAAACTACCTTTGTGATCGGGAGTAAGGTTATGGTCTGAAATCATATCCAGGGAATTTTAGAAAGGAGGCTTTGAGATCATCCGCAAGAAATCTCTTCGAGATTAACGTCAAGGCTCTGCTGGTTCCAGTTCAAGAAGAAAATCCGCAATAAATATGCTATGTAAACAATACTATAAATATCATTTTGGGTGGTGAAGATTAAAAGAGAAGATGAAACATTCATAGCATTTGTCCGTTGATGAAGAATCCCGCTTCACTTATCAACATTCAGAAGGACAAAGGCACATATTTGGAGCTCGGTCAAAAGTTACCAAAGCCAAAGGAATTACAGGCAGTTTTTCGTGAACTTTTGCGATGGGATGCAACACCCCTGCCAGCAGTAATCCGTTCACAGTGCTGAAATTGGCTTCAAGGGAGCGAGGGCTATGCCATATTCAAGACGCTTCCTCTATAGGTTCCCACAGGCAGTTCACTCGAATTCAGACACAAGAGCAAAATTCAAATGTCTGTGCCCGTAAGACGTGTGCACAAGATTTGAGATAAGTTGAAACATGCTCGAACTCTCATCTCAACTTCAAGTATCCCGGCACAGAGTAGTTAAAAAGCAAGAAGTCCATTCGGTAAAGATTGAAGAGTTTCTTCTGGTAAAATGGACTAATGTTGTCAAAGAACTTGGCAGCCATGTCGCCCGTGGTCCTGGTGCTCTTGGAGGTGGCTGGGAATTTCACCTCTCCTTCGGCACCTGCTAACTTCAGGATGTAGCGTGAATCTTGCGCAAGAGTCTCGTACTTGCCCACCACGTCGTAATGGATCAGGCAAGGGTGACAAAGCGAGTGAACCCTTTCCCAGTGCTCATTAAATGGTTCCTCTCTCTGAGTCTGAGGGTCTACTAAATAATACACAAACTCCTCGAAGGAGACGTCATTGCCTTTTTCCAGAGCTTCAGCCTGGGGGTCTGCACGATGCCTCCGGATGATTTTGGTCCCGTAGCGTTTATGAAAGGCCGTGTTGTAGCTACGGGTGAACTTGTTACGATAGGCCGAGACGAGTCTCTCGAAGGGTTCGCGCACAAAGACGAACTTCAGATATGTCCGCAGACGCTTGTTGATCTCGGCCGTGGAGTACTCCGAGAGCGAACGCAGGTTGCCCGCTACGTGAGCCTCATTGGCGGGAATAGCCAGCGGTTCGCGGTAGCGCCCGTTGCCTGTTAGCACCATCATTACACGCTTCCAGTTGGTGCATGCCACTTTGGGGACATAGCAATAAAGTAACTTGTGTTTATCGTCCACTATGAGGTGGCGGAGGTCCTCTGGGCCGAGTACGCGTCTTTTGCGGGTGTGGGTGTGACAGGTTTCCTCCAGAAGTTCCCTTCGACCCTGCAGAGTGGCCTGTACTGCGGACTGCTCCAGCTGGAGGACAGGAAAGAGTGGTATAAGAGGAAATAGAATGAAAAAAATGTCACCATTTGTCCCACAAAAAAGAAAGGGTTCAGAACAGAATTTCATTTTTGGGTTAACTATTGCTTTAAAACAGATAATCCTTCCTTCGGAAATCGGACACAAAATTACTTAACAGTGCAATTATGAAAACCACACGTACTTTTGTGACTTTGTGTGTGATAAGATAAGTTGCTGTGTTTGAGGGAAGTTCTTGTGAAACCATGAGGCACATAGCTGTTATGGGAGTGTAACGGTTTTGCCTGGGGGATGATCCACAGATGGGTTGGATAAAAAAGAATATAATAGGATTTGATGAGCTGGTAGTGATTCAACTGGAAGGACCTTATCTAGATTATCCACTCAGACCTTTAAAGGCATAGTTCACCCAAAAATGAAAAATCTGTCATCATTTTCTCAGACATCAAGCCATTCCAAACCAATGTGACTTTACTTTGTCCGTAAAAAGAGCAGATGTTTAGCAGATCTTGGCTGTTTGTTTTCCATTCAATAAAGTTACACAATGAAGAGTGCCTGTAAAGATCCAAGACTATTGCATGGCTTCAAAAGAACGACGATGAGTAAATAATTAATAATTTACATAATAATTACATTAAAAAAAAAAAAAAATTACCTGTGAAACAAATTATTCAAAACAAAAACATCTGCTCACAGTTACACCCTTTTAGTGCAGAATCTACACTGACATTGTTAATGCATAATGCATATAATTTTGTTTTTGTCAGTTAGTTTGCATGTGTCTTTATAAGATGATGGCATGAATAAGGTGTTCGCGGTAACTGAATTGAGCTGCTCTAGGAATGTGAGGTTGTTATTTTAGTAATTCGACTTCCACTGCTGTTAAAATCTTTCCCTTCAACAACATGGGCTCGAGGAATGCATCCCGTCCTCTGTTAATCAGCGCTATCCACCGAAATCATATAATTTACTTTTCAAATTTGCTTTCAAAAGTATTATCAAGTTAACTTTGTCTTATTTAATAATTTTATAACTTATTTAATAATTATTAGTCAACAACATTTCTATGATTTCAGCTGCAAAAATACATACCTGGTCATTTTCTTGTAGTGTCTGCAAAGGACTTCTTCCTGATTTTACTGGGAAACTGTTCTGGGAAATCTGTTCAGAAGCTACAAGCACACAACAAAAGCAAAAGATGAGAAATGGTAACAAGATAACGTCTCCAAAAGCTAAACATATACATATATACACAATACAACGGGTACATTAACTTGATTTCAGAGGAACTTCTATTGACCAGAATATCATACAGACTTTTGATGTAGGCCAATAAGCAACCACCCAAAAGATCACAGAAACCACATAACGTACTAAAAGTGAAGGTGACATGTGAAGGCCAAGTATACCCATCCAAGTTAGTGCACACACATTAGGAGCATGAGTAGCGAACACACACACACACACACTGCAAACCGTGGATACAAAAACCCGGAGCAGTAGGCAGCCATTTGTGCTGTGGCGCCCGGAGAGTGATTGGGGGTTAGGTACCTTGCTCAAGGGCACCTCAGTCATTTTTTTGCCAGTATTGAGAATCAAACCCGCAACCTTCAGGTTACTAGTCTGACTTTGTAATCATTAGGCCATGACTGCCCCCAAAAAGTAATTTGGCAACCACCCACAAGATCCCTGCATTCTTTTGTTTTGCATGTTCAAGCATCACTTACATTTTCCTCATAAAGAGTTTCTTAGGGGTTAAGGGACTCGTGATCTTGTGTTGTGAGAGCAGAGATCAAAGTGCTTGGTCTGAATGATCAAGTTATTGAGCAATAAAAGATTAGACCTGTTAGAGTTATGAGCTGATTAGTGCTGGGCATATGGGGAGCAGCGGGGATCAGGCTGGTGCACAATTACTGCCTTCTCTGACTCCTGCACCTAGCTGATCAGCCATAAAATTCCTCCTTCACATTTGCATTCTCTATAGGAACAGTCTGTTCTCTTCAGTCCAAGCCACTTCCCCCCTTACTCCCCTTCCCACCCATCACACACACACACACACACTCCTTCAGTCTGTGCTGGGGCCCTTGCCGCTAACGTAAGTGATTGGTTTTGCACATGTGCCAGCTAAGTCAAAGGGATATTTTAAATGCTCAGAGAAAGAAAGTGCAAGCTAGCAAGTCTGGACACTGAGAGAGTAGAGGGGTAAGCATCCATGAATAGGTTCAAAAAAAATATATATATTTTTTTTTCAATCAATGGTCAGTAAAAGGAGATGTTTAACCCTTAAAAAATGCTGATCTTAATTCTCAGGGGGGACAAAAATTATGTTAAAAAAACTAACAATGTATGCAATTTTTGCAACCTTGAACTATTTTTATCATTTTCTATCAATAAACATAAAATAAAAATAAATATTAAATAAAAAAATTATACTAAAACAGATTTATATGTTTAAAAAGCAAAATAATGTGGGACACTGATAAATAATACATTAAGCCAACTAAATTTAAATTAAGTAAAAAACAAAAAAACCTGCTAATGATTAAAAAGAAATAGTGGGTCACCAATTTGTACTATATTCATGAAAAGTGCCAAAAGACCTATAAAAAAAAAAGGATTAAATGAGGATCAAATGGAAAATGAAAAAAAAACAAAAAAACATGATATAACATGGAAAAGGCAGAAAGAAGGAAATGGGGAGGGGGTTGAGTACATATACAGACCAAAAATTGTGCTACGAAAGCCGGCACTGATGGCTTTCCCAGCTTTTACATATACTCATTATTCAAACAGACAGATGGATATATGAACTGCAAATTCAACAAAACACATATGTAAGTTCTGCAGTGAAAACGAGCAGCTTTAATTTTTTATTTTACACTTATATACACTGTAAATCTGAACAGTACTACTAACTTATAAAGATTGAGTACACTGCAATTAAAGTCTGTTAAATCATTGATGCAACTCAAAACAATTACAATTTTTGAACGAGGAGTTTAGTTTTATTTTTGTGTAGCTCAACATTTTTGAGTAAACCCTTATACTTAAATTATTATTTTTAAGTTTACTGAGCAACATAAAGGGACATCATCCACGTCACGTCATTGCTCTAACCGATGTTATCAGAAGCATCCATTCAACAACATTAAAATGAGTTGCAGAAGATTTCAAGTTACCAGCATGCTTTGCATCACTGTGTAAGGAGAATAAATGTTGAAACTGAGTGTTATTTTGTGTGTTTTTGCACAAGATTAAGGGTACGTTTACACGACAACGATATGGTTAAAACTGAGAAGTTTTTCTTTTGAGTTTTCCGCGTACACACGACACCATTGTCAAAACGATCCCCATTCATACGAATCAGTGAAAATGACTAAAAACGCTGTATTCTGCTGGCAGGCCATTAGATGGTGATGAAACTCTACAGACTGAACATGTAAAGCCCGGAACACACCAAGCCGACGGTCGGCCAGTTTTTGTTCGTTGGCTGACTAAGTTTTCTCAGTGTGTTCCGCACCGTCGGCTGAAGTTGGTCCTTGTCTGCTTTTTCGGCCGATTCGACATGTAGAATCGGCATCGGAGCTCATTGGTCAGTCGGGCCATCTAATCATTCTGATTGGCTGTTCAGCTACTGCCACCTGCTGGTATGAAAGGCATTTCTTCTTACACAGGCGCAGAACAGACGTGCTATTTAGCCGTCGGGTGTCGAACCTCGGTTTGGTGTGTCAGGGCAACTTTGGACCCAGACGCAGCCAACGAAAGCCAACCCCGCAGTCTGCTTTCGTTGCCACTAGTTTGTTGGCGTCGGCTGTGTTCCAGGCTTAATGCGCGTATGCATGATGTCATCGTTTTCACAGATTCGAGTTTTTGTTGTTTACACGGAGACCATTTTCAAAAACTTGCACTTTGAAACCCGTTTTCAAACGTTTTCAGGCCAGAAAAATGCTGTTGTCGTGTAAACGGCCCCTAAGGCCCCGTTTACACTAATGTGTTTTCGTTTTAAAACGCATAACTTTTGCAATGGTTACGCCGACGTTTTAGAACCTCGAAAACTGAGACTTTTGAAAACCTGCAGACCCTGTTTTAGTTTGAAAACATCTGGGTTGCATTTCAGTATAACTGGACCAAAACAGAGACTTTTAAAAATGATGGCGTGGCTGCCCGCTCTGCGCATCCTTGACAACCGTGTAAACAATAACAGAGACTGAACTGCATTCTTTGCTGGCTTTGTTGTCATTTTTAGCATCCATTGTGCGGTTAAACTGCATTTTTTTTTTAATACTGCAGCTACCTACGTGCACAAGAGGCAACCGTTTACACTTGTACGCGCATGCCCAGTGCTGGACGATTTGACCAAAAATCTCTATCGCGTTTTTTTTTTTTTAGATTCTGGCAGTTTCACGGTATGTCACTGATTTTTGCACTGGACCTTTATTTTGGCATATTTTACTATCAGGAGTACAGGGAATATATTATATAAACATTGTAAGGACAATTAAAAATTAATTGTAATCAAAACACTTCATAAAGCTAACAATTTAGTTTAAAATGTAATCACAATTTAATTATTTAATTAAATTAATAATATTAATAAGTAGGCTACATTTTTACTGTGCAATTTCTGTCATTTCAATGAAGACCTTTGAGTTTGTGTTTTAATAAACAGTGTTTATTATTATTATTATTATTATTATTATATCTCTATTAATTATACTCGATTGTACAATAATATATTTCTGTTTTTTCAAGTTATACCGAACTTTTATTTTGACAGGGTCGTGAAGACCTAAGATTTCCTGTGTATATGATACGACAAATGTCGATAGTTTTATCAAATTAAACAGTGAAATGGTCATAAAGTGACCCTAAGAGCAGCTCTGCAGATGAAGTTCATGTGTACAGTGAGTGAGACAGTAGACACTGAAATCACACGTGCTTCAGTATGTGTAGTAGTAGACGAAAATGCGCCGCTCATTCATACAGACTTCAAATTTCAATAGCAGTCTTTTTTAGCTTTAATATACACAGACACTAGTCTGTATCGATATCTGATTCATTGTACAGCCCAAATTTTGATTTATTCATCCAAAAATTGCCAAATTCTGTGACGTTCAGCTTTATACAGCAAGTTCTATTTGTGACTGGATTCTGTGATTTCATCCGTGTTTTCTGCATCGCGGAAATCGTATGGCTCTACATGGTATTTACAGTATTAAAGAGAGATCGTTTTGTGAGTTATTTATTGTTGTGTTATAAAGTTGTTTCCATTAGTGTAAGAAGGGTGTGCAGTTAATAGAAGTCCGCTCTCTATACGCTCTACATAGCACTTCATGGACATGGAATAGATACAGCAGCTGTTTCAGCTACAGTATGGCGGTTTTTGAAAAATACATATCGGTCTTGAAATTAAAACCGGTATACCATATGAACCGGTATACCACCCAGCACTGCTAGTGTGCATGAACGGTCATGTGACACTGCGTTTTCGGCCGTGTAGCATAGACGGAGATCGTTTCTGAAACGCTGTGGAAACGCCAGTGTAGATGAGGATCGTTTTAATTTTAAAATGCGGTTTTAAAACAAAAATGCACCAGTGTAAATGGGGCCTAATACAGGGGAAAATGTGTTATTGTTTAATGTTATGTTATTTTGGTATTTAAAGGTGTTTCTGTGATGTTGAAGTTTTACCATCGTTGTGAAGAGTAGTGCCTGTGGTTAGGTCGAAATTGGTCTGTGAAAATTCAAGTCTATATACTCACTGCATGTTGGTTAACAGTTCATTGAAGTAAATAGTGATAGTCTCGTTGTGATGTTTACATTAGCGCATACTGGTGTGCTATTGCTGACTAACATTTAAACATGAAAATTATGTGTCAGTTTATTCAGTATTTCAATTAAATTGTAATTAGCGAGTTTGTGTAGTATGACATTTTTTTTTTTTTTTTTTAAGTTTTACTAAAATAATCTTTGAGTTGTTTACTTAAATGTTTTGAGTATTCCGAACGTATCGGGTTTTACAGTATAGTAAAAAAGAGTAACCATGCAACAAGTGAAATTCTTATCTTGTTTATAATGTAAGTGATCTGGTTTCTAAATATCAAACAGCATGTCAACAAGTACTCAAAACAAGTTAACATCTAGTTAAAAAATAGCCTGAATAGCTAGTTCACTTATAAGCCCTGTATTATTAGGCTACAAAATTTAGGCATGGGAATATTAATTAATTCAGTCATGAAGATGTTGCTTGGTAACCTTCCAGGAGCATCTAGTCATATACCTTAATTAAAATTCCTGATTGCTTAATTCGCCAGATGATTAGCTCCCACTCAATGACGTCTGCCTTTCAGCAAATACATTAGACCTGCTGAGTGAATGTCACAAAAAATTTAGCGTAAAGCCTTGTATGTTAGCAATGTAAAATATTTTATATAAAATAGGCTTATTTAAAATACTCCAGTCTGTTTCAAACACCATAAGAGCTCATATTCATGACCACACAACAGATGATGCAGTTGTTAAATGGTGATGTACAAAGTCATAAAAAGTAACTATATAATGATATTCAAAGCCACAATTTGATTTCTGTGCCCAGTACAATCATATCAGAGCTGCAATCACAAAACTTCACAATCTTCACAAAGATACTTATAATCATAAACATCGGATGATCATTTTTAAAAGGAAGTGTGTGCAAGAGACCGTTAGAGACTGTCTGATTCACAACCACAGAACAACGTGAGTGCAAGCTAACTTCCTCTTACGACTTTTTTTTCTTGCTAGAAGAAAAAAACAGATGAAATTAAATGATGACAAGACTACACTATCACCCAAAGAAATACTAAATGAGTTCCTCTAAATAAGCTACTTGGTCGAAAACAAAGCATTAAATGGCTTCTAAAGGTGGTTAACAACTTTTTTTTTTAACCTTGTTAGTATGCACTATAGTAAGGTTCCTCAAGTCAACTGAGGCCAGGCGGCAACAACAAAGGTTGTTTGCTGGAATGCTACACAGGCTTGTGGCCATTTATGTTGGCCTGTGAGGGTTTATAGAGGACAACACACAAATCAGCAGGCTTTTATCAAAAGTTCGCAAGGTAATGGGCAGGAAGCCCTCCTGCGGCGCTGCAACTGCTCGCTTACTAATCGAATTCTGCTCGACCTCGTGTGGAGAGAGTTTTTTGTTCTGTGCGGTGACTTCTGATTTTGTTTTACTCCCGAAATCAAATGATTTATCTTCTCAATTGTCTTCACAGCTGGTGCTCTCGCCCCTATAGCCTAAATATAATTAGGCTGCGGTATTGGAAGTACATTCAAATGACTTTAAGAATCATGTTTCTCTGGTTGAAACTACAATGGAAACATAAGCTTCCTGGATATCGTGATGTAAGGAAGCATCGTATGTGTCATGAAACCCATCAGAAGTGAAACCAGTGTGATGTTGAAATCAGGACATTGCATAAGCTGTTCTTATTCATATAAAATAAGCATTAAAACTATGTGCTGCGTGTTTTGAGTCATGCATTTCCCCCCAGAAAACGCTACAAGAACGCAATTTCCAGTATTATAGGAAGATGTAACACCGCAGAATTGATCATCTGCTTGATCAAAGTGACTTGGCAAAACACAGAAGTTACTTTTTCTCCATCATTTTACATTGTCCTCTTTTGTACCTGCTCATACTTAGTGCTTTGTGTATTATATTGCAGCTCAACACTGACCACATTTTTACACTACTATTCAAAAAATTTGTGGTCATTACAATTTTTAAAATATTTTTAGAAAAGACTTTTTAAAAAAATAAAATAATGACTTAAAAAAAAAAAACGGTTTTCTATTTGAATACATTTTAAAATGTACTTTATTCCTGTGATGCAAAGCTGAATTTTCAGCATCATTACTGCAGTCTTCAGTGTCACATGATCCTTCAGAAATTATTCTAATATGCTGATCTGGTGCTTAAGAAACATTTCTTATTATCAGTGTTGAAAACGTTAAAGAAGACCAGCATTTATTTGAAATAGAGAGAATTTGTCACTTTTGGTTTTGTTTTTTTTCCAAAATTAACATTTAAATGAGTCAATACATCATCAAGCCTATTAGGGATGCAACAACTAATCAATAAAATCGATTATGATCAATAATGAAAATAATCGACAACAAATTTGATTATTGATTAGTCGCGTCTACACGCTGTGCTTGAAAACCATCAGTCAGTCATGTCATCTTACAGTAGTGAATAACACATTTCTATGAACAAAACACATAAAATAGTGGAGGACACAGAGTGAACTGCTGCGGGAAAAGGTACACGATCCAAGTTGTCCGAAACATGAGAATGCGTTATATTTATGAGCACTTCAAAAAAAAAAGCATAAGCGTTTACCTCGTCTTGCCCTAGAGTGCTTTGACAGATGCGTCTGCTGTTTAATGGTTCTGACACGCGTTTTCAGATAAATTGCCATATGTAGCTCTCTAACAGAGTTCACTGTAAAGCATTATCTATTGTGAAGGGTCATATTAAACCACAGTCACGCAGACAGAGCCTTCTTTTAATGTCTGTAAAACCAGTTTTATTTAGTAAAAAAAAAATTTAGAATTATCTTTGGACATGGATATGAATGAATGTTCAATTAAAAGTGGACATTCTGAATAAGCACCCCATAATTCTGGGTGCTGCAAAATAGCTATGAAAAGTTAAAGGTAGAGTAGTAAATTTCAGAGTGGCTAGCAATAGCAAGTTAGCTTTGAAAGCATGAGATCCCACCCTCCCTTCAGTGCATTCTCCAAAGCCACGCCTCCTTCAAAACACATGAACGCACACAGCAGAGTCTGCAAAGTGTCATGATACAAGAGACGACATTAAATTACCTCATGTCTCAAAGCACATAACATTACAATAATAATGAACGTAAACAACTTACAGAGCTCTTACTTGTACCACCTGGCTGCTGCAGATTCATTTCAGTGTTGATAGTGTTGACAGAATCGCATATATCCGAGTCTAAGGACGTGAACAGCTCCGGGTAGAACGTCACGGGTTGGCATCTCGTAATTACGATTACGACATGGCGTGAATGCAGCATAAGCTTGTTGTTTTGGTTCAGGAGGAAGTGTAAAAGGCGGCTGCTGTTTGTTTGTGGCGCTCAGTGACTGTAGCCTCACGGAACAAGCTGATGTCATGTGATGTGTGCGCGAGCAGGTGCGCGGAGGTATAGAAATACATATGTGGACAGGCAGGTAGGACCGAATGTAATGATTGGACGAACATTTTTTGGTCCACAGAAGATACATGTACATGTTTTAAAGTCCCCCTGTGGTGAAAATCAAGTTTTTAATGTTGTTCATATGTCTATGTGGTGGATTTAACATGCTTTAAGAAAAGCCATGTGCAAATTAATAAGTCGGCACCACTTTAAAACTGCAATAAACCAAAGACAGTCTCAAACCTGTGGTCTGAAATTGCTGGTGTTTCTGACGTCACAAACTACCTTGTAACAGTCACGTCAACATGCCTGGGGGCTTTAGCATATCATTAACAAGGTTGTCTCAAAAGAAGGTTATCCCGGTATAGCCTATTTTTCTGTTGAAATGAAAAATCGTGTAGATTTAGCAATATGGTGGGTGTATGATGTATATTACAATGTTATGATGAACTATATACCTTTCTCCACTGACGTTCTGAGATGTTCAAAGCGTTTCTAAGGATACTGATTGTTAGAAGGCAGCTGTCTGACTCGTGAATGTGAACATGGTTTGTGTAATATTAGGAACACATTATTAGCGGTTTGATAACGTAGTCAAGCAAAACGCTAATTATATTAATTACCATTATGTGTCTGACATTGTAAAAAGCGATACCATTGTGCAGCGTTTACCTCAGTAAGTTGACCGAGTGGATCTCGTCTGAGCTTGTGTGAGTGAGTGGAGGCGGGGCTGATTATCATATTCATAGATCCGTGTATATTAAATGAGGCAGTGGTGTAGAGTTACATTCAAGCTATTTTAAGGTATTTTTTCACAGGAAAAAATGTTTAAATATGTAATTTTGGTGATCAAAGATGAGTTCTAAGGGATAAAATTATTGACTACAGGAGGACTTTAATATTTAGACCACTTCTATTAATGATTGCTATCAGGATGTGAAGAGAGTTTCAACCAGTATAACAAAAAGTGTTTATAAAAAAATTGCCTACCCTACCTTTAAACTATGAAAGAAACACATTTTTAAACAAGAAAGAACATGACTGAGAATTACTGATTTGATTAAATTACTGTGCAAAAAATACTAAAATGCTTATTCTGAAATTCTAATGAATACCTACAGAGACCTGTTTCTGTAAAAAGTAGTTTTACTTACCATAAAGTGTTCTTAGGGCAGAAGTGAATAGTTATCTGACTAAAGCAATCATTTTCCTTTCTGCCCCAAGCATACTAGTGGAAGTAAAACTCCAGTGGGTGCCTTAATATGCCATAAAGCAAAATCCATTACAGAATGAAGAATGTGCTTAATAAGAGATTTGGATAGAGTTACGTCCACTCATAGTGGCCCAGCATGTTGTACTGTACAGTATTCCATTCATAGCAATGGCTTTACTCTCACAACTATAGATGAAATTGAGAAGAGAGAAAGAGATGCATATGATATGAAAAGGTGAAGAAAGACTGTGTTTCTCTCTTTCTCCTCTGAGCCTCTGTGTGAGGGTGTCACTCTATCCCTGACTAATATAGAGCCGTGACTGTTCATCCTAAGTCCCAAAATTCCATTTTAGGCTGGAAATTTCCCTTTATTTATTAAAAGGACGCAGCCTTTTTCTTTTTCCCAGTCCTGAATCGTGAACAAATTATCAAAACAAAAGAGAAGATACTTCAAACTTGCAACCCTCAAGCTGTTCTACATCAAGGAATTGCCTTATATTGTCATGGTTTGGCAATCAAACAATCTGTACAAGTCACCTAGCGTGATTTGTTTATTCCATCCAAATCTCTGACTGCTTAAAATCTGTCTCGACTGTCTGAAAGGAAGAGCGAAGGATTGGGAGAGCTGGCGGGATACTGACCAATGCCCCGGCAGCATGTTAAATTAAATGCATCTTGTGCGCAGTTCCTCATAAAATATAAAACAGGTCTATTGGGAAACTTGGCCCTGTAGAGCAGTTCGGCTTCCAGAGTTATGTCATTTTATGGGTAATGCAATGCTTAGACAAACCAGCATTGGCTGATGACACTATACCAAACACATGTGCCTGCAGGATCCAGTCAGAAAGTGGTTCTAAACTGCTGTAAGTTTATTTATCTGTGCAAGAGAGTATCTGTAAATTGTATCATGCCTTGCACATAGGATCTAATATTAAAGAGTTAGTTCACTCCAAAAGAAAACATTTACTCACCCTAGTGTTTCAAACTATATGACTTACTTTCTTTAGCAGAACACAAAAGACATTTTTGAAGAAAAAAATAAATTGGCCCATACAATGAAAGCCAGTGGGGTCTAAAACAACATTTACTTTCACTGCATTGACAAATGTTTTGTGCGTTCTTGCAGAAGAAGCAAAGCTCTACAGGTTTAGAAACAACATGAAGGTGAGTCAAAAATGTCCTCCATTTCAGTTTTGTGAGAAAAACCCTTTCAAATTTGTTGTTAAATGCCGGTTTTCAGTCCAAAGTCTTGGATTATAGCACCCAAGGTGATTTATTCCAAAATCGATAAGGCTGACGCCAACCTGTGCGAGCATAATCACTCCAATTTACTACAACTAGAGCGTAAAATGTGTAAAAGACATATAAACAATTTAGGAAACAATTTAGGCTGCATTACTGGAGAAAATACAAATCCAAAATCCAATTTGACCTTCATAACGTGACTCAATTTTCAAGGATCAAAGACAGTTTCGCTTCTAGGCTTCTGAAGTAATAGACTTCATAAACTTTTCCAACAGGCCAATGTAAGAGCATTGGAGGTTTGCTTGATGGTAAAGAATGAGCTCATGTTTTCAGGCATGCGGTGTAAATGCTTCGGAACAAATTATCCGTGAACAAATGAACCCTGTAGCCCTGTATAATTTGTCGACTAGTCGGTTGTCGGACAACTAGTTGACTATCGTGACCCATTTCATTGTTGCAATGAAGAAAACAACTGTGACAATCAACATCAACAATAAAATTACTTTACCATTTCCCTTAAATATAGATTTTTACCACAGCAAACTGTAAAGGAGCTGAGTAAAATGCTCGACTGGGGTTAAGCAGACTATGTCAATGTCTATGTCAAACTAAACAAGCAAAAAGAAATATGACATGTGGCGAAGTCACCAGCACTGTCTCTGTAAACTTGAGCAGCGGTAACTGATGGTGATCAGATAAGTGATGAAACTGCTGCACATTCAGCAGATGCAGTATTAAAATTTATCAGAGGAGAACAAGAACCATCTGGGACTTTAAAAGAACAGAGACATCATTTTAGTTTCAAACTTCCCACAGTGGGTGTGATGAAGCTGAGGGCAAAGAACTGACCCTCACTTTACTGGAAATGTTCAAAAGTCTTTTGACAAAAGCTCACCCACAGTCCAGTTGAGTATCTGTTGTGCACTGACTCACAAGCACTTACTGCACAGAAAGGGAAGGGGCTCCATATGTTTCTCATGGACAAACCACTAAACTTTTATTAGTTGTACCTCAACGGTTGCCTTTTGGCTGGACAAGTTTTCTTGATGTTGGCTTCAGGTAAAAAGAAGCATATCAGCAGAAGAATGAGGGGAAATTCAATATTCGATAATTAAACAACTTTCCTATTGCGAACTTGATCACAGCATAAATGCGCCAACACATGAGGACAGTTACCAAGTGGTTTCTTGAAGAAACATACATAAACAGAAAAGCCATTTTAAGGTAATTACTGATTGCTGCTGCAAGTTTTAGGCCAAGACCCCTACAGAGAGCTACTTTTAAGATCACTTGTATCAGCTCTTTTTATTGGAACTACTTTTTAAGAGGACAAAAGCTTAGAGGACACAGTGGTATATTGTATAGCCAAACTTCCGGTGAAGTGTGACCCTGTGACCACTGAAGAGGTGTGGCTTTGCAAATATCTGTCCATGAGCCAAACAAGAAAATCTTCTAGCAAATAAGGCACAGCATGAACATTCATTTGCATTATACAAGTTTAATCACATATCTAAGCCTATATAAAGGTTTCCTCATTTGGAATAACCTGGATTCATCTACATTTGAATGAAAATAAGAATGTGCAGAAACAAGTGAATGAGACCCATCGAAAGAAGTGTCTTCAAAAATGCAGGTGTGAACATCTACAAACACCTGTTAAGGAGAGACAAATGAAGGATCACATGACGTTCTTTTGCCATAGTTGAGCAATTTGCCTCTGGCAGGAGAACTTTTTAGGGTCAAATCCTGAACTATTCTTGAGAAGCTGTTTAACTACGCACTAACATGCCTAAACAAGAATGGTTCAATGGAAGTGGATTATTAATTTAAAAAAAAAAAAAAGAAAAACAAAAGTAAAAAGGTGATGCCAAATCCTTGCAATCTTGGCTGTATAATAAAATTTTCACAAAAACAGTCTGAACTTGGCTCTATATGGGCAAAGAGAAAGAGGTTTTGTTTGCAAAATGAAAAAAACAAGAAAAAAAGATTAGCTATTACTACCAGGTTATGTTCAAAGTCTCTTTCCAAGTCAAAGAGACTTTCCATAACCTGCATATATTTTGTAGTTATATACTTCACCACTTCATGCTGCTTCTGATTTTGTCCAGATGGGCTTCAAACTCATAAATTACTGTCACAGCACAGGTTTACCCCCATACACTGTCATGAATGCATACACTGTCATGAATAATCAGTGGTGATATCCCAAAACTCTGGGCAAAGTCAAAGCCACTGACCTTTAATTCCCCCTTCTTCTCTAATCTCATGCTATCCTTCTTCAAGGTGATCCGTTCCTCTCGGAGGCATCAGGGGAAAGGTTTAAAAGGTTTTGGAATGCCCTAGAGTCTCCCAGTGGGGGCCTTCCAAACATTCCACGGGTAGTTTTTCTCTCTGTCTGCTTTGTTTCCAGTGGGGTTGAACAGCCTTTTTTGTTCACTCGCTGTTCTAAACAGTCACTCTGAGGACAGTCTGATGTCCTTTTTTGTATGTCAGAGGAACTGCCATTATGTGGCATGCATGTCTATGTTATCTAAACTTTATCTACCTAAGCTTGTCAAATAGAAGTGATGCCTAAGCACTAAATAGTTATTTCAATCAGACGGTCATTGCTTAGGTTTGAAACAGGGACCACCTTAGACAGTGAGGGGGACAAGTCCCCCCCAATAATCTGAAATGGCCAAACTGCCCCCCCCCCACCACTCTGTTTGCTATTAGAATGACAGAAAGTTAAAATTACTGAGATGGCCAAATCAAATAAGGCGGGGGGCTTACTGCTCACAGAAGACGAGTGTGAATTCCAATGCAACACTTTAGTTTTAGCTGTAAATGAGGGTATGTAAGTAGCAAAACATTTAATATTTTACAACTGTTTTATGATAATGTGCAGAAACAAGTGAATGAGAATGAGCGTACAGAAATAAGCGTATGCTAAATGCAACTAACTATAACTGTAAACAATTGGGACACCAAAACAAAGAGGCTCAACTTTGGGTTCTTCATGGATTTGGCCCTTTTGGGGTTTAAACTAGCAACAATTCAGCAACCAACCTAGATCTTTAACCAACACACCCCTCATGAGTAGCAACATTTAATAACCTTGATCAGACCAAAGCAAAATAACAACCTTTCCTTGATGGCACTGACCCGATATTTAGGATGTCCAGACCTGGGAGGAGCTACAGGTCAAAATGCACTTGCCCACAGTTAACGTTAAAAAACTATGTATGTCATCACTGAAAGAATGAATTTAGGATGTGGTCATGACCTGTCAGAAGAAGTCTGATTTGTAATCTTCATTTGGCTGGAGAAACAAGTTATCTAACTTCCTTTTTTTCCAATTTAAAGAATTAGTACACCAATACAAATTATTATAGGCTACTATATTGTAGCAGCTGAGTATTACAGTCTTTACTCAAACTAAATTTCAGTAGATATCTTAAAACATGGATGTCGACAACACACTCTCATGACAATTAGCAATTACGTGGCTAATTTGTATGATCTCATTCGTACACTTCCGTATGATCTGCTTACAGACACCTAACAGTTAGGTTTGCTAATTAAACTATTGTTACAAGCCAATTTCATAAAGCCACATGAACAGAATATATGATTATTTAAGATTTTCTCTAAACGGTTTATTTTAATTAATGTGTCTAGTTCATTTGTTGACTGCAGCCAAGATTCAGCTCATCAAAACACACTCATTTTATTAGAACCTAAATAGGTTTGCTATATTTAGCATTTAGAGTGAACAATAGGCTACTAAAATATATGTCCGCAATTGAAAAGCGTTTCTGCGTGTTCAAATAAAATTCAAAACCTAATCTGTAATGTGTTGATAAAACTGATATACGATTTAATGCGTTAAAATAATTATACCTGATCATAGGAATCGGACATGGTAGAATGAGACGGGTTCTTGGTTGAATGAGTCGGTGTCATTATTCGAGAAACGCTCGAACCGATTCGGTCTGAATTGCGAACATGTTCATTTAAAAGATCCGACTCAAATGAACAAATCCATCAAGAATTAGACATCGCTACTTTATTTGTAAGACTCACCTGATCTTGAGATGTTCTGGAAGTATAATATGAGAATGAAAAACGACCCGACGCATGTCGCCAGAAACATCCGACCCACTTTGGGCTTTATCATTCTGATACTCCTCTAAAGGACGATGCCCGACTCTCGCCCGGCGACGGAGGTCCGAGAAGGGCTGAAGAACAATCCTAAAAGCGTCTGTCCAGCGGGTTCCTCATTATAGAAAGAAACACACAATATTTGCAGTGCTAAAACAACTCCGTGAAAACTAATTCCGATACACGTTTCACCCGAAGCAGCCCGCTTGTCTATCGGAGAACAGAGCGCTTTATAGTTGGGTGTTACACGAACCATTCACCTAAAAACTTTACAGGTCCAACTCTGTTTCATCGAGCCGTCGCTTCCCAGGCGGTTGTGTCAATTACGCATAAATTCCATTGATCATCTACATGTCTTCGGTACGTCACATGTTGCTGTTGTCAGTTGAACTCAACTTCCCCTAAACATGGAGGGCATTGTATCAAACTTTCGGGCATGACGTCACGCCCACCAGCATCTAGCCGAGTGCTCAGGGGCCCCTGGATGTGACGCAACAACTGGAACCCCTCTAAACTGTCTGTGAACGCAAAACTCGATTGTTTTGTAAAACTGCCGAACGAAACAAATAAGCAAACCAGTCTTTTTAAGACTTAAGTAAATGTAAAATCACTTTATAATTAATTTTTATGACTTTAAATAATACATATCTAATCTCTTTTCATTTTAAAAAGATCAGAACTTTCGATGTGATACCCAGGCACTCTTTTATAAAAGTGTCTTGTTGTGAAATACCATACATTATGTGTCAAAAGTGATTTTTTTTTACAAATAATGTATGTTTAGTGACATCTGGTGGAAAATAAAGGAACATTTTGACTGATTGCTTCACTCTTATCTCTAAACCAGGGTTTTTTAAACTTCAAGAACTCCTTCATTGATAGATAGAAGTTGTTTTACACTGCATAAAATTGAGTGTTGCATAAACCTGTTACATCAACTACATCATGATATTTACATTGCAATGGCATTAGCCCAATCATTATTGATATAAGTCAATTTGAATGCGGGAGGAAAAACGACAGCTAAACTTTTTAGGTCAGTGTAATACTGTATTTTGTTAAACAAGTTTTTATGTTTTCCCTCATGCACCTTTGCTCTAAAAACAAAAGGATATGTCATTGGGTTCATTTGAGGGCTGTAAGTTTTATAGCAATGTGGTGAGTGTCGATTTTCTTGAGGTTTTGGTGAATTGGACTATCGCAGCCTAAGCATGGTTTCCATTACTGAAAACTGTACAGTCAGCATAAATTTGTTTCTATGATAAGTTATCGCTGTTGTCCAGCTTCACCTTCTGTTCAGAACACAAAGAAAAGCAGGCCTGCATATAATATCCTTTTTATTCACAGTGAATACATGCCAGATTTACAGGTACCAATATCCTATATTTAACCAAGATTTCAGTATTAACAATGTAAAATCCAATTTTAAATAATGTCCCTGTGAAGAATTTTAATGATAAGCCCTATTAGAACAAGTCACATTGATCCAAGTCAGAGTTAAAGTCCAATAATGACTGGTCTGGACGTCTGGTTCATGTTGATTCAAAATGACCCGGAAATGCTGTTCCACTATTTATATACATGCAAAATATTCTATATATTTACAGTAGCAAGTAATACAAGACTTATATTCTCATATTATAGAGTAATTTATCTTACAAACTAAATTTAAGGACAATAATGTACTGGCTGAAATTGATTTCACTCTAAAAAAATACCTGCTCTAAACTGCTGGATATGACTGAGTTAAAGAGCTTTTTGATGATGTACTGTAATTTGAGAAGATGGTGGAGTTACAAATCACACATTTCCATAATATTCTTTATAAATATTATATTTATAGTAGCAAGTAATAAAAGATTTACAATGAGTTCCATTGACAGAGTTAGGCTTGCATGTTATATAGGTCACAGAAATGTAGGAATTAAGCAGGTCAGCTATATTGTACGAACAGATGGACACTGACTAATGTTTCAGTATGTGTGCTACATGGAACGTGTGCATCTAATGTTGTTTGCTTGGCCACAGAGGTGTACTGATGCACATGAACACATTTAGTTCACGGTCAAGGTGATTTACATTAATATTGGTTAGATACAGAAAGAAAAAAAAATTCATGCCATAGGTGGGTTTAATGGTAGGGTAAATCATGCTTTTCCTCACTTCATCACCCCGAGCAGATCCTTAGAGATCAATCAGTGCCTGAAACCGAGAAAGAACCAGGTGTGTGTGTGTATTAAAGTTCACATGAGTCAGTAACTGCTTTTTAAACACTTCATAAGGGTGTTTGAAGTGAAATATGTTTGATATATCTTTCCTGTCAGGAAGGTCAGTGCTGTGGGATTGAGTGATCCAGTGCTGTAGCCTCTGTTGCTCTGAATTTATGCGGCAAATGTGGTCATGATTTTTTTGTGGGTAGGCCTGTGTACACTTAGATTTACATTTAGTCACTTTATATACATTTATGCATGTGGCTTAAACTTGGTTAAGGTGTTAAAAGGCAAACTACAGCTCAAGTTTCATTTACTATTAAAAAAAATGCATAGAAAACAAAATTAACAATATTTTGTTGGTTCTCTCCTGTTTTTGCATTTGTTCACAGGTGTCAGCATGGGCACCCTGACTGGTCTGTGTCTATGCAGCCCCATACACAACAAACTGTGATGCACTGTGTATTCTGACACCTTTCTATCAGAACTAGCATTAACTTGAGCAATTTGAGCTACAGTAGCTCGTCTGTTGGATTGGACCACACGGGCCAGCCTTCGCTCCCCACGTGCATCAATGAGCCTTGGCCTCCCATGACCCTGTCATCGGTTCACCACTGTTCCACTGACCACTTTTGATAGATACTGACCACTGCAGACCGGGAACACCCCACAAGAGCTGCAGTTTTGCTCAAATCCTTACGCTTGCCCATTTTTCCTGCTTCTAACACATCAACTTTGAGAAATGTTCACTTGCTCCCTAATATATCCCACCCACTAACAGGTGCCGTTATGAAGAGATAATCAGTGTTATTCACTTCACCTGTCAGTGGTCATAATGTTATGCCTGATGGGTGTATATATATATATATATATATATATATATATATATACACATGGATGCATCACCATGTTGAACACAATTTTTCAAAATTAACTAAAGACTAATTGTCTTATCAGCCGTTTAAACGTAAACAAAATGATGTCATGCACTTTTAAAGCTAAAAATATCAATAAAACAAATAATTATTTGAGATGTTTACATTTTTAGGACGTTTAAAAAAAGTTTGACATCTTTGAAGATATCATATCACAGAGCAAGTAATCAATCCAAAAACCCTTTTGCATTTAGAAATATAGCTCTTTAATGTTCTGTTTTCTCTGGCCTTTGTCGTGCTTGTTTTGGCAGACGTCTCACTGTCTCTGTGAGTCAGCATGAACGAGCTTCCACTGAGATCAGCCAAAGCTGCTCTCAAAAAGACCTTTATCTGAACCCTTTTTATTCAGGAAGTGCATCGCTTCATATGGGCGATAAAACCATTTCATGCCCGAAAGGTCTCTGCCCCAAAGTTATGAAAGTCAGTCATTTGGCTTTCTTTTTTGGTCCGTTTATTAAAAGCAACAGGATGTGTCAATGACTTCATGGTTCACTTTTCTGACTGGATCAAAAAATAACAGAGCAATTTTAACATAATATTCTCATCTGATAAGATCATTTATCTTACAAACCAAACTCAAGGACAATAGTGTATAATATTATAATATTATTATTATTTTAATATTTAATGTTATTTGAGCATGATTGTGTTAATAGTTTAAGGTACATTGCCATTTAAAAGTTTGGAGTCTATAAGTTTTTTAATGTGTTTGAAAGAACATGTTTTATTTTGGAAAAAAAAAACAAAAAACAGTATTATTGTGAAATATTATTCAATTTAAAATAACTGATTTCTGTTTTAATTATTTTAAAATGTAATTTATTCCTGTGATCAAAGCTGAATTTTCAGCATCATTACTCCAGTCTTCAGTGTCACATGATCCTTCAGAAATCATTCTAATATGCTGATCTGCTTCTCAAGAAACATTTCTGATTATTAATGTTGAAAACAGTTATGCTTCTTAATATTTTGTTGAAACTGTGATGCATTTTTCTGAATTTACTGATGAACAGCATTTATTTGAAATATAAATCTTGTGTAACATTATAAATGTCTTTACTGTTTTGATCAATTTAATTGAATTTAATCCATGCTGAATAAAAATATTTCTTACTGACCATAAACATTTGAATGGTAGTATATGTTTCTTACTTGATATGTTACATATGAGCAAACTTCATTTGACTTTACATTTTTCCAGCCCTGGTCCAATTCTTTAAAAAAAAGGAGGCGAAAGGACACCCAAGTGCTCTGACACAATTCCACCACTGATGTGAACTTTAATTAAGTTCTATTAATCACAGAGCCACTGGACTGAGAAAACAAACCTCAGTGTTGGCATTCTGCCTCTCAGCCTCGCTGCAGCTCCCTGCTACTGTTTTAAACATTGTTCTTGATTCAGAAGCTAAAACATTTCTTACACACTTTAAAATTCCTCATATTGTATGCATCCCATTACTCAGATGCTCCTATGAGAAGGTGACAGACTGGTCAGGTGTGAAGAGATACGAGGTGTCAGATAGTTCAGAGGAAGAGAAGACACCAGGCTGAGAAGAGACTGATTGGTGAGAGATTTTCTGACTGGACTGCAGTTCTTAAAAGCTATCAATGATGATATAAGGGTTTCAAAATGTATCATACCCTGATACATACCTTGATTTTTTTCAGGGATTTGTACATACACTTTAATAAGTCAATAGTCAGACTTTTTATAAGGTTCAAATGTTACAGTGAAAAAAATAAAGCAGCCGTTTGATAGTATCTCTAATCTTGTACATCACAGCTAGGGTCAATATTTGTGTGATTATTTTGAATTCATGTTGACTCTATAAATGTTCTACTGTTTAGCACCGGATAGGTCACAAGTCTTACCTGTCAGAGTGAGCTGTGATGAGGGCTCGACCAGGAGAAAGAGGAGAGGGAAAAGAAAAAAGGTGCAGGCCAAAGGTGCAGAACTCCACTTGTCAGTGGAGTTCTGCACCATCTCAGCCAGCAGGTGGCACTACAGACATGCTCTACAATTTGACCAGAGGTATGAGAGGAGAAACTAAATTATTGTGGCTAGCTATATGAGAAAATTCAAGACATTTTCAACTTTTTTTTTTTTTTTATCATTGAAATCAAAGTTATATTTAGATTGAAGATTCGAAGTGTATAAAATAGGCATACCTCACCTTACAGCAAAGAAATTACTCGGTTGTGCGTTTCCCTCCTGGTGTTTTTCACACGGGACACTAAGTTCTGATGTGAAATAGTCTTCATTGTTATAGAATACAGTCGTTGAAGACGCTATTTGAAGCTAAATGCAGACGTTTATGTTGCAAGTCACAGACCAAAATCCCTTTTAAGGAAAGTTCACTCGACGGCCATATTTGCAACGCCTCCGGGCATCCAAGAACAAGACCTATCTATTTGAATGGGGAAATTCTGAAATCTCAAAAACTGTTTGGCGAACTCACAATTAAATAACATATTTCAAATCAGCAATAAAATCTTACATGAACTATCCCATAAATGTTGTTTCTTATTCTCAAATAGCGTTAAAAAAAAGCTTATTTTTCAGGCTAGACGAGCCAATGCGCATGTGCAATCTCACGTTTCTATGGGAGCTGGAGCTTTAACGGTCGGCAACTGCAGTGACGCAATGACTTTATCAATCAGCGATTGGCTCTTTTACTTAGAAGGCGGGACCTATTCCACCATATTGCGCGTTGCAGTTTCTCCCATAGACATAATAAATAGCCTACGTCTATGGTTTCTCCTATTCATAACTAATCCATCTTATTCCAACGCCCCATGACGCTTTGCGCGAATTATGGGTGTAACTTCCTTTAAGCTGTAAACAGTAAGTGAAAGGCTCGCTCTATGAACGCAATAATACGTTTAAAAAAAAAAAAAACTGGGTACAATGAGATGACATTATTCTACTCACCCTTCAACCAACGAACATTAAACGAACAATTTAAAAGTGAAAAAGCATCAACAAGGTACTTTCAACAGGCCATGAAAAAGCGCGATTCTTTCCACAGCAATAACGGACGGGTTAAATATAACTTTAGTGATATATATCTCTATTCTGTAATATATGTTGCCTTAATAAAAATGTTCATAAACTTCAGCACTATTTCAAAGTGATTTCCATCATTTTTACAGATAATAAATTGTATTTACCTGTGAAAACAAACCTGGAAAGAGACGTGAGGCTTTGAGGAGAAAAACGAGAGATTCTTCGTACATTCCAGTGAATTATTAATGGGATATATCGTAAATTATATCGGGAGAACAGACCGCAAATGTGCAGCATATATTGTCCTTTTTCATACTAGTACAGCGGTATGCAAAGGGACAAAAGAAAATAATCACGAGGATAGAAAGCAGCGACTGAAAAGAGCTTTTGCCATAGATATTCTTGTTATAACATGTTACGTTAAAATACCAAGCATTACATTATTCTCATGATGTCTGAAAATAAAACATGAAAGAAAAATTGACAGCTCATTCAGTCAACCTGATGGATAAGCTTTATTTGTAGGGCAACCTTATGATCTGAAACGATTCGTTTCAGTCTTTTTGAATGGAAGTTCCCCAAACCGGAAGTGCAACCCATAATTCGAAACGCAGTAGCCTAGTCAGGAATAAGCCAATAGGAGTGAACCGTAGGTGCGTCCCAATTCGCGTACTTATGCACTATTCTGTGACGTTTTTAAGTACAAATAGTGCGAGTAGTGCGTTCACACTGAAAATTCCAAAAAGAAAAAGTGCATTTTAAATACCCAGATGATGCACTAAATTAACAGAAAAAACGATGTGTGGAATGTTGGACACTTCATGCACTCAACTGTCGCAGCTTTAATTACGTTGCGGAGGGGGAGTGGGGATAACCTAAATACAATAACCTAAAATAACAATACAATTCACGCACTACACGGATGAGTACATAGCAAAGCCACTGGAAGGCAAGCCTGCAACCTGTAGCCAAAAAAGCGTAACGGCTAATGCTAACGCTCCACCTCTGGCGGCAGGGAAGGAGACCAGAGGCTGTTTTTTGAATGGATGTCAATGAATGAGAGGCTTCAGTATGCTGATTAAACAGCTTTTGTGGGGAAATAGCTAATCATTTAATTAATCGACAGCCTGTTTGCTAATCTTCAGCATGTTTTGCACTAAACAATACTTTCATTGGGAACTATATGTAGATTTTAGCATGATAAAAATGTATTTTTTTTAAGAGAAGGCAGACTAGGGAATGTTGCGACTGATGTTACTGCCGCACGTGATTAAGTTAGCAGTTACACTTTCTCCAATGGTAAGAGATACAGACCCTCTCATCTCCCTATAATATACAATCTCTGTACATAGTGCATAAGTACACAGTGTATAAGTGCATAGTGTATAGTGCATCATTTGGGACGCAACTTGTCTTTCTACCCCTCAAGGAATTGGGTCTAATTTAGGACCCCGAGTGATCCCATTGGTTCAACAGGCTTTTAATTTGTATATTTTTAGCTCCTGATTATAATTCCTGCAAAATCACGTTATAATTTATATCATTTAAAATGTGTTATAATGAGCATTAATGTCTTTTAAATTACATGGTTCATATACTAGTATATAACTGAAGCCATAGGTTGTGAAATCAAGCATTTCTCATTCTTACTGTTTTTTAGTTAGCTTATGTACTAGCATAGCATCTACCCGATTAGCCTGCTAGCTTAGCTTATATTGTATTAGGTATGTTTTTTTGCTTCCAAATATTTGTTTCCAGTTTGTTTTATTATGCAATACATAGGCATTCATTTTATATTTCAAGCATGTTGTTTGTTCACTTAATGTAATAAACATCATACAATAGTGTAATATGTTATAATTAGTCAAGACATCACGATAACAACTTTTGATCAGGCATTACCGACCCTATTCCTGGGGGGGACTTAATTTCTCATGACACCTGTTCTTTTTAGTGACTCAAAAACATATAGCACAACTCCTGAACTAATTGTTCTTATGACAGTTCTTTTTAGTGAATCGAAATTCAGCACGACCAGTGTCGTCTCAATGTAGACTCCCAAACGAGTCCCTCTTTTGAGTTGGTTCTTTTTAGTAGATCAAAAACTACAGCCTATTAGGCTAGTCTGACTCCCGAACAAATAGCTCTTTAGAAATAGTCTTTAGACTCCTGAATGAATAACTCTTTTGAGCAGACTTTCTTTTTAGTTACTCAAACTAAACCATCCCTTATACACACACAGATGTATCAAAGTGCCAAATAAAGCTGCTTTAAGAAAATAATAAATCCATGAACAATTTATTTATTATATTTCACATCAAAACAAATCAGTTCAAAAAACATACCACTCCTTGCTGTGAATTTCAACCAGATGTTACTTTTTAATCAAGATGTTACATTTTTTAGAAATCATATTCCATATCCCTGTATCACTTGCAGTGGGCAACACATCAAAGGCATTTTGATCTTCTCCTCTGTCCTCTGCTGCCAGAGAGAAACCGAAGAGATGTAAGAACTCTGATAGGACTGAAAACAGCAGGTCATCTCAAAGACACAAGACATGAAACATCTTCAAACCAGACCATGCAGTGAAGTCCGTTCTAACACAGCTGGGTCAAAGCTGTCACATAAGGTGGGGTCAAGTCTGTGACACAATGCTTCTAACTTGCTTTTTCCAAAACATTATTTTATGATACAAATCACATGATCAGCATAACAATTTGAGTGAAAAGTTAGTATTTGGTATATCTTTCGCTTTACCTGTTTTAACACGGTAAATTGTAATTAAAACTGGCAAGTGTTAATGTACTACATTTTCTACCCTTATCTGAAAACTTGCCTTCAACTTACACTGTAAAACAAAAATCCTAATTTTACGGAAAATAACTGATTTTTTTTACGGTCATTTTCTTTTATTTTAAATTATACTCAAAACTCTGTACAATTACAAACAATGTATGTAAATTAACAACTCGGCTGTTATTTTATGTATTATGACATTAATGAGAAATTACAGTAATTAACATATTTTTTACAGAAAATTTACTGTATTTTTATACAGTATTTTTTCTGTTTTCTTAAATTACAAACAAATTTATGTAAAATTACAAAAAATAATCAGTAATTAAACAGTAATAAAACAGTTAAATGATAAAACGGTCAAATGAATGGCAGCCAAAAAAACCCTGTAGAATTAAAGTAAAATATCCTAATTTAAATAAACCGAAAAACACTGTATTTTACAGGTATTTCCTGAATTATTACGATCAAATACCTTCACTTTAAAAACATCATAAAAAAACGGTCAATGACTGGCAGCAGTGGCTGCCAAACAAAGACCGTAAAATTAAAGTAAAATATCCAAAAACCATAAAACTAAAGTAAAATACTCTAATTTAAATAAAGTGCAAAAAACTTTAACAAAAATTTTCTTTAAATGTTAAAAATTATTTTATTTTACAGGTATTTCCTGATTTGATTCAAATAACTGGCAACAACAGAACATTAAACACTAACAGATCTCTCAAGATCTCAGCATCTTCACTTATTACAGACTTTATTTATTTTATACAAAGGTTCTTATTGAGAATTAACAAAGATTTAGATGTTGATGTTTTATTGAAAAAAGTTTGATGTCACCGTTATGGAGGTAAGCGTTTGCTTTAGTTGGGCTCCTGACCTTTACGATGTTGGTTTTTCTCTGACTGCTTTAATTGTGTGTTTCTAATGCACATTTGTTATAGCAAAAAGTGCAGAAGAAACTCTGAGAGGCTTGATTCACTGATTTCACATAGTGTCAAATTTCTGAGTATATTAACTGTTAATTTTGTATGGTTTACTATAATCTTGTGATGTAGTATATTCATATTATGATAACCTGGTATCCAGATTTTTAAGTCATTATGCAGAAAAGGTTTTCAGCCTTTTTTTTTCTTTTCTTTTTCGGGAGCACAGAGACATCAATAATCAACATATGAATCTCAACAATGGTGACAATCAACAAAGCTTTTTTGTGACGTTGTGAGTGGATCTGAATTTTTTTTTTGTCACCATTGTTGAGATTCATATGCTGATTCATGATGTCTGTGTGAGTCTGTATGACCTTGACACAACATTTTCTGCATAATGTTTTAATAAAATTGTTTATAGTATTACAGCACTGCAATAGTATTGGAATGTTAAATTACAATTAATATTAAACAATTCAGTTAGAGACCAGACTCTGGTATCAATGAATCAGACTATTTTATGATGAGTATACCATATATTAAGAAACCAACATAATCTGATCTGGGGTTTTTTTTTTTTTTTTTTTTTTGCTATAACAAATATGTATCAGAAAGACACAGTTAAAGCAGCCAGAGAAATACTAATGTTAAAGAGTCAAGGGTCAAGTGCACAACTAAAGCAAGCACTGACCACCAGAATGGTGACTTCAAACTTTATTATTTTATTCAATAAAACATCAACATCAAAACCTCTTTTAATTCTCAATAAGAACTTTAATATATTAAATAAAGTCTGGATTATAATAAGTGAAGATGCTGAGATCTTGAGAGATCTGTTAGTGTTTAATGTTCTGTTGGGATTTAAAGGGTTTTTGTATCATGTGTTTTGTGGGTCACCATTATGCTGGAGAGTAGAGCCTGTGCTTCAGTCCAGGATAAGCCAGAAAACAACGGTGTTATGCTGCATGTTGCTTATTTCAGAGACAGTAACATATAGTTGCATTAACTCATTTGTGTGTGCTCTTTCTGGTTAAATATAAGAGATTCACATTTTGCGGTGAGTGTGTTTTGTTAGTAACAATTCAGGATGTATGTGTAAAACAACATTGTTTTTTCTGTAAGAGTGTTTTGCACTTTATTTGTTTTGCAGTGAAGGTGTTTTATTGTAATAATTCATGGAATACCTGTAAAATAAGTGTTTTTCTGTAGAAAAATTTTAATGAAAATTTCTGTTAAAGTTTTTTACACTTTATTTAAATTAAAATATTTTACTTTAATTTTAAGGTTTTTGTTTGGCAGCTGTAGCTGACAGTCATTGACCATTTTTTTTTTTTTTACGATTTATTTTTTTTACAGTGTACCTGATCCTACAGCAATATAAAAATAGAAAATGTTTGTCAGGAATGTCCTTTTAAAGTCTCTCACACAGAACATGAAAGTGTGACTTTTTAAGAGGTGCTCCGGCTGTTCTTCTGTTCTCTGCTGGGCGTCTCTCACATACGGCGCAGCCTCTCTTCTGAAACACAGCCCGACAGAATAAAACCTGCATGGATTATTGTATCAATTCTGCAATTCAGTAGAAGTGTTAAAGTATTTAGACCGATAGAAAAAAAGAAAAGCACTTTGGCAAGGAATAATACAGATCAAAGGCAACTTTATTTATTTGAGATATTTCACCCAAAAAATTAAAAAGCTGTCATCATTTATTTACCGCCGTGTCATCAAAGACCAATATGATTTTCTTTCTTCTGTGGAACATATGATATAGTTATATTTTATTTTAAATAAGAAATTATTTTAAAAGAAATTACATTTTCTCCTGGCAATATAAAAACAGTCCCATCAATATGTTCCAGGTGAGAATGTAAAATAATTTTAATTTTGACTACAGTGCTGCTTGAAAGTTTGTGAACCCCATGCAGAATCTGTGAAAATGTGAATAATTTTAACTAAATAAGAGTGATCATACAATATGCATGCTATTTTTTATTTAGTACTGTCCTGAGTAAGATATTTTACATAAAAGATGTTTACATATAGTCCACAAGACAAAAAATAAATAGCTGAATTTATAAAAACAACCCGTTCAAAAGTTTGTGAACCCTTGATTCTTAATACTGTGTGTGGTTACCTGGATGATCCACGATTGTTTTTTTGTTTTGTGATGGTTGTTCATGAGTCCCTTGTCTGTCCTGAGCAGTTAAACTGCCCAATATTCTTAAAAAAAATCATTCAGGTCCCAAAAATTCTTCAGATTTCCAGCTTCTTTTGCATATTTGAACCATTTCCAGCAGTGACTATGATTCTCAGATCCATCTTTTCACACTGAGGACAACTGACTAACACAACTATTAAAAAAGGTTCAAACATTCACTGATGCTCCAGAAGGAAACATGACGCATTAAGAGCCGGGGGTGAAAACTTTTGAACAGGATAAAGATGTCCAAATCTTTATTTTGTTTAAATATCTTTTCTTTTCTTTTTTCATCTAGTACTGTCCATCAGAAGCAATAGAAGACACTTAAATGTTTGCCAGAAGACAAATTAAGTACAATATTCCTTGATCTTCAAATTCAAAAGGTTTTCACCCCCCGGCTCTTAATGCCTCGTGTTTCCTTCTGGAGCATCAGACAATGTTTGAACCTTTTTTAATAGTTTTGTCTGAGTCCCTCAGTTGTTCTCAGTGTGAAAAGATGGATCTCAAAATCATACAATCACTGCTGGAAATGGTTCAAATACACAAAAGATGCTGGAAAACTGAAGAATTTTTGGGACCTGGAGGATTTTTTTGAAGAATATTGGGCAGTTTAACTGCTCAGGACAAACAAGCGAACAACCATCACAAAACATATCCAGGTAACCACACACAGTATTAATAATCAAGGGTTCATAAACTTTTGAATGGGGTCATATTTATAAATTCAGCTATTTTTTTGACTTGTGGACTATATGTAAACATCTTTTATGTAAAATATCTTACTCAGGACAGTACTAAATAAAAAATTACATGCATATTGTATGATCACTCTAAAATTAATCACATTTTCACAGATTGTGCAAATGGTTCACAAACTTTCAAGCAGCACTGTAGGCCTATATATATATATATATATATATATATATATATATATATATATATATATACATTGTACATTCCTAAACCCTGGATAAACGCAGCATGTGACCTGTTTACATAGCTCAAGCATAGAGTACTTCAGGGATGACGTGTTTTTGTAGGCAAAACCCGGAAGTGAGTTAGCATTTTAGGACATCCCCGAAGTCAATGGGTTTTTTGAATGGGGTTTTGCTAAATCACCTGAAATAAGGTCTGTGGTTAACAAAGCCTCTAAATATTTTCACGTTTTGATCTATGACATAAAACACACCAGTTATAACCTGCTAGTGATTTTTTTAAACCTTTATTGTGTCTTAAAAACAGCGGTTGCTGACAAATTGCTAAAAGGAACTACTTCTTTTGGCAGGGACTTTAGACATCATCATGACAAACAAGACATTTGAACAGCATTTCTCATGAAAAAGTGGATAAGTATTCATACCCAGCACAGATCATAATCAACAAGCATATTTTTAAATGAAGTCATTTTCTAAATAAAGTTTGAGGAAGCTTGGTGGTGGTGACGTTGATCCTCGACCGTGGTGTGCTGTAGTCTGTTTATAGCCTACTCTTAGCTTTTTATATCTGATGACTTTATTTAGGCTTCAAAATGTATAAATGTTGTGTTAACTTGTAAAGATTATCTTGATAGACAAAACGTGTAAGTGTCATAACCCTTTGTTAAACACAGAGCTTATTTTTTTAGATTTTCCAGAAGTCTATGGGAAAAATGCATAGGCCTTTGATCGGGGGAACCTGTGCGCCGCTAACTTCCGGGTTGTCTTACAAAAACACGTCATCCCTGAGGTAGGCTACTCTATTGCGTACCCTCGTATTGCCGACTGTGCTGTCGAGTTTATACTGAATGGACATTTCGGACTATAAAGGTAAGAATGAAACGGTCTCTTTTTCACTCAAAGTGTCGCGTTTTCTGTCAGCATTTGACATTTTTCCCCTTAAAATCCTGAATTTACTGTTTATATACAATGCGCAGTGTTTCCGTGACTGTCCAAAGCAGGCGAAAATGAGGCACGCGATTGGTTGTCCGTTTTTAAAGCCGCCTTTCCACTGCACAGCACACGACATTCGCATCCGATTGTCGCATTTCGTCCCCTAGCAGCAATCGCACGGAACTTTGAAATTGGTCGTGAAGCAACAGCCTTGGCTTATTCACCATGGTAAACTGAACGATTTTAATTAATGTAACAATGCATATGCATATATCCACACAAAGCAAATGATTCTCAATACATCTAAAATAAAAACATAGTATATTTTATAGAGCTAATCAACGTAAAAATTGATTTAGGCCTAATAATTTATATGTATATATTCGCATATGATTGGAACTCCACGCAGCCCCCGTACTACTTTCCATTGGAAATGAATGACTTCCGGTCCAACGGCTGTCGTTTGTCATCTGCAGTGGAAAGGCGGCTTTAAGCGTCTAGCTCTGTAACATTTTAACACGGCATCGTAGCAGGGTTTCCAGAGATTGTATATTATAGGGAGATGAGAGGGTCTGTATCTCTTAACATTGGAGTGCATAGCCCTTACGCTTTTTTGGCTAAAGGTTGCTGGCTTGCCTTCCAGTGGCTTTAAGGGGTTTCATAACCCCGGGTAAAAAGCGGTGCAAACCCCGCTTCTAAATTACAAGTGTGAAAAGTTCCTTTGCCCGGGATTAAAAGCGGTATTTAGAACGTTGATAACCCGGGGTTAAGCGCAGTGTGAAAAGTCCTTATGAGACATATTAAAACGATTGACAATGAAACAACAAATAAAACACCTGTTGCAGTTTGGCAACAAATATGGTTTTGTTGTTTCCCACAACAGCAACTACTCTTTTAGCCAAGAGTACACAAATACATGTTAGTCCTTTTTTTCTGTGCTATTCTATTAATATTCTAATGTTTTATGGTGTCATTTTGACCTGGTCTCACCTGAAAAAGACACTATATGTAGGCCTACTATAATAGCCTACATTTTCAGAGTGGCGCTTGTCCATGCAAAACTCCCCACTACAACGTTGAGGGTGTTGCTATGTGTTTGCATAGGTTTTTTTCTTTTATCATGTTGCTATGCTGCTACTATTGGTATGATGTAGTTGCTTACTGACCTAAACAAAAGAGCCCAACCCCAAGTCTCTATTGATATTCTAGTCTCCAGATACGGCTGATGTAACTTCTTCAATGTAAGTCTATGGGATTTTTCACAGTGAGATTACTGTAGTCACACTAATCAACAGGGCAGCTCTTCTGACGGTCACACGCTGGTGGCCGCTAGTCGCACCTGAAGAGTCCTGTGAGTGAATTCGGGTATGAGATGCAGGTAGTTACACCCAGAGAGCCAGAGATAAAGACTGAGAGACTGTAAGGTGAAGGATCGGGTTGGTCACAGACTGTCTGTGACGTAAAAAGCACGACCAGACTGACAAGCTTTAACAAGAAGACCATGTATATTCCTGGTCTTGTATGAACTCAATAGGGAACATCATAGCATGAGAAGTTAATCTGGACATCATGATCATATAATGTAATGAGTAATATTTGCTTTGGCCGTCAGCACCCACATCACAGCAAAGAATTCAGAGAAACAAGACTTAATGAATCACATCTGGCTCCAGCCAAACTAATCTCCAGCCTATAGACCAAGTTTAGAGTTCATTATTTGACAATCAGTATTGCATGTATATACAGTGACATATTTACTTACTATTTTTGACTGTATTCCCTTTAATTCGATCATCTATCCATCTGATAGATCAAAAATAAACAGATTTGAGATGGCATTGGACAGAAAAGTCCATTGGCATTCTCACCTGTCCAGCTTTAAGAAGTTACAAAACACTGTATTTTGTTGTGTGAACAACAGCATATTTCTGAAGACCTTCAGCTAATACATGCCATACACATACGTTTAACATAGATGTTGTAACTAATTGCTCCATTAGAGGGCAGTAGTGCATCATGCATCAACACTGAAGAGTCTTAATCATCTGCCAAAGCCTTTTCTCCTTGATTATTTCCTTCAGGGAGAGGTTAACTGTTCTGACAAACCGTATTAAAACCATATGGATGCAAAGATGCCATTTAATGGTGACACCAAACACTCGTGATTTTGACATTGCAGTAGTAGCCTAAAACATACACAGGACTAAAGCACAAGTTTGAAATGCCATAGTCTAATAAATGTGCCTTTGGCAAAGCTGATCAATATGCTGATGTTGTAAGCAAGTCTAGGAAGCGCAGAAAGGACCAAATTGCCCCACGCTGAGCGAAAACGCTGAGTGTTTTGTGTCATTCAAACTTGAGCGTCGCTCCTCTTATCGTGATTGGTTTGTCAGATCATCATTTGATAGAGGATAAACACACACTCGCATACTTTGGAAATCATTGAGTTTTTTAATTCCCAAATCACCTCTCATCTTATATGGAGAGATGCCCAGAGTGCCCTTACTTACCGTCTTTTCATTGGCAAATTACCACACTTTTCAGTCAAACACGGTTCTTAGCAGCTGTAACTGAATTGGTCAGACGTCTACTGAGAACTGCAAAATGGTAGATGTCAAACGGAAGAGAGGACTTCAACATGAAAAATTGCAGGGCGTTGTATAATTGAACACATGCATGGCACATCAGAGCAGGTCAAAGATTTTCTAAATCGCTCCTACGCCAAGGTGGTTATGGAGGATTACAGTCAGCGGCTGATACAGAAAGTGAAGGGACCTTGTGTAGTTCTCGAGAGCTTTGCGGTTTGAGCGACGTTGCATTACATTATTTATTTACATCCGCATTCTATAATAAAACAAACCCTGACTGAATGTGCTAAGGCCATTTGAAATTCCTCTTTTTTCCCCCCTCTGTGAATTATCATAAGAAGATTATGAAAGTTCCATGATGACAGAGCAGAAGTCTATCAAACGCCTTTGATCTGCGGCTCCAGTCCCAGGTACTGCACAAAGCTTTTGACAGGGATTTGCTCTGGGCTGACTCTTTTTCAAATGATAATTACTGTTTTGTTGCTGCGCTCGCACTGAGCATGCAGCGACTTTAACAAGCTAAAGAAGCTTGAAAATCCACCCAAATAACCAAAGTGCATCTATGGATAGCGCTGATTATTTGTGTCCGTCATTCAGGCCTGTGATCGGAGGTTTCATCAGAGGGAACACGACATTTAGATAACATCAACAGTTTCATTTTCTTTTGAATCTGATTTTTGTGACTATTACTTGTGTCTTCAAATGCTAATCAAGTCCAACAGTATTTAGTCCATGAGAAAACTCATTAATCTGTCATTATTTATTCATATATTATTACAAATCTGTACATTTTCTCACCGTGATACACAAAAAGATACATTCTGAAGAAATTCTACTCTTTTTTTCATACATTGATAACGTTTTTGAAAGAATCATTTAAGTGAATGAATCATTTTTGTTCACTTCAGTGCACTGACTTATATTTCTGTGCTCATTTAAGTTCTCTTTTTTCCTACATTGCATGAATAAACGAGAGAACGCTGAGGCATCTCATTCTAAATGAGAGGGGTATCTTGTTCATTCGGTTTGTTATCTTGTTCAAAACGAATATTTAAAATTATTGATGACTGAACACAAAACGGAGGATAATAAGACTTGGTTTTGAACAAAACGGTTGAGTGAATGATACAAATGACTTACTTATAACACACAACAAGACACTCGGCTGTCGCCACCTGCTGATATAACCTGCAAAAAGATCACGGGACAAATCAACAGTGTTGGGGAAAGTTACTTTTAAAAGTTATGCATTACAATATTGTGTTACTTCCTGAAAAAAAGTAACTAATTGAGTTACTTAGTTACGTTTAATGGAAAGTAATGCATTACATTACTTTTGAGTTACTTTTTCTTAGCTGGGCTTGGCTGTTTGTTTGGTTTTATAACAACAAAAATGTTCTATTTTTGGCAAATGTAAAGGCCCTTTCACCTTTCACAGTGAAATGAATAAGCCTCAGGCTGAAGGAAATGCAAATTCACACCTGTACAGTAGAGGGTGCAGTTCAAAGAAACAAGCCTTTTTGATACTGGTTCATGCCTTTTGTGTTCCTCTGGGAAATTAATAGCGTGGGAGTTATAAGAACAACATAAATAATGAAAGAATTAAAATTTTTGGTTTGAACTTTAAGGCACCGAGATAAACGAAAATCAATTAAGAATGTTTCTTTTTAAAATTCTATAAAGTATTTGTTTTGCTCAAATGATTCTCCAGCATTGAAGGCCATCGATAACACTAAAATCAAGCAAGAACAGCCTTATTTTAGTAATCTGTGCAATTAAAAGACAAAATCTACCCTTATATATAAGGAAAAGAGATGAGACACAAAAATGTGCACGTCTGTTTTTTTTTTTTTACATGCCACAGATGACTAAGCAGAGAAATGGCAGCATTTTCAAATTAAAATTTAAGCACTAAAATTGCTTAATTGTGCAGTTATTTCACCGGCTTTATTAACATAAGCAATTCCTAGGACATAGCACTACTATAGCAGAAAATTGGCATTCTGGCCAGAGGGAATTAAAAAGCTCAGCTTGTAAACGGTAGACTGAGATTTCTAAGCTAGCGGAACTGACATTTTCAGTTTCTCACCAATTATGATCCCAGCCCTGTTCCTCCCTTGCCTCTTGAACACACTTTTAAACATTACAGATTACTATGCACATAGGGAGCGAATGCTTTAGCATGTGATACTGATACAAGTCTACTATGGACTGGCCTGACAACCTCTAAACACACAGCATATGATTATTATTAATATCTGTGTCACTAATTCTAGTGTATCCTAAATCTTGGACTATAACATATAATCTGATAATAATTTAATACAATAAAAAATGGAACAAATACATAAAATATTAAATGTGTTATTGGGTATATCTCATGAATGTCTTTATTCATCTCTGTAAAAAACTACTTTTACATTTAAATCAGCATAAAGAAAATACAACAAATGATTGCATAAAGAGAATTGGGAATTTTCATTAAAATTTTCTTTAAAATGTCTTTGTTTTGATTTTCGAGGTGAATGGCCAGGATGCATATGTCCTTACCTCACTTATTAAGGCTTGAAATCACCTGAAATCAGCTCATACCACATATTCTAGCATGAAAATGAAGCATTGAAGCCTCAACACTTTTGATTCCAACAACCAAAATATGCAAATCCCAAAAAAAAACTTAGCTTGTACTGTTGTAACATTCTCCCCATTTTTCTTGCTCATCTCCCTTCAGTCAAGCTCATCCATCCACAGTGAACGAGTAAATAAAGCGTTTTTGAACGAGATCCATACACCATGTAATCTCGCTAAATAACTGCAAGACACCCGCTGCTTTTTGTGGGGAATGAAAATGATTTGCGTGCTCTCAGACTAAATGCATCACGCAGATGCGGAAATGAAGATGGGACGGGCGCGTCTGGAGCCTGTTGAAATATCTGAATCGATTTTAAAACAGTGAGTTTGAAGACAGAAGCCATTCGCACCTGAAGAGCAAAGAGGAGCGGCAGATATATATTTAAACAGTGACTTGTTTTTAATGCTTTAGGGAGGGTATATGGAAAAATGACAGTTTGAATCACATTGTCAAGTGATTCTGGCTGTTATCAAAAACAAAAACAATTACAAAACAGACTCTATTTGCAGTATATCACAGCTTTATGTACCTTATAGCTTAAATAAAGCACTGTTGTTGGAAAACAGTCTTAGATGAAGTATGATTGCTCTCTTACCTCACAGGCTAAAAGGACCCGTTTCATACAGTGACTGCGAATCGGAGTCATTATTTGCTATCTAGAGAATTACAAAAATTCAAAGGAGTGCAGAGTTGAAAAGAAAGAATACATGACTCAGTTTAATACAGAAATGGTAAACTGTGCCTATGCAGCACAGCAAACCAACCAGCTGTAGGATGTTAATTAGGGTGAAGATCCATGACGCACTAAATTAAACAATGAATTTTTGAGGAATATTAAAAATACGGACACACTGCAGCTTTTTGGCTTTAACAATGAAGGGCCTTTAGTGACTGACAAATTGCAGTGGCCTTATGCTTATAATGCCCAATAAATCCCATGCTCCATTAGAAACACGCTTACTGTAAAATAGTTTTAATAATTGCAAGGTTATGACACACAACTGCTTTAATTTGATGATTTTTTCCCCCTCTCGTGAATAATGCCAACCTGTCTACATATTCAAGCCCTCACCATCTGTACATTGTGTGCTTACCCTCATTTAGATTGACCAGACAACAATGACAAAAGTCAGAATAGGTCAGAGGTCAGATGCCTGGTAGGTATTGGGCACATTTTCATGAATAACATCACCAAAATTAAATGCAGCTTAAATCAACTTAATAGTTTGCTTTTTAATGTTAGTAGTGATTAAGTTTGGGTTTATAACTAGATTAGATTAGTTCAAATAACTTTCAGATGTAATATACAGTGCCCTCCATAAGTATTGGAACAGTAAAGACAAAATTAGCTCTGTTAGCTGTGATGTCAAGACATCTATAAATATGATTAAAAGATTAGTATGAGGCAGAAGTACAGAATGTCACATTTTATTATTGCACTTTTACAGTTTCATCCCTCTGCCTAATGTGAGCATGAGTATTGGGACGGTTTAACAAAGCAAATGTAAATGTGTAAAAGCTAATATTTAGTTGTAAATCCCTTGCAAGCAATCACAGGATCCACAGGATCCATCACCAGAACTTTGCTTTCACACTTTGAAATGCTTTTCCGGGCCTTTAATACAGCCATTTTCAACGGTTACTGTTTTGGGGAGTTTCTGCCTTTAGTCTCCTCTTCAGCTGGTGAAATGCTTGTTTAATAGGATTTAAATCTGTAGATTTGGACAATCTAAAACCCAATATTTCTTTACCATGATAATCTTGATTGAGTTGGCAGTACTAGTGTTTTGGGTCATTGTTCTGTTGCCATATGAGGCATTTCCCAGTGAGTCTGGTGGCATTTTCTTGAACACTGGTAGGCAAGATTCTTTTATACACTTCTGAATTCATTCTTCTGCTGCCATCATTGAATAAATCATCAATAAAGATGAGTGAACCTGTTCCAGACATGACACTACCTCCACCATGCTTTCCAGATGAGCTTGTATGCCTTGGATCATTTGCGGTTTCTTTTTTTCTCCACAGTTTAGCTATCACACTTTGATGAAGGTTAATCTTTGTCTCATCTGTCCATAAAACTGTGTTCTAAAACTCTGCTGGCTCATACCTGTGTGTTTTTGCTAATTCAAATTGACTTTCATATTTTTTGGTACTGATCGGATGTTTGATCTTGCTGTGTAGCTACTGTAATTCTGTTGGTGAAGTCTCCTGAGAACAGCAGATTGTGAGACCATCACCCCAGCTTTCTGGAGTTTGCTGGTGATTTTACTGACAGTATTTTAGAGTTTTTTTCATAGCCCTTGACATTTGTCTATCATCAACTGCTGTTGATTTTCTCAGCTGACCTGGTTGTTGTCAGTTGCTGAAGCTTGCCAGTGGTATCTATCTTTTTCTGGACATTCCAAGTCAGTCTCCAGATTGAAATCCTATTGAACAAGCATTTCACCAGCTGAAGAGGAGACTGAAGGCAGAAACTCACCAAACAAGCAACTGTTGAAAATGGCTGCATTAAAGGGATAGTTCACCGAAAAATGAAAATTCTGTCATCATTTACTCACCCTGTATAAATTTCTTTGTTCTGCTGGACACAAAGGAAGATATTTTATAACCAGTTTGTAACCAGGCCACTTTGGGGCACCATTGACTTCCATAGTAGGAAAAAAAATACTATGAAAGTCAATGGTGCCCCAGAACTGTTCAGTTTCCCACATTCTTTAAAATATCTTCCTTTGTGTTGAACAGAACAAAGACATTTATACAGGTTAGGAACAACCAGAGGGTGAGTAAATGATGACAGAATTTTCATTTTTGGGTGAACTACCCCTTTAAAGGCCTGGAAAAGCATTTCAAAATGTGAAAGCAAGAGTCTAGTGATGTCTATGGGTCACAGACTCACTCCTGTGATTACTTGCAAGGGATTTACAATTAAATATTAGCTCTTACATTTACATTTGCTTTGTTAAACCGTCCTAATACTTATGCTCACATTAGGCAGAGGGATGAAACTCTGAAAGTGCTGTACTTCTTAGATGGTAAAACATTTTGTGTTGAAACAGTCAATAATAAAATGTGACATTCTGTACTTCTGCCTCATATTAATCTTTTAATCATATTTATAGAAGTCTGTAATTTTTTTATGGTTGAAAAAGCACAAAGCACAAAGAAAATTTATTTATATAGTAACCAAAAGCTAAGACTAATTATCATGATAAATGCTGTATTAAATAAAACTTTTCTGCTCATTTGATCACTTTGCACTCATTTGAGCTTAGTAATGCAAAAAAATTAATTAGGTAAATTAAAAAGTTAATTTACCCAAAATGATCATTTTTCACCCTCATGTTGTTCCAAACTTCTTCTGTGGAACATAAAAGGAGATATTTTAAAGAATGTTTCAACTATCTTGTCTATACAATAAAAGTAAAACAACATTAGATACTACTCATTCATTGTATGAAAATAAAACATTTTTCAAACATTTTCTTTTTTTTTTTCCACAGAAGAAAGTCATACAGGTTCGGAACAACATGAAGGTGTGTAAATAATAACAGAATTTTTATTATTAGGTAAACTATCCCTTTAATTTTGTGTTTTAAGTGTGTGTGTTCACACTTGGCAGATTTGGTTTGATTAAAACGAACTCTGATGCGATTGCTCTGTTAGCGCGGTTCTTATGAATATGTGTGAATGCTGCCATCTGAACCTTGGTGCGCACCAAACAAGCGGACCGAGACCCACTTTTTCAGACGGTTTTGGTTGGCTTCCAACTGAAATCTTCTGCGATTTAAGTGAAATATGAATGCAACATGGACCAAAGACATCTAAACGAACCAAAAACAGGATGAATTACATGTGTGAACACATCCTAAGACAGAAAGACCAAGCATTTATTCATCAATGAGTATGAACAGTACTGTTATTCAATCAAACAGTGTGGTCTGGTGTTTTAGTGAGCAGTCAGTTAGTCTCACCTTCTACACACAGCATCTGATCAGGTGATACGGGGCAGGAGCTGTCCAGGGTGCTGAATATACTGTGCAATCCTGTGAAGGAGGAGACGAGATAATAGAGATGTTTCATAGACTTTTGCATTTAACCCTCTGGTTTATGGGTCACATCTGGCTTCTTCACAGTCAAAAATGACCGAAGCCTTAAAATGTAACTTCTGGGTCTGATCTGATTTCAACCTCTTATTTGAGTCTTTTGGCTCAATTTTACCATATTGTTACAGCCACATCGGTTCATTTGTGTGTATAAAAGTGTGTTGTGTGTGTCTCTGCATGTGTGATTGTGTTTGGGTGTGTCTGTTTTGCACTCTCGATGTTTTGGAGTATAACCTCTTCCTTGCTGTTCGTTTTTTTACTGCTTTTTGGCTGAATTAGTGTTTTATTTCACACTTTTGCAAAAACTTGCTCTGTCATAGTCAGGCTAGTTCATATGTGTGTGGGTGAGGGGGTGGACGTGTCTATTTTGCACTCTTGACATTTTAGAGTGTCCCCCCTTCATTGCTGTGCAATTTGTTCTGCACAGTGGCTGATTTGTAGTTTGTACCACCAAAAGTTTCTCTGAGTTTTAGTATTTTTTTGTATTTCCCATTCATTTCCTATGTCGGTCATTTTTGACCGTGAAGGAGCCAAGTGTGACTATTTTTTTAACAACACTTTAACATATCCAAATCATGTCCATGATTTTTTTTTGTGTGTTCACAGCTAATGCGACAAAAGTCACCAAGTTTCATCCCATTTCGATGAAGCAAAAAAATGTAAAATTTAAAAACGCAAAAGTTGACCAAAGACCCCATTTTTTGATCGAAGAGGACCAGAGGCTTAATAATAATGGTCCTTAAAACCTCCTGGGAGGTTCCTACTTATGAGTTTGGAGATCATAATTATAGCAATGTGCATTCAACCGAATTTAGGCAAAATTAAATGGATGTGATCTCACTTCCTGAGAAAAACAGGATGCTATTTATTTAGCACTACAATGAAGTTGTGTGCATTAGCACATGATGCATTACAAGTAATGTGAGTTATGTAATCAGATTACTTTTTTTAGGAACTAGTAAAGTAACGGATTACTTTTAAATTTACAACAAAACATATATTGACTGACACCTTTCCTCTCCCCCTTTTGAGAGAAAATGTGAATAATTGGAGAGACATTGTATACGCTGTGTAAACATGATGGTTATTGTCGTTCTAGACTAAATGTGACCATGCATTTACTTTTATCTAACTTGCACAAAAACAAATTCAGTATTGCTCAAAATGAATGAAAATAGGGGAATGTAAACATAATATTACGCAAACCTGCAAATAAAATAAATAATTCAAAATAAGTACCCACTCATGAGAGTATGCGATTTCAGATGCAGCCAGAGTGTTGAACTATTCTTCTGCAATTCAGAATAGCAACGGTTTGTTTGAGCTGCGCCCTCTACTGTACAGGAGTGAATTTGCATTTCCTTCAGCCTGAGACTTAAATAGAACTTGTTTGTCATTAAAAAACAAACAAGCAAGCCAAGCCAGGTGAGAAAAAGTAACGTAATGCACTACTTTCCATAAGAAGTAATTAAATAATGCAATTAGTTACTTTTTAAGGGAGTAATGCTGTATTGTAACGCATTACTTTTAAAAGTAACACTGATCATGACCAATACCGAATAGCTTTCGCTATGGACACATCCTCCTAGCCGTAAAGTTGTAGCTCAAAGAAAATCCTGTTTGTGCTTCTCATTTCTAAAACTTCTTATTTCACAGAGCAACTGTCAGCAAAAACAGAATGACCTATTATTTCCCTGACAGTCTTTCTCTTCTTGACCCTTAAAGTCTTATTTAGCTTGCTGGCACCCACATTGGCCACTGTTGGAACGTCTCAGGCTGTAATCCCACCTCTTAATGCTTTAGTGCTTTTCTTGGCTATAAAGCCTGTAATTACACTTCCTCCTGGATTTCCATACACAAACAGCCTGCCTATGATGGATTTGCATTCATTCATCTCAGCTTCAGTAGTCAGAATGATTGTTTTATGGTCATGTAAGGATCCCGACCCCCGTTTTCCCCAGATTAATCACTTTATTCTTTAATGAGTATGCAAACACATACAGGAATACTTGATCAGGTTGCAATTAGAACAACCGACCATGCAGTGCTTCTCCGATGAAATCCCCATTCACTTCTGCAATGTATTTCTTGAGTATTAGATCTGATTAGACCTGATTTTAATTGATCAGATCCTGAAAATTGAGTATCCAATACCACACTTCCTCAATATTTTGTCTTGTTTTCTAGGACAAATATCTAAACGTTCTTAAATCAAGATGCATTTACTTGAGAAGCAACATAACTTAAGATATTAAGTCTTATGATGGGGGGGATGGGGGGGGGTAATTTACTCTTTCTTCAGTTGAAAAGAAATTTTTGATGAAAACATTCCAGGATTATTCTCCTTATAGTGGACTTCAATTGGCCCCAAAAGGTCCAAATGTCAGTTTCAGTTCAGCTTCAAAGGGCTTTAAATGATACCAGACGAGGAATTAGGGTCTTATCTAGCAAAACGATCGGTCATTTTCGAAAAAAAAGTGAAAACTTATATTCATTTTAACCATAGACGCTCATCTTGGACTAGCTCTCTTCTTCTTCTTCTTCTCTATTAGAATTCCGGCAGTGTAGACGCTGCTAAGTGTATTACTGCCCTTCACAGGTCAAAGTTTGAACTAAATTGTCATATACAATATGCTAGTGCAAGTATATAATAATTAGTTCAAACTTTGACCTGTGGAGGGCAGTAATACACTTAGCAGTGTCTACACTGCCAGAATTCTAATAGAGAAGAAGAAGAAGAGAGCTAGTTCAAGATGAGCGTCTATGGTTAAAACGTATATAATTTTTTATTTTTTTTAGAAAATGTCCAATCGTTTCGCTACATAAGACCCTTATTCCTCGTCTGGTATCGTTTAAAGCCCTTTGAAGCTGCACTGAAACTGTAATTTTGACCTTCAACCGTTTGGGGCCAATTGAAGTCCACTATAAGGAGAATAATCCTGGAATGTTTTCATCAAAAACCTTAATTTCTTTTCGACTGAAGAAAGAAAGACATGGACCTCTTGGATGACATGGGGGTGAGTAAATTATCAGGAACATTTTATTTGAAAGTGAACTAATCCGTTAAGAGTGTAAAATATTTTTTTGCAGTGCATTATAAAATCAGACAAACTAAAAATGATTATTCAGGTGCCCAAAATAGAAAACACATTGTGATTGATGCATAAGTAAAAAATGTTGTTAAATTTTTTATCGTTCAACAACAAAAAAAAAAAAGTATCAATTTTTAATGAGAGCGGCTGACACACCTCAATAATGGTGGAATTTGTTTGGCTATTTTCATAATCAGACAGTGGTAAATATACAATTAATTATGCATGAATCTGATGCATAAATTACAGGAAGGAAGTACAATTTGGAAGAGGAAAATGTTAGTCACGGAAGCTATCAAAGGACAGTGTCAGAAAATCTTCGAAGTGTGCATAAGATGAGAAAATAAATGTTTATTCTCGGGTCAGTGGGAATGTTAATTAGAATGTGTTTTTTCCTTCGCTTTGAATATGCGTGCGTGTTCGGATGCAGGAAGGGGGGCTGAATGAAATTGCTATCGTGTTTTGTCGTCTCCGAAGCATTGTAAATGACAGCTTGTCAGCTGAGAGGACGTTTTCAATGACAAGTAGCCCGCACCAGGATACAGCAGCCTTTTACACCACAGCAGTTTACAACACAACCTTGGGAGAAGCCCCTAATATTCATTATTATTTCTCAAAGCTATACATGAGAGGACTGATGATGTTGTGCTTGAAGAAACTCATCTTCATGTTACACAAAACTCCATTTAGCACCATACATTGGTCTATCTTCCACAAAAACCTCTCATCGTAACCACAGATTACACATAGTTTCTATTAAGCTAAACCACGTGTTTCAAAACAAAATAAATGGTTAAACTTTATTTTGATGGTCCCCTTTACACATTCTGTTGAAATTATTTTAGTTTCAAAGGCCATTGCTGGGCACAACATAGAGTGGATCTATCAGGACCTGGACTATCTGGTTTAGAACTGGCTTTTATCCATCTACTAGTTATATAGATGAGGTCAATTAAAGAAAAACAGATGTGAAGAAAATAACAAATAACAAAGCCTAAAGCAATCTCTGTCAAATGAAAGCTTTTATTTTACTAGATGGGCTAAATGTGGAATTGGGCACTTTAATGAAGAGTCCTTGTTAAGATTCACAGCAGATAACTTGTAAACACCTCTATTCTAGACGCAAGAAAAGAGACAGACTGCCTGATAAGGGTACTTATTGTTGTTCTGGTGGAGTATTTCATGAGGCAGAGGAGGCAAGAGAGCGAAGGAGAGGGGCTTAATAACCAGATCTTACCGGGGCTGCAGCTCTTAAATATTACAGACTGCAGGAGACTGCTGTGTGTTTGCAGAGCTCACTGGACTGAGACAGCCTTCAGCAGACAGTGGGCGCTCCAAACACCACCAAAATGATTCACTATAGATAGGAAACCATGTCTCTGGGAGCGAATGAATGCATTTCCATAGGGCCTCTCTCTTGCCTGAACCTTCATTTTCTGCATCTATATATTGATTCTAGACTCTAGAGATGAATTACAGGAATAGTAATAAGGATAAAATGTACCCTCATGTTGGAATGCATCTCTTTTCCTGTTCATAGTTCACAATGACTGCATGTCAAGCTCCATAAGGACTAAAATTGTGTGAGAAAAATTCTGTGTGTATGTGTGTGTATATATATACACACACACACACACACACACACATATATATATATATATATATACACTGATCAATCATAACATTATGACCACTGACAGGTGAAGTGAATGACACTGATTATCTCTTCATAACGGCACCTGTTAGTGGGTGGGATATATTAGGCAGCAAGTGAACATTTTGTCCTCAAAGTTGATATGTTAGAAGCAGGAAAAATGGGCAAGCGTAAGGATTTGAGCGAGTTTGACAAGGACCAAATTGTGATGGTTAGACGACTGGGTCAGAGCATCTCCAAAACTGCAGCTCTTGTGGGGTGTTTCTGGTCTGCAGTGGTCAGTATCTATCAGAAGTGGTCCAAGGAAGGAACAGTGGTGAACCGCCAACAGGGTCATGGGCAGCCAAGGCTCATTGATGCACGTGGGGAGCGAAGGCTGGCCCGTGTGGTCCGATCCAACAGACGAGCTACTGTAGCTCAAATTGCTCAAGAAGTTAATGCTGGTTCTGATAGAGGGTGTCAGAATACACAGGGCATCACAGTTTGTTGCGTATGGGGCTGCATAGCTGCAGACCAGTCAGGGTGACCATGCTGACCCCTGTTCACTGCAGAAAGCACCAACAGTGGGCACATGAGCATCAGAACTGGACCACAGAGCAATGGAAGAAGGTGGCCTGGTGTGATGAATCATGTTTTCTTTTACATCACATGGATGGCCGAGTGTGTGTGCATTGCTTACCTGGGGAACACGTGGCACCAGGATGCACTATGTGAAGAAGGCAAGTTGGAGGAGGCAGTGTGATGCTTTGGGCAATGTTCTGCTGAGAAACCTTGGGTCCTGCCATCCATGTGGATGTTACTTTGACACGTACCACCTACCTAAGCATTGTTGCAGACCATGTACACCCTTTCATGGAAACGGTCCCTGGTGGCTGTGGCCTCTTTCAGCAGGATAATGCGTCCTGCCACAAAGCAAAAATGGTTCAGGAATGGTTTGAGGAGCACAACAATGAGTTTGAGGTGTTGAATTGGCCTCCAAATTCCCCAGATCTCAATCCAATTGAGCATCTGTGGGATGTGCTGAACAAACAAGTCTGATCTATGGAGGCCTCACCTCGCATCTTACAGGACTTAAAGGATCTGCTGCTAACATCTTGGTGTCAGATCCCACAGCACACCTTCAGGGGTCTAGTGGAGTCCATGCCTCGACGGGTCAGGGCTGTTTTGGCAGCAAAAGGGGGGACCGACACAATATTAGGAAGGTGGTCATAATGTTATGCCTGATCAGTGTGTGTGTGTGTATATATATATATATATATTTTTTTTTTTTTTCCAAAAATCTAATTTATTATAAAAACATAAAATATGATCTAAATGTAAAACAAAATAATCTAATGTAATAATAAAATAAAAGAATAAATATAAAACTATATATATATATATATATATATATATATAATATGACCAAATAAATAAATTACTAAACTACTACAACTAATAATAATAATAATTACCAGTAAAATTATTGCCATTTATTTTGCACATTGTGCAAAGCCTAAAGAAATTATTATATGAAAATATTATCTGGAAAATATTTTAAAATAATAAAAGACTCCAGTCTGAAAAAAATGCTGGTCCGTACAATTGTGTGACGAAAAGACTGTAATTAAAGTCAATCCTCAATGAAAATTTTTCTCTCTGTTGCCGCTCTCACGTCATTTTCCTTGAAATGAGACATATTTTGAGTTATAAAACACATTTCCCCTTTTGAATGTTTCAATGGCATGTTTCAGGGAAAGCCAGCGCATTCCATCAGGGATAAAGGATGCTGCAGCTGCATGCTGGGTATTTTAAATACAGATATTACACACATGCACACCCGTAAACACACATACAAAACACCAAAGGTTTTGGGGCAAGATGTGGATTTAGAACCCGCCATCTGTTCTTTTGTGTTCTCTTTGTGAATGCATTAAAACCAGCATTAAAAGCTTATTAGGCTTCATTATTTTTAAGTGCCACCCATTGTGAAAACAGATGCGAATGTTTAAATAATGAGGAAACATTTTTAAAATTTTGAATTTCCTGTGCATACAAAAGAGTTTGATAAAGGCGGCTGGTAGCTCTTAGTTATGTGCCGTTCCTCTGTACCTATCCAAACATCCTGCTTGAAGCCATTAAAGAGAAAACCAAAAGCAAATTATCTATGAAGATCCAGTCGCAGCCAAGGTGCTAAATTAGAATCAAGAGGAAGGAGATGAAAGCTCCGTATTTGCCCTGTTTTAAGGATTAGGCTGGTGTTCAAGTAAATTCTAAACATGCAGTTTTTAGACAAACAATGAATGGATTTTTGCTACAGTTTGGACATTCACTTATAATGGCAGCCTCTCCACATCACCCACACTAATGAGAAGAGATTCTTTAGGGTGCGCTCAATTACCTCCATGTGGCAAATAAACTGTTGCTTACGTTTTTTTTCTCGTATTACTATTGCTTTATCATAGAGACTTGGGACTTTTGATCTATCTATCTATCTGTCTGTCTATCTATCTATCTGTCTGTCTATCTGTCTGTCTGTCTGTCTGTCTGTCTATCTATCTATCTATCTATCTAAGCTTAAAGCCAACATTTAAGTTGTCTTGATAAACTTAGCTTTTCTTTTTAAAAAAGTTAGATGCATTTCTTTGAATTTCAATTAATTTGAATTCTACTTCGCTAAATTCAAATTTAAATTGCAATTCAAGCGCCATTCAGCAAATCTAGTTTATGTTGTTTACCCTCATATTTGAATGCCTAAACACTAAATAAAAGAAAACAGAATGCAGTACACAAAACACATGCTTTTCAATGCTGTTTTCAATTATCAGGGTGTGTTCTTATATAAAACAAGTTAACAAGCATATCTGTCAATTATTCCATTCTAATACATTGTGAGCAGTGCCCTTTACACCAGAGCCGCTGACCTTTTCTTTTATGTCCCACAATTCATCTCTCCGCACTGTCCTGGAGCTTTTAGCCTGCATCACAACACTCTCCCTGAAATCCTGCAATCAATTGAACGAAAGCGCAAACCAATTAAACAATTCCACAAAGCACTCAAGGCTGACAGGGTGCTGCTTTCTGTTTGGAAAATGGCATTTCAGAAGAGAAACCCATGAATACATAATTTCACAAACGAATCAGAAGAGTGCTGCTTCCATCTCATGAATTCACTGTGGACGTGTTAGGCTAGTTTGTGGGGTGGTTACTGTTCAGGCATCCCGGGTTTCAAGCAGAGCTGTGGAAAACACAAATACAAGATCAAATCAAATTACTTATTCCTCTTTCTTATGCTTGTGAATAAGTAATGTTGCTCTGAAGAGTTAAAATAATATTTATATTAATATTTATAACATAAAAGAAAATATTAAATTGGTAATCTGTGTAAAACTTACTACCACAATTTTAGGGTGTTGTGGGTAATCGGCAAGCAGTGCTGTAGAAAACGTAATAAGTAATGATGTTCTGAAGCATTGTAATAAAACAAAATAAATAAAATAAAATATGTTTATCTGTGCAAAACACAAAGACGAGATGAATTGAAATGACTTATTCCTCTTTCTTACACTTGTGAATAAGCAATGATGTTCTGAAGCACTGTAATAAAATAAAATATTATCTGTCCAAAAACTGTGGAAAACAAAGACAAGATCCAATAAACATATCCAAAAACAAAACAAAACAAAGCAAAGCAAAGCACATCAAAACAAAGCAAAGCAAAATAAAACAAAACAAAGAAAAACAAAACAAAACAAAACAAACCAATGCAAAACAAAAAACAAAGCAAAGCAAAGAAAAACAAAGCAAAGCAAAACAAAACAAAACAAAGCAATGCAAAACAAAAAACAAAGCAAAGCAAAGCAAAGAAAAACAAAGCAAAACAAAACAAAACAAAGCAATGCAAAACAAAAAACAAAGCAAAGCAAAACAAAGCAAAGCAAAATAAAACAAAACAGAAAAATAAAAGCAATGCAAAACAAAAAACAAAGCAAAGCAAAATAAAACAAAACAAAACAAAGCAATGCAAAACAAAAAACAAAGCAAAGCAAAGAAAAACAAAGCAAAGCAAAACAAAGCACAGCAAAACAAAGCAAAGCAAAATAAAACAAAACAGAAAAATAAAAGTAATGCAAAACAAAACAAAGCAAAGCAAAGCAAAGCAAAGCAAAACAAAAAACAAAGCAAAGCAAAGCAAAAAACAAAACAAAAACAAAACAAAATTATGTTTATTTGTGCAAAACTTATCACAAAGGTACGATAATGCAACAAAGCAAAACAAAACAAAGCAAAGCAAAGAAAAACAAAGCAAAGCAAAATAAAACAAAACAAAACAAAGAAAAACAAAACAAAGCAATGCAAAACAAAAAACAAAGCAAAGCAAAGAAAAACAAAGCAAAGCAAAACAAAGCAAAGCAAAATAAAACAAAACAGAAAAATAAAAGCAATGCAAAACAAAAAACAAAGTAAAGCAAAGCAAAACAAAACAAAACAAAGAAAAACAAAACAAAGCAATGCAAAACAAAAAACAAAGCAAAGCAAAACAAAGCACAGCAAAACAAAGCAAAGCAAAATAAAACAAAACAGAAAAATAAAAGCAATGCAAAACAAAAAACAAAGCAAAGCAAAACAAAACAAAGAAAAAAGCAAAACAAAGCAAAAGCAAAAAACAAAACAAAACAAAAAACAAAGCAAAGCAAAAAAACAAAACAAAACAAAATTATGTTTATTTGTGCAAAACTTATCACAAAGCTACGATGATGTGGGTAGTTATCAGGCTGAGCTGTTGAAAACAAATGCAATTACTTACAATTACTTACGAAATGCAATTACTTATCCCTCTTTATAAATTTCTGAATAATAAGTAACATTGTTCTGAAGTGTTACATTAATGTTCTAAAATGTAAAATATTAAATTGTTTGCCTGTGCAAACTTACCATCACAATGCTATGGTGCAGTGGATGGTTACCGGGGCATGGCTATGCCTTTGCAAAGGACCGCATGACTTGAAGCCCCCCCTCAAGTCTCTATGATATTCTGGTCCCTTCCTCAATGTGCGTATGATTGACATGTCTATAGCACAAACAATGCAAGACAAGTTACTACACCAAGGTTTAATAGTTTAGCAAGCATCATAATGATTCATTACAGAAATAATTGATCTTCTCTGAAATGAAACATTAATATAAAGGATGAAGATATAATTAAATCAAAGTCTTAATTGTTCATGATTTCACGCTGGGCATCAATTTAAGTTCCACTTTTATTCGAGAAAATCCATGACAATGTCTAACATTTGACTTTGATGTCTGTTTTGCTCCAGTTTCCAAAGTTTCAGGACAACATTAATTGATTTTGAAGGCAGGCACAAGAATCTAATTTGAGTGCTGGCAAAGACACACGATCAACTATGACAAACGCACAAAAAAAATATAAGAATTAGTAATTACGCATACACACAGGATAGATACAGTACGAACTGATGAGATCGTTATGAAAGATGCAAACAGTAATTGCTGTTGTTGGTTTATGAGTCATATTTGGATGTGGTCCACGCCTGCACCCTTGGTCCAGCTCGTTACCCATGATGCCTACGAACTAAAAAAAAGAGCATCTAGGTTTCATTTTGCTTGAGCGAGATAATTGAGCCCAAATTAGATGTGTCAAATGAAGAGATATGCAAACGCTTCCTCACAGTGGTGGTCTCTAAAAGCTTTGGCACGGGATGAAAATCACAAACATTTCTCCAGAACAAATGTGACATCCTTAACAGTTACCCTGTGATGTTTTAACTAGGGAGCCATGGAGATTTCCAGCAGATGAGAAGTCTTGCACATTTGAAACAGATGGTGGCTATGGTTTTACTCTCATTAGAGCCATCCTCATAAACTGAACCAAAACACCGCAGTAAAACACAAGATCACTCCAGCGTTTCAAGCCTACATTGAGGTAAACCTACTAAACCTTGAATATTTCCCCTCAGACACCTGTTGAATCGACTCTAAACATGTTTAAATTCTCCTAACGAGTGAAGATTTTCTGGCGCGCTTTGAAATAGAAACTCCTACTCATCAATTAAAGTGTTTAGCATTAAATGAATTGTAGCAGTAGCTTCCAAAGAGTTAGCAGCTGCTGTCTTATCCTCCTGTAATGCATCAATATGTCAGTTTAAGCCCTCTATGTACCTTTAAACGACATGTTGCATTCCTCATGGTGCTTATCTTGTGCCGTGGCTCTATAGAAAAAGAGATTCTTCTCTGTAAACTGTAAACACTAAACACCTTTCCCGCTCTCGGCCTGACAAGATTAGAGTTTCAAAAGATTTCCTCAGCTGAAGGCACTTCGCTGACCAACACGAATCGCTCAAGCGGAAGTTTTCGAGATTACATGTTGATTCGCTAATCGCTGGCTGGCTTAATGCATCAAGGAAGAGACTTTTAATTGGTCCCTTTGTGGAAGCAGCATTTCTGATTATGATGTTGCAATCAAGAGGGAATGTTTTGGGAAAACTTTCCCGACGCTGTTAAGTAATTGATAACCGAAGGCTCCTGCAGCACAAATCTGAGCGCAGCTGATCCAGCGAAATCCTAAGCAGAAATGCTGATTCGTGGCATGCAACACCAAAATGCAATCTTATCTCCTGCTAAAATGTGTGTCTGTGGTCTCAGGGTGTTTTTTCCAGAGCATCAGATTTTTCTGTAAAGGTTTTCATCCATAGGGAGGGGGGCAGATGTGTAAGCAAGTAATGATGTTTGAACACCAGGGGGCAGTGTTAACTTCAGGAAAATCTGAGCAAGGAAACCAGTGGCAGTCAGACAGAACTGAGATGGATCTTCTCAACCAATGTGGGAATATGCCAAGAACATGAAGATCTTCATTGCACGGCAGCGTATGAATTATAAAAACAACCCTGGAGTCATCCCATGTGAACGTAATCATGACTACTTCCTGTTTCACCTGTCACTCTTACTAAATCGCAGTGGTTTTGGAGGAAAGCACTTCATATTTCCATTCAGCACAATACCAGCACTTCTCCAGTCAGCTCAGCCGACACTTAGATAAATATTACATGAGGAACGGTAATAGCTGACACAGCCATTGAAATTTAATAGGTAACTTATTATGGACAAGAACCTTGACTGATGTCTCTGTTATGGTCTGTCAGCTAAACATATCCTTATTCAGGATGTTCATGGTTTTATAATATCACCTGTATAAAGTCTTCCCATAATTGGGACTAGAAGGCTATATATATATATATATATATATATTTTTTTTTTCATTTCACATCACACAGAGTGATTTTACCATAGGGGCCAAAACACCAATGTTCAGTAGTCGTAGTCACATAATAATAATAGTAAAATAATAATAGTCGTCATTATAATTTATTATTATTATGTTTCTTAATTATAATAATAATTATATCACGTGAGTCATCACTGGCAACATAACCAGGAAATACTGTATAATCAAGCAGCGCTTAAATGTGTTATTATGGCAAAATAATGATTTATTTAGTTTGAAATGAAACGATTGTAATCCTGACAGTATCCCCCCTTTTTTCAAAATGTAACTGTAATCTGATTACTACGATTTTTGACGTAACTGTAACGAATTAGTTACTGGATTTTTTTTTTTTATCCTGATTACGTAACGCCGTTACATGTATTCCATTATTCCCCAACCCTGAATATAAATAATAACATTTATTAATAATATTTTTAAATTTGTATTATTCAGTTCTTTTGCTGATTATAATTCATTAACCTGTTTATGGGTCAATGACGTGACGAGTCATTTTTTTTGTCCAAAGGCCTCAATAATAATAGAAAACAAAGATATGAAATCCAAAGTATGTAAGCTAGTACAACTAGATCTCTTTTTTTGAATCCAAAAGGTTTTAATTATATTTTGCTACATATAAAGGTATTTTAAATATTCTGAAGTGTCTAAAGGTCATTCAGTTTAACCGTCCAAAGGCCAATACAGCCATTTCATTTGTGATTAAAATATCTAAAAATGTAATAAATGTATATATTTTTTATTCTGACATGATTTTATAACATCACATATATCAACATAGTGCAAAATGGTATCAAAATTATGTGTAGAAGTAGTTGCTTTCTTATGAGAAAGAATGTCTGGAAAAATGAATTTCATTGATGTCATTCGGAGTAACCAATATAGAGGGACCATTTTGGATCAAGTCATGCGGTCAGTATCATGTGACAGGATGTGACATCATTCAGACACCTGCAAAGGACTACACAATCGTGAAGCAGAGTAACTAACTCTCTCTTAACTATTTGAAAAATTCATATTTTCACTTGCTCGTACGCATGTCCCGAATTATCAGGTCATTTGGTACAACCACTTTAAAACATGGAAAATGTTGTAATATTTTAAAAACTTAAATATAAAATGTTTGATCGTCCTTTTGCTAGCTAGCTATATATCAGCCTGTCAGCATTGTTTGAAAATATCGTCATTTGGTATAACCAAAAGTGTCATTTGGTAAAAACCGAAATTTTGGTTAAACTGAATGACTTTTTTTGGTGTCAAATTTTTTCCATCTTGTAATAAATGACAAAAGCAGTGTTAACTGATTATAAAACCACAATCTCATTGTTAACACTTAATAAAACTTATATTTTTTTTTACCCTTACGTCAATGACCCTTATTTACAATGATACTGATATTAATACTAATAATACTAAAATTAATTAATTTTATAATCATTTTTCTAAAATATAAACATAATGTATTTGTTATTAATATAAAAATAATATATATATTTTGTGTACAATAATAACATCTACGGCCATTATATATATATATATATATATATATATATATATATATATATATATGTAGCCAAGTAATTCATTAACCTGTTTATTGTATACAAGCGCAATGTAGTGACTTCTACTGTACATAACATGAATTAATATTGAATGGACTGCACATTCAATATTATTAGTGTGTGTCAGAATTCAGAGACAGCCATTTTCTATTTGGCATTTAATATAGTTGGATTTGTGAAATTGTAGCTTAATGCAGTTATACTACATCTGTGAATATAATTGTGCTGCACTGATTACTAAGACTATTATTTTGTTATGATGCACTCTAATGCGTTTCAAAGAGAAATATGATGAGCTACGAAACTGAATGCAATCAAGTGGGAGTGAAAGTCTGATTGACTTATAGTTTGATACACATTTGAAAAACATTCTCAGAATGTCGAACTTCTTTAGCTTCTTTAGTTGCTGTAATTGCTGTATGTTTCACTAAAGCAGTTCTTTAAGCTCTGCAACAAGCCGATGTGAGCAGAAGTCTCCACCTGATCGATAACTCCAGCAGTCAGGAATATAAGAAACGTCAATAGTTAAAAGTTCACAGGGCAAAAAAAGCATCTCTGGCCCAAATCAGCCAGGCACCCCCATTAAAAAGATCAGAGAGATGTGTGTCTACCCCTCTGTAGGACCTGTGTCACCTTGAAGTACTCTTACTGATGCCAGGGTAATTACTTAGAGAACATGTGTGTAAAGGAGAAAGAGCTATTAATATAAAGCACGTTCCCCCTGCACCCCCTCGCTAAACCTTCAAAGAGCGGTTCAGTCAACGGGGCTCTAGTCTCTGAATGTTTGGGATGTTTATTTATTTTCTAAATAATTTTGTGGTGAATCATTGCAAAATGGCTACAGCTGTAATCACTAGATAAGTAGGACCCAACATGGCAGGTGTTTGGGCAGAGATAAGCAGGAACCATTGTGAGGAAAGACGATGCTTCCAGGAGGGAATGTTTTGGGGCTCGGATTCCTGTTTGATTTGTTACCTACAGCCCTCCTCGAGGGTAGGGAGAAGATAGGGCGAGCGTCTCCTTAATATATTTTCAGCAAAGTGCATTTATACATCCTCCAGACGTATTCAGAGAGAAGCACTTTTTTTTTCTTCTTTTTTTTTTTTTTTTAAACCTGGCTGCCACGCTTGTCTTCTCATGTCAAAGTGATGAACTGTATGGGGGCTGGAAAACTGTAAACCACTGTAAAATATCTGTTTTCGTCATTGTCTAGTTAAACTCGTATTAAAATTGGCATGTTCCAATTATTTTTCAGATGTTACAGCTACTATATAGTATGGCCTAACAAATTAAATGTTTTTAGCATAAAAAAAGAGAGAAAATATGGCAATATATATATATATATATATATATATATATATATATATATATATATATATATATATATATATATATATATATATATATATAAATATATACACTACCAGTCAAAAGTTTGGACACGGTAAGATTTTTAATATTTTAAAAAGAAGTTTCGTCTGCTCACCAAGGCTGCATTTATTTAATTAAAAATACAGTAAAAACAGTAATATTGTGAAATATTATTACAATTTAAAATAACTGTGTTCTATTTGAAAATATTTTAAAATGTAATTTATTCCTGTGATCAAAGCTGAATTTTCAGCATCATTACTCCAGTCTTCAATGTCACATGATCCTTCAGAAATCATTCTAATATGATGATTTGATGCTCAAGAAACATTTATTGTGTACAATTGTACAAAATATTTATGTACAATATTTATTTTTCAGGATTCCTTGATGAATAGAAAGTTCAAAAGAACAGCATTTATCTGAAATACAAAGCTTTTGTAACATTATACACTACTGTTCAAAAGTTTGGGGTCAGTAAGAATATTTTTTTTTTTTTTTTTTTTAAAGAAATTAATTTTTTTTTTCAGCAAGGATGCATTAAATCGATCAAAAGTAACAGTAAAGACATTTATAATGTTATAAAAGATTATATTTCAAATAAACGCTGTTCTTTTGAACTTTCTATTCATCAAAGAATCCTGAAAAAGAAATATTGTACACAAATATTTTATACAATATATTTGTGCAGACAAATATATTTGTCTGCACAAATATAATGCAGCCTTGGTGAGCAGACGAAACTTATTTTTAAAACATTAAAAATCTTACCGTGTCCAAACTTTTGACTGGTAGTGTATATATATATATATATATATATATATATATGATAAGACCATAGATTGCCTGTTGGATATACCCAAAACGAATTATATCTTATGTTTTCTCATCTACAAGATAAGAGCCAGCGGCAGACTCTTGAAAGACTGGCTGAGATAAATCAGTTCTCGGTGGGTACATGAGACCTGATGGCATGGAATTCCGATCTTTGAGACACAATTTTTTAAATTGGCACTATGTTTATATATAAATTGCATATTTGAGGTCTAAAAAAACTACATTCTCACCTAAAAAACACTTTACTTCATACTTTAATTTCAAGTTGCAAGGCCTTTATTAACCCCCCCATGTGGAATATGTTAATGATGGATGGATGTGGATGGAGACACTTTCTTCAGCTCATACTCGTTTGGTAACGCTTAATATACTTAATATACTAAAAATTCTTCTTAAGTACTTCTTAAGATAATCTTAAGAACATCTAAATGTACTCATCTGTGCTATTTTGAGACACCATGAAATATGAACTAAAATGTGCTTTTAATATACTATCTCTGTATTTAAAAAAATTTATTTAGATACCACTTTAGTAAATTAAAAAGTGGTATCTAAATGGTTTTTTTTTTTTTAAATACAGAGATAGTATAGTTAATATTTCATTGTGTCTCAAAATAGCACAGATGAGTACACTTAGATGTTCTTAAGATTATCTTAAGAAGTACTAAAGAAGAATTTTTAGTATATTAAGTACAAAATTAGTGCACGAAAATAGAGCACTTTAAGTACATTATAGAAATGTACTTTTTTTCACCTGGGTATGCTGCATAAGATACATTATTCCTTACAAACAAGGTCACTTTGTTGACTTTAAATACTCAAAAACTAAGTTGATAAAGGACTGTAGTTATTGCGTCTGAAACTTTTGCCTTTTATTTTGTTTTCACTTTGAAAATAAGAACACAAGCAACATGTTGAAAACAGGAATGCTGGACTGTGCACTGGTGCAGACAGTGACGGCTGGATCTTTAATCTGCTGTGGAGCTATGTGATGCTTCTCTTCATCGGCCAGCCTTTACAGGGAGTCACGGAGGGATTCCTGCAGCACTAACCCCAAAAAGTCAACTTTACTGAGAGTTACACCACTGATGAAGGCTGGTGCGGCATCTACAGAAGCAGCAATAAATACTTTATAGTTAAACTCTCACTCGTTTTCTTTCTCACTGGGGATACGAGAAGCAACAAACATACTTTGTGATCATCTTTATCTAAATATGTAAAGTCTTATGCCTTGAAGCGTCATGACCATTTAGATTTTAAAACCAAGTGGATTAAAAAATATATATTATTTTAATAATTTAATATGTTCAATTATTAATTTCTATGAAATTCATTTAAATTAAAATCAAGTTGTATAATTATTGTAGGTTAAAAAAAGTGTTTGCATCAGGGTAATTATAACAAACTAAAACTAAAACCATAAAAAAAAAACTTTTTTAAGCAGTTATGCTTATTTGCATATTAGGACCAGATATGATGATAATACCACCTGACACTGTCATTGTACCCTGGTACTTCGATAGTATTTTTTGTAAAAAGACCTATGTTCCTTTCTGGTAGAGTCTTTGTTCAAAATAAAAATGTCTGAAAAATATTCAAAAAATGTCTGCATTAATTTCTTTTCTGAATCTACCTTACAGACTTAGCATTCTAGAGTTTCTGGCTTATTATTATGAACTGCTTTTGACAAAAAAATTCTTGCATACTTGAAATAACACCAACATGCAAAAATACAATAACAATGAGTGGTTTAGCCTTGGTTACCTTAGAAACGCAGGTAAGGTTTTCAGAGGTGCGATGAAAATAAAGACCTGAGGTCCAGATTTATCAAGTGTCTCTATTAAACAAATGTTGCTGTTGCCATTAGCCACCAAGTGAAGAGCCACGATACACCTTCCTTCTGTGTTCAAAACAAGCATTTTGAAATGCTGAAAAACTGGCAAGTGCATTTTTTTGCACATATTTAGTACCTGAGCTCAGCTGTTATATTGGTTCTTTAAAGGAATATTTCGCTCAAAATTCGTAGGTCACGTCGTTCCAAACCCATATTATTCTCTTTCTTGTTTTGAAAACAAAAGGATTTTTCTAAGATACTACAAATAATGGGGACTGAAGCGCTCAAGCTTCAAAAAGAAACATAATATCATAAATGCATTGACTCGTGTTTTATATATACAAGTCTTTTGAAGCCATACAATATCTTTGTGTGACGAACAGACAAAAATGTAAGTCCTTGGAAAGTTCATAAGAGTTAATGAGAGAAGTAGCAGAGTCATGAATCAGACTCTGCTACTTCTCTCATTAACTCTTATGAACTTTCCAAGGACTTACATTTTCTAAGTTTCACCTGATCTTTTCAATGAATTGGTTGCTCTGGTTCACAAAACCTCATTCGGAATGATTCCTTCAGTAATCTGACTGATCTCTGACTCACTGTTGAACTGATTCAATGTCAAATCCAGTCTCAGCAATTAGCAGCTCATTGGAGGTGAAGAATAGCAGTGAATAACAAGTTCAATATATATATATATATATATATATATATATATATATATATATATATATATATATATATATACTGTTTATAAACATTCTTTAAGCCAAGCACAACATATGCATGACAAAAGCACAAACTTTCCAGCCGCATAATGACCCCCTTTCTATTTAAGTTGATATACCACCGAGTATCATAACACTGTGATACTGTGCACCTAAAGACCCAGGAATTAATCCGAGGCAGCACTTCAGCCAAATTGATCAATTTCAAACAAGCACTTGAGTTTCTGCGAGGACTGAGACGCAGTCTACAGTACATCAGTGGGGGGCACATAATGACTCTCGGAAGCAGGTGAGGAGAAATGTTTCCACAGGAGACTCTTTGCTTCTCACTAAGAAATTGTGAGTGGTTGCCACTGAAATCATGCTCTAAAATCCTCTCTGTTGGTAAAAATATAAAAGGAAACAGCTGAATATTATTAGATCTGAGGTCCAATGACTGTCAGACAGGTTTAAAATGCCTTGAGTCTTTCTACTTTGTTCTCTGCAAGTTCAGGAGTCAATTTAACACAGCCTGGACCGAGGTGAAGGGTTCACTTGACACACAGACCTCAAGGAGGAAGTGTCTATTAACTGTGCCTTTTAATCATGATGTTTTTGCACCTTGAAGGGATAGTTCTTCTAAAAATAAGCATTCTGTAATTATTAACTAAACTCTTGTTTAGTTCCATCTCTCAAATACTTGTTTCACACATTTGAAAGGTGCATTCTGTGTGAGAACCAATGCAGTCAAACCTGGTGTGATGGGTTGAGGTACCTTTTTCCAGTCTGAACGAGTTTGAGTTTTGCGTGAGATTATCAGTGAATAATTAATGTGAATTTTGAAAATATTTAAATATGTTCTCACACAAAATCTAGTGTATGATTCCAAAAGACTTGTGTAATATACAGCACAAATCATGCAGACTAACATTTTTAACAGGTTGGTGTGCCATATAGAATTGCATTGAGAATTGCAATTCAATCCCTGAATTTGACAGACAGACAGACTGATAGAATGATAGACAGATATTTACATTTCTGTGAATTCAGTAAATTTGGATGAATTATTCATTTTTAGATGGCTGTAACCAAGGTTAAGAATTTCTTTTGATGCACAGACCTCAAGGTGGATGCGTCTATTAATGTTGCCTTTTAATCAAGTCATTTTTGCACATTATGTCAGGCCGGGCATCTCAGCGGTGTAGAGATCTGCCTGGACGCTTCATCTCCCATGATAAAGAAATCAATTTATCCTGCCTTTCATCTTCAATGCCAGACACTCCAATAAAGTTGTGGTATATTTTTTGTGCGTTTGATAGCTTCATACGCCGCTGCTTTGAAGCTCCCTAAACATCATTTTTCCAAGCGAGAAGCTCACCCCGTCTAACTCCACTCTGAGCTGCATTGGTGTTGAGCCAACCTGTCTACTCCTTAGCGCAAGAAAGCCATGTTTTCCACTAATTGGGAGGTCTGTGCTTGGCATATTAATGGCTGACAGCTTCTAAGGTTTGTGTTAATATTCTGGACATCCCTGCAGCATCACCCAAATAAAACCAGCTTCCTTCTGATAGAGAGAGAGAGAGAGGAGTACAGCACACACACAAAACGAGATCAGAATGGTAAGTAGCATTACAAAACTCTGCCGTGAGTCGTCCAGGGTAGTGTTTTCCAAGGTTATGTCCACGCTGAGACAGACTTCAATATTGGAGGAACAGAAGCGACCTAAATGCCACGCGGGCAGATAAAACCCTGAAAATAGCACGTCTCTGATAGCGTGCCTGGAGCCCACAAAGACTCAAGATGGCCGACGCAGTGACCATGTGCAAGTGCAATGTGTGTGGGCTTGTCTTCCTTGTCGTCTCCTGGTCCCTTTGAGTGTTTTTGGCATGGCAAGAAGGAGTTACAGATGGCAAGAAAGGCATGCATGATGAACACACACACACACACACACACACACACAGACTGCTATGGTGATGTGTGTATTCATCTACGTTTGTGGTCCCTCGTTCAGCCCAACATACAGGCAGAGAAACTCACATGCTTGATGCGTCTTTTGTCAACGCCCACGCAGCCAGAATGCATGCAGGATGCCATGCCTACACACACACTGCGTGATCGCTCTTTGTTTTAAGTAATTATCTTTCTTTCAGTGCGACTGCCTCATTTCTTTACTTTGATTATGTGTGTGCATGACAAGTCTCTGAGCTAGAAAATTGATGTTGTTTTTCTCAGAGATAGATAAACTCAGTTTATTCAATTTTGTCAGTTCCTGTTCTAAAAATGTTAAACAGGGTAAAAATGTGGCAAAATCGTAGATTGTAGAGTGTTTTGGAAGGCTGCAGTTTCTTACTGTCCCAAGTCTTCATAGTACTGAATAATTGCTATATTCATGTACAAGGGTATTTAACAAAGAATACTATGATACTTTCTGTAACGGTTGGTTGTATAAATCGCACGACGAATGGAATCAGAGATAACAGTCTTTATTACAAAACTTATGAGAAGTATAAAAACCACATAAATAGAAACGAGAACTGAAAAAGGACTGAACAAAACGGAGTTTAAATACAAGACGAACATAATGACTGGCATGTGATAATTATATGTAACCATAGAAACCAACAAGGAGACTTACCGACCGAATGACGAAGGCGGAACCAGGGTGCATGGAGTATCCGGCGGAGCAGAGAGCCCAACTTACCAGGGCAATATCCATGGCCCGGAAGCCCAAGGTGGAGCTGCAGGCTCGCGGGACCAAGGCAGAGACAGGGGCTTGGCAGACCAGGGCGATGACGGAGGGAGTGAGGACAACAGGGAATTCGGAGGAAAGGAGAAGCCCGGTGAAGACAAAGGGGTGGAGAGTCAGCCAGAGACGCGGAAGTCTGTGGTGGAGGCAGAGCAACAACTGACTGAGGCTGCTCCGGAGGGAGTGCAGAGCCGGAGTGAAGCAGAAGGGCTGAGAGGCTGAGGTGGAGACATGGGCCTGGAGTCTTGAGGTGACACAGGGGAATCCTCATCCTCATGCTGAGCTGTTAGCGGCGGGGGCAGAGCCGAGGAGAAAGATGACACCAGTGGAGTTGATGGAACCAGTGATGAACATGGGACCAGGAAGTCGGGCAGGAACTTTGGCAGAGGAAGATTTCCAGACGGGACCGAAACATCCAGATAGCTGGACGGGGCCGCATGGAAGGTGAAATGTCAAAGGTGGGGACCCGGGAGGGAACTGAATCCGAGACCACAGATCTATAAGGCAGTGGTCCTCTCCTGGCTTTGAGATGGACTGGACCACTTGTGTTGACTCCGAGACGACCCATGTGGTAGGCTCTGGCACGGGCTCCTTCTCTGCCTCGCAGATGGCGATCGAGGGTTGAGATGCAGCCAGAGACCCGGAAGTCTGTGGTGGAGGCAGAGCAACAACTGACTGAGGCTGCTCCGGAGGGAGTGCAGAGCCGGAGTGAAGCAGAAGGGCTGAGAGGCTGAGGTGGAGACATGGGCCTGGAGTCTTGAGGTGACACAGGGGAATCCTCATCCTCATGCTGAGCTGTTAGCGGCGGGAGCAGAGCCGAGGAGAAAGATGACACCAGTGGAGTTGATGGAACCAGTGATGGACATGGGACCAGGAAGTCGGGCAGGAACTTTGGCAGAGGAAGATTTCCAGACGGGACCGAAACATCCAGATAGCTGGACGGGGCCGCATGGAAGGTGAAATGTCAAAGGTGGGGACCCGGGAGGGAACTGAATCCGAGACCACAGATCTATAAGGCAGTGGTCCTCTCCTGGCTTTGAGATGGACTGGACCACTTGTGTTGACTCCGAGACGACCCATGTGGTAGGCTCTGGCACGGGCTCCTTCTCTGCCTCGCAGATGGCGATCGAGGGTTGAGATGCAGCCAGAGACCCGGAAGTCTGTGGCGGAGGCAGAGCAATGACTGACTGAGGCTGATCTAGAGTGAGTACAGAGCCGGAGTAAAGCCGACAGGCTGAGGTGGAGATGGGCCTGGAGGCTTGAGGTGACGCAGGGGAATACTCATCCTCGTGCAGAGCTGTTAACGGCGGGGGCAGAGCTAAGGAGAAGGACGACACCAGTTGATGGAATCAGTGAAGGAGATGGGACCAGGAAGTCGGGCAGGAAATTTTTCAGAGGAAGATTTCCGGACGGGACCGCGTGGAAGGCGAAGTGCCGAAGGTGGGGACTCGGGAAGGAAATGGATCCGTGACCACAGATCTATAAGGCAGTGGTCCTCTCTTGGCTCTAAGATGAACTGGACCACTTGTGTTGACTCCGAGACGACCCAGGTGGTAGGCTCTGGCTCAAGCTCCTTCTCTGCCTCACAGATGGTGATCGAGGACCCACTGTGCAGCAACACAACCGTAATACTTTCATGGTACACTTGTAACTATATTGTATATCCATGATACTAAAATTAAAAAAAAAAAAAAAAAGCATGGTATTACTAAAGTATATGAAAATTACCACACCACTTAGCATCACAGAAGCAAGTTTTGCTCTGCCAAGAACCCTTAAATTGTCTTCAGAAAGTGTAAAAAATTTCTGAAAAGATTCATTTATTACCCCAAGGAAAGCATTGCTAATTATCATTCTAAGCTATTCAGTTCAAACCGTTGAGCCATTTTAAAATATATTAATTTAGCCACTCAATATGCAGGGAGGCAAGCACAGTAGAAAACCACTTCCTGTGAATGTATGGTGGCCTGGTGAGACCATAAAGCAGGAGTCTGTGGATTACACAGGATAAATCTGAGTACCTCAGAGACATGCTGACTGCTGCTTGTCAAACACACACCGAGGGGGAACGTTTGGAGCTCATCCAGGCTTTTGTGCTTGGATGATTTCCAGGAATGCCTCCCTGCACCATATTTCAGTACATGGAGCAGTGTTTAGTGTAAACTGACGACAGACTCTTATCATGTTCATCAATTATTAAGACAACTTCAACATGGACTGAGTGTATGTATAAAGGAGGGGTAGGGAAGAATATTCTGCTTGAATGACTGAATCATTAGGGCTGAAATTAAATTACTTTTTCATTCCAAATCTCAGAGGAAAAATTCTTTACTTAGATGTTGCTCTTTCATTGGAGACTTTATGGAATTTTCAGATGTTTCATTTCAAAGATCAAATTCTTTTCAGATTTTTCTCTAAAATCCCTTGGGAGAAATAAAAATTGATGGAAATGAGATGATTGTTAAGAAAAGTTAAGAGTACAAATATAATTTATGTGCACTGCATACTTTTTGGAAAAAATAACAAGAAATGTTGATAATAAAATCTCTTACCTTTGATAGCATATCTTGGGAAATCTGAACACAGCTATAAATACTGTTGAGATCTCTAGTGAAACTGTAAAGGAGAAACAGGCGAGATTACTGAGAAAAATCTGAGAGGAAGCTTCAGCAAAAGTCTCCATACGCTCTCCACAGTGATGTCATTGCTGACAGAGAGAAACAAATGAGATACAGTGATTTGTGATGAAAATGTTTTTAATGACTTAGCTGACTTTTAATAGAAGCTAAGAAACGACGAGGCATATTTTATATTCAGTGTTATTTCGGATTTTATTTTAGTTTTATTATAGTTTATTAATATTTTGAATTAGCTTTTATACGTTTAGTTTTCATGTTAATTCTAATTCAATTTTTAGCTATTTTGTTATGTGCTTATGGGCTTTTGTCATTTAAAAAAATGTAATTTAGGTTTCATTTATTTTGTATTTATTAGTGTTAGTTTTCATTTATTTATTTCATTAAGTTTAGTGCTTATTTCAGTTAACTTATTTCACTTTAGTTTACACATACACATATATAGTCAATAATGTGACAAGTGATTTTTTGTCCAAAGGCCTTAATAATAATAAAAAACAAAGATATGACATCCAAAGTTTGTAAGATAGTACAACAAGATTTCTTTTATTGAATCCAAAAGGTTTTAATTATATTTTGCTACATATAAAGGTATTTTAAAGATTCTCAAGTGTCAACAGGTCATTCGGTTTAACTGTCCAAAGGCCAATACAGCCATTTCATTTGTGATTAAAATATCTTAAAATGTAATAAATGTATATATATTTTATTCTGGCATGATTTTAAAACATCATATATCAACGTAGTGCAAAATGGTATTAAAATGATGTGTAGATGTCATTGCTTTGTTATGAGAAAGAATGTCTGGAAAAATTAAATTAATTTTTGTCATTTGGAGTAACCAATATAACTGGTAAATTTTGAATTAAGTCATGTGGGCAATACCATGTGACAGGATGTTACATCGTTCAGACACCTGCAAAGGACCACATGGTTGTGAAGCAAAGTAACTAACTCTATTTTAACTATTTGAAAAATTCATGTTTTCACTTGGTCATACGCATGTCCCGAAACATCAGGTCATTCGGTTTAACCGCTATAAAACATGGAAAAATTTTAATATTTTAAAAACTTGTACTAAATATAAAATGTTTGATTGTCCATTTGCTAGCTAGATATCAGCCTGTTAGCATTTTTTTTTTTTTTTTTTTAAATATCGTCATTCGGTATACCCAAAAGTGTCATTCGATAAAACCAACATTTTTGTTAATGACTTTTTTAGTGACAAATTTTGTCCATCTTGTAAAATATGTTTAAAAATTAATTATATCTCCATTATGTTTTTTTACACTTTTAAAAACCTTATTCGTCAATGACTCATATATACATACATTTTATCTACATCTGCAACATAAAAAAATAGACGTTAGAACTAATGACCAAATGACCTTTGTGTGCAGACAAAAAATCTTTTGTCTGCACACAAAGACCTAATAAAAAACATTTTTCAGTGTGTAGTTTTGACCAGGTTTTAAAGAAAATGCTGTTTGCTGTTATTTAGTGTTTTGGGAGGAAATAAAACTAAAATTGTATTTTACCTGTTAATCAGTCAATAACATTAGGGTTCATGTCATGTTCGGTTGCTCAGTCACTACATAGCATACTGAAGTCTTAACTGATGTTGTCTGAGTACACTTCACAAAGCACTGTCAACATTATAATCCATGCTCTTTTGTCAAGAATTAAGAGTGCAGTGAAAATGATATTTAGTCTCCCAACACATCGCTCTCACACTTTTTTTGCAGCATAATTTGTGTGCAGAGAGGAGGGAGAGAGAGAAGAGCTGGAAGAATGAAGCCATCACTCAGATGCTAGCAGCATGGAGATGCTCAAATGTAAGTGAAAAGAGGTGTGAGAGAGAAAGATAGAGTGTGTGTTGAGAGTGCATGGACAGAATGGTAAATAAGCAAAGTCTGTGTGGCTGACACACACACACACACACACACACACACACACACACACACACACACACACACACACACAAAGGCACAGATGGCTAGGGTAGTCCCTCTGAAAGAGCTCTCAAAACCAGTGCTGGAGATCCACAATACAAAAAAAAAAAAAAAAAAAGCACTGTGGAAGTGTACAGACTGACAGAAACAATAGGAGACTAGCCACAAAATACTGAATGCTAATTACATATTCATCTTGTTTTTATTTATCAGGAAATTGATCAAAATCTCAAGCAGGTGTGTTTGAATAATATTCCTTTCATTTTACTGCACTCTGAGGACATATGATATTGTCATGTACATGAATATGAACAGTCACTTGGGTAATCGTTTGAAACAACTTGATTTTGCCCTCAAAATGTCTTTGAAAAGAAAATGTTAGTGGTGTTTAGCATTGCAAAACTCACTGCTGCGATGATAAGGTGTTGTGGGTGGTTAGGACTTTGCTAGGTGGTTGTTAAGGTATTCCTTCCAATAACATAGTCGTCATTGTGTCAACAATTTCCAACCAGCAGTAAAGAAGTTACCTGTTCGGCTAAGTGTTTACTTGCTAACCTTTAACTTGCTAACCGCTAAGCTAGCTGTTTTCTGTTTAATGCAGTTGAAGCTTATTGACTTAATAATACACATAAAATCAACATATACAATACAAAATACATTTAATAATTCATAGATGACAAGATACTACCTTTTTCAAGTCAAGTCGGTTTTATTTACATAGCGTTTTTGTACACATGGCCGAGTGTTGTGGGCGCACAACGAGGCAGCTGGAGCGATTGCTAATGAGAGACGAGCGCAAACTTTTATTATGCCACACTCGCCACTTCCGCTTTTTCCGGTCAAGCGTATGTGGGGTAACGCAATGCTCTTTAACATATTAGATACATTTGAGCAGGGCCGTAACCACCATAGACATTGAGAAGTCCCCCCCAATAATTAGAAATGGCCAAATCGCCCCCCCCCCCCCCAATATCTGAAATTCTTGCACTGCTCTGCTGCACTTCATTACAGCACTCTGTATGTTGTTAGGTTTAAAAGTTACATTTTTAGTCTGGTCTGCCTCAGCAGTCTAAGAACGCTCGTCAATGTCAAAATGATTGAGATGGCCAATCAAATTAAAAAGTAGGCGGGGTTTACGTTCTCTTTTTGCTCGTGCACAGTTTTCACAGCACAGACGGGCACGTCAATCGATCGCTTAATGCCATTGCCGAGGTTCTATTTTTCCGGTAAAATCACAAAACAAATGCACACAAATGTGTCCCTGCTCTTGATATACAACCATTGATGGACATCTTTTATTTTAATAAAGAAAAAAAAAAAACTATATGAGGGCGGATTAGAACACGCAACCTTTGATACTGTTAACAAAAATTCTACCATTAGACCACTAGAGAATTCAAATGTTAATTGCGGATCTATGTATTTATTCAATAAATTGAAGAATCTCGGAACTAACAATAAATTGTATTATGAAACTATCACATTAAACATGAGTTCTCAATGTACTATTGAAACTGATTTCTGGACATCGTAATGTTATTTTTTTTTTCTACAATTGTTATTGTACATATCTGATATAGCATTGTATTAGCAGCAATTTTGTTTACTTTTTTGTTTCTTTATGCCTTATTAAAAAAAAAAAAAAAGGCCCCCCCCAGTGTTCAAGACATGGTTACGGCCTTGCATTTGAGTGTGTTGAAAATAATGTTATAACATTACTCTGTGCATTCATTCTGCGGCTGCTATGAGACACTTGTTGCACACTGTAGTAAGCTAGATCAATATTAGTCATGGTAAAACATGGTATCCACGGTAAATCAAGAAAACGAGATTCAAACAATAAGAACGATTGATAACAATGATTAGTTTCTGTCTATTAATGTATCCAAACAGTTGTTCCCTTGTCTAATAAAACACATGATATAAGCATCTCTGGTGTTTCCATGGTTTCTACAGATTAAAACCAGAAATCGAGGGTAACACAGGTATGATGTCATTGATAGATGACGCACGGACACGGTCTGTGTCTTATGTAAAAATGACTTATTTCTCTAGATTTAAACATTCTTGGAAACATCTGGGATAATGTAAGTACACATGTCAACAAAATATATAACCCTGTTCTAGTGGTTTTTGGATATTTTAATCAAAAAATCTTACATATTGTGCCTTTCAGATTTCCTATACTTCACTTTGTATGAGTACACTATATGTATGTGGGTAAAGTTGGATATACTTGTATATCAAACTTTATATATAAAGCTGTGCGATAATATAGTTTTTATTTTATTTTTTTAGATTTAGATTTTTTTTTAGATATACTTACAGTACATAACCAACTTTTAAATAGATCATTGGGTGATAATATAGTTTACATTTTTTTTTAGCTAAAAAAAGAAAATATAAGATTAAATATTTAATATTTTGGCAACTGTTATCATGTCAAAAGTCCTGAACATCTATAAACATCACAGAATAACGGCGACGAAAAGCAGCAAAAGTCATTCCGAATGACATCTGTCACATGAACATGGAAGAAGCTGGTTGAAGCTGTTTCTCAATGTCTTCAAAAGGTATTTGCTGAGTTCTAAACTGTTTCTTCTACACTTACACTGAGACGAGAAAATGAAATAGAACTTTCAGCTATAATATGCTTTAATTTAAAGTATTTTTCGAGCGTTATAAGGAATAATTGCCAGATCAATTAGACTGATGTTAAGGTGTTGAGGTGATGTGTGGGCACTGCAATTATTTAAACCAGCGTGACCTTCAATAGAAAGGTCTGCGTTTTTTGAGTCCATATCTTTTTGGCGAGTTCAGAAGAGAAGGATTCTGCTCCTTCGGCAAGCTAGCTCGCTATGCTCCAACGCCCACTCGCATACACGCACTTCACACACATACGCACCCTAACACAAGACACTCTTCAGAGTTTAATTAGAAGCCTCTGTGTTGCTTTAAGAAGCATCTGTAAAGGAGAGAGTGTGGGAGGAGGCTAATTGGCTCGTAGTGCTAATTCGGCTCTGACCCTCAGCGATTTCAGAGAGTGTGTGTGTGTGTGTGTGTGTGTGTTGGGATGTGAAGAACAAAGAACAAGCAAAAGAAAATGAACGGCCCTAAAGGACAGACAGATACTCCCAAAACTCTTTTGTGTCTAACTACACCTCTCTCACCCACATCAGTTAGCTGTCAATTAGTGCGCCAGCCTCGACATCTGTGTATCAACATCAGCCTAATCTGAGTCTTTAAGTGCCTAACCTCCTACGTAATTGAAAGCAGGATTCGCCAAACAAGTTACAGACAAATTTGAATAGCTACATTGCAAAATGAGGTGCATCTTAAGGCTAAATGTCTCTCCCAATTCAGCAGTCTCTTTTTCATGAAGCAACAGTATTTGCTAAAGCAGACATGAAATTAAAAGAAGCCATATTTACTTTTCTTACTAGTCCTATGACGAAAGGCATTCTTTGCAACATTTCATCAAAAACCTTTCAAACGACTTTCCTTTTTGAACTGACGTCATGTTACTCATTTTTCAGAAATATAGAGGGTTGTGAATACCATTTCATTTTGGCCTTCTAGAAATACTTCAACCAATGATGAAAATGTGGTCATCATTTACTCACCTTCATGTCATCTCAACCCATACTATTTTCTTTTATCTGTAAAACACACAAATGATCTTAGGCAGCATGTCTAAGCTTCCATATAATGGTGGTAGATGGTGATTGATACTGCCAAGATCTAAACTAGCCAAAAAAAGCACAATTAAAGGTATAGCCCATATGACTTGTGTGCTATATTCAAGTATGAACTGACTGAAATGTATTTAATGTTCAACACAACTAAGAGATCTACGATATAAATTGTGTTAAAAAGTTCTGTAGAAAAGAAGCCTAACATCTCATTTTCTGTTTCACAGAAGGAGGTTAGAATGACATGGGAGTGAGTAAACGCTAGCAAAACATTCATTTTTTTGTGTACACTATTTTCTATTGTAAATACTAAACCTTTAGATTAAAGTGTCACAGCTGTAAACATAGGTTGAGGCTTCCATTCAGACCTCGGCACTTGTTTTTCTGCTAAACTTAAAAGTCGAATTTGTGGAGAACCAAAAGGTTTTGTAATGGGCCCTCTTCACTTTTGCTCCAAGGCCAACCAGACCTGAATGATTTAACGGTTAGCTTGCCGGGGTGAAATCTCTGCCAAAGAGATGTTTTCACTCTGGAAAGTCAGGGAACATGGGGGTCAAAGCTGTCTCCTGTCTGGCTAATTGGATGAGTTTGTAGTCAGAGCTTAGACAGATTGAATCATCAAGATGTTCCTTTACAAAGCTCCAGGGTTTTCTCTCATTGACTGTTAATGACCACTCCATCTTCACTGCAAGACTGCAGAAAAGCTCTTCTTTTTTGGGGGGGTTTATACAGTTCAACAACCAGTTCCTAACAGCAAAAAAAGCATGGAGGTCATTGTGGAAGAGTGGACCCTCGCTGGCTTCAAAGAGAAATTTGGACCGTGGCGTCTGTTCTGCTGTGAAGACACAGTGAGTTCTAGCATGAATTATTCAGTGTTTGTTAGAAATCGGGTGATGTTCAATGTGAGCATACAGATTTCCTTGCCGACTGAAAGTCCCCATGATGTGCGTGAACGCATGTTTCTTTCTGAACATTATTAGGTGTAAAAGAAGCATTTATTTTCATTCTCACATCACTTTCATCTCTAGGTTTGAATAAAAAAAAAAAATCTATTTGTTTCTTTCTTTTCACACAAAAGGAAACAGCCGGTCCTGGCAGTAGTGCCGGGGAGGAGTGTGACCGCTGTGGCCAGGCTCCCTGCTGATTTCCTGACAAACCTAGCATTATAGGACAATCACTATTCACTGTGTAAGTCTCCCAACTACAGGGTGAGTATGCACTCAGACACACAGGATAAGACAGAGAGATTTTAAGAGAGACATTTCAATACTGGTGAAAACAAGAAAGAATAAACTCAATAGAGAACATTTTTAACCTGCAGCTTAAGCTGGTTAGGCTACTGACCATGTGTGTAAGTGACCTGCAGCTTAGCACAGAAACTGATACAAATGCCATCTAAATTTGAATACTTCAGTGAGTACTACCATGTAAACTAGGAAAAGATTCTTCATGTACCAAATAAAAACGTTTTTTGCTCTAACAGCCTATGTTGGCAAGTAATCTAATTTAAAAAGGAATATTGGATAAAGTTCCCCGTTACCTTCTTACACAGTTATATATAGATACATGTGTTTCCCCCCCTCTCCTACCTCATCAATAAGTTTTATACAATACAATATAAATCTCCTGGTCTATATAGGGATAGTTGCCTGTGACTATTTGCACCAGGAAGTTCTTTATAAATTCTAATATAGAAATATAATCAGACTTACTTCTTACTTACTTTATGGTGAATGTTTAGCATTTTTGAAGAGTATATATGACTATACAGTAAAATTACTTGACTATTATAGTAGCAAAACCCAGAACTTACTGTACTGCTAATTATATTGCTATAATACTGCATAAATACTGCTATTTATGACTGAAATATGTCCAAATGAATAAGGATTTATTCAGAATTAATTGATCAAATTGAATTGTAATATCATAAAACATAAAAAATGATTATATACACTAAATAATATATTATTGTAATATTAAGTATCATAAAAATAGTCCAAAAAACACCATATTACAATTCTTTTAAAGCCTTAAGCTGACTTAGATTTCAGTATGTACCTTAGACAAACTCTTGACAAGACTTATAAAATATAAAACACTAGTGAACTCATTTTATTATATCTTGTAGCTTCACAGTCCTACTCCTCATTTACTTTTCATTATATTAAAACAACTGGCATAAACATTTTTCTACGGAAAAGTCATAAGGAACGACATGAGTGAATAATAACAGAAGTTTCATTTTTGAACGAACTATCGTTAAAGTGTAGTTTTCACAGTATTTCCAATCCAGGATCTTCTAGGCACCTTTTTTTTTTTTTTTTTTTCCAAGGTCGGCATGTATCCACATGACCTCTAGCCTACTGCATCTGGCCTGGAGAGATTTCCCTTTGATTTGGTTCCTTGGGTTTGTTCAGCTCGATACCTGCTACAGTGTTAATGAACCCGAGAATATCCACCGTGTCCTCTAGAGCCCTATGCCCTGTTCAAACACCCACCTAAACCAACAAGGTGAATCATCTCTGAGCAAACACCTGATGTCTTTGTTTGCCAAGAGAAAAGTCAGATTCTTCCAATGAGTACTTGGATGCAACGGCAATACATGTGGAACTCTGCAGAATGAAACTCATAGAGATCTTTATTACATAAGGTGCGATCAAATTTACAGCTGCTCGGGTGCAATTTTGCGGATGAAATCTAATAGGAATTTGTGCGATCGGGAGTTTCAAGTGAGGGCGAAAAAGTTCCCCACACAGATTTCACTTGTGATCAAGTTGGTTATCAATTTGAATACTGAAGGCATAGGAAGTAGCGTAAGCATTTTGAACTGTGAGAGGCGTTACACTTTCTTTGTAAGTTGAATATGGAAGGCGGTCTGGTGGAAGCTAGATATTTTACTATATAACTTGTTAAATATGGATTTTTTTTTTTTTTACACAAACGCATCACTTCACTTCAGAAGGCCTTTATTAACCTCCCAGAGCCATGTGGAGTACATTTATAATGGATGGATGCACTATCTTGAGCTTCAAACTTGTTGGTCCCGTTCACTGCCATTTTAAAGTTTGGACGCCTCAGGATATTTATTAATATAACTCCGATTGTGTTCATCAGAAAGAAGAAAGTCATATACACCAAGGATGGCTTGAGGGTGAGTAAATCTTGGGGTAATTTTTATTTTAAAGTGAACTAATCCTTTAATAGTCTATGTTTGTCATCAAAAGAAACTAGGACTGCAGATATACAAACCGTAAACAAAGCAACGCTTGCTTACTATTTTGAAAATCAATCATGCTAATCACTTTCTTCATTCCAGATGGCTCATGTTGTTCTGAAAATATTTGCGCGTTGGAATGCTCAGGTAAGATGATGTAAAATTAGGACAGACTTCTGTCTGTGTGGTCTTGACTTCTTTGCTCGCTTTCATCACTTTCACTTTTATTCTCATTCACTGACTCATTCACTAAGCTAAACAGCCAATCAGAGTTCTCTCTCTCACTGCCGACGCTAATGGCAACTCCAATGGATGCCGATTCAACATTCTCAATCGGCCAAAAAGCCTGCGACAGGGTCCGACTAGTGCCGACGGTACAGAACATACAGCAAAAATTGGGCCTGTCGACGGTCAACATATGTCGATTTCCCTACCAGGCTTTGTCACCAGTTAGACCAGTACTAACCAGCAAATTCAAACTTGGGTGAACATGGAAATTTATGCTGTTTTTTTTCAGCAGGGATATTGTGTGAGAAGCTTTAGCAAACATTTCCCTACCTACCAAACATTATCGCCACAGTAAAGCTCTCACTTGAAAAGTTGAAGGCTGCTCTTCTTCACCTTGAACTCAATTACTCCACTTTTGTCTTGCGTCAATGAGTTTGAACTTACCCATTCTAATTCCGTCCTCCTCCTCCTTATCCACTGCTCCTCTCCCTCCCACCACCGACAGCTTTTCAGAAGTAGGCCGTGAGTGGGAGCCCCTTTCATATGCAGACAGTTTGCAGGCTCTGCTACTGTACAGAGCTCCCAGAGGGGCCTATTATCAGTGACACCAGACTCCAGCGTAAAGGATCTGCAGAGCAGGGCAGAATCAGACGCTAGATCCCAGCACCGGCTCAGTTATTAATGCTGCTCATCTCCCAGGCACTGCAGCTGCACAAGCAGCAAAGGGCATACATACAGTATGTGATGTCATAACCCTCACCGCAGCTACAGCCTGTGGACTTACAAACGTGTTTAATCTCACTGTGACAAGGAGCAGCTCCAGTCTGTAAAACCGCATTCTTCCATCTTAAAAATATATCTAAGCTACGACATATGCTCTCAATGACAAATGCGGAACAGTTAGTTCATGCGTTCATGACCTCAAGGCTAGATTACTGTAATGCTCTACTGGGTGGTTGCCCTGCTTGCTTGATAAACAAACGTCAGCTGGTCCAAAACGCAGCAGCTAGAGTTCTTACTAGAACCAGGAAGTATGACCATATTGGCTCCCTATTAAACATCATATAGATTTTAAAATCTTGCTAATTACTTACAAAGCACTAAATGGATTAGCTCCCCAGTATTTGAGCGAGCTCTTAATGTATTATAGTCCTTCACGTCTACTGCGATCTCAGAATTCAGGCCAGCTGATAATACCTAGAATATCAAAATCAACCACAGGCGGTAGATCCTTTTCCTTTTTAGCACCTAAACTTTGGAACAGTCTTCCTAGCATTGTTTGGGAAGCAGACACACTCTGTCAGTTTAAATCTAGACTAAAACACATCCCTTTAACCTGGCATACACATAACACACAACCTACTTCTACAATTCAAATCATGTAAATTGTTAGGCTGCATAAATTAGGTCAGCCGGAACACCTGATGTACTCACTACATCATAAGAAGAATGGTGTCTACGCTAATATTAGTCTCTCTCTGTTTATCTCGAAGTTTGCCAGAACCAGGCCGCATCCAGCTGAGATGAAGGACCTGCGCCTAGACACGATGAAAACGCAGCCCTGAAGTGTCAACTTAACTGTCCCCTGCGAAGGCCTCCTTCCCTCTTCTTTCCCTATGTATAGATAAAAAGTTATCAAAATTATTCCAGTTTGCATAGATCCGCGGACACAACTATTTTTTCTGTATTATGTGGACCAGACAGACAAGTGTATATGTGCAGACCGAGCGCTATATAAATGAAGAGGACTTGACAAAAGTGGCAGATTTGTTACTTACTCCTTCAGATGACATTTTCCGGTGAAAATTCGTATTTTGGTCATACTTCCAAGACATGAAGTACAGAAGTACAGTATCCACCACATCGGGGTGACTGACAAACATTAGATTCATCCACACAGATGAGCTGTGCCGATCCACAATCCACATAAAAATTATAATTCCGCAAATAACTGCAATTGCATGTTTCAAACAGAGATGACGACAAAGAGGCAAAACTTTAAAAATTTAAAGCTTTAAATAAAATCTGCATGTAGTACCAATTTTTCATCATTTTGATATTATTTTCATGGCAAATTAGCAGGCTTATTATCATTAACTAAAACTGCAACTATTAAAAACATTTTTGTTAATTGAAATCAAATCAAATATAAATAATGGATGAAGAAACTTAAACTAAATGAAAATTAGAACTGTTGCCTTTGAAACGAACTGAAATAAGTTTAAGTTGAAGCACCAACATTTCTAAATGAAGATAAAAACTAAACTGAAATAAGTTAAACCTAGTAAATACAAACAAAAAAATAATAAAAATGACAAAAATTAAACTAAAATTAAAAAAACTGAAAATATAAAAATAAAAGCTAATTCAAATTATTGATAAAAAGTATAATAGTATATTAACAACACTAAAACAACACTGCAATGTTATTTTAGTATTATTTATATATATTATTATAGCTTTTATCTATTATTTATATATACCCCATATAATACATATTTTAAACAACACTTTTTTGCATTATAGGGATTATTATTTTAAAAGAGAAATTCAAAAATAAATATCTTTTTTTTCCACAATTACAATAATGAACTTACGGAGCCCCGGACGTGACATGCAGGAAAAAGAATAGTAGGCTAAATTGTGTGCACGATTTACTATTTCGTTGCCTCAATTTACTAAAATGTGCGCACGATTTACCATTTCATTCCCTCGATTTATAAATCATGCGCACAATTTAGTAAATCGAGGGAACGATTTGTGTGGGGAATTAATTTTTTTTTCTTACATGTCATGTGTGGGGCTCCGTATGAACTTTGTTGTAAATAAAATGAAAAAAAGAAAAAAAATTGTAAATAACAGTATTATTGGAGTACACAAAATACTATTTCAGTTTTTCTACTAAACACAGGCTTTATCTGTGCACAAATATAATTTATTAATAAATATATATTTTTTCTTTAGATACTGATGTGAAATGTGACCTTTTTGTGCGATTAATCCATAAGTGTTTCTGTTGGTGTGCTTAAAGTTGCTTAAACTCTACAAAAGTGTACATTCAGTATCTCAGTTATGTTTACCTTGTTATGGCTATTTTCTATTCAGTGATGTTATAATTACTCTTTAGAATAAGAAAAGCTAATTCTGTTAGCACTGAATTAAGTTAATTAACTTAATTGCGTTTGATCCCATGGTGTGGCGTTCCATCCCACTTCAAATATAAACTGTTGACTTTCAAACTGCTGTAATCTTTTTTTTAAAGATTAGCCATTATCGCACACTCCTTTGACCCAGCCTGAGAACAAAACGTCACGAAAGGGCTCAAGGCCTCCAACAACCATCATTTCTCCCCAATAATGGTGCGCAGTTGTTGAGATGCAGTTATTACGCTGACAGACGAGTCAACCTCAGTACACAGATGTTGACTCTCCTCGCCCGTCTGTTGGGTTGTCTGAGAGGCAACAATGTGGCAAGAATGGCTCAGAGTCAATTAGCTAAAAAGAGAGATAATGATGAGAATAATCATGGTGATGGCGATAACAATGATAATTATGTTGACAATGGTAATAACTGAGGGTGACAGCATTTAAAAACGGTACGTACGCTTTCTTTTAAATATCACGGATTTCTCTCTGTAGTTACAAATGACCCATCTTTTGTGCAACACACTCATGTCTTTTGGTTGGTTTGTTTTTCAATCTCACAATTTGTGGTATTTTTTGTTGCAGTTGCTATCCTGCTGACTCCAAAGATTAGGATTGGGTTAGTGCACAATCACAAATATTTAAAGTAATAGTTCACGCAAAAAGAAGACGAAAAACTCACTTTCTTCTGTGGAACACAAAAGGAGAAATTCTGAAGAATGTTCATATATGAGATATAGGTTTGGAATTCCATGACAGTGAGAAAATAATGACAGAATTTTTATTTTTGTGTAAACTATCCCATTAAATGCAGACAGGTCTTTAAAACATTGAGTGGATGTTTAAAATGCAACATGTCAAGTAACATGAGTGTTTGCTAAAGTGCTGATAAAAACCACTCAAACTCTCTCTTTGAGAACTATTTGACGACTATAAAAAGTATGTGCTTAAACCAAACGCCTCCCTGATATGCTGCAACCTTCTTTCTTCTTTTCATCTCTGTTTCATTAGATTGTACAGTAAGAGTAAGTAACTATGACAGCTATAAAAACACCTGCTTTGAGGACTGCTCAATTTATTTAGTTACCAAGGCAACTCTTCATGGCACATACAGAAAGCTGTGCTACTTTATGGAAAAGTTAATTTGTTGCAAAATGTGAAACTTTGTGGCAGATGAAAAGTGATACTTTTTATAATATTGGTGAAGAAAATGACATTTAAAAATGTACATTTGTATCACATAGGAGAGACCGGGGATAGTTGTCACACTAGTGAATATTTCTCAGTGCATGTTTATTTTTGAAAGTCAAATTCTGTATTAAAAAGATTTTATTATTTTATTCACTTTTATTCAATGGGGCATGTTGTCACACTGTATTGGGTAAGTTGTCACAATGGAATACTGTAGGCCTAGTATAGGCTTTCAGCTAAATTTATACATTAAAAAAAAAAAAAAAAAAAAAAAATCACCACACAAAATAAATAAACAGCAAAATATAAAACAAATAAATATTGTATTTGGTAAATGGTATAAATTTATAACATTTAAACAAATTGTCCTAACCTGACATTTATGAAACACTCTCATTCAACATTCAACATTCCCAAAAATTATGGTAACACTTTACAATAAAATTCCAATTATTAAGTTCTGTCCATTACTTAATAATGAGCAATCTGTTACAGTATTTATGTTTGTTAATGTTAGTTAATAAAAATACAACTGTTATTTGTTAATTCATGCTAGCTAGGTTAGGTCAATTAAATAATATTAACAGATTCAATTGTTTTATTTTAATAAAGTATTAGTGAATATTGGAATTAACATCAACTAAGATTAATTAATGCTTTAAGGCAAAAGTATAGTTCATTTTTATGCGTACGCTAGGGCATATATGCAGTCGAACGCGAAGCCCCTCAAAGTATACTCCATTTGCTAGCATGAGTAAAGAAAGAGCTCTAGAAAGTTTCATCTTTGTCCAGTGTCTGTGCTATTTTTCTCCAGAATTTATTACCGATAAAAATGTATTTGTATTATTTTAAACTAAAGTTAACTAGCAGCTATCTCATAACCCCCTCATTCAAGCGTTTGTCATTGCCGGCATCTGTTGTTGTTGCAGTCTCCGGAATTTTTTATTTGTTGTTGTTCCCATATATATGTATACGTAGATGCCACATTCGACCGCTCCAGACACGTCGGGGCGTCCGCCATCTTGGAAAGGTCAGCATGTCGTCACTCATAGTAAGAATCAATGATGCCAACATTGCGCAGCTTCTGGTTGAGAAACCACCAAGATTTAAATTCCTGAAGAAATGGGATAACCTTTTACAGGTGAGAATGTGTTGGTTTGTGTTATTATATTAACTCAATATGGCAGGTTTTAACTTTAGTACTTTTTAATGTTTTTATTTTTTTATGGTAACTTTTTTTTAATGTCGTGTTAGCTAACACCTTCATCTTGTTGTACTGTGTTAATATATCAAAATCAACTGCTGAAGTCTATTGCAGATATACATATTCATACATCCATCTAACTATGGTTGTAGATGCTCAGTCAACTTGATCTCGAAATGTTGAATGGTGTCATGACAAATCGGGTCCTCCCTCAAAATTGGGTCTCCACAAACTGTCAGTTAATGATTATCCTCATATGAATTATATTCATTTAAAATATGCAGCTTACTATATAATGCGTAAGAAAACATTACTGCATAATAATGTAATTTCTTACACTTGATTAATTGTTAATTAATAAATAATAACAATAATAATAGCCTATTAAGGGAATAATTGAACATCATGAATTTTTCTTTAATTATAACTGACATACTTTAATTATGACATTAAACATTTAATTTAACACATAATTACCTTAAAGATGATTTAGGCTAAGTGCAAATTTGTGTATTTAAAGTACACAAGTATAGTACATAAGCTAACTAATACAGACATAAATGGTCATAATGTAGTTGAAACAGCATTTATCATAACTTAATTTTGTAGGAATTATAATCAGTCGCTAAAGAGTACCTATTAAAAGCAATTTGAACCAATGGGATCGCTTGGGTTCCTAATGGAGACCTGATTTCAGGGGGGACCCGATTTGTCACTACACCAGCTTTGACCATTCCAATATGGTGGACGATTTACATATAGCAGCCCATAGAAACAGCTGCTAATGAAGCATCTATGGTTGTTCCGTCTCTTTAGTTTCATTTTCTACTGTGAAACAAAAGCCTGGGCCAGTCTTGCCACCTTGTGGAACAACTGATTAGTGCAAAACAAATTCAATGTACATGTGCGAACTGCACGCACAAAGTATGCGCAGTTATAAAGCCGAAGTATACTTTGGCCTTTAGAAGTAATTTTCTTTGTTAGTTCATGCTAACTATAATAATATAATATAGTTATAGTGTACAGTACAGTTTAACAAATAGAACAATACTGTAAAGTGTTACAATAATATTCCAATTTTTTTTTATTCTAAATTAAGATTACTGTGGTTGAAACCATAATTGCTAGAGAAAACACATTTGTGTAATTTGTCTCAAAATCTTACTAATGGCCTCCCTTGTGTGACAACTAACCCCGGTCTTCTTTACATGCTAGCATTTGCCTGAAGGCTGTTGTGCTTATTTGTCCTTATTTCTTTCTCAAATAAAATAAACTTCAAAGACCTTATAGCGTTCAACTCTCCCTGAGCCGGTTCTATTTTCCTAGATGCATTTGGCTAAGTTTGGCTATGCATTCATGCGGACAGGAAATGGCTTTGGATGATAAGGTTGCGTTGATGGCCGGAAAGCGAGGACGTGGCGTGGCAGCTGAAGAAAGCTGAGGGAGGACAATGACAGGGCAAAGCGGGCCCATATGGATGAGGAAAGTAAAGTTCAAACGTTTCAGGTGCCATTTCCCCATTACGATTATCACCCCGACACACGCTGATGATAGAGCCAGATAGAGTAAGCGCCGTGTTTACTGCCAATATTGCTTTTAAAATACAGCTGCCCTTCAAGGCCTTTGAAGATGGCCATGACATTTGGAGGGAAAAATCTTAAAGGAATTCTCTTTATTGTGATGGCTATTGAAAACGACAACAGCAGCATATTCAGTGGCACATGGGGAGCAGAAGCATCCCGCCATGCAATTTACTCTGTGGATGTCACAGTCTTACAGCATTTCCACAAACTACCCTGAGAAAATGCTGGAAAATATCAGCAGCTCTTTCTGGTGCAATGACATTCCACTTCAGTAATAGGCAAACTGTGTACAAATCTTATTTCATTATGTTTGTCGTTTTTCTAGTCTACAGATTCTGTAATCTCAGTCATGTGTAGAGATTGTGTACTATTTCTATGCTCTTGAAAAGCTGAATATTCCAGACTTGGCAGAGAACGTGAAGCACTTTGTGTGCTCACACAGTCTTGGATCAATGAATCAAGCAAGTAGCAGCTATTAACCAGTTGGTCAGTTTAGTCTTCTCCACATTTTCAGTCTCTCTCACACGAGCCATGGAGGAGATTGATCCCTCTTCTCCACCCCCTCCATCCATTATTCCACCTGATCCCTCAATGAACTCTTTTCTCATGATCCGTCTGATTGTTGCCCCCCTTCACACCTTTGTCTCTCACTTCCTCTATCTCCCACTTCCTTTCTTCTCCCTTAAACAGCTCCCACCTCAATTAATCACCTTCACCCATCCATCCCTCCACCTCCTCTTTCCCTTTATGAGACACTTCCAGTAATTGCACTGTTAGCTTAAGGGATGGCCAGGACTTTCCAAAGCAATCAGTGTGATTGGACGGGACCGCACCACTTGGCGTCTGTGATTTGATGTGATTGGATGGGGTTCCTGGAGGGCTAACCTGAAGGAGACAGAAGGGGATCAATCCGAAGGTCTGCAGGCTCTTGTCTGAGGCCTCGGGGCTCAAAGTCATTAACGGGAAGAGAATGTGTGACTTTCAACCATCCGAGTCTTCATATCAGTCATTCCGGTGACCTGGACCCAAAAGGAAAGTCATCCACATCTTAATGATGCATCTTGGAATGGACATACACCCGCAAGAGACATTTTCATGGTTAAATGACTCATAATTCTGATAATTCATTCAGAATAAAACACAAGAAGCCAATAATATTGTCAGTCTGCAGCAATTGCATCAGCTTATAACAATTTAAAGTTGGTCAAGCTTATTTTGGGAGCATCCCAGCAACAAAACACAGCTTAAAGGTTGTTTGATACTCCAACAAGCTGGTTTACACTGCTCAAGTTGGGTTTTAAGCAGCTGGTTGACTATCTAAACACGAGCATGACCAGGATTGGAGACCAAATATACCAACTAAGACCAGAAAACCATCTTAGGCTGGTTTGCTGGTCTCAAATGGCCACCAAGATGCTTTCTAAGTCAGTCTGGTTTGATGGCTAAGGGGGTTTTGAGCACTTAGGCAGCTTGGAGACCAGTTGTTGACTAACTAAACCAGCTGAATCCCGACTTGACCAGGTTTCTAGACCAGCTAACCCACCATAGTTTAAGCTGTTTTTTTTTTTTTTTTTCAGCTAATTTCAAAGTGGTTTTCCAGCTCTAACCAGCTTCACCAACATGATCTACTAAGTCGACCTAAGCCCTACCCAATTGGTATTCCAAGTGGTCAGTAATACAGACAAGCTTGGACCAGTTGATAATCATAAATAGCCAGGGCAGACCAGCTAGAAACCATGCAAAACCATTTAAACTGGATTCCAGCAAGGCAAATGCTACAAAAAACACTCACCATTGTATTTGGCTTTGCACACTATATTGTTATTTAGCGAGAGTGACATTACCATACAATTCCATAAAAACTGAAAACATGCCTACGCTATACGAAAATGTTCCCAGTACTGTTTTCAAGGTACTTGGAAGGATAATAGTGTTGTGTGTGTATGTGTGTGTGTAAATAAGGAGGACGGATCAACGGAGAAGAGAAATGAGAGAGCGAGAGAAAATAAAAAGAGAAGAGTGCAACAATAAGCCCAAGCTGCACAGGCACAAATTGCCGTATCCAGCACGGGCACTGCCATTATGTCTTAATGTATTGAAAACTGCAAGTGTCCATGCAGACCTCCAAACCGATGCATCACCATGGCAACCAGGCCCAGAGTAAAATGACAGTGTCTGTGTGTGTTTAGGAGACATTGTGTGTGAGTATTGTGCGTGAAGTGCTCGTATAGAACATCTTTACTAATTCGCACCACACCAGTCTCCTCACAATAGGCACAATGTTATTGATGCATTATTTTCCATTTACAGTCTGAAGGACACAGCGGTGCACTTCAAAGATGCTACCAAATCACAGTGCTGAACGATTGTGTCGAGAGTGAATTGAAAATGGGTTTCTGCTGTCCTTTAAAACTGCAAGAAAACAGCAGCTGAACATAGGAGAGATGTCAACAGAGTGAAAGATAATGTCACAAATTTTGAAAACAACAGCATCTGATAATTTATTCATATTCGTGTTTTTGTCTTTTTCTTAAAATTCACAAAGGGGAAAATATAGGAGTTCCATTAAAATACAATCAGGCCTTTCAAACAAAACACCTTCATTCGGTCTAACAACAGTACCCAGGAGAAAATATTATTGCTCAAATCTTTCTCTTTTATAGAGACTTAATGGACTTGTTTCATATAAGTATTATTTTGACTCAGAAGCTTTATCTAAAAGGTCTTAGGAGAAATAAAAATAGAAAAATAATCATATGTATTAATATGGATTCCACAGCTCCAATAATTTAGTCTCAGAAGAGTCTGATGGGAAATATTTGAGTTCATATCGAGATCCTTGACTTTTCATTACAGACTTTGAAAAACGTGAGCAAAATCTGAGACATTGATGAGATCTCTATAAAAAAAAAAACAGTTTGGTTTCCATTTATTCTCATTGCTGTCAGAGAGAAACAATTGCGAAACAATTATATATACTAGAGATGCACTGATGTATCAACCACGGATATTTATCGGCCGATTTTTATTTTATCAATATAAACCATCGGCATATCGGCTATAGCATTAAAAAGCCAACATAACAAACCGATAGTTTATTAATTAACTACTCGAAAGCATTGCGTTGTATAATGTCTGTTGCATTATCCAGCGTTTTTCTCTAGGTAAAATAATTTAATACTAGCCAAAACAAAATCTGTACAAAATATAGCAGGGCTTGACAATATACAGCCCAGGCCAGTGCTGTGTCATCACGAAAGTTTAGCATTTGCATATGTTTTGCAGCCTTGCCAATTTAAATATTCAAGCGGAAAAATATGCCAAAGAGAACTTAATTCGGTACTCGCATGCTGTGTTCGAAGTTTTGTTCACACACAGAAAGCCACATCTCAGACAGCAAACGAGTACTGAATTGAGTTCTCTCTCACGTCTTCTTGCAATGGACAAATTCACATAAAAGTATGTCAAAATGCCCGTCTTAGTGAGTATCCTAGTAAACATAGTCAGTTACGTCTTAAGTGAGCATAAACAGTTGAGAAAGAAAACGCATGTTATAATCTATTTTAATGAAAGTTCAAATAGCGAGCAAGTGACAAATATCGGCATCGGAATCAGCCAATAGTTGCTTGTTAAAATCAGTATCAGCCAAAAAATCCTATCAGTGCATCCCTAAATATATACTAAATTATAAACACACACACACACACTTACTGTATATATATCCATATCCAGATATGTCTAATTTGTGATCAGTTGAAAAAGTCTTTTTCTCAACAGAAAAAAAGCATGAGACTTCAGAAATAGTCTTCATTTAACAATTGCAATGTAAGGGACCTCACTTGTGATTTTTCTTTCCTGCAGCCTCGAGAGGTCAAAGGTGACGTCCAAGAACTGGAGGTCTGAGGTTAGAAAGAGATAATCACAGTCAGTTTGGCTGGGGTAACCATGTCACAGCACTCTCTCTTATTTCATTTTACCCACGATCACACAGAGCGGCCGGTTCCGCGCTGCTGCCTAACCCCCTTGTGCTGGAGTATCAGATCAGGTCACAGCACGACTGACACGTTTCATAGTCATTATAAATCTCTGGGGTGGGACGTTCATTGATAGATCTATCTGATGAGGAGGTCTGTGTTTTCAGCGAGCCCGAGAGATGAATTAAATAAGCTCATTTTAGACAAGCAATAGAATTTAGGTTCATCGTTTCAACTGGCCAAATAAAAATCGAATTGACCCAGTTCAATCCAGCAGCGCTGGTGTGGTTAATGTATTTCAACGAGCCGTAAATGAGCAGGAAAAATCAGTGCTTGCAAGGGACCAAACACTGAAATTTTCTTCATTAATCCGGACTATATAGCACGCATGCAGAAACACACCTGTCCGCGTTTGATGGGAGATGCATAAAGGGTAATATAGGAGAAAAAATGACTTTAGATTAGAAAATACAAAAGCAGCGGGTGGTCTGCCATCAGTATGCGGCTGAAAGAAGCCCCAGACAATTATCTATTGATTACATTTGTAAATCCAACAGTGCAATTTAATGGGCTTTAGCTGGTAATAGGAAAGTTTCTTTGGCAAGAAGGAAACACAGATATTTTGTTGAGAGGATTAGTTTAATCTATTACCCTCTGAAATCACTAGGCAATTACACAATTGTCTCATTAAGAAAGAAAGACTATGAGCAGGAACACTGGCGATTATAAAGTGAACCTTCTAGTGTGCGCCAGTAATCCCAGCTGACATGTTGACACCTCGGCAGAACTTTGAACTTGCTCATTGTACTGGTCAGAGCAACAAGACTGTAAATATAAGCTAGATTTGTTCATTTTATAAGAACATGTGAGGGTGCTTGCCTGTGCACAAGGTGCCTTCATGAAGTTTTGGTCTCTACATATGGCTCCGGTCTCTCCTACAATGCAGTTGTTTTATCATAGACCTGGAGAAAATCATAAACACTTCACAAACTGCACAACTGGAGTGACTTCCTTTTGAATGGATCATTTTTTGCTAAACAAATTTCAGGATTCAGTGCTTTGTAGAAGTGCTCTACGGTGGCAGGGGCTTTTGGAAGTACTTGAGCCTGTGTCCTTGGATTGTGTAAGGCTCCATGGCAACACTCTAAACAGGTATGCTGTTTGCCATTGGTCACATAGTTCAGATAGTCCTGCCCCCAGCTCACACTACTGGTTGAGCCAATGTTGCTGTGTTGGGCTGGTTTAAGATGCGCAAACAAACAGCAATGTTCTGATACTGCAACACAGCCAGTGTTTATACCTTTACACTTCTGAAAATGGCTTACTTATATTTGTCTGTGAAGGATTTTTAAGTGAATTTAATTAAAGTGTCATGGATTCAGGTTATATTTAAAGTACTGTGATAAAAAAAAGATGTGATTATTGCATCTGTTCAGTGTTCTGCAAGATCATACTCCCAGTAGAATGATAGCCATTCGTAATGGATGATCAAAAAACATACACTGAGTCCAAAATTGTATACTTCACTACTATATAGTATGTGAAAAACAGTACGCCAAAAGAGTAGTATGTCCGAATACATAGTATTTGAAAAACAGTAGGCGAAAAGTCCCTGGATGACCTACTACTTCTGCTGAGATTCAGAAGTGCACATTAATGGACACTTTACAATCCCATGAGACCACAGGAAAGGATTTATGAATGGGAGTGAAGTTACACAACTGACGCTGTAGGTCACATGACAGTAACAACATGGTGGACGTAGTACATCTGAATTTCATTCATACTACCCATATTCATACTATATAGAGTACTTTTTTACCGGTCATAAAGAAAATTTAAATTTAAATGTAGTACCTACTCAAACAGTACAAGATTTCGGATGCAGCAATAGTGTGTTATCTAGATAGTCAAAAGAGCTAGATTAAAAGCCTCTTTTAAACCATCTAGCATCATCCTAAAGTCAGTGGATATTTTGAAAGGGTTTTTGTTTATATGACTAAAATAAGGTCTGATTTCAACACAAATTCAAGATATTTTCAAGTGTTACTACAACATAGCACCCTTGGCTTTTACTTGTCTTGAAAAAGGTAGTTGCTAACAAATGGCTAAATGGGAATGTAGAGGTTGTCGGGGACTTTAAACCAAAGCCCCTTTAAGGCAAGTCATTTCACTCTTTGAAACGCCTCTCGGGCAGCTATTTCAGTCATGCAAGTATAGTTCCTATCTCTTTGAATGGGGAAACATCACAAAACCTTCAAAGACAGTCTTACTGTGAGCTACGAGGTTGTTAATCGATAGCATTTGCTTCTGTTGAACCTATCAGCCCGCATTATTTCAATTTAGTATTGGAATGGAATTCATGGTGAAAAACTACATTACCCATGATGCTGTACAGAAAATTTCACCAATCAGTGAGTCAGAAAGAGTATTTCTCCATCGTTTTTAATTCAATTATGCAATGCTTCATAGGATTGTAGTTCTTTTCCTCACTAAAGCCGTTAAATTCACATTCTTGTATTTCTATTTTTGTACGATTTTCAAATACTTTTGCTTCAAATCAAAATTTGTAATATTATGATTCACCTCTTAGCTGGTTGACTTGGTTCATGGCTTATAATGCTTTAACAAGTACTTTTTTGACATCCCTACGAGAGAAATTAATGGAAAAAATACTTCCAAAACCAACGCCGCTGAAAAAGTGGGCGGGAACTGTTGAATTGCCGATTGAAGGCGGGACTTATTTCACCATATTGCGCATTACACTTTCTCCCATAGTATTATGTGTGCACCGTCTTTGTATGTCTAAAGTCTTCGTGTATATATATATATATATATATATATATATACACACACACACACACACACACACGCACACGCACATACACACACACACACACATTATATAAAAACTCTCAGCCAATGGAATTCTATAACAGACAACTTCGTCATTCTGTCTCTAAGCTCCTTATAGTCAGTTATCCATAATAAATCAGGATACTGAAATTATTTTTCAGTCCTCAGGCTGCAAATCCCATCGATACATCTCTCCATTGCTCGTGGGCTAAACATCATGCTCAAGACCAGCTTTTGAGGCTCAATACAACAGAAGCATAATAGTGCATGAGCAATGTGAATAACACAATTAAGCACAACCTTGAACTTGCAAGCTGGGTTATTTATGATGGTGGTCAGATATAATTACACATTGATCGAGTCTCCTGACAGCCTGTGGTGAGAGTTAGATTGACCCTGCATTGGCATAATACCGTCCTAATGAATGATCAGTGATACACGGAGGTGCTAATGCCGCAGAAGTTTGGCTAAGCGTGTCCGTTCAGCATGGAAAAACGTCCGAGAAGAGAGAGCGATTAGGCATTCTGTGTGATCGGTCTTTTGAAATTATGGATCTGTCATGAGCGGACAATACCACTGACAAATACTGTAATGGGGTGACATCAAACCGGAATGAGAGCACGACAGCTGACAAATTACACTTTGTGCTCTCTCTCTCTCTTCCCTCTCTTTTTCTCTTACCCATCTCTTTCTTTGCACCTTAGAGCTTCACACTTTTTGTAAGTTGTCTTCTAAATTAGGGGTTCTCTTAAATTTGGCATCAAATGCCAATTCAACACAGAGCCAAATTTGTCTGAAATGACAAAAAATGTCAAAATCAAAAATGACAGTGAACTGCACAGGCCTAACAATATGCAAAATTATTAACATTCTGATTTCTTAAATGCAAAACACACAACCTCTCAAATACACTCTACTGTATAGCACTTGTAAATGGTCAAAATAAGGGACTTTCAAAATGACACTTGGATTAATGCTTTAAACTTGGATTCAATTTCCACACAACCCTGGTGTTTGTCAAAATAAAACTAATAATTCTAAGTAATTCAGCTGGTCCAATAATAATAATAATACATTTACAGACTAATCCTTGTAAATTCTGGAATTTCCATATGTCCTCATGTAAAGAATTACCGTCCAATTAGGGATTTTGACGTGAACAGTAAATAATTCTGTAAGCGTTTTCTTCTCCATTTTAAAAGTAAATTTAAAATAAATTGTATTTAAATATATTTTAGAATGTAATTTATTCCTGTGAAGGTAAAGCTGAATTTTCAGCATCATTACTCCAGTCTTCAGTCACATGATCCTTCAGAAATCATTCTAATATGCTGATTTGCTGCTCAAGAAACATATTATTAATGTCATAAACAGTTGTCCTGCTTAATATTTTCTGTGATAATTTTTTTCAGGATTCTTTGATGAATAGAAAGTTCAAAAGAAAATAAAAATCTTTTGTAACATTATAAATTTCTTTACTGTCACTTTTGATCAATTTCATGCATCTTTGCTGAATAAAAGTATTAATTTCTTAAAAAAATCTTTTGCACAGCAGTGTATTTCCTTCTGCTGTTGTTTTGTCCAGCATTTCCTGTTACCAAACAACTGTGACAGTAATGAGAAATAGTGGGGGTCAGACACTAGCTGAAGGTAACATGAGGTGGATTCCCTTTTTGGACACACACTTCACTCACGACCGTGTTGCTTATGGCTGACTGACCCTTCTGTCACTTCTCTGCTTTTCCTCTTACCAACTTGCTGAGCATAGGCCACTGAGGGGGGAGAAACAGGGAAAAAATGGCACTGATTGCAAAGCCATGACAAGAGAAGCCATCGATTTCAGAGTGGAATTAATGAAGGTCCAGTCAGCGTTGACAGAGCCGTGGCAGCTTCAGAGGAATTATATTGAGCACTTTGCACTCGTGGCTATTAGACTAGAGATAAAGTGTGTCCAGTGATGACAGAATAAAGGATTCAAGCTGTTAAAAAGGCAATCATTAAAAAACAATTTACTCAAATGCTGTTTTACAAGAGACCGGACCATTGTTTGATTTCACCCCAACTCTAATTGAACTTTGTCAAAACTTTAATGTTCTGTCAGCCACATCTGACCATTTATTTCAGCGAATCTTTTGTGGAACTGAAGTTTATTACATATCTGGATGATGAACCAAACCAAACCTAAGGCTTTATTTTCAGTTAACCACACCCATGTGACTTTATCGTGACAAAATCCATAAAGAAACTTGTTTTCTGTGTATAATTTTCTGTTCAGCTTGACAGCATGCCATTAGAGGTCATGGCACTTCCTTTTAAAGTACTTCTTTAAGTCTGAAGTCTGATAATGTATACTGCAGAGCAGTGGGGTTTAACTTCAGTCTTGAAGGTTGAGTAAAAAAGTGAAGCAGTGGTTTCATCATACTTTAAAAATACTATTAAAACTTCATCATTTGGAAGTTGCATACAGCAAAAGCAGAAAAAGAGTAGCTGGTGTGAACAGGTGCAATGGAAAAAAACATGTTCTTCTCATAATGTAGTATAAAACTGATTCTGGACATGAATGATTCCAAAAACTGTGTAGCTTGTTGAGGAGAGGTGTGCTATTACATTTCTAAGAGATCTAAGATTTGTAAAACAGGTGGAAAAAAATCCTAATGAAAGAAGGATCTAAGACATATTTAAGGACCAGAATACCCTCTTAAAAGGACGGTTCACCCAAAAATGAAATTCATTTACTCAACCTCAAGTTGTTTCAAACCTGAAGTCTCATTTTCTTGATTTACCACAAGTCCCATGTTTTACCATGTCTAATATCGATCTAGCTAACTGCAGTGTGCAACAAGTGTCTCATAGCAGCCTCCAAGCAAACAGAGTAGCATTATAACAATTTTCAACACACAAATGTATCTAATATGATAAAACAGCACTGCTTTACCCCATACCAATGACCGGAAGAAGCGGAAGCGGCGACTGTGGCATAATAAAAGTTTCCACTGCTCTCAAGACATGTGTCGTGCTCGTCTCTCATTAGCAATCGCTCCAGCGATTACATATTGTGGCTTTAAAACCAAAGATGTTCATCAGTGATTGTATATCAAGAGCAAGGGACATGTTTATGTGCATTTTGTTTTGTGATTTCACCGGAACTAATAGAGAGTCTCTGCAACAGCGTTAAGCAATAAGCGCTGATTTCAAAAACAACACATTCCCAGCGCCAGAACGCCTATTATTTAACACAAACTGATGAATTGCTAATCAACTACAGATGTTTTCTTTGTATTAGGTACATCCATGCCGCGAGATGTTTCAAAAAGTGGTGGTGACAATATTGACCCTGGCAAAAATTGGTGGGGACATGTCCCACCCACAAATTACGCCTATGGCTAAATGACTAAACAACAAGAAAAAGTTTTTGAATTTTATTTAAATAAGTTTGCATTTATAGTAGATGGTGAATCAACCTCTGGAACAAAGCATTGTGGTGTGATATTTAATGACGCCCCCTAACCTACAGTAGATAGATCTTCCAAACACTTGCATCAGATAGCCTGTACAGACCAGCTGACAACAAGAGCTGGCAAGACACCCGATAACATTTCCATTTCAGGTTAGGGCACACTTACGACAGTTATTATGACGGGTATAAAACTGTTCCCAGCCAGAAAACAATCATAATAGATGACGTTATTAATGGCTATTTACCTCAGCGTTTCTTCACAAACATTTGATATCTTCAGTCCTCTATACAAAGTGCACTAGCTCTGAAATACCAATAGGATTTTCAATCTCATCACCTGTCCTTGATCTCCAGCCCTATACAAATGCAAAGCCATGATTTATTTTCCCATTTCCTGTCAGAAAAAGAGCTGCTCGGTAGCATCAGCCGCAGTGGCTCCACAGCTGGACCTTTCATACCATAAATACATCCTCCAAAAGAAGGTGCCAATACTGATTAAGGAGAAGAAGTGTCCCACTTTGACCTGGATTAGAGAGGTATTAGGTGGAGTGGGCTGTGTGCCGCGAGCCATCTCCCTTCATCGCCGCTGCTAATGCGGAGGCATAGCTCTGCTCGCATCTAAATGTTTCATTACGGCGCGAGCGGAGATACCAATTTCTCTCCCCATCTCTCCCCGCTGCCGCCCGCTTCTCCCGCAGAGGGGGGGAGCAAAGCATGACAAATTGAAATAAATGAGAGTGCAGAAAAGGTGGTGGGGGAGGCCGCTGGTCGGAGAGGTTGGGGGGAGAAAGGAGGTAGGACCCTTTTTACATGCATCTCACTCTTTCTCTCTCTCTTTACTTCTTCGTCTCCTGCTTTTTTGTTCGACAAAATAATGAAATACACTTGATTGTTATTGCCCGCGACCTTCATCGAGTGATGACAGCGGTGGAATTGACAGGGGCCTTTTATAGCTAGATGGCCATTTGTGTATGCGGAAATCTTTGTAGGCCCAATTTCTCAGATACTTCCTTCGCTAGCGTGTGAAGATCAAAAAAATTATGTTTTCTTACCCGACTTGGTTTGAACTCCATATTCATAGTGGACGTGACTGGAGATCTCTCTGGAAAGTTATGCTTCTGATGCAAGAAAAGTTCGACTCGCTCACTCCTGCAGATCAAAGATATTCAGTGGGATATAGAGGAAGCAGTCAGTGTTTGTCAGTACTGGTCTATGTAACACATTTTGAAACTATGAGTAAATAATGCATCAAGTCAGGGCAAAAAAGCTACTTCATGAAAGTACAGTATAAAATAAGATTTTTGGCCCCAAAGTACTCAGACAGAATCTGAATTGTTCACCTTCTGAAAAAATCTACTATATCTACAAAATCATCCTACCTTCTGATTAAACAAAGGCAAAACAAAAAACATTAAAGAATTGTAATACATAATCCCATGACTTAATTTGTTCTCTCAATTGTGGCCACATCAAATTTTGATTTAACTAAAACAAGAGAATTATTAATTATTATTAATTATCAGCAATTGGTTGCAAATAAAGAGGAATAAACGGATCTAAATGCAGCAGTTTAGATTTTAAATAAACTCAGGGACTAGGAACACAAAGAACTGAAAGAAAACACAGGGCTTAAATACACAGAACAAACCAATCAACTAAATGAATAACAGGTGCGCAAATTAATCAAACAATTAAAAACCAAACGAACTGAAAACACAGGAAACTGAACTAAACACATACAAAACCCACCCAAACAGACACAAAACCCAGACAGTCCATTGCAACGTGACACGATTTTGTAAAACGAGGGAACAAATTATTATATTGTATGGCACGCACACTTTAATTAAAATGAGAGAGTGAATTAAAACGTGCTGAACTATTAGTAAGTCAAGGGAACTAATTGTTAATTTAAAAAACAAATTATGATGTGCACGGATAAATATTTTTTAAAAAAAAATAGAGATTTGTTCATTTTAATGTTGTATATTGTCAATTACAATGTTCTGAAATAATTTACCTATTAGTAAAATATGCTGACATGTGCTTTGTGATGATCAATTGAGTGATTGATATGGCATTTATTGATAGCTATAAATTCTTTGACCCTACTTGATTTAAAGCAGGAGATTTAAAAGGTTAGTTCACCCAAAAATGAAAATTCTGTCATCATTTATTCACCCTCGTGTCATTCCAAACCTGTAAGACTTTTGTGCATCTTCAAAACACAAATGAAGATATTTTAATGAAATTTGAGATTTCTGTCCCTCCATTGACAGTCTACGCAACTACCACTTTGACGCTTCAAAAAGTTCAAAAATAGATCATTAAACCGATCCATATGAATCAAGCGGTTTAGTCCGAATTTTCTGAAGAGACTTTATATTATGACTTTATATTTTATTAAAAGAGATCGCTTTATATATGATGATCAGATTTAATTTAGGCTTTTATTCACATCAACACACACATCAGATATGGTAACTGAAGCTCAAGCATGCTTGCTTGATGCACGAGAACCAATGAGGTTCAATCTCATGTGCTACACAGCACTTTTGAGCTTGCCCAAGAACCAATGAGGTTTGTTCTTGTACGTTTGAGCTTCTGGGTTCTTTAAAATTGAGTCAAGAACCCTATATTGAACCCCACTGAACTTGCAATCCCACCACTGTCATCACTAGATGAAGGTCATAGGTAAATTCTGTCAACACTTCTTACATATTTGTAAACATTCAGACAGTCCTCCCTCACTTATTACCATATACACTCTAAAGAAAAATGGTTCTAAACAGTACCAAATTAGGGTTCTTCGGCTTGTAACAATAACGGAACCCTTTTTGGTGCTAAATAGAACCCTTTTTATAAGGTACCATAAAGAACCATGCTTTGAAAGTGCTATAGGACCACAGTAGTGTGATAAAGGTGATTGGTAGAAAACCAGTTACAATTTGAAAGTTAAATTTGTAGACATTTTAAGAAAGAAATCATTTACCTGTTGAGAGTATATTGACAGTCAATGTAATTGAATGGCTAAGCTCCAGAAAACCAGTAATGATGTGGCTTTGACAGTTACAGATTTGAAAAACAAAAAGGCGGGAAAAAAGAACCCTAAACTTTAACACAAAGAACCATTTCAGCATGTAAAGGGTCTTCAGAATCATGCAGCTCTAAATGGGTTTCTAAATAGAACTTATACCACGTGTAAAGAACCTTTTTTATAAGAGTGTACTTACCACCACTTTTGTTCCAGAGCTCATAGAAAACTAATCAAATCTGTTTTATTTTACTGACCTCAAATATCACTATGCCACAATCTTTAAAAGAACATCCTTCAAAAATCTAAAGCTCAGTGTTGCTGTTGATAGTTTTCCAAAAAAAAAAAGAAAAAAAAAACTTGTTTATGAAATGTTTTTCATCAGCTAGAAAAGAAAATGATCATTGTCAAATATTTATCAAAAAGTCAGTGTAAAGAAAGAAAAAGTTGTTGCATCGATTTATATAATATATAAGCACTGAGCCAAAGAGAGTCAGATTGTTTGAGCAACTCTTATAAAGACGTTTATCTGCGATTCTCTTTGAAAAATTTCCCATTAAGCTTGTGAGAAAATCATTCCCTGTAGTGTCCACTATCTAAATCTATGATGTCTATGTTTTTGTGTTGCACGGCAGATAAAAGGCATAGTGAATGAGTCTGAAGTGAAGTGAACAGGGCTGGGATTAGTAAGCTTTGTGTCTGAATTGAGCTTTTAATTATTCACAGACTGCTACTGAGAGAGAAACGTGTTGAATTCACATTGTCAACGGCCCCTTTGTTTTTGTTTTTTTTAAGTCTATGTGTGAGAGAGACAAACAAAACATGAGTGAAATGTTCAACTAATCCGAAGAAGATTCCAAAGAAAACATCTGTCAACATTCAAGGCTTTAAAAGAGATTTATCTGCTAAATATTGTGTGTGTTTTTCTTTGAATCAAACCACGTAGCAATTCATTAGACAGCGAATCAAACGAAGATGCACGGTGAATCGCTCGCTCGCTCACCGGCTCATTCCGGAGTCCTGGGAATCACAGTTATAAAAATATCACATATTGGTATGCTGCGCAGACAGATCCAGCTATAATTTAGGATGTGCACTGTCAGTATTCACTGACATCAGCCCTCCCACATCCCCAAAGGTCTCTTGCTCTTCCGTGGAAAGTCGCGAGCTCACATTCACGCTGCGGTGTGCTCTAGTTACCACAGCAACAGGGCTGAAGCAGTTTATTGTACATTCCGCGCACAGTTCCCGACCCCTCCGTCCTCAACAAGTCAATCAAACACACTTTCCCCCATTTAATTTTTTTCTAAAAAACTTTAAAATAGTTGTTTTCGCCATTGTACGCAACTGTTCTAATCTAGAGTGGCATAAATGATTGTCAATCCAACGACACCAGCCTCATTTGAATGTAAACGACGACAACACAGAGGTAAACAACTCATTCACTTTCAATAGCCGTTCTGGTAATGACAGGATGATGCAAGCATCAGAAAGGCCCATTGAAATCTGACATCTGTGACACATCAAACAAATTTGACATAACAGATCTCCTGTTTTATGTTACGTACACATACCGTGGTTCAGCTGGAGGAGTGTGTATACTGTCATAACTCGAAATAGATGGGTAGACTAGAGTCACTGAGATCAGGTCGCGTGCGGGGTTCTGATGCGTGAACGGCCGGTCACACTAACTGATGAAGGCAATTAGAGTTTTTTGCTAAATGCGTCACGCTGCTCTGACAAGGCTGACCTGTTTGGAAGACTCATAATTGGGATGTCAGGTGGAGGTAAAAGAAGCTCAACAGTTAAAGCTGCTGTCCATAATTTTTTTTTTGGTTAAAAATGATCCAAAATCAATTATTGAGCAAGTAACCAGCCAGTGTTCAAAACGATCTCTTTACCTTAGCCTGATTCAGCTTGTAATAATGTTATATAATTCAGGTGGTACTGGTGGGTTTTCGCGGGAAATTCGAGCTTTTTTTTTTATTTTATTTTTTTATGGCAATTGCAAACATTTCAAGGATGACATTAATGAAATACAACTTTTTAAGAACATAAAGAAAGGCAGGAACAGAACAAAAAAAGAAAAGAGGATTTAAAAAAAAACAAGTATTAATCACGGTACACTCAAAAAAATGATTTTTTGATGCTGTTCACTTTATTTAAACAACTTATTTTGATTCAACACAATTGTATTAGGTTTCTGGTTCAAATGTAATTGCTTCATGTTAAATTGACTTGAAATGATTACTTTTTGACTTAACTTGATATTTTCATATTAAAATAACATGGTTCAAACAAGTAAACTCAACCAGGACTTAATCAAACAGGACTTTCACTACCCATCATGCTTTGCAAAGGGGCTGATCTGGGAGAGTAAATGTTGAAATAAAGTGTTATTTTAAGCAGTTTTTAGCAACATGAGAAAATGGAGAGACTTTTTAATGTTTACTGTTCTATTATGTTGGTATTTAAAAGTTTCTGTTATGTTAATGGTTTTGGGGTTACCATTGTGGTGAAGTGTAGAACATGTGCTTGGGTTGAGGACCTGCTAACAACAATTAAAGTTGTTTTAATAATAAAAACAGCTATTTTGGGTGTGCCATAGATGGAATAAAACATCTAACAATAAGAGTCTTTACAGAGTAAAGATTTTGTAAAAGTTGTGAAAATGGTTCTTGACGCATCCACTATATAAACTAATCAATTGAACTGGATTTTTAGAATCACTAAATGTAATGGTTTTGGACAAAATTAAGTAAGTTAACCTGATTCAACTAAATGGCATTGAGTTAACCTTATGTAATAAATTTAAGTTAACTGAAATAAATAATGTTAATTAAATGCAACATAACAAAGTTACGTGGAACCTGTTGACATAAAAAAATTAAGTAAATCCAACGTATCATTTTTTTGAGTGTACATGAAAGATCTCATCATATCTCTTCAAAAAAGAAATACATTTTTTGTTATTAATTACTCTTTGTGAATTGATTAAATGTTCTACTTCACATAAGAAATCTATAAAAGTAGGTATTTTCTTAAGTTTTTAAGTAAAGAATGTAATAATAAATTTATTCGTCAACTTTCTCAATCTTGAAACTCAATTTCTCCAAAAGGGAAATTTTTTTGGGTTCTAAAACAGATAACATTCAATGGAGGAAAACATGGTTATTACCATATAAATACTGTATACCCAATAAAGTGAAAGAAGTGCTTTTTAAAATTTTGCATAATATATACCCTTGTAATGCTTTTGTGTCGAAATTTTGTGATGTAGCTGATATATGTACCTTCTGTAAAAAAGAACGTGAAGATATTTGTCATTTATTTTTCTCATGTAATGTTTCATCACTTTTCTGGAAAAATTTGAGTTCCTATTGTTTTTCTAAAGTTAATATGAACTGTAATTTACACATTAAAGATGTTGTTTGCTTTTTTGAAAACCAAAACAAATCTTTAGAATGTACTGTCTTATCCTTGTGGCAAAATTCTATTTTCACAAACAAACGGGAAATTCAAGCTTGTTGCCATTTGTCTTTGCGTCATTGCGTCACGTCTGTTTACATAAAGAACAAGCCCCAGCTAATTAGGCTATATCGCATGTGAGGCAGATCATTTATAGCCTTTTCTCACATTTTGATGGCGGATTGTATGGTATGAAAAATTAACGTTAGAGATTAGACTGTACAGAAATTAAAATACAAAGTATAAAAGTATAACAAAGTATTACAGTAATAATAATTTGCATGGCTTGACGTGATCCGAGCTAAGTGATAGTTAGATTTATCATTGGCAGTGTGATTTATTGTAATGCTTTTTTTTCCCTCAGTTGGTCAGAACAAAAGTGGCAGACATGTTACTTACTTGTTCAGGTGACATTTTCCAATGAAAATTCTTACTTTGGTCATACTTCCAAGACTACAATCTGTGATTCCGAAGTACAGTATCTACCGGTGTGGTGACTGACAGGAAACATTAGATTCATCCACGTTGAGGAGTCATGCCAAGGCACAACCCACGTAAAGATGATAATTCCGAAAATAACTGCAATTGCAGGTTTCAAACAGAGATGGTGACAAAGAGGCAAAACTTACAGACTGCAGCTTTAAGTAAACTTCTATTGGACTTTTACATTTACATTTACATTTATTCATTTGGCAGACGCTTTTATCCAAAGCGACTTACAAGTGAGGAATACAGTAAGCGAGTCGTCATGACGAGGCAAATAGGGACAAGAAGTGCTCACAATACAAGTTTTAGGCAGTGCTCAGAGTATCATAAGCTACAATAGAGAGGGATTAAAGGAAGTGAAGGGATAGGTATAGAATTTTTTTTTTTTTTGCTCACGAAAGAGATGAGTTTTCAGCTGTCTTTTGAATATTGCCAGGGATTCTGCATTGCGGATGAAGGCAGGAAGATCATTCCACCAGCGAGGGACAGTGAACGAGAATGTCCTGGAGAGTGATTTCGTGCCTCTCTGTGATGGTACCACGAGCCTTCGCTCCTTTAATGAGCGTAGGCTTCTGGTTGGAGTGTAGACTCGTAAGAGTGAGTGGAAGTAGGAGGGTGCTGAGCCCGTGGTAGATCTGTAAGCAAGCGTCAACGCCTTGAATTTGATGCGAGCAGCAAGTGGTAGCCAGTGCAGAGAGATGAAGAGAGGCGTGACGTGGGCTCTTTTGGGCTCGTTAAAGACAAGACGTGCTGCAGCGTTCTGAATCATTTGAAGAGGCTTGATTGTGCATGATGGCAGTCCAGCCAGAAGAGCATTGCAGTAATCAAGCCTAGAAATGACCAGGGCCTGGACAAGGAGTTGTGTTGCATGTTCTGTTAGAAAGGGCCTGATTTTCCTGATGTTGTATAGTGCAAATCTGCATGACTGAGCTGTCTTTGCAATGTGGTCTTTGAAGGTCAGTTGGTCATCAAGGATTACTCCAAGATTTCTGGCCAAATTAGATGGGGTAATTGAGGATGTACCTAGCTGGATGCTGAAATCATGATTTAGAGTCGAATTGGCAGGGAAGACGAGAAGCTCAGTCTTAGCCAGGTTGACCTGCAGATGATGTTCTTTCATCCATGCCGAGATGTCCGCCAGACAGCTTGAGATTCGTGTAGGTACTGTGGGATCATCTGGTTGGAATGAAAGGAAGAGTTGTGTGTCATCAGCATAGCAATGGTAGGAGAAACCATGTGCCTGTATGATGGGACCAAGTGATGTAGTGTAAATGGAGAAGAGGAGGGGTCCAAGAACTGAACCCTGAGGAACCCCCGTGGTCAGTTGATGAGCTTCGGATACCTCCCCTCTCCAGGCAACCCTGAAAGACCTTCCTGTGAGATAGGATTCAAACCAGTGAAGCGGAGTACCTGTGATGCCCAGTGATGAGAGGGTGGACAGGAAGATCTGATGATTCACCGTGTCAAAGGCAGCAGATATACTTCTATTCTAATTTTAGAGTAAAGAATCAGGACTGTTTAAGAAGTAGCCTAATTGGTTATGGGTGTAGGCTCTAGGCATTTTGGCCCTGTGGACTTTTAGAATATAAACTCACTAGTTTATTTGTCTAGTTACTAACAGTATGCGTATACAAGCAATAGAAAAACTTTTTCTGAATTAGTTTGTATTTCATAGCTAGCATTTTGTGTATCGACTAGCCTATATTAAGTATTATTTTCACACATCTTCAAACAAATTTAGGGGCCATTTACACTACACCATTTTCAACTAAAAATGGAAAACTTATGTGTTTTGGCAGTTCATTTACACAACAGCAGCGTTTTGGAGGCTGAACTTTTGAAAACAGATTTCAAAGTGCAAGTTTTTGAAAACGATACAGTTATACTAGTAGACGGAGGAACTAGTAGGAACTAGTAGACAGCCTTCGTTGTTTACTCACCACCAATCCACCTGCTTCCACACCAGCCATCACCTCCGTCAACACCGCCGTCACTCCTTCACCACCGGTATACGCCAGTCCCATGGCCAAACCAGCGCCCTTCTCTGGCTCGGCGGAGGATTGCAACGGATTCCTCCTGCAGTGTTCGTTGGTCCTGGAGATGCAGCCGCACCTGTACCCTGAGGATCACTCCAAGGTAGCTTTCATAATCTCTCAATTAAACGGACGAGCACTCCAATGGGCAGAAACAATCTGGTCACAGAATGGACCTGTTACTCAGTCGCTGACCAGTTTCATAATCCACTTCAAGGAGGTTTTTGGCAGACCAGCGAGTAATTCTTCCGTGGGTGAGCAGGTCACCACATATCGTCAGGGTTTGAAACCCAGGGTACGGCTGCATCTCGCTGCAGATGAGGATTCCATCGGCCTCGAACGATTCATCCAGCTCTCCATCAGAGTCGCCACTCGTATGCAGTCGTGTCTCGAAGAACACCAGGGCCAGCCACCATACTCATTATCCCTCCGCCAGCCAGAATCCATCAGCCCTCCAGAACCAGGCAACGAACCCATACAACCGGAGAATAATCGTCTGACACTTGCTGAGCGGCAGAGGCGGCTGTCCCGGGGTCTATGTTTATATTGTGGTGCTACTGGGCATGTCATCTCAGCATGCCCCATTCGTCCTCCTCGTCCCATGGTGAGTGCCATTCTTCCCTCCATTAAGAGAATGAAGCCACCAACTATTGTAATGCTTACTGCTGTCGATGTTTCCATTCCAGTCAATGCCCTCCTTGACTCCAGGTCAGCCGGTAACTTCGTCTCTGGTGCCTTCTGCCGCCAGCTCAAGCTTAAGACCACTTCCACGCCGTCCATTTACCAGATCCACTCCATAACCGGCAAACCGCTCAGCCGAAAACGCGTCCAGTTATGTGCTGGTCCAGTCAAGCTCCAGGTCGGACTACTGCTTGTGGAACACCAACATTTTCTGGTTCTGGAGGATTCCACCGCTGATGTGATCCTAGGGCATCCCTGGTTGGAGCAGCACAATTCCATCATCTCGTGGACCACCGGCGAAATCCTGAAGTGGGGCGACACCTGTTTCCCAGACTGTTTACCTCACATTCCTCAGCCTTCTCCTCCCCGCTCTGTGGCGCTGCCCATCTGCTCTACTTCCATCGAGAGCCCAGTGGAAAAACAGTCTGTGGATATTCCACCTTGTTATGCCCCCTTCAGTGATGTTTCTGCCCTAAGAGAGCTTCCAAGCTGCCTCCACACCGGCCATGGGACTGTGCTACTGATCTGCTTCCGGGTGAGTCAGTGCCCCGTGGAAAGATCTACACTTTATCCATCCCTGAGCAGAAGGCCATGGAGGAGTACATCGAGGAAGCATTACAACAGGGCTACATCCGACCTTCCACTTCCCCTGCTGCTTCGAGCTTCTTCCTCATGGCCAAAAAGGATGGAGGCCTGCGGCCATGCATTGATTACTGGGCTCTTAATCGTATAACTGTCAAGTTCCGCTATCCTCTTCCCCTCGTCCCAGCAGCTCTGGAACATCTACGTGGTGCCACTGTCTTCACCAAGTTGGACCTCCGCAGCGCGTATAACCTCATCCGGATACACGAGGGGGACAAATGGAAGACGGCTTTTGTGACCCCTACTGGCCACTACGAGTATTGCGTTATGCCGTATGGCCTGGTCAACGCCCCCTCTGTATTCCAGGATTTCATTCATGAGGTGCTCCAGGAGTTCCTCCATAGATTTGTCCTGGTCTACATCGACGACATCCTGATATACTCCCAGAGCATGGCCGAACATCGCCACCACGTTGCGGAGGTCCTGAAATGCCTGAGGGAGTTCCACCTATTCCTCAAAGCTGAAAAGTGCTCCTTCCATCAACCCTCAGTGCAGTTCCTTGGATACATCAGCAGTAGTGGCATCCAAATGGACGAGGGGAAGGTAGCCGCCATAAGGAACTGGCCCACTCCATCCACGATCAAGGAACTTCAAAGATTCCTCGGGTTTGCAAACTGCTATAGAAGATTCATCCAGAACTACAGCTCCATCGCATATCCTCTGGCTAACCTCCTCAGTGGCAAGCCCAAGTCTCTGTCCTGGTCACCAGCGGCCTATGAAGCCTTCAACACCCTCAAGGAAGCCTTCACCAGCGCACCACTCCTCGTTCACCCCGATCCAGAAAAGCCCTTCATCGTCGAGGTTGACGCATCTACCACCGAGGTAGGAGCGGTGCTCTCACAGCAGCAGGGGAATCCAGCCTGACTCCATCCATGTGCCTTCTTCTCCCGCAAACTCAGCCCGCGGAGAAGAACTACGACATCGGCAACAGGGAACTCCTAGCCATCAAACTGGCTCTGGAGGAGTGGAGGCATTGGTTGGAGGGGGCTAAGCATCCATTTACTGTCCTCACTGACCATGAGAACTTGGAGTACTTAAGAGATGCTAAGAGATTAAACCCCCGTCAAGCTCGCTGGGAGCTGTTCTTCACACGTTTTCACTTCAGTATCTCTTATTGCCCTGGACCTAAGAACGTGAAGGCAGATGCCTTATCCCGTCTATACACCTCGGATGAGGCCAATGAAGAACCAGAGCCTATTCTCCCAGAAGACATAATCGTAAGTCCCATTCACTGGTCTGAATCTTCCATACCCTCCTCCAATGCCTCTACCAATGCTCTGCCGGGCTACCCTCCAGGTTTGCGGTATGTCAGCAGGACCCAGCGCACTCCACTCATCTATTCATCCCACACATCTCTGGGCACTGGCCACCCAGGGGCCAATGAAACCCTCTCGCTGCTTAAAGAGTGCTTCTGGTGGCCCAACATGGCCAGGGATGTGAGAAGGTATGTACAGGGATGTCAAGAATGCGCCATCTCCAAGAGTCCACGTCATCTTCCATCTGGCAAGCTACTTCCTCTGCCCGTTCCCAACAGACCCTGGTCACACCTAGGGGTGGATTTCATCACCGACCTACCTGCCTCTGACAACAATACCTGTATCCTGGTGGTAATTGATAGATTCTCCAAGTCCTGTAGGCAGATTTCCCCTCAAGGGACTGCCTACTGCCAGGGAAACTGCAGAACTAATGTTCAACCACATATTCAGATACTATGGAATTCCAGAAGACATTGTGTCTGACCGTGGACCCCAGTTCACCTCAAGAGTGTGGAAAGCCTTCTTCTCCCTCCTAGGTATGACCGTAAGCCTCTCGTCTGGATACCACCCGCAGTCGAACGGGCAGACGGAGAGGAAGATCCAAGAGATCGGTCGCTTCCTACGTACCTTCTGCCACGGCCACCAGAACTCTTGGAACCAGTTCCTGGGTTGGGCCGAGTACGCCCAAAACTCCCTCCGTCAACCAACTACTGGACTCACTCCCTTCCAGTGCGTACTCGGTTACCAACCCCCTCTCTTCCCTTGGTCAGGGGAACCGTCGGATGTACCAACAATCGACTACTGGTTCAGAGAGAGCGAGAGGGTCTGGGATGCAGCCCACCATCAGCTACAACAAGCTCTTCGCAGGTGCAGAATGACAGCCGACCTGAGACGCTCCACAGCTCCAGTCTATCAACCAGGTCAGAAGGTCTGGCTGTCAACCCGGGACATCAGGATGCGTCTGCCCTGCAAGAAGCTCAGTCCCAGGTTCATTGGCCCCTTTACCATCAGCAAGCAGATCAGCCCTGTCACTTATCAGCTCCAGCTTCCACCACAGTACAAAATTCACCCTACTTTCCATGTCTCACTCCTCAAACCTCACCACCCGTCTGTTTCTGTTCCCACAGAGCCTGGCGCGACAGCAGAACCCCCCTTCCTCTCATCCTGGAGGACGGACCGGCATACCAAGTCAATAAACTCTTTCATCCAGACCATCAAAACCAGTCATCCTCTCTACCTCCATTCCACAAACCTTTAAGAAAAGGACAGTATCAGTGTTGTTATATTCACCTCATCTATTATCCATCCACTGTCTACTTACCTCCTCTGCTGTGTTTACCCTGCTGTATCTCAATAAACGAACCATCTGCTTGCAATCTGTGTATCCCGCTATTCTGTTCGTAACAATTGAGCTCATTGAAAGAAATGAGTTATTGTCGTAACCAAACATGTTATGCCAGTTGAGATATACAGAATAACACATTATATTTATGACATTAGCCCATAAACAGTCTTTAGTGGTAAATTACCGTTTTGAGAGAATGTGTGCACAGGACTTTTTCAAAAATACCGGTAAATTGGTTCTGGCAATTTACCAGTAAGGGAAGTTGTAATATTACCAGTAAATTACCGGTAATGTGTCTGTGTGAACGCAGAATGAAGATTACGGGTATGAGCCTGTACAAAGTCAGAACGCGCTTATGGCGATAACGTTATGACTCCTCGCTGTTTACAGTAAGCTTTTTAATAGTTTTTCTATTTAAATGTGCTAGATGATCATCTTTGACCGTTGCGCCACGTCTGGCAGGTTTTTCAACGTGTCGCGCTCAAGACAAAGCCTTCTTTTCCATTCATCAGCGCTGCGGCTCTGCAGTTGGATACTATTATTCACGTCTCGTGTTTTTAAGAGCAAAAACTCGTTCTGTTAGATCATTCGTTGTGCCTGTCACTCAGAATGTTGTCAAATTGAACAGATAGTGAAACTAAAACACTTCTCCTCATGCGGGCGAATGAAGACAACAGCGCAGTGTTTAAAGATAATTTCCGATGACTGACATTACAGAATTTACCGGTATTTTGGTGTTGATGTGTGAATAGTCTCTTACAGGTAAAAAGCCAGAATGTCATTACTTGTGTGAACAGCATACTTATGTATTTACCAGTAAAGTGGTTCTGCTAATTTTACTGTAATTTACCGGGATTGCTGTGTTAAAGGGGCTAGTGTCTTCTGTTTTTCTATTTTTTGTTTTTGGAGCCAATGGTCACTATGACAGCTAAAAACTTTTGCATTGCATGAGTAACAATAAAAATGTGTTGTTGCAGGGAGCCACGACCTTGCTGAGAATTTCACTTCCTCAAAACATCCCAAAAATCACAAATTCTTACCTACTGATGATTTTGAATTGGTGTTCTTTTTATTCATAAATATGCTTAAACTAAGCTATTATGAAGTAAATTAAGTTTGACTCAGTTGAATGGAGTTTCACACAAAAGCAAAGTGTGCAACCAAGGCTGAACATAACTTGGCTATTAAAATAAAATAACGATTATAAAATGAAAGTGCGCAAGAATGTCCACTGAAAGGCGAAGTATTTACACATCATGTCTGTCTCAAACTTCCCACCTACATTCTTGGTAAAGAGCTTAACTATTCATTTATATTGTATTCAAGGTCTGTGATTACTTTTATTGTAAGCTTTGTGAAAATGTTCACCGAATTCAAAAAGAACATGTCTAACAAGTAAAGATTTTTGAAGGAGTTTCAGGGTCTACTGCTCCAATATTTCTGTACTTTTGAGGTTTTCCCATTCCCCCAAATGTTTGAGACTCAAATTATTCATAGAAACACTGTCAGGGTCACAATCTTTCCCATTTGTGCTTGCAAAATTACAATAATATTGTATCTACAGCTTTTTCTGTATTGATTTTTCACTTTTTTATTTAAATATTCCTATACTTTTCTCAACTTTCATAAATGGTTCTTAGTCTATACTCACAAAAAGTGTATTTTTTTCCTCAGTCCCTCTCTCGCTCGTCCACAACACTCCCTTCCACATACAAATACAAACATATTCTTTTTATTTTGATTTATTCATTTTCATAGCTCAAATTGATGTCTGTTCAGCCGTAAGATTGTATTCTCTCTGTCTTCTCCAAAATAATTGGCCTGTAAAATACCTCTACCTGCTGTGATAACGACATATTTTAAACAGAAAAACATTGTTACAGAGCTTCGTTTAGCAGGAGAATGAGAATGAGTCGCTAGTTACGGCTGATCCGTGGAGATGGCTAAATGTGAGAAGCTCAGGGCAGGCAGAGAGACATTAGCTGTCTGCTTCACATAAAAGGCTCAGTGCACATCCTAATTGCTTGCGTTGTAAATGTTTACGCTTTTGTGACATGATTTTGCAACACAGAAGAGTTCTGTCATTCGGTATTAGTCTACATGCTGTTCTTTAAGACCAAAGACTTAAAAAGGGCGTATATAAGCACAGGACACATTCTTATAGCTTATCTGGTAGTGCTAGCAACAGTTCGGTTGTGGGTTCGATTCTCAGGGAACATACTGACAAAATTTAAACCTTGAATACAAGTCGTTTAGAAGTCTCTTAAGGATTCAATCATAAAAAACAATGATCATTTCCAAACAAATAGGTAGTTCTGCATCCAACACATGCCATTGGTTGAGACATTGTTGCCATGTTGGGCTACTCAAACAAATCAAAGCTGAAAGTACCACAGAGTTTATACTTTTAGGGTGAAACTGCATTGCCAATAGCTTGATTATAGTTGTTTCTTCTTCCCAGCTAAAGGCCTTTGCACACTGAATCCGAAATTTGCATGCGAAACTTTCGCACGTTAAAAAATAAATTCGACCTCACGTTATGTCAATCACGTTTGCACACTGCCTCCGAAACTTTCATCCGTTAATTAAAGGTGCAATATGTAAGATTTTTGCAGTAAAATATCCAAAAACCACTAGGCCAGTGTTATATATTTTGTTCACTTGAGTACTTACAATATCCCAAATGTTTGCAACTATTTGTAAATTGTGAGAAAATTGCAATTTTAACCAAGGGCGATGTGGTATAGCATAATGACTGTGTAGGCCAGTGATCCTCCAGGGGGCTTGGAGATAACTTAAATTTTTTGAGACAACTTAAAATTAATTTAAATATATTAATATAATTCATTAATTGTATTATTAATATGTTAAATTAAATATTAACAAACACCACCTCTCTGCGTATTCTGTGATTGTTTCGGAGCAGCCCACGCCGTTTCTCATCGCGCTGTATGAAATACAGACTGAATGGCGGCTCAAAGCACCTAACCGCATCAGTAACATAGTGTACGCAAACTAAATAGACATACTATTTTACCCAAAGATTTTTTTTTTTCTGGTGCTGGAATGTCTTGCGGTGTTGGTAAAAAAAATACAACTAAAACCACTTAATTTCGGGTTATAATCCATTGTTGTAATGTGCGTTACTGAGATTGTAACGAGAATAATATTACCCAAATTTTATTAGTAAAGCGTTATATTACTGCGTTACAGCAAAAAATAATATATTACTGTAATATAATTACTTTTGTAATGCGTTACTCCCAACACTGCACATCACTTATGGTAAATGGAAGCTCAAGCATGTTTGCTTGACGTGTGAGAACCAATGAAGTTCATTCTTGTGTTACGCAGCACGTTTGAGCTTCCGCAAGAACCAATGAGGTTTGTTCTTCCGCGTCAAGCAAGTACGGTTGAGCTTCTGTTCATGTTCGCTGATCAATTTTTATATGTGAATAAAAGCCTAAATTCAATCTGTTCAGCATATAAAGTGATCAAGTCTCTTCAGAAAATTTGGACTCAATTCATATGGATTAGTTTTATGATCTCTTGATGAACTTTTTGAAGCGTCAAAATGTCAGTTGCGTAGCTGTCAATGAAGGGACAGAAAACTCTCAGATTCCAATAAAAATATCTTCATTTGTGTTCCGAAAACAAATGAAAGTCTTATGACACGAGGGTGAGTAAATGATGGCAGAATTTTCATTTTTAGGTGAACTAACCCTTTTTTTTTTTTTTTATCCCTTTGTGTCTCCTCTTTTCTGGACCTGTCAAATAAGTGACAACAAGTCAGAAAAATCATTGTGGTCCACCATGTCCCTCATGTACATGTTGTGAGAACACTTCAAAAAGCTCACACATATTAAGTAAAAAACAAAAGCTTGTGAATTTGCCAGTGTAGATGTGAGGTGTTGCAAATCCACTTCTCACGGCAGAGAGGTCTGGTGCTGTCCACTCCCTGTGTAGTGACCACAAATCCACGATGAGCGGCACCTCAAATGTCACAGCAATCCGTACAGCGTACACCACTCTGCTAAGGATTTATCATGCATCCAATACATTCAAACAGCAGCCAGACAAGCAATTCATCCATTTTCACTGTGAGAATTATCATTGTGCCTGTGGGAAAAGACCCGAAACTCAAGCTCACTGCCATGGCAACTGTTAACTTAAGATTCTGGGGCTCTTGTGCGTGTTCAAGAGGCTTGTGGATGTGGAATATGAAACGCAGAAATGGGAAGGACACGGAAGAGCCCAGAGTGCTAAGAGGTGAATGCCCAAACAACTTTCTGCTGCGAGTATTTCCTTCCCTCTCGTCTCTCCTTCCGTTTTTTTCCTGACCTCTCTCTCTTTTGTCACCTCTATCAAGTACGGGCCAACGGTTAGCAACACAGATGGTTAAAGTAAGTGTCTGTGATGGTGTCTTCTGAAATGGTGCGGGATGAAAATGGATGGAGGTTTTTAGAAGAACGATGACCCTTAAAACTTAGTTGTTCTCAAGGCTAAATACTGACTAAAGACTTAAAGGAGCATTTGATATGAAGAAAGTGGATTATTCAAGGTTTCTGCATCATTACCAGTGAGGTCTAAAGATGAATCCATATTGGATTGAACATATATAAAGGGGAAACATTACTAGTCATGCCAATTACCATTTTAGTTTAAGATTACCAATTTAATCAAATTCAATTCAATCTTGCCAATACATTGGGCCACTTCAAATTAAGACATATGAAGCTATAAAAAGGCATTTTCTATAGCACAAATTTCTGCATTAAACCCTAAATACATTCTTACAGAAATTTCCAAAAATGTATGTCACAATATGAGGTAAATCCGGCCCTGTCAGGCTATACATCTATTAATCTATGAATTCAGAGGTTCCATACTCCTCCTCACCATATAAATGACAAATAATTGCGCCATTTTTTAATTCCAACATTGCAGTGCAAGGTTACCCGCTCAAACCTTGCATTTGTACATGTCAGGTTTATTGTAGGGTCTGCAGCAAACCCCCAATAGGCCTTATTAGATTCATGCAGGTACCATTGGTCTTGGGTCAGTGCTCAGCTCGCCCACATTGTCTGGGGTTTGAAGGCTGCTGAGATCTGGAGAGGAGTCACAATAGGGTCAAAACACCCATCATGGAGATGGAGACAACAAAGAATTCTCACAAGAGAGCTGAACACAAGGAAAACCGGCCTGGTTGGGATCAAATCTCTGAAGAGACAAATGATGAAAAATATAAGTAATACACATATATGATTGATTACAGCCAATGATGAATTGCAGAATTGAACACAACTATACGTGAAAAAATAGCTGCAAAAAAACTAAACCGTTATCAGAAACCCAACCAACCTTATGATTGGCTGTTTAAGCCGAATAAACCAAAGCTCTCTGTGTCACAACTCAAATAGCACGAATAAACAGGAAAACGCTTTGAAGATTAGTTTAAATGAAAAAAAGCTTTGATGGAAAAACATGAAAACCCCTTATCGCTGCATTTGTTTGACTATATTTCCGAATTGGACTATAAATGGCTAAGTGTAGCCATTGTGAAAAGTTCCTTATCAGCTTATCCAGGAGAGAAAATTACTGCTTTTCAGAAGTTCTCCTCGCACCATCTAATTGACACTCAAGAGTGAAACAAACACTGTCGTGAAGTGCTAACTTTGAGAGCCACCAAAATGAGACCAGTCTCATTAGCAAACGCTCTTTTTTAGACCGTCCTCATATCTAACTAGCACTTCATATGATCTGAATTTGAATAAAACACATCTATGGATCCACAGAATCTGCTTTGCTCTCTTTAAAAGAAAAATGCATGATTAGAATCTCATTCATCTACAGAAAAGCAACAAATGAATGCTAGTTAGTCATGAACAAGGTTTTGATGGCAGTTTTATTGAACTAAACGGAGGCATTTACAACGTTTAAAATAGGATACAGAGGTTAAAGGTTAATTAGAGAAACAGAAAATGCCACAGTAATGTAGCAATTGGTAAATTTACTTAGTGTAAAACTCATCAAATACTTTCCTTATTTAATTACACTAAGGAGTTATGAGCAGAAGTGCTTGCGCAGAAGCGGTTGAATTATATCAAAATATCCATAAATGTATCTTACCAAGTTAAATCATAGTATATTATTCTAAATATCAGTATACTGTGACTACCAAATACACCATTCAAAAGTTTGGAGTGAGTAAGATTTAAATAATACCTTCTATTTTTTTTTAAGCAAGGATGCTTTAAATTCATCAAAAGTGATAGTAAATACATTTATAATGTTTCAAAAGATTTCTATTTCAAATAAATGCTGTTCTTCAAACTTTCTATCAAAGAATCCAGAAAAAAATGTATCACCTTTTCCACAAATATATTACGCAACACAACTGTTTTCTACACTGATAATAAGAAATGTTTCTTGAGCACCAAGTCAGCATATTAAACCCAGAACACACCAAGCCGACGCCAACAAACTAGTGGCGACGAAAGCAGACTGCGGGGTTGACTCACGTCGGCAGCATCTGGATCCAAAGTTGCCCTGACACACCAAACCGACAGTAGCCCGTCTGTTCTGCGCCTGCGTAAGAAGAAATGCCTTTCGTACCAGCAGGTGGCAGTAGTTGAACAGCCAATCAGAATGATCAGATGGCCCGACTGACTGACAAGCTCCGACACCGATTCAACATGTCGAATCGGCTGAAAAAAAGCAGAGGAGGACCAAATTCAGCCGACGGTGCACTGAGAAAACTTAGTCGGCCGACAAACAAAAACTACCCACCGGCCAACCGTCGGCTTGGTGTGTTCCAGGTTTTAGAATGATTTTTGAAGGATCATGTGACCCTGAAGAATGGAGTAATGATGCTGACAATTCAGCTTTACCATCACAGGAATAAATTACATTTTAAAATATATTCAAATAGAAAACAATTATAATAATATTTCACAACATTACTGTTTTACTGTATTTTTAATCAAATAAACATCCTTTATTAGCATAAGAGATTTCTTTAAAAAACATTACATTTTACTCACACAAACTAGCCAAATATTGAACGTAAATGACAAAATTGACATTTTTTGAACTATCCCTTTAACTTTTTTTTTCTGTATAAATGTATATTTCATTGTGTAACATTTGGTTTTCAGTTCTAATATTCCTTTAAAAATCATCAATATCAAATTCATACCAGATCCAAACACTCATTTCCATCCTCCTGGCCAAACACGTCAACACACCTCCCAGTTTTGAAGACTCAGTCTGGCCTTGGGACGCACATCATCACAGAGCTGCTTTCACACCCTCAAAGGCAAATGAAGGCATTGAGGATTTCTTGAAATGGAAAATTGGCAGCCGCTCTCGGGTGACGTGACCCGTGCCTGTCAGAGCGCTGAAATCTTCTTTAATGTTTCCATCTTGTTGGCTGTGCAGTGGCGTGGGGAAAGGGCAGGAAGTGAGATATTCAATAACCCTGACCTTTCTGCTCACCAGACGTGCATGGCCATTTGCCTGTTAAACAGTGACTGGTGGCCATGAAACTACAAGTGTTAAGAAGATGAGAGTTATCATGGAGGAATGGTGTTTCTAGGATCTTACAACTCGGATTTCACCAGAACTGTCCATTTTAAAATGTCTGCCTGTCAGTTATCGAGCTCTGGAAATTTAATTCATTGCTGCAGGAGCCTTTCTGTCATGAATTTAATTAAGCAGCATTCTGTATTTCTTGTTGACATAAAGTCTGAAAAATCATTGCTTTAGATTCTTTTTCTGTAACATTTAATATTTAAATTCTTTTTCACAATGCTTTAATTTTGCATTTGACATGTCAGCGTGATAGAGAGATATGTTCTGTCAAATTGGTTTCAACTGAAATAAGCCAATAATTAAATTGACTGTCGGTGCTAAATTAAAACACCAAATATTAATAAGTTGCTGACTCGTGTATTAAAGAAGCAAAGCAGAGCAAACGGCAACAGTTTTTGATTTTGTGGTCTTTAGTAGTTTTTAACAAAATAAAAAATCCTAACCATTAAAAATGAAAACATTAAAATGATACCATCATTTATAATTGAAACAGCCTGCGATGCGTGTCATGGGCACGGCAGGAACACGGCATGGTGTAAATGCCAGTTCACCCAAAAAAGAAAATGTTGTCATCACTTACTCACCAGTATTAGTTTCTTCTGTGAAACACAAAATGAGATGTAAGGCAAATGTTCAAACTGCAAAAAGGACAAAAAGCAGCCCAAAAATATGTCACATGATATGTGAGAAACAATAGTGGTTGCCATTGATGGCATCAAACCTGATGCTACATGTTTATAAAACCCAAAAAAACACTTAATATTCAGTTATATTATCAATTTGACTGCACTGAAACAATTAGATGAGGACAAAACTTGAACTGAATAGAGCCGAATAATGACACTATTGTATTCTGTATAGCTGCTTTATAGCAGAATCGAATTTGCTTCATAATTGACGAATTTTGCAACATCAATGCTGTTATTGAAATGAATTGAATCAATACTGAACTGACTTGAGTTGGATAATGACACTATTGTCTTCTGTAAAACTTATAGCTGAATTGAACTGGAGTCTGTTATGTTTATTACTGTGAAGCTGCTTTGAAACAATCTGTATTCTATAAACCGCTATATAAATAAAGGTGATATGACTTGACTAAACCCACCCTTTTTTAATTGAAAACAAGCAGGAATGAGATTTGACAGTGATTATCAATGGACTCCTTTTTGGAGTTTTGCAGTATAATTCACCATCCACTTTCATTCTATGGAAAACAGTTCGGACACACTGCCGTTTTTGTGTTACAAAGAAGAAAAAGTCAAACGGGTTTGGAATGACATGAGGGCGAGTAATCTATATGCCAAAATTATACTTTTTAGTGTGAACTAGTCCTTTATCAATCAAAAAATCTGTATCTCACTGGGTTCCTCAAGAGTTGTCAGCATTATGAACTCCCTCACCCAGTATTTCTCCTCTAGGATTCCACATTTCACAGTCCTGAAATCCATTGAATCGAAACCTCAAACAAAGTGAGACAGACTGAGAGAAAATGAGAGGGAAAACGAGACCGATCCCATTTTCTTCCACTTGCGTACCCCGTTTGGTCATCGATTGCCACCGCAGGTGAGTAGTTAGCGTCTGCGTCTTGAGTTTGCAGTGAAGGGGCGATGACTGATCTGAGGAACACATTTAGAACTGAAAGATTTTTTTCCGGCAAATTATTGATGGGCGCTTTTTTCCTTCACTCAAACCAATGCAGCAAGAAAAGCCTCCGATTAATAATAAGTGTGGATAATGAAGCATGAGCCTGAAAAGAGAATTTAGGAAGATAGTTGGAGTTGGAAGAGGGGAGAAGAGGGGAAAGAAAGAGGAAAAAGACCCCCTGCAGGGCTTCCAAAGGGTTCCTGGCTGATCTTTCCCATAGATATCACACATTATACCCAGAGACGTAAACACCTCTCCCTGCAGAAATAGACCCCTAGTCATTCTGCCGATGAGGGAGACCATTACACTCTAAGACCCGTTCAGTAACAGAGAATAATTAATGTGCCCCGCTCCCCAACCCCCAGCCTATCATTCAGAGCCTTTTGAAGTCTGTTTATTAATGATAAAGACATAACCCAGTTTGAGAGACTGTTGGCGTGTGCTTTGAAGGTTACATTTCTCTGGTGGTGATTAAACAGAATCAGTGTGATGGGGTGACTTCATGTAGTTGTGTACTGAAGAACCCATTTTTTGAGGCTTGTTACATTTATGAATTTGGCAGACATGTTTATTAAAATTGACTTAAAATGCATTCAAGGTATGGGTCATTGATGAATAAGGTTTTGAAAGTTAAAAAAAAAACATAATGGAGATCATTTTGAAGTTAAGTGTTAACAATGAGATTATGTGTTTTTTATAATCAATTAACACCGCTTTTTTTCATGTTTTTACAAGATGGACAAAATTTGTCACCAAAAAAAAGTCATTCGGTTTAACCAAAATTTCGGTTTTACCAAATGACACTTTTGGTTATACCAAATGATGATATTTTCATACAATGCTAACAAGCTGATATCTAGCTAGCTAGCTAGCAAAAGGACAATCAAACATTTTATATTTAGTACAAGTTTTAAAAATGTTACAACATTTTCCATGTTTTATAGTGGTTGTACCGAATGACCTGATGTTTCGGGACATGCGTATGAGCAAGTGGAAAACAACAGTTGTTCAAATAGTTAAAATAGAGCTAGTTACTTTGCTTCAGGACCATGTGGTCCTTTGCAGGTGTTTGAATGATGTCACATCCTGTCACATGACTTGATCCAAAATGGTCCCTTTATATTGGTTACTCCGAATGACATCAATGAAATTAATATTTCCGGACATTCTTTCTCACAACAAAGCAACAACTTCTACACATAATTTTAATACCATTTTGCACTATGTTGATATATGATGTTATAAAATCATGCCAGAATAAAAAATATAAACATTTATTAGATTTTAAGATATTTTAATCGCAAATGAAATGGCTGTATTGGCCTTTGTACGGTTAAACCGAATGACCTGTTGACACTTCAAAATCTTTAAAATACCTTTATATGTAGCAAAATATAATTAAAACCTTTTGGATTCAATAAAAGAGATCTAGTTGTACTAGCTTACATACTTTGGATGTCATATCTTTGTTTTTTATTATTATTAAGGCCTTTGGACAAAAAAAATGACCCGTCACGTCATTGACCCATATTCATATATTTTTTCGATACATGTTCCATAGAAATTAAATCAGCAACCTTGGTGTTGCTAGCACAATGCTTTCTGAATAGGGACATGTTGCAATTTGGATTTGAATCTGGAATCAAAGTCCCTGGCTCATTTAGTTGGGAAAGCTGCTGTGCAAAGACTCCAAACGCACTTTGTCTGAATGGCATTTAATAATTCTTATTACAATTCAAATTCCACTTAATGAGTCTAGTTCCTTTATGATTCCATTAATTATTCTTTTAGTGCTTTAAAGAGAAAAAAAACTTCCTCCAGTAAGTCTGCGCAGTTCAGTGATTGAGTCAAGAACTGTTCTGAATGATTCAGTAATTGAGTGAATCATTAAGCCAATTCCAATAAAGGCCTGATCACACCAAGAATAACTATATATTAGTGTTCACACCAATGCACGATAACATCCTGTTTATTATAACCACGTGCTGCAGTTCTGTCATCTGCCGTTTTAAATGTTTGACAAATGTTTGACTGTTAACATTTTTACTGTGGAAAAAAAAAAAAAATCATTTAAAAAGGGAATTCCAATTCCAAAGATATCATTCCTCTGTGCTGTTATTGTTTTAGTTTTGGTGTGGACTCTGCTATTCTTTTAAGTTCAGAATGATTTTTGAAACTATATCTTTATCGTTATCATTATAGTTATCATCCTTGGTGTGAACGGGCCATAACTGAACGGGCCACGACTCTTAACGCATTTCGTCTGAATGAAGTTTAATAATTCTGATAACAATTCAAATTCCACTTATTGATTCAAGCTCTTTAATGATTCCATTAATGATTCTTTTAATGATGTTAACTCGCTCCAGTAAGTCCAGTTCATTGAGTGAGTCAAGAACTTTTCTGAATGATTCAGTAATTGAACGAGTCATTAATTACAATAACTCATGAGATTAACTTGTGAATCTTTTTGGATGATTTATTAAAAAGATTCAGACATTCATTCGCAAATCAGACATGTAGTTTTGCCAGTTTATTGTCTTGATATCATTTCACAGCATCCATCACGTTCACTTCTTTCTCTCTGATCAAATTCATTTCAGACTGCAGAACACAAACAGAATACTTTATTGTATTCTATCTGCATGCAAATAACAAAACTGAACTCAAAAATCATTCACATGGAAACCGGTTCTTATGACCTCACCAACCCTAGTCAAGAGGCAGTACAAGCTTCACAGAACTAGTTGGTTGTAGTACCACCCCATTACCAGGTGGAGGTGCCATCAAACAATCCTATCCCCCAAAATACCACTTCCCACAGATCAGTTCCACCCTCAGCTGGAGTACATTCCCATCCTTCCCTCATCCAGCTTCTACAGCGCATCCCTCTCAGAGCGAAGAATAATCACCACTTTCACAGACATTCACCAAAGCGTCATGCACACCAATGTTAAGGAAGCTACTTTAAATCATGTAGCTTGACCAAGTTTTTAAAGAGTACTACAGTCAAGCTACACTTTTGAAAACAAGCTACATGCTTCTACAAGAACGACAAAGTACAAACAAAAAGCACCAAGCTCCACTGAAGCTACTGAAGCAAGATTTTGATGACATTGGCTGAATCATTGACACACATCTAAATAATGCAAATTACCAAATACTTTGTCATAGATTGTACTAGAAAATGGCATTTTTTAGAAATTGTCCCTATTAATCTACCATAAAAGTTGGTAACCTGTTCAGTCAGATAAAATAACATTTATTTTTTTAAATGGTCTACATTGTGTGGCAAAAATGTGTAGTATAGAAAAGGTCAATATAAAAAGTAACATACACAATATAAACGTGTTTGTTCACAGTTGTAATGTAGAAAGACAGATTAAAATCACTAAATTGTAGATAATACAGAAAAACAAGTGTGCAATTGCAGCGATAACAGGTCAGAGGCAGAACGTGCATTTATGATGCATGAAAATGCATATTTTAATCTAAATCTGCACTAATTTCTCTGTTGTGCTCCGTCTGTTTGACACGAATCCCATGCTGGTCAGAAAATCCATTGCAGAATTAGCGATTTATTTTGCATTGTGTTGTTGTTTGGTTTGAGATTTGCTGTTACAAAAACATTTTTTAATAAACAAATTTTGACTAAAAATTATAATGAATGGCAGCATTATTTTACTATAAAAAAGACACAAAATTCCACCACAGACTTAAGTAATAAAATCAAGCCAATTCACTAAAACAAATGAAAATGTCATATTAAAGATAAAAAAGAAAGAAAAAACACTGAAAAAATGTAATGTGTAACGTTCTGTAATAAAACTCTACTACTTAATGAAAAAATAGGCTCTTACTGAAAAAACTACTACTTTATAAACAGCTAAACTGCTGTTAGTTATACTGTAAAAATAAGATTATAATAAGATTATTGGAGTACGTTTTACAAGAAAATACTATTTTAGTCTTTCTACTTCAAAATTTTACATTTAACCAACCATCTTGTACTTACGAGATGGCAACCCGTGATGTTCTGTGCATTTCTCTGTCAACACTATCAACGGCAAAATGAATTAAGAGCTCTGTAAGTTGCTTACATTCATAATTATTGTAATGTTATGTGCTTTGAGACGTGAGGTAATTTAATGCCGTCTCTTGTGACACTTTGCAGACTCTGCTCTGTTTGCTCCCTGCTCTACGCGTTCAAGTGTTTTGGAGGAGGCGTGGCTTTAGAGAGCGTTCTGAAGGGAGGATGCTTTCAAAGCTAACCTGCTATTGCTAGCATCTCCGCAATTGCCTACCCTACCTTTAAATGTGTTACTTGCAGTTTCTTTGTAATTATTTGTGGAATTGGCTAGCAATTTCTGAGAGAAAATTGCCTCAAAGACCTGAAAAATGAAGTTAGTAGCATGCCTACTTTAAGTTAGTTACTTCCCCAATGCGGATGTACACTCACAGGTGAGGAAGCACAGCACACTAAATTCACGTACAAGCACACATGCCCTCGGTTCAATGCAAAGGTAGAAAGTGTAACAAACACAGTCTCAAGCTTCTCCAGAGCTGCCTGGGAAAGCGAGTGATGAGAGGAAAGATGCAGCAACCCCCGGCCTAGTTAAGCTCGGAGGAAGGCGAGAGACGGAAGAGAAAGAGAGAGAGAGAGAGAGAGAGAGAAAGAGAGAGAGAACGTGGTTCTTTTCATTAACCGCCTGATTTTGAAGCCTCAGTTTCCCCCTGGTTGGAGCCAGTCTACTTTAGCTCGCTCTAAACAGCCAATGCATAATTCAAAGATTCTCTTCCCTTCAAAAGGAAGCTGCTTTGAAATACTAAACTTTGAACTGCTGCATATGAAAAAAAAAAGATAGAGAGAGAGAATTGGGGGAAAATGTAAAACAAAATAGTAGTGTAGGGGAGGAAGACAACAGCCAGTCAGAGCTTCATGGAGTAACCGAAGCAAAATATGAAAATGCTTCTACAAAAAGAGGGAATTGGCAAAGAGTTGTAGGCCATTAAAAACATAATGAAAATGCTGGTATAACTGTACGATTCTGGGCATTTTCAGTTAAATAATGAACTGAAATGTGACAAAAATAACAAAATATAATGCCAAGCAAACCGGCTATTAGCACTGGATGTCCAGCTAACCCCATTCAGTTTAATACAAGCTGTCATATCACGGACAAGAGAGAGACACATATTAGCCTCCTAAAAACAATGTGTGTGTAATTCACTTAAAAATGAACATTCTGTCATTATTACTCCCCTCATGTCACTCCAAATAAAAAACTAAAACAATTATAAATTAATACTTTTATTCAGCATGGATGCATTAAATTGATCAAAATTGACTGTAAAAACTTTTACCAAAAAATGCTGTTATTTTGAACTTCCTATTTATCAAGATTCCTGAAAAAAATGATCAGTTTCCACAAAAATATTAAGCAGCACAACTGTTTTTAACATTAATAATAATGAGAAATGTTTCTTGAGCAGCAAAATAACATATCAGAATGATTTCTGAAGGATCATGTGACACTGAAGACTGCAGTAATGAAGCTGAAAATGTTGCTTTTCCATCACATGAATAAATTACATAATAAAATATATTGAAATAGAACCAATTTATTTTAAATTGTAATAATATTTCACAATATTACTGTTTTTTTGTTTTGTTTTTTCAAATAAATGCGGCCTTGGTAAGCATAAGATACTTCTAAAACACCAAAAAAACAAACAAACAAAAATCTGTGTGTGTGTATATATATATATATGTGTGTGTGTGTGTAATTGTATATATATATATATATATATATATATGATTAGTCATAATAACAGCTAATATTTCTGGAAATTCCCCATACTCTGTTTCTTTGTTAACATGTTAATTGGTAATTCTTACCGATAATGACATTTATTATTAAAAGCTATGAAAATGTATCATTTACAGCTACAAATTATTTAAATTTCTTTTTTTCCTCTTGACTTTATATTCAAATTCAGCTTACAATTCCACATCTATTTGTCATATCAACTAAGTCAAATGAAAATGTAGGAATTTAATTGGAAAATAAAAGGCATTCTCTGAATGGCGTACAACCCTGGGCCACACTGAAGGACAGGAAGAGAGAAAGCTGGTGAACAGCACAGTATAGAAAGAGAGAGACATCACACAGATCAAAGCCTTTTTGGGCTTTTGCGAGCTCCTGATTGCAAACAGCAGGAGACCTGTGGTGCAGGCAGCTAAAAAGCGAGCAGAAAATTTGACTTTGGTGTCAGTTTGGAGGGATAGGGCTCCCTAGGGCCGACTGAAGTTTACATTAACCAGCAAATAGCCCGACTCTGAGAGACAATGCTGCCTTGAGATCACAAGCATCATCACCGGAGTGCTCTCAGAAGGACACTATTTGACTTAATTAATCTCATGCAAGTAACTCTAAAGTTGACAGAGCTAAAGGTGCACGGGCCACCAGTGAGCACGGTCACATTTGAGTACAGCAACACATAACCCGAATTACCTTCTGAACCACGTTAAACAAAGGGAATAAATTCATAAAATACCTCTTTTTGTACTCAAAGGTTGATTGGGGTTTTTCAACACAGTCTGGCTTAATACGTGTCTTATATATATATAACATTTCAGCTCGACTCCCATAAGGCACCCAGGAATGATTAAAAGTTACCTGCAATCTCTGATTACCGGTGGGTGCCCTGACTTGTGCCGCAGAATACACGTGCCCTTTTACTTAGCGGTAGTTTAATTAAAAATCCAGTCAAATGAGATTTCTGTGCAATAACAGATGATAATAGGTCACTAGACAGATAGTTGCAGTTGTCCTCCCTCATTAAAACTCTCTGGGCACCATTTATCTAATGAAAGACTCAATCTATTCATCTCTGTAGGGAAGAAAGGGACGGAATTAGTGCGACGCCAGCATGCACCAAGCCAGCGTCCGTGAAGGCTAACCTGACCACTATTAAACACAATGGTGTTTTTGCAAGATGAGACATTTTCTCATTGCGCACCCGAGATCGATGCGATTTCTTCTTGGCCATTGATTTGACTCAAATGCATTGTTTGGCTAAATGGCACTTAGCCGTAACACAATCTAGACTGGGCTAATTGTTACAATTGATGTAATTGTCCAAGTGGCAATAGGGAAATGGTTAAATGTCACCAGAGAGCTGGAAGAAATTCTGGGTATACTTGGTTTAAAAAGATTTGCATTTCGCATGAAGGCCACAATTAGCATGTTTTAAGTTCAAGTTCAACTAGAGGCTAAAAATACAGAATGTTTTGTTAATTTACCACCTTCTTTGTTTACTAAGACTAGAACAAGGATTTCAACCAAAGATGCTCTTTCCAATGAGGCAAAATAGCAGTGCCTCCTTACAGACAGACAGACAGACAGATAGATAGATAGATAGATAGATAGATCTCACACAGTCCAACAGCAATGCCAGCAGATAGTTTCCATCTCCCTTGAGCTCAGCATGTGTTCTCACTGAGGTCCTACAGTGTAACAGAAAGACAGGGATGAAATACAAGTGAAATGTCACATCAAATGTCACATAAAAAGAGGAAGTGCCCACCTATCATGTTCTCTTCATCACTCTGATTGGCTAATTACGCTGAAAATGCAATAAAACATGTTCGCAACAGATCTGAATAGGTCAAACTGATAAACATGGGCACCACTGTCAGTCACGTCCAAACTGACAAGAAATTAAAATTCTGATGAACTACGATCGGTGTAGTACTTCTGTTTCTAATGAAGATTATTAATAAAAGATTATTTATAATAACAGCTGAACAGCTGTTATTTTGGTATTATTTATGTACTATTATAGTATCCATTAACGGAGTGTCTATTTACACTAAATGCAAATAGCGTCTCTTGTTGGCAAACGCTATATACACTAGCTCCGCCTACCAATGTCTGGTTGGGCCACAGAAAAAAGACACACAGTATTCAATATCTTCAGTGGCACAGCGGTAGTGAATAAGGCTTGCAAACCTGGCTTTTAACGCGATCGAATCCGCCTTTTGCCGAGCTCACTCTTCTCTATTTTCCCTTCACATATCACATCAGAAAGGCATTTATTTTCAATAAAAATGAAAATAATGTTCTAAAAGTGGAAATAAACTGCCTAACGAGTGTTTAATAATATTAAAAGCATTTATTAGGTAGAGTTAGGGGAAGGTGTAGGGGAGGGTTTTTATTTTACTAGTAAGGCAGCATCCAGTTAATAATTTTAATAAATATAATCATTTACACTCTATGATACTATTGCATCCTGTTAATGTACAAAAATACTGAGGTGCAAATAGTATCTGCCAATATAAAGTAGCATATAATTACTATTTACATTTCTTGCAAATAACTGCTACTTTTACATGGTGTAAATAGAAAATATTGCTATATATAACATTTCTAATTTTTGTTTAAGTTTTTCCATCTTATATTTATTTATATTTTATTTCAGCATTATTTCAATTACCGAAGACGATTTTTAAAAGTTTAAAAATAACAACACTGCTGAACACTGTTTAGTTGCAACAAATAATAAGCCACACAAAATGCTTTTACTGTATTGGTGTAGAAATGTTTTGACACAAATCAAAAACATAATAGTGATTACCATTTTTATGTGACTTAGTTTAAATAAGTATTTTGCTAATATAAACATACAAAACTGTTATTGCCTTCTCATTTAAGACAACCACATGCCATTGATTTAAATTAAACTCGTTTTTTCAGTTCAAAGTTGTAAATGCTTTTGTTTGTTTAATCTTTCACTATAATTTGATTAAATTATTCATTTCATGAATGTTTGAAAGGAAAGATGTCTTTAAAGAATATTCAAGGTCTTAGAATTTCACAGTACCTCCAAAGCAAGTTCTCTAAACAAGAGCAGTTTGATGTGTCATTACTCATAAAAAACTGACAGCCCTTGACTTATGTCTACAGCCTGAACTTCAGAGAATATATTGTTAATCTTCAGTTCTATTTATCCTCTCTTAATTGCTTTAGGTTTCTTTTAAACTCACAACAGAACACTTTGACTGCTAAAATTCCTATATAAATGTTTATAATTCAAAGCCTTCACCCTGATGCTCTCTCGTTGATTACACTGTTGTTGCCAAGAGTTCCCTTGACAGATAAAGACCAGGGGCCTGATGTATAAAAGTAAAAAAACATGGGCATAGAATGTGAGTACACAGTTTTCCACGTAAATGAGCGTACACACTTTTTTAGTAGTGTGTGATTTAGCGACAACAAATGGCCAAGCAATAAAGTGAACAGAACGATTAAAACTCCAATTTTCATACAGATATTTGTAAGTAAATTGGCTCAGTTGGACATGTAGTTAATCAATAGAAATATATTTAACATTTATCCATGTGCAAATACTTTGTGTTAATTTATTTACTTAAATGTATTGGCCATAAAAAGGGATGTGTGTGTGTAGTGTTTTAGGACATTGAGACAAAGGATATGCTAACGGTATTGGAAGACCTCGCCAATGATTCTATGTGGAGGAAGCGTGTTTTCATGATGATGACTGGCTTATGAGCCGATTTAGATTCCCGAAGGCCATCCTCTTGGAATTGTGTTCTGAATTACAGCCAGTATTGGAGAGACCCTCATGGAGAAATCACACTCTACCTGTTCCATTTCAAGTATTGTGACTACATTAGGCCACTTGGCCACTGGTACTTTTCAGCGGAGTTGGCAGACCGATCGGAGATGTCACAGTCATCCCTGAGCCGCATCATGCCACATGTATGGGATGCCATAGTAGGCACCCCGATACATCAGTTTTCCTTACGCACAAGCTGAAAAGGCCAAAATCAAAATGAAATTTGCAGCGGTCGCCGGTTTTCCCAATGTAATCGGTGCTATTGACTGCACTCATGCTGCAATAAAGGCACCATCTGAGAATTAATTTACTTTCCATTACCAAAAACATTTCCACTCAGTGAATGTGCAAATCATACATGATGCGCACTTGTCTCTAACAAATGTAGTTGTGAGATGGCCTGGGTCAACTCCTGATTCCTACATTTTATTCAACAGTAGTGTAGGGAACAGACTACAAACAGAATGTGTGCAGAACGGATGGCTACTTGACAAGACAGTAGTGTGCTTGTCATTGTGTGTAATCATGTAACTTTTTTTAACGTACTGTACTTTTAAATGTTGTAACTCTAAGGAGACAGTGATTACCCCCTACGAACCTAGCTGCTCACTCCATTAAGACCCCAGACTGTGACCCCAGACCCTCAGACCCCAGACTGTGCAAGAAAGGCGCTACAATGACAAACATTTTCGGACAAGGTCAGTGGTCCAATGTGCTATTGGTCTGATGAAAGGACGGTGGAGGTGCTTGGATACGTCGGGTGGCACCGTACTGTACAGGCCTACAAAGGTTTGCTGTATTGTGGTGGCTTGCGCAGTGCTGTACAACATTGCGCAAAGACATGATCTACCTTTCCCACTGAACCCTAGTATTGACTACTCTGACTACCCTCCAAATGAAGTGCAGAATGCTAGAGCATTACGGCTGCGTTTAAATATAATGGGTGGAATGTAACTGTTGGTGGAGCTCTGGATGGCAGCGGTGGTGGCACATAGGATGCCGTTGGTGGCGCTCTAGTTGGCAGCAGTCGTGTAACATAGGATGCTGTTGGTGGCGCTCTGGACGGCGGCAGTGGAGACACATATGATGCCGTTGGTGGTGCTCTGGATGGCGGCGGTGGTAACACATAGGATGCCGTTGGTGGAGCTCTGGACGGCAGCAGTGGTGGCATATAGGATGCCATTGGTGGAGTTCTGGATGGCGGCGGTGGTAACACATAGGATGCCGTTGGTGGAGCTCTGGATGGCGGCGGTGGTGACATGTAGGATGCCGTTGGTGGCGCTCTGGATGGCGGCAGTGGTGGCACATAGGATGTTGTTGATGGCGCTCTGGATGGCGGTGGTGGTAGCACATAGGATGGCATTGCTGGAGCTCTGGATGGCGGCGGTGGTGGCAAATAGGATGCCGTTGGTGGAGCTCTGAATGGCGGCGGTGGTGGAACATAGGATGCCGTTGGTGGTGCTCTGAATGGTGGCGGTGGTGGCACAAAGGATATCGTTGGTGGCGCTCTGGATGCGGCAGTGGTGGCACATAGGATGCCGTTGGTGGTGCTCTGGATGGCGGCAGTGGTGACACATAGGCTGCCGTTGGTGGTGCTCTGGATGGCAGGGGTGGTGGCACTTAGGATGCCGTTGGTGGCACTCTAGTTGGCAGCAGTCGTGTCATATAGGATGCTGTTGGTGGTGCTCTAGTTGGCAGCGGTGGTGGTACTTAGGATGCCGTTGGTGGAGCTCTGGATGGCGGTGGTGGTGACATATAAGATGGCATTGGTGGAGCTTTGGATGGCGGCGGTGGTGGCACATAGGATGTCGTTGGTGGCGCTCTGGATGGCGGCGGTGGTGGCACATAGGATGCTGATGGTGGCGCTCTAATTGGCAGCAGTGGCGGCACATAGGATGCCATTGGTGGTGCTCTGGATGGCAGCAGTGGTGACACATAGGCTGCCGTTGGTGGAGCTTTGGATGGCGGCGGTGGTGGCACATAGGATGCCATTGTTGGCACTCTGGATGGCGGCGGTGGTGGCACATAGAATGCTGTTAGTGGTGCTCTGGATGGCAGCAGTGGTGGCACATAGGATGGCACTCTGGATGGCGCCAAGTAAATCACGTACTTACAATCTTTCAAAATGCTATTCATGTCGGTATCACCCTTGAAGTCCGGAACAATGCCAATTATTCCTGTCTCACCTATGATCGCACCCACCCTCACATCAAAGGCCGAGAGGTCAGTGGTTCCTTGACAACCACCAGTCATACTAACTGCATCTATGTGCAGATTCTTTTTTTACAGAAACCTTTAAATCAACCACTTTTTTTTATTCCTTGGACACTGGGCACAGAGGTGGCAGCATTAACTGCTGCCATTACCTGCTCCCACTCCACAGTTTTTCTTTTATTTGAATTTCCAGCAGAGAGCCCACAAAATAGAATTCCTTTTTATGCCTCTACCTCAGTACCTCTATCTCACAGTCTGAGAAGTTTCTTTTTTTTTTTTCCTTCACTTTGCATTTAATTATTTTACCCAAAAGATCTATTGAAAATTACTGGTCATTTAAATATGCAGTGAGATCATATATATTACAAAAAGGCAGTCTTAAGCTCCACATATGGTTATTTCAGGGAAGAGACGGAGGCAAACTGAAAACACATGCACCTGCACACAATATTTAGATAATTATGATTTATAAAGTCAACCTTGCACAGTTTCAGGTGTACGTACAGTTTTATAACACAAAAATCTAGCTTTTGTGCTCACGTACACTTTTAGGATGAAATCTACGCAAAGTTTTATACATGATGCCCCAGATGAGCACCACTTCATGATAAGGAACTGTAAGAGCATGGTCAAGGCAAACGTTAGAGGTGCGTTTTTATCCAACCACACAATCTTATGTGAGAAAACAGAATGTGTGGGCCTGAGTCATTATTACTGTATATTCTTCATAAAATCTCAAGGATGGCTGTTCTGAATTCACAAAGTGTCACAGGGTACATTCAGCCAAGTAAACAAGTGAAATTACATATGAACTTACATAAAATAAAGAAGATTGCCTGTTCGAGAGCCAAAGTGTATATAATATAATATAACATAATATATTATATAATATGATAAAAAAAAAAAAAAATACTCAAAAGTAAAATGTCTCTATGCAATAAGACAATAAGGGAAAAAATGCATAACTGGGTGAAATGTGACCTGGACATTCACATTAACAAATAAAATATAAATGGCATCATGATTGGAGCCTTCTCAGCATTTTTGGCAATACAACACAAAGCGAATCGTAATTGATTACAGAAAGCTCTTTTGCACTGATGGAAGATGCAGTGAAGCCATGAATCTACTGTCAAGAGTATACCTGCTCCTAATGCATCAAAGAGCTCCTTTGTCTCTCTAAATAGTGTGGTTTCTCCAAGACCTCATTACCATAATATAGCTGACTTGTGGGATCACTTTGCTCCCCAGTTGCTGCTTTTATTCCAACCAGACCCCACTGTATTTCACCCTCATTAATAAGAAATCTCATTGCACAGACTTTCAGTTGATAGACCCTGCCATTGGTTTCCTGGTGGGTTCGGATATTGTTACATCAAAGGCTCCTGCGCTATTAAGCTGCTTATTGATATAGTCTTGTGGGATTTGTATAATATAAATCAATAACATTATGTATACAATGAAATTTATGTTTATTTTCTTTCATATTGTGGTTGGAAAGGCCTCAATAAAAGGCTAAAACACTGCTTGATCACTAGAAAAATGATGAGAAAACCATGGCCAAGCAATAATAAGACAGCTCACCAAATCCGCTATCTAAAGAATTACATTAATTTACGGATTATTCACATTCCACTATACTAATAGAAACTCTCTTGCTGCTATCCAAGGCTTTTTCTACAACAACAACAAACACTACTTTGTCTTGTGAAGTCTCTAGACTCGTTATGCCATGTCTCCTGGTTTTAATTGTGTCAGGCAACCTTGGATATTTATTTGACTCATGGAGTCTTATGACAAACGGATTGAGGAAAGCAAGCACGGCCTAATTGGCTATCAAAGTAAAGCTTCTATCTTCGCAGGCTTCAGGGCCTTTGTGTTATTAGCGTCATTGATTGAACAGGGCTGACATTAAAACTACGGAAAATTGAAAACAAGATGCCAATGGATCATCAGCGGAGCGCACATTTGTGGATGAGAATAGAGAATATGATTTAGTTTTGTTGCAGAAGCATCAATGAAATGTTGTTTTGTAATTATCTTGCCTTTGAAATTCACCATCTGGTGTATGTTTGTTTCTGTCAAATATATGCAAACAGACAAACACATATACATTAGTTATGTTGTTAGAAATTTGCCTCTCACTTCTTCTGAGCCTCCTGATGGTATATTCGCACATTTGTTTATGCTTTTAAAGTATACTACTACTGATTTTCTACCTGGAAGACAATAAAAACTAAAACCACACAGAACAACATTAGCAATTGCATAGCAATGCCTTTGGCAACCACCCACAATATCCTTGCATCCTGGTGGTGACTTCTGCCCAAAACGTCTCAAGCTTTCTACAGAAAACATGAACACTTAGTTAAAATAAATAATAATATCCTGATTCAATCATTGGACAATACAGCATTATCTGGAAACGAGTAATTTTAATAGAACACAGCCTGCTGTTACATATTAACACACAGCATGGAGGCATACATCCCACTCTAATCCCATGGCACGCACACATTCCAGCATTATTGGGAAGCACTGAAGCGATTTACTGTACACACACACTCACTGCTTTGTATTCCTGATGAATTCTGCATCATTGAGAACATGCAGCCTCCTCTCAAAGTACCTGGATGCATTAGTGAGATGTGTCATTGTCTTATCAGAGTCTCATTCCTCTGTCACCTGCTTCCCACCTTGTTGTGGGAGCGGATGTTTGTCAGTCTTCCGCCTTCTCTCGCTCTCTCTGGTAAAAAGCCAGTATCCTACAGTAAATAACAAACTGTTATTTTTGTTCATTGTCATAACTGAATGAATACTCCATCAACCACTCTTTAAACAACAATAGCTAAAGACAATGCTTTCTTAGAAACGAAGAAAAGATATAAAGCAACTTAATTTCATATCAAGAATTTAAAAAGACCAGGGTCAATTGTAACACTAAATTTCTTCAATAAAAAACAAGATAGAGTAACAACAGAAAATTCAGGCGCACACTGTGCAGCATTTTCTGTCCTTTATGATCCTTTCTTGTAGGATTGAGCAATTCAAGCCTGGCGATCCAGACTGTAACTAGTTACATAAATTGTATTTAAATATAAATTGTATGGTGGTATTCAAAGATTGAATCTTATAAATACATAAATGAACAATATTTCATTAAAGTCACAATGAAACGGAAATAGCGACAGATTTTTCGTCCATGTGGTGACATACACCGATCAGGCATAACATTATGACCACTGACAGGTGACGTGAATAACACTGATTATCTCTTCATCACAGCACCTGTTAGTGGGTGGGATATATTAGGCAGCAAGTGAACATTTTGTCCTCAAGTTGATGTTTTAGAAGCAGGACAAATGGGCAAGCGTAAGGATTTGAGCGAGTTTGACAAGGGCCAAATTGTGATGGCTAGACGACTGGTCAGAGCATCTCCAAAATTGCAGCTCTTGTGGGGTGTTCCCGGTCTGCAGTGGTCAGTATCTATCAGAAGTGGTCCAAGGAAGGAACAGTGGTGAACCGGCGACAGGGTCACGGGCGGCCAAGGCTCATTGATGCACGTGGGGAGCGAAGGTTGGCCTGTGTGGTCCGATCCAACAGACGAGCTACTGTAGCTCAAATTGCTCAAGAAGTTAATGCTGGTTCTGATAGAAAGGTGTCAGAATACACAGTGCATCACAGTTTGTTGCGTATGGGGCTGCATAGCCGCAGACCAGTCAGGGTGCCCATGCTGACCGCTGTCCACCACCGAAACCGCCAACAGTGGGCACATGAGCATCAGAACTGGACCACGGAGCAATGGAAAAAGGTGGCCTAGTCTGATGAATCACATTTCTTTTACATCACGTGGATGGCCGGGTGCGTGTGAGTCGCTTACCTGGGGAACACGTGGAGCCAGGATGCACTATGGGAAGAAGGCAAGCTGGAGGAGGCAGTGTGATGCTTTGGGCAATGTTCTGCTGGGAAACCTTGGGTCCTGCCATCCATGTGGATGTTACTTTGACACGTACCACCTACCTAAGCATTGTTGCAGACCATGTACACCCTTTCATGGAAACGGTCCCTGGTGGCTGTGGCCTCTTTCAGCAGGATAATGCTCCCTGCCACAAAGCAAAAATGGTTCAGGAATGGTTTGAGGAGCACAACAACGAGTTTGAGGTGTTGAATTGGCCTCCAAATTCCCCAGATCTCAATCCAATCGAGCATCTGTGGGATGTGCTGAACAAACAAGTCCGATCCATGGAGGCCTCACCTCGCATCTTACAGGACTTAAAGGATCTGCTGCTAACATCTTGGTGTCAGATCCCACAGCACACCTTCAGGGGTCTAGTGGAGTCCATGCCTCGACGGGTCAGGGCTGTTTTGGCAGCAAAAGGGGGACCAACACAATATTAGGAAGGTGGTCATAATGTTATGCCTGATTGGTGTACTTTCGAGTGTAATGGATTACAGAAAAAGCAAAAATGCAAGGCAGGAACTTGGTCCTAAGCATCAGTTTATTGACTGAATTTCTTAGATATGTTCATTGCAATGAATCCCTCACAATAAGATCTATAACATGCATTTAGAAAAGAGATAGGTTGAATTTTCATTTCATGTCGACTTTAGTTGAAGACTTAAGATGATCGATGTAGGTTATAAATGATTTATGTGTTTTAATAAATTATAAATGTAGATACATCTTAGACTTTTGTTTTAAACACAGATTATTAAGTCTTCATCAATTTAAATACTACTATTAAATATTACTTTTGGCACATTTACAGTATTTTTTAAACAAAAGGATATCGGCATGATCTCCCCTACACTTCTTTGGCAAACCTCTGCATTCCTTGATAAAAATCAAACAGTTTGATGAGAGCGAGAGTGAGCTCTAGTCACTGCATGGATAAATGAGTAAATATGTAATTAGAGAACCCTCGTTAGCGCCTCATTAGGACCCCCTCTGAGAAGGTTTAATTAGCTCAATTAGCAGTGAGGGCTCAGATCTACTCTCTTCTATGTAATGCCCACAATGGTCATCCCTCCAGGGACCCCCTCTAACTCTGCAAACTGTCTCAAAACTCCCTGACAGCATAGCGATGGAGCCTAAGGCTCCAGGGACACATCTCATTGCTTTGCCTCCCATGCAAACAGATGGCTTTCATAAAACGAAAAGATCCCCCACCCCACCCATTAGCTTTCCCTCTTGATGTTCACAAGCTAAGATGATACACAATATATGTAGTGCAGAGTTGCATATGTGCTTCGTAAAAGGTAAAAAGCTCAAGATTTGCATTTCCTGAAGGAAATACAAGTGCTTTGCGAGGCACCAAAACAATTGTAGTTTGAAGACTTTGGTTCAGCATGAATGAAATGCCACATTAGAGACTTTGCTGTTGTCATGACACACAGCACACATTTTCTGTTGCCTATACATCAGAATAAACATAAAACAGCAAAAGAAAAAACTGCTAGAAGTGCAAAGATATGATCCAGTCATAGATCCTAATTCACACACTCGATGTGGACTTGCAGTTTTGTGGCCTTCATTCACATACAACCGCAAAACTTCACAGAAACTGCAGGGTGTCCCAGTTGACATTTTAGGTTTGAGAAGGATGCTCACGTGTATTTGTGTCCTCGTTTCACCCTTTCAGAAGCCTTATCGAACAGTCCATGCGGCAAAGCGTCGACTCGGAGGAAGACCTCTAGGGATCAGGGTTCAATTTGGGACAAGGCCAAAGTGAAAGGGAAATGTTCAATTTTAATAAGTTTTTATTAAAAAAAACTAATATAGATAGTACACCTAAGGGTGAAATTATCTACAAAACAAAGTTAGAATTGAAAATGTAGAGCTGAATTAATTAAATTAGAATTAAAAAACTGTGTGTTTGAAGAATATCAACACACAACCTTGCAAGCACTGCAACAGAATCCAAATCCTAGAAACAGTGAAAGCAGGCGGACAAAAAAGGAGTGAAACACACAGGACTGTCACAGAAAAGAATATTTCACTGTCCAAGGTGTCTTAGTTCCTTTCAGACAATTTTTACTTAGTATGAATTTGAAAAGTGCAGCCATACCCTGAGGCTATAGAGGCCTCTTCTAGATTTATAGTATAACATTCAGACAAGGTCATGTCGACAGTCAAAGTAGCTTCCAAAAAACATGTTTCATGTTTTTTTACATGAGTCCATGTAAAAGTCTTAAATGCAAGAATGACAGGAAATTGTTACAAAACTAGATTTTCTGAAGGAAATGTTAGTGATGCTTGTCTATGAATGCTAGTATTTTTAGTTGCTAGAGTGTTCTAGGTGTTTGACCAAGATAGTTGACCAAGATACTTGATCCACCCTCCAAATGTCTATGATATATGGTAATTAAATGTTTCCTCCTTCAATGTAAATGTGATTTTTTTCTCATTTTCCTCAGAATGATGGCTTTGAAAAGTAATAACAAGCCTCTCCACAACAACCAACACATTTTGAGGTATAATTCATAGTTACGCTCCATTCTTAGGGTTAGGGTTTAAAAAAAAAACCTTTTAGACCATAACAGTGAATTTCCTGCACCAAAACACACAGTAGATGAAGAACAGGTATTCAAGAGTCCTAAAAAGATGACATCGCATTTGACAGAGAGAGCAAGGACCCCTATCAGATTCTCCCTAATTGGAAGTTTAATTAAAAGTTCTTTTGAATGTGTTTTACCACTGGCTGGGGGAAATTGCATCAAAAGCCCACAATGGGGACACAACCTGCCCGTGCTTCTCCAGTCAGCAGTTCTCTTTGTGAGAGGAAACACTCGCCCTATCTGAGCTCTCCGGCTTTACAGCTGTTTCATTATGGACCACAGATATCCAATTACACGAAAAAGGCAAAGGCTGCTTTGGGACATGACACGCAGATCTGATTTTGATGGGAGAGGCAGATAGTACACTTTCTCTCATGTAATTCCATTAGTGCGGTATGGAAAGACGTAAGATGCTGCCTCTAAATGCACTATGAACATTTGCCACGTCCGTTCACAAAAGGAAGTTCTGACCTCTAAGGACCGTGTTTTATGGCCAAATTTAAATTTCCTGAACATAACATGACACAACATAAACTCACCTGGCAATTTATTAGGTACATCTTCCTAGTACTGGGTTGGACCACCTTTTGCCTTTAGAATTGACTTAAAGGGGACCTTTAGTGCCCCTTTTACAAGATGTAATGTAAGCCTCTGGTGTCCCCAGAATGTGTCTGTGAAGTTTCAGCTCAAAATACCACACAGATCATTTATTATAGCATGTCAAATTTGCCCCATTTGGGTGTGAGCAAAAACATGCTGTTTTTGTGTGTGTCCCAATAAATGCAAATGAGCTGCTGCTCCTGGACACTTTCCAGAACAGGGCGGAGCTTTAACAGCTCATGCTTCGGTTGCTCAACAACAATAAAGCTGGAGAACAGCCTAAATGAAGATTGTCAGTAACGGTGTTCAGCCTTACATTGTTCAAACCGGAGTCGGACACTGATGGAGAGACTCAGGAAGAAGTTACAACTTTTAGAATGAAACTGGACGTTTCTGAATGGTTAGTGGATAAATTTATGTAGTTGCTGTGGAGTTAATTCAACTCATCGACTAAAATGTGCCGTCATGTTAATCTTTTGTGCAAATCCAGCGTTGAATTGACCCTCGTTTGTGAAGCAGTCCGGCGTAAAATGACGGCATGGCTACAACATACACGGCATGGCTACAACTATAACACCTCTTCCTCTTCTCTAAAGCAGCCCAACATGGCCTCACCCCCTTTGTTGCGTGTTCTCAGGGACAGGGTTTATCTAAATTTTGGGGTTAGTGATGCCACTAACCTGGGAAGAAACTCATTGTAGTCCCTACCAGCTGTTTGTTGTAGTCCTTAAACAGAATTCTTTAAAAGAAAATATCTCCCTTCGCATTGAACTTTGAGCGTCGTAACTTTGCAGACATTGTTTATGCTCTATCTGAACATTGCCATGAGTTGCTGCCATGTGATTGGCTGATTAGATATTTGCATTAACGAGCAGTTGAACAGATGTATCTAATAAAGGAGCCGGTAAGTGTATATTATATTATATTATATTTACTACTTGAATTCTTACCCAAAAATCTTTACAAGAAACTTGTAGATAATAAACTTCTTTGAAATGTTTTTGAAATGCTCTACTACAAGGACAAAACGGTTCTTTGTGGCATTTCTTTTCTAAAAATTTGAAAGAACAGATTAAATATGCACGTTGTATGAGCAAGCAAGCCATGATCTGCAATGCCTGCCCACCTGGATGACAGAGGGACAGCTGCCCAGTTTCCACAAAGCATTGGATCATTTTTTCAACCATTGGCTGAGGCAAGTTAGCAATCTGTCCCCTTGTACAAGCTACCTTTGATACAGAGAAAAGAGCTTTGTGGTCCTCTAGTGCTTCTTTTCACCTTAACCGCCAACAGCGACAAGCTCCAAGGTTCTGAATCAATGGAAATTGGGTGGCCCACACCAAACAAATGAGGACGCTGCCTCAAGGTGTTTCACTTAGGCGGTGAATAGTGAGGGGAATATCAGTTTTTAAAATGAGGCTCTTTAGCATTAGATCTAAGACAAATCAACCAAGACCGCTAATTTACAGTTATATCACGCAGGAGAAAATAAAGATCCCATGCAGAAACCTAGTGAGCTGTCTTGCTGTCTACTGCAAACATAGGAAGCACCTTAACTGAGAGGAACCTTACTAACCCTAGTTTACACTTACAACTGAAATGCACAGGCATGCAGCAACTTTAAAATTCAGAATTGAAGAACTGGTTTAGTTTCAATTCACAAGTTGGAATGCGAGTGAAATTGAATCTGTCTGTAAGGCCTATAAATCTTCAAAATTCAAAGCATTGTAAACTTTTTTTAAATTATTATTTAAAATAAATAAAACTAGTTTACACTTATAACGCCCTACACATGCAGCAACTTGAAATTTCAGAATTGAAGAATTGGTTCAGTTTCAATTCACAAGTTAATTTTAATCAAATCAAATGTGTCCTTAATCTTCAAATTTTATAGCTATTTTATAGCTTTTTTATAGCACAGATGTTCTATATATATATATATATAAATTTTTACATTTTGGGGCATTTTTATTGATTTTTTCACTGAACTAATCGCAATGAATTCTGGGATTGCTTTATCTACAAAGGACAAATGTGATGCAGCCTTAGAATTTGGCCAAAATGAAGTCTGTCTGGATAATTTTATCTGAAACAGCCTTTACGTTGGAATTACACTTAAAATGCTGTCTAGCAAGGCAGGTCACTAGTTTTGGAACAAAACTAAATCTAAACCAACCACGCCCGAAACACTCATATTGAGATACAAAATGCAACATCTACCAAAAATGAAACCTGAAAATGCTCTAATAAGGCATAGCTCACAAAATTAGAGACTCTCTCTCACACGTCTTTCCCTCAGTGCTTTCACTGGAGCTTGAAGTTTATCAGATGTTCACACTTAATCATCTTTATCACAGACATGGGAAGAAACCAGACTCACTTTCCTTTCATTAGTGACAGGAAATTTGATCAATCCGATTAGCTTTCTTCATTATCCTCTTTATTTACCTCTCTCTCGTCTTGGCTGCTGACTGGCAGGTGGAGGGTGACGTTGATGGCGAAGGGTGATGTTCACCCCCTCGCTGGAGCTGGGTGAAGTTTTATGTATTTTAAAAAACAATAGCCGGAAATCAGAGAGTATTTTAGTGGAAAAATCACAATAGAGCTGTTCAGAAATAACGTCAGTTTGTAGGCCAACCCGGAAGGCTAATTCACCACGGGTTCCTGTGGGAATTCCCAAATTTTAGAAAAGTGGTTTTTAATTTAAGAGTAAAATAAGGTCTGTGGTTAATATTACTTGAAGAGGTTTCACATTTTGTTCCTAAATTACACAAGGTCATACCTCAAACATGAATTTCAAGTCTTCTGAAGCCATGCTTAACAGACTGAACTTCAAATGTGTTCCTATAAAAACATAAAGGAACAACATGAGAAAATTGTCATTTATGGCTGAACTATCCCTTTAATACAGAGAGTAAACAATACCAAAATCAAACTGTATTCTCTGTCCCAAATTATCCAAATCGGCCTGTGAAAATCACTGCTAATTATGTTATGTATGAAAAAATACTCACCATGCATTTATCTCAAAATGGTCTCTGTCACACTGTTTCTCTCCCTCTCGGCCTGTCTTCCTCTTTTCCGATGGACAGATAATGAAGAGGGTTCACCTTACAGCTGACAGTAAGGCTGTCCGTGATGTACGGGCTCTGTGTGTTTGGGTGTTCCTGGCCTGTGGTCTCGCCTTAGGCTAATCACCTTGATGTCATGGCCAAGCACATGCAATTACCTCTCCTAATACAGATACAAAAAGTTCCTTACACTCCAGTGGTCCAACAGGAAACTCATCCTCCACTCTGACTGTGTGTATAGATAGTCTTGAGTATTTTGCAGTTATTTTGACAATACTTGTCCTCTGAGGAAGACAGCAAGAGAAGAAGAAAAAAAAACGCATTCAATTTTCACTCTATCCACTCTGATCCATTTTAGCAAATCAGTTTATTCAGACAATAACTTATACTATCTATCTATTTGTCTGTCTGTCTATCTATGTATCTATATACATACATACATATACATATATCTTATGCTCACCACAGCTGCAATTATTTAATCAAAAACCACAATAAAAAAGAAAAAAAATTGTGAAATATTATTACACTAGATAAAAATATTATCTATTTCAATATATTTTAAAGGTGCCTTAGAATTTAAAATTGAATTTACCTTGGCATAGTTATTAATAATTAGTGTTCTGTACATGGAAATGACATACAGGGAGTCTCAAACACCATTGTTTTCCCCCTTCTTATGTAAATTTGATTTGTGCAAAAGAAAAACAGGCGAATCTCAACATAACACCGACTATGACGCAACAGTCGGGCTCCTTAATATGTACGCCCCCAACATTTGCATATGCCAGCCCATGTTCAAGGCATTAGACAAGCCAGTATCAACGTCTGGAGCTGCACAGCCGAATCATCAGAAGTTATGCAGGTATTGTGAAGCAAGCAAGGACAATAGCGAAAATGGCAGATGGATCAATAATAACTGTTCATGATCCATGATATCATGATATATTTAGTGATATTTGTAAATTGTCTTTCTAAATGTTTCGTTAGCATGTTGCTAATGTACTGTTAAATGTGGTTAAAGTTACCATTGTTTCTTACTGTATTCACGGAGACCAGAGCCATGTCGTTATTTTCATTTTTAAACGCTTGCAGTCTGTATAATTCATAAACGCATCTTCATTCTTTATAAATCTCTCTAACAGTGTGTAACGTTAGCTTTAGCCCCGTTAGCTGCAGCATACTATCAAACTCATTCAGAATCAAATGTAAACATCCGCAAAATAAATACCATACTTACATAATCTGATATACTGCATCACGAACACTTTGTAAAGATGCATTTTGAGCGTTAAATTAGCTGTGTGAACTTTGTTTATGCAATGTATTATAGAGTTGTAAGCTTGCGGGCGGGGATCACGAGCATTTAAAGGGGACACGCACTAAATCGGCGCATTTTAATTACACTCCAAAATAGGCAGTTAAAACATTTGTATAATAAAAAAATCTATGGGGTATTTTGAGCTGAAACTTCACATACACATTCTGGGGACACCTTAGACTTATATTACACCTTGTGAAATAGGGTTCTAGGGCTCCTTTAAAATTTATTCCTGTGATCAAAGCTGAATTTTCTGCATCTTACTCCAGTCTTCAGTGTCACATGATCCTTCAGAAATTATTCTAATATGCTGATTTGCTGCTCATGAAACACTTCTTATTATTACCAATGTTGAAAACAGTTGTGCTGCTTAATATTTTTGGAGAAACTATTTTTTAAGATTTTTTTTGATGAATACAAGGTTCAAAAGAACATCATTTATTTAAAATAGAAATCCTTTAGAATATTACAAATGTCTCTATACTATCACTTTTGATCAATTTAATGCTTTCTTGCTGAATAAAAGTCTTACTGACCCCCCCCCCCTTGGACCTGACCCCAAACTTTTGAATAAAGTGTTATAATCTGCCGTTTTAAGGACTTTGCTTTTATCTGTAAGCATAGGCTGTATAATCCATTACATTCTGACAAGAATCCAGCTGTAATTCAGACTAACATACCCGCGAATCAGAACTTCTGTTGCTGACTCAGCACTGAATGTAATAGATGACTATTCAGACAGGAACCAGGAACAGAAGCCCAAGGGCATATAAGTAGCATGTCATGCTGAGAGGTAATAGTTATTCACCAATTAGCTGAGCTAGAGCCATGTTTCTGCAGCGCTTCATAAATTACATCAGGACCATGCCAGGATCACATCTATACAGTAGAAAAATGAATATTGGAGTGATGAAGGTCTTGTAGACATAACTGCGGTCAGATAAGCGACTGTGATTGATTACATGTGTATAAATACCAAATGATTGATATTATAATCTTGTACATATGAAACATATATGATATATGGTGCATACAGTATGACTGATTGCAGGAGGACAGCAGAGAGGGATTCATAGTCTCTAGACACCAGCCAAATGAGCTCCAGAAAGAAGGTTCTGCTACTCTTCACCATTTAAATAACTGCCATGCCATATAGATGTATCAATGGTGATTCACTTTGGCTTTAAAGGGATAGTTCACGCAAAAATTAAAATTATCCCATGATTTACTCACCCTCAAGCCATCCTAGGAGTATATGACTATCTTCTTTCAGACGAACACAATCAGAGATATATTTAAAAATATCCTTAGTCCTCCAAGGTTTATAATGGTTGTGAATGGGGGGCCACATTTTGAAGTCAAAAATAATGCATCCATCCTTAAAAAAAAGTAATCCATATTACACCAGGGGGTTAATAAAGGCTTTCTGAAGCGAAGTGATGTGTTTTTGTAAGAAAAATATCCATATTTAAAACTTTATAAATTCAAATAACTAGCTTACAGCGGACGACTGTTCGCAGAATACGCAAGTCCTCAAAACACGGCCCCCCATTCACTAACATTACAAACCTTGGAGGACTAAGGATATTTTAAAATGTATCTCTAATTGTGTTTGTCTGAAACAAGATAGTCATATACACCTAGGATGGCTTGAGGGTGAGTAAATCATGGGATAATTTTCATTTTTGGGTGAACTATACCTTTAAATACAGCAGAATGAAACACTACAGTATTTTTAAAACAGTATGTCAAAGGTACCTGCATGCTGTCTTACTGTTGGTGGATATTTGAAGTGTTCAGGCCAATATAAGTGGTACAGTGTGTTAATATGCTATTAGAAATATAGCAAATTTTTCTTGGTAATGCCTATTTCATACTTAAAAGTACATGCTTTACCATTGCTAGCACAATATTCTTCATACTTGCATGGGACTTGGCCTTTATCATATATATATAAAGCATGTTAAAGTTTTATATGTGGGGAATTTTTGTTCAATTGAGGTTTCCTAACCATGAAAGTAGCCTATTGAGAAAAGTAAAAAAGGTCTAGGTTATTTCCAGGCAGTTTGTGGGCTTGTTGTGGAAGAAACTTTTTATTTAACTCTCAAGGAAACTCTTGAACGTGAATGCCAAGCCATACAAGAACCAAATCCATGACAAATGGGCATATGTGAGTGAAGGCAGTGGGGGAAATTATAATCAGCAGAAAGGCCATATATGAGCGCCAGTATCTGTAGGAGGCTAATTTGGCTAGCATCAGCGTCTAAATGTCTGGTTGGCAGGGTTTAATTTCAGGTGAAGTGAGGTGAAGAGTCAAAAACACTTGCCAGAACAATCAGTGCAGTCTCCTTCAGTGTTTGTCTTGCAGAGCTTCACATTCCCTCTGGACTTCAGATACGACGAGAGAGATACCTGTCAGTACGCAGCTCTCCTCCTCTGCCCATCTGTTTCCAGACATCAAAGGCGGCGTCTTCAATAGCATCCCATTACCTCATACCGGAGCGCAGCGGGGGGAGGTTAGGTTAGGTATGACAAAACGGAATATGGGAGGGCCACGTTCAGGCGGTCTCACGCCTCCATAACCCTGATAATGCGAGGATGCATATGAGACATGTTTGAGCATTAGGCAAAAGGGTCTCGGGGGGAAGTGTCTGTCGATATGGTGGGGAGGGGGCTGTCAAATACGAGCTGTCAAATTTAAAGCTAATGGGACTGCAAATGTGTTTTCAATCCTAAGGGTTGTGGACAGTTTGTGTGTGCGCCTATGTGCATAGCAGTGGCTGTTTATGTGTATGGTTAAAAGGAAAGTAGCCTACATTCATTTACTCACCCTCATGTTGTTCCAAACCTGCTTGGACATTATGGAGTTTCACCATTTGTGATCTGCGGAGAGAAAAAAGGTATACCTTAGGGCCTCACCATTTGAGGAAAAAAAAAAAATCTAATTAGGATATGTATTACAGAGCCCTACACATGACATGTGGGGGAAAAAATATAGTTGTGTGCCAAATGATGCACTATACACTATGCACTTATACACTATATACTTATGCACTATGCACTCAACCGTGTAGTGTATGAATTTTATAAGGTTATTTTGTCATTCAACATTGGCGTCTGCCACATATATACTACAAAACAGCATAGAATAGTGCATAAGTACGCAAATTGGGATGCACCTTATGTATATCGTGACCACAAATTAACAATTCGCTCTCATGACTTACTAATATATCAACACGTTTACTAATTCGTTCCCTGGTTAGTTTTTTCTGCATGTGATGTGAGAGGCTATATATTATATATTAATATAGCTTTAAATAATAATAATAATAATAACCACAACAACAGTAACAACAACAATATAATAATAATTATTATTACTAAATAAAATATAAAAAATGATTATAATATTGTGATACTTTGTAATCATTATAATATTTCACTGTAAAAAAAAAAAATTCAGAAAAAATATCACTAATTTTATTTTACATTACAACTGTAACATTACAATACAAAATATTTATGGCTAACTTAATTTCTTCGTTTTAACCGTTTAAACTTTTATTTTGACAGAAAACCTCAGGGAGCTTTCGTTGATAAGAGTTTTTTATTTCAAGTATGGATGATGGTTTGTGCATGTTACAGGTTTGGAATGACATGAGGGTGAGTAAATAAATTTTATTTTTGGTTGAACTATTACTTAAACCATTTCAGTGACACTCAACTAAAAGTCATTTGTGTATTTTGTTTTGAAGAGAAAAAGATTGGCAAGGTAGACAGTAGATATAAATGTAGCCTAAGTATAAGTGCTGGCACGGATCCATAAAAATAAATTAAAAAAGAAAAGCTCGAGCAGCTTTTTAAGCTAAAAGTGAGCTATAAATAGATTCCATTCTTCAAAGAAAGAACCATAATGAGTGATTGAGGAGCATAGCAAAAAAAAGGGAGGGTTGGTTGAGAGAGAAACGAGATAATGAACAGATACAAGCCTCCAATATTTTCCACACAGATAAAGAACACAGCATAGGAGCAAAGTCAAATCGTGTCTGAGGTCTTAATTGGTGTTTGTTGTGTAATTTGACTGAATAGAAAATATCTAAAACACAGCCATCTAAACCAAGACTTAAAGACTAGCAGAACTTGGTTTGGGCTCTGAACCTAAGCAGGTTTTGGTTGAAGCATTTGTGTTTGCTTAGTGTGTGGGAATAGTCTTTTTTTTTTCTTTTTTTTTTTTTTACACAGACTGTGTACCCTCATTGCCATGATTAATAGGTGCAACAAAAATCTAAAAACAAGATGTAATTGGTAAAGCATTGCACTAGCAACAGCTAGAACAAAGGCTCGCATTTGCATGGAATTCAAGCTATTATTATACATTCTGATGACATGTATAATTACTTTTAAATAAAAAGTGTCTGCCAAACGGGTAAAATGTCTTGTACCCTACTACATAGTCCAGATATATCAACCAGATATGTATTCACAGTGTGCATGGAGAAAAGTTGACAGAATCACTCATTAAACAGTAAATGGAGCAGAAAATATGCTTTCATTCTCTCCCTGAAGACTTTCAAACAAACGCTATGTGTAATGACAGAACTTGCTAAAAGCCATAATGTGAAACGCCACAATGGAATTAAGCTGTTAATTATGAGCAGAAGACTACCTTGTACACAAACAAGATCTTTTACAAGACAAATGAAGCTTAGAATCGTTGATTTAAACTTCTAATGGACAAAACCAGTTAAGTAGACGGCAATGAGCTTTTAAGACAATGATTATGCGTGTTATTTATCCTTTTGGGGTAACTGACTAAATAATTATTGCTAGTGTTGCATACCATCTTCAAAGGTGGTGAAATCTTATATTTTGACTCATCCCTATGCAAAAATAGCAGTTATATAAATTCATTTACAGTATAAGCATAAAAATACAAATACACATCACACGAAAGAATTTGATACAATAGTCCTCTAGTACTCTTAAAAATAGTACTGTTTTATCAATAATATTTATAGTATTAAATGAAATGATGCTGAAAATTCAGCTTTGCCATCAAAGGAATAAATTACATTTGAAAATATATTAAACCATAGTTAAATTGTTATAGTATGCCACAATATTACTTCTTTTTTATCAAATAAATGCAGCCTTGGTGAGCATAACAGTCTTTCAAAAAAATAAAATATATATATATATATATATATTTAAATCTTACAAACTCTAAACTTTTGAACAGTAATGTATATTTTTATTTAACATTTTTCTCATTTCTTTTTCACTGACCTCACCACAATGCATTTCCTTCTTCATCATTCTTCAGACCTATGAAGCATTAAAGGGATAGTTCACCCAAAAATGAAAATTTTGTCATCATTTAGTCCCCATCAAGTTGTTCCAAACTTGTATGCATTTCTTTGTTCTGCTGTAGTAGTATACTAGTAGACAATGGTGGCAAGATCTGCTTGGTTACAAACATTCTTCCAAATATCTTCCTTTGTGTACTACAGAACAAAGAAATTCATACAGGTTTGGAACAACTTGAGGGTGAGTAAATGACAGAATTTTCATTTTTGGGTGAACTATTCCTTTAAAATGATCCCTCTGTAGACAGCTCACTAGGTATTGAAACAGAAAATGGGAAAAAAAATAAAGTTAAATAGCTAGTGGCTAGTTTTTAAGGTGTGCTGCTATTTACACTCAGTAACAACTTTTGGATAATAGTCTAAATATTTCAGTAAACTGTTGTGTTCTGCCCTCAAATGATGCCAAAAATCACAATAAACAAAGAGGTAGAACAGAGTGTACGTGTGTGTGTGTGTGTGTTACCATGACGCATTCTTCCAGACCCACTGCTGCTTCCTCTGGTGAGCTCAGCGTTGGTGTGAAGAGTGGGCTAATTACTCAAGGCCAGAAGACTGGCAGCGACCCACGCACTGATATCTGGTCCTTTTAACACACCCAACTGGCGAGTCGCAGGCCAGCTGGGGATTTAGGCGCTAAAGAATCACGGTGACCATTTCTGCCAGTTACGTCCTGTTTTTTTATATTCCCTTGTAACCAAGACAATGGCTCATCAAGGCAAGTGAGACTCTGCATTGTGCAAATGAATTGGCTTGGACGCTGCCTCCACCTGCTCCTCAATGTTGTGAAGCACCACTATTGTGGACGAAAAGACGACGGGCATTTTAATCCGATTCTGCTGGAATTGTTTTTAGTCTAAGGATCTGAGGTCCTTTTATTCATCATTTCGGTTTTGTTTTTTGTCTCAGACAGATGACATACTGACCCAAATTTGAATGATAGCGGCAAGAGGCAACGGGGAGGTTTCTGAACTTAACCCTCATTGTGTGTGAATATGACAGCTTTAAAAGACGGAAAGGAAAGGTATGAGGGTTTTTAACATCGGCTTGCCATGTGTTTATAACAAAATTGTACTATGGCAGTACCATAGTACAGTGATAACAATAAATAGTAATACCATAATATTTTGATCATATACAACAATTGCAACGATTTCATTAACCATGGTAATTTCATGGCACTCATAGATTGTCTACTTATTTTTCATGTCTCAATAATAAAAGGTCTTTAAAAATTATATTAAATATAAAGAATATTAAATTGTGTGTGTGTGTGTGTGTGTATATATATATATATATATATATATATATATATATATATATATATATATATATATATATATATATATATATATATAATATAAAACGGTTAGTGCTAGTCCTTGATTCTGATTGGTCAATAGCTGTGTTTTATCAAAGACTATAGAATAACAAAAAGGGACTTTGGTTTTATTCACAATAAAACACGGCTATGACCTCTTCATCCAACAGTTCTGTGTATCACTACACAACACCCTTAGCAACCACTCTTAGCAACGTAAACTGTTCTCAATTGATATTGTTCATTGAATCTTACAGTATTATGAAGAAGAGTATTGTGAGAAAAAGATTGAGTGAGCGAGTTCATTACCTCATTCAGATTTAGCATTTTCCTTCAGGTCAGTCCTATGTTCATAATAAAAAATTTGTTTAAATATCCGATGTATCAGCTTGTCCTTTTAACAGTTAAGGGGTTTTCCCGTGACTGACAGCGCTAGTCAAAGCATTTGTCATTTGCGTCTTGTTCCGTGTTCACAACAATTAAGTCTTTTCAATATAAAAGTTTTCACTACTGACTGACACACTCATAAAGACATTCTTTGCCGCCTTTTAATGGCGTGAAAATGTACTGTGGCCGTTCACGGTCAGGGACTATTTTTTTCGGCAGAAGGAAGGATTTTAGAAAAAGTTTACGTCATGAAAATTGCATTGATACATATTTCTGGCTTTAATATTTGTATTGTGTGGTAACCGTTTTATAAAAGCAATAAGGTACTCAAGGCTAGTGCTGTATCGTTAATAAGTCACGGCTGAACAACGCCATTCAGCCGTGACTTATTCACGATACAGCACAGCCTCCCGTACCTTATTGCTTACACACACACACACACACACACACACACATATATATATATAGCCAGTTCCTTAAATGACATCATCCTCCAGGAAATCAGGAAATTACTTCCTCTTGGTGGAAAAACAATATAAAAAAAAATTAAAGAAAAACATCCTGTTAAACAATGTCATACCGATACATGTGATTTCAGCAGTTTGCCAGTTTGATACACGATCCGAATCACTGATTCAAAACTAAAGATTCGTAAAGCTCAGAAGCAGTGTTTTGAAATCGGCCAGCACTAGATATTGTTGAAAAGTCATTATTTTGTTTTTTTGGTGCATAAAAAGTATTCTCGTCGCTTTAGAATATTTAGGTAGTACCACTGTCCTCACATGACTGTTTTAAATAAGTTTTTAGTACCTTTCTGGATCTTGAGAGGTGACATTGCTGGCAATAGAGGCTTCACTGAGCCATCAGATTTCATCAGAAATATCTTAATTTGTGTTCCGAAGATGAACGAACGTCTTACCGGTGTAGAACGATATGAGGATGAGTAATTAATGATAGAATTTTCATTTTTGGATGAACTAACTCTTTAAGCCCTTCATTTCCATCAATACTGTCTTCCTGAGCTTGACCATATTCCTGAAACATAAGAATATTCATTTTTAAAGCTACGTATTTAAATCTACCCATTTTGCTTTCACTTTCCAAATTACATTTGGACACAAATTCACATCTGGCTTTCCGGATAGTTCTGCACTCCTTGCTTTGTCAGCTTCAATGTTGCAGCACCCGGCAGCCAGCGGATCAGTGTTGCCAGGACACAGGAGGAAATGGAGAGGGGTAGAGAGCTATTCATAGCGCCCACACCAGGGAACCATCAGACAGAGGGTGCCAGGAGCTGTGCTGAGATCAGCACGAAACCAGCCAACACGAAGCCACAGCTCAGGGACAGCAGCTGTTTCACTGCACGGAGAACAGTTGCACCATCCATGGAGTAAGTCGGCTTATCTGAATCCATAGCTGGGCTTCAGTTCAGTCTTGGTGGACTTGCCCTTTCTGATTTGCCCAAATCCTTTAAGACTCAAAGAGACACTGCATAATCCCAGGTGTTGAGAGAATAACAGACACGTCGAGACGACCCCGTGGACCACAGCGGCACCCTACAGATCGAGAAACCAGACAACCTGCTGCGAGCCCTACTGATGCCTCGGCCCGCCAAAGTCCCCGGAGATCCCCCGTACTCTCAGCTATCAAAGTCATCTGTGTGAAATATCGAGGAGGCCGACAGTCATCGTATTGTTGCCAAGAATGTCACATCTTTTAGACCTAGATAAAAGAAGAAATGCAGGGTTTTTTTCAAAGTTATATAGAAATCCTTTTCCAGAGGGGCACAGCAAGTCAATGCATTCTCAGATGTTAAGTGTAGGAGTTTCTTTTTAACAAGCTGCAGTCCTGAGAAATTCAGAGTCATGTAGGTTAAACACAACCCACTGGAACAAAGAACTGAGACAGAGCACAATTAGCAAATCAATAGCTCTATAACACGAGCGGTTCCAGCTCAGTCCACGCGTCATTGTTAGGAGATTTTGCATCCCTGAAATATTTATTTCTGGACTATGCTAATTAAAACTAAAATGCTATTTTTTAAAATCTCTTCAGCAGAAAGTGCAGCATTGATTTGTATTTTCTTGCTTATCAAAAGGCAATAAAACAAAATCCCCCCCAACAAATAGTTGATAGGAGCTCAACTAAAAAGACCATGCCAGGAATATAACCATGAGCTATCTTGAGTTTGCAAATATCTAGTTCATTTAATGAGTCAGATTTTAATTGGAAAGTTCTCCAATCATGAAAAAAGTCAATGTAAGGCAATGTCAGACAACTAGGGATTCTGGTAAAAAAAGAGAGTTCAGCTAAAAGTAGAGCAGCAAGTGCTTTTCGTGGTTCAACTTTTTGCATGATGAAACACCTTTAGAACTTTGCGAATTAAGGCAGGTTTCTTTCCACATTTTTTTAACGCAAAGTTTGGGATATTGCATAAAAAACGGTGGATGGAAACAAAAATCATGCCAATCAAATGTAGTGTTGTCATAAGTACCAACTTCGATACCAAGTTGGTACTGAAATGTAAAAAATGTGACGGATTCGTAAACGCCTCTGATTGGCCATTGTGTTCACATGCTCAACATATAGGTCTGTGATTGGCTACAACGATAAATGATCAATTGAAAGCACACGGAAGTGTTTGAATTTGAAAGCAGGCATTTATCAGCGAATCCCTAATATATCCGCTGATGACACAACACTGACAAAAGCACTCCAGATGGACCATCACAAGAGCTGATGTCCAACAGCAAATAACACTGATTCTGAGATCATTTCTGAGAAAGGCCTGGTAACTGTGGACACTACACCGTGAACAGTGTCATCGAGACTCTAGATGTTATTAAAACTTGATAGATAACAAGGGTGATGTGTTGTAGCAATCTAGGCTGCTAGCCAAAAGACAGGTGTGATCTATCTTTTGAAAAGTGTTAGTGTTAAATTAGTAGGTTTAATTAAACAACAAATGTATGTATAACCAAACTTTGAAATGTGTTAATAAATAATAATAAAAATAATAAACATATAATTAATTATTTTGATGATTATTATTATTAATTAGGGCTGTAACGGTATACACAGAAGGCATGGTTCGGTACGTACCTCAGTTTTGGGGTCACAGTTCAGTATGATTTCGGTACAATAGGAAAAATGGTCACACTTTAGTTTAGGGTCCAGTTCTCATTATTAACTAACTATTAACTATGACTTCTGCCTAATTACTGCTTATTAATAGTTAGTAACGTAGTTGTTAAGTTTAGGTATTGAGTAGGATTATGGGATGTAGAATATGGCCATGCAGAATAAAGCATTAATATCTGCTTTATAAGTATTAATAAACAGCCAATATCCTAGTAATGTGCATGCTAATAAGCAACTAGTTCATAGTGAGAACTGGACCCTAAACTAAAGTGTTACCGGACAAAGGAACAAATACACAGTGCTAGGTTTATTTTATTTATTTTGAACAGACAGTAGTGCAAATCACAGCATGTTCCACCTAGCAGCATTTAGTCCCCTAGTTTGCCTCCTTTAGGCCCGGTTTCACAGACAGGGCTTAGCCTAAACCAGGATTAGGCCTTAGTTCAATTAGGGTATTTAAGTAGCTTTTATAAACGTACCCTAGAAAAAAAACATTACTGGTGTACATCTTGAGACAAAACAATGGCACTGACATCTGTCTGTACAAGTTACTTTCAGTTAGAACAGCTCAAACATGCATTTTAGGCTAGGACTAGCTTAAGCCTGTCTGTGAAACCGGGGGATAGTGTAGTAAGCACTAAGCCGTAAACAGAATGCACTTTTGGTCATATCTAGTGGACATTGTTTTCAAGCGCTCAAGTCATTTATGTATGTGCTGTTCTTCTTCTGCCCTTTTTCCTGTTGTGTCAGTTAGCAAACAGCATTGTATTACCTCATGCGCCCCCATATGGATTGGAGTGTGGATCACCTGTAACTGACTGTATTCATCGTCCAACTGCATGAACCGAACCGTGACATCCGTATGGTATATGTACCGTTACACCCTTATTATTAATACATTTTATAGTTTGGTTTTAAGGACAATTCACTATTTTGGTACTATTTTGGGTCAACAATAATAATAATTATCATAAAAATTTTATTTAATTCTTTTGGCAGACGCTTTTATCCAAAGCAACTCCTAACGCATCCTACAGAGCCTAAAGGGTGATAGTAATGGTGATAGTAAATAAATAAATTATAGATTATATTTCAATGCTGTTATATTCTCTTGCAAAACTAAACTATTTTGGTACCGTTTTGGTACCAATAATAATAATCATAAAAATGTATCCACTACTACTATTACTTTTGGAGGATGATTTTATCTTTAGCAACTCCTAATACATCTTACAGAACCTCATTTGTGAGAGAACACAAAGGACTTTGCGAACAAACACACAGTTTCTTGGGGAAACGCAATATTTTTGTGAGAGAATGTGAAAACATTCCCCCGGTTTCACAGACAAGGCTTAAGCCTAGTCCCAGACTGAAATGCATGTTTGAGCTGTTTTAACTGAAAGCAACTTGTACAGACATCTTAAAATATGTCAGTGCCATTGTTGTCTCAAGATGCATGTTTATAAAAGCTACTTAAATGTCCTAATTGAACTAAGGCCTAATCCTGGCTTAATCTGTGAAACCAGTGGTCTTTGAAATTCTATATCTATTTTTTTTTCTTCATCACCATGTCCCCTTAGGGGCTCTGTAGCATCCCTCTAGTTGGAAACCCCTGTGCTAAATGACTACATACTCACTTACAGTTTGTTTTAATGATTTCCCACAATGCAAAAACCTAGTTACACATTTTTGTAATGGGGTTACGGATAGAGCAGTACAGCCAGACAAAGAGGTATCGGGGAGCATTGTGCCAGCGAGCACAGTCTGTACAATAAATCTCTCCAAGCCTTTAAGTGTCTCTTACACTATGTCTCCTAGAACTCCTCCGTTTCTCGTAAGTTTACAGTACCTTAAACTGCACTAAAGGTGAAGCTGCTCTTGAAATTGATGAATTGGCTTCCTATTGTCCTACCTGATGGCTCACTTTTGTGGAGCCAATTCTTTTGTCCCGGTCTATCAGCTGCTCCTCTCTTCCTGAATGAGAGGCTCCGGCACGCCACAAAGTTTCCTAGCCTGAGCCGTTGATGGGCGGTTGTGGGCCATGCGTGAAGCTCTAATGGTTGGCTGTGGTGCGGTTGGGTCGGGCTGACAGGTCCCTGTGTCTCTGTGGACAGGTTCAGGACTGACACCTCATCCATCTCTGTCCCTGAGGGGGCTCTTGCTTCTTGCTTTAATGACAGGCGAGCGGTCTATATATTTGTGTGCGTATAGAAGCGTATGGATGGGGATCCTTGCCTGTAGCGCCACAGGCTCTGTCAGAGCACAATTACCTCCCATGAGCCTCTCCGCTCAAGGTGACTGCAGAGATCAGGGTTAATCTCAAGTAATGTCGTAGCTCCCTGCATGGTGTTTTGGTGAGATGATGTCTGGAACACAACATTAAAACCATACACTTGATCTTCTAATACAAATATGCATAAATCAGCATAAATCAGTAAAATTAATTTCTATCTCTAACTTTTTTCATAAAACAGAGCTGTGTGAGGCTAAAATATCAATCTATTAAAAAATCTGTTAAACCCATGTTTGATCCATTTATTTTTCTGTATAACCTTGTGCAGGGTTCAGTACAAGCTATATTTGTAACAGTGTTTCTTACCATGAAAAAAAAAAAACATTGACTCATTGAACATTTTTCAGTTTTACAGTTCTCCCCCAAAACAACAATTCTCATGATTTATCACAACCTCATGCCATTCCAGATGTGAATGACTTTCTTTTTTAGATTTTTTTTTTTTTTTTTTTAAGTAAGATATTTTAGTTCTGTAGGACAATACAATGCAGTTTAATGATTAGTAAAACTTTGATGCTTCAAAAAGCACATAAAGTGCAGCATAAAAGTAATCCATACGTCTCCAGTGGTTTAATCCATGTCTTCTGAAGCTGTTTGAATTTAGATTGTTAATGTAATTCTGTAGATAAATGTGAAGGATATTCAAAATTGTTTATAACTTCACCCAGAAAAGTTCAGTATCACACTAGTCTAATGCTAACACATGTATAACGTTAAAGTCTTGTGACTATAACTTCAAAATACAATATTTGGGCAATATTTGATATAATACCTAATAATATTAAAAATAATATTAGCAAAAATACAATTAACAATCTTTCTCTTCAGGGAAAAGTGACCAAAATCTTATCAACCACAATCTTACCCAAATTTATAATGAATGAGAACATAACCTAATAAGCTACTTCTAACTACCAATATCAAGTAGGCTAACGTTACATGGTTCACGGCGGTGATTTCATGATATCAAAATTCAACAGAACATGCGTCAACAACGCTAGAAAAAAAAAAAAAACTGCATATGAATGTGAATATTTTGGTCTGTTACACAAATGCTAAATTATAGCTTTAGAAGACTTACAAACACACACACACACAAACACACTAGGGATGCCGCAATTCTCAATATAATAGTGAACCATTCAGTACGACATCCACAGTTCAATACGCGCTTGTGAATTTATTTATTTTTTTTTTTCGGTTTTGCGTTTAAATTTCCGTGCATTTTATTTCTCTCCGAATCAACTCTAAGCACAGTCACTTCCACGGTTCACCCAAAAATTAAAATAATGTCATTTATTACTCTCCCTAATGTCGTTCTACACCCGTAAGACCTTCGTTCATCTTCTGAACACAAATTAAGATATTGTTGATGAAATCCGATGGCTCAGTGAGGCCTCCATAGACAGCAATGTCATTCAAACTCTCAAGGTCCATGAAGGTACTAAAAACATATTTGAAACAGTTCATGTGAGCTCAGTGGTTCTATCGTGACAAGTATACTTTTTGTGCGCAAAAAAAAAAAAATAACGACTTTTCAACAATATCTATGGGACGATTTCAAAACACTGCTTCATGAAGCTTCTCATATTTCAAATGATACAATACAGTAGGATTGTGTACAAGTGGATTTTTTTTGCATTTAACTAAATATACATATACATACATATAAGTCACGTAGAGCTCTCCACCAGAGAGATGCGTGACACAGAATCAACGATAAAATAGACTTTTACTGAACACAAAGAGCAATAGCATTACACTTCACAAAATAACATTAACGTTACAAAGGACTGAGTAAAACTGAGGGTATAAATACACAAAAGGACTAATCAACATAACGTGGAACAGGTGCGTAACTCAAATCAGAAACCATGGCAACTAACAATGGACCAGGAACTCGGACAAACAGGAGCAGAACAAAACCAAACTAAAACACTTGAACTTACTGAAACAATGCTTACAATACAGCAAGCCAACTTTTTATTTATTTTTATTTTTTTTATGTAAATACATGTTCTGGATGATGATTAGATGATGCCAGAGTGTTTTTTGTCTAACCGCAACATTGCATCACCAGAATCCTTCACTATGACACTGTTTATAAACTTCACTTGTTAATTTTAAACATATTTCAGCTTAGCATGTTCAACCTGAAATAGAGCTGTTAATGATAACGGCATAATTATCACTCTGATTTTAAATTGGAGAGGTGACAAACATGTAGCTAAGGCAACATGGCTGTGGGGGCGGAGCCTCAGAGAAGGGTTACATGTAACTTGTTTGCGTGAGTGTGTGTGTTTGCGAGGGTCTGAGGAGGCAGGGGACTCCGTTAACACAGCAGTGAGTTCTCATTAAAAGCATCTTTCTCTTGGCCGGCAGTGGACGCTGTCAGCTGCTCACTTTCACTGCATGCAAATAAGCCTAATTAGTCTGCAAATCTTCAGAGTTTCCAAACGATAGTATTTCAAAAAGGCAAATTTCTACTCACACCATGACAAAAATCTCCAGGCTCTCCTGGGGAACATTATTCATGCATTTAAAAAAAAAAAAAAAACATTATTCATGTTTTTTTGATCTAACAGCGAGTAATTTGATGAAGTATCTGTTTCTTTCATATCCAGATTCTTTTCGTGTCAGCCATGGATCTCACAGACATCAAACATACATCACAGAAGTGGCAATAAATATGTCTAAACAGGGTGAAGTGAGCTGTCAATCATTTTGATTAATGACCGGCATGTTTCTAAATGTGTGTGATCCAAACTGTGTAGTCAGCAGGTCACGAGGCAGCGCTTCAGCTTTCTCTCAGTGATTGAGACTACGGGTCGCATTAAATGGGAACATTTCCTGAGGCAGGCGTACTGACAAACACGCTCTACAGAGACTCCTGCATACGTTTGACACTTCACATCTAGATCGGTTTTGATGTTGCTGAATGTGGACAAGGAGGAATAAAGAATTTTAAAGTTATAGTTCAACCAAAAATGGAAAGTAGGGCATCATTTATTCACCCTCATGTCGTTCCCAAACTGTATGACACATTTTTTATTTTATTTTTTTCTGTGGAACACAAAAGGGATGCTTTTAGAACGCCATTCGAGACGTAGCAAGACACGAGCGCAATGGTCAAACAGGTCCGTCTAGCATGTTTACATAGAAAAACAATGGAAAAGCAGCAAAGTAAATATGCAGCCTAGCATCTCCAGGGTATCTGCATGCTGAAGAAGATACTAAAAAATGTAAGACCAATTTTGTAACAAAATAAAGATTTATATTTTGTCATTAAATAAGGTATAAACTAGAGGTGCACCGATACTAAATTTCTCTGCCGATACCGATAGCCGATTATTCAGAATGATATCGGCTGATGCCGATACCGATAGTTTGGTTTTTCTTAAGGAAAAAAAATCTCTCCCAAATAATGTTACAAACTATACAGGGAACCCTCTCATTTGGTACACTACAATATTAGAGGTTACAACTAACAACAGAAGTTTTATATTCAACTGCTGTTTATTTTCAGATATAATAATTACACTCAAATAAAAACTGAAATGTTTGTATAAAACTTAGCATCACATAAGGTAGTTTTCATAAGCATTGTTGTCTTCATGGCAAATTTACACAAACATAATTAACAGTAAATAAGCTCCTCTCTAGTGTTTATATATATATAGAGAGAGAGAGAGAGAGAGAGAGAGAGAGATAGCTAAGGAACTATGAACATTGGAAAACATTCCTGAGGTAAATTTGACATGATGTGACATATTGTTCACAAGTTGTTTTATTGACGTCTTTCCGCGGTTGAAGCACAAATAAGGTGATTACATGAGACGTGATACATTCTAGTAAGTTGTACTAGGCTATATCTTTCAACATACCTTTGATATTCATGCATGTTTTTCGAGATATAACTTGTATTGAAGAGGAAGAAAAGACTCGCGCTCTGAGCTGCCGCCTGAACTGTGGCATTACAGCGATCTGACACGTCACATTTAAGAGCGTCAAAACGCCATTTATTGTTTGAATTTCATGATAAAATGAACAGAATTTGAAAACTGAAACTTTTATTCTTATCAGAAGTAACAAAGCACAAAGCCTTTTGCGATTATTGGATGGGAGGGCGCTACAAATAATATTTGATGTAGCAAAATATAAAAAAATAAATACGCAGACCTGGCAACCCTGGCTTGAAATACGGGTGATTCATAGGGTCAAAAAGAGCCTGCTTTAGCGTCACTATTTTTAAACTGTTAATGCGTTAAAATTCAACACAAAAGCTGGTTTGCCAGCCGCCAAGAAAAAGAAGAAATTCAACACAAGAGTGATTTTCTTCACACACAATATCTGAACACGTTTTTCCGCACCCTTTTGATTGACAGGATATAATCGGCCCTGACCATAGGCTGTTTTTAAACAATCGGCCCATGGCCGATAGTGATAATAATAGCTTTTATCGGTCGATACCGATTGTTGGCCGATACATCGGTGCATCTCTAGTATAAACTCAACAATGTGTTTTGTTGAACTCTATGAATAGTAATTATGGCGGGGAGTGATTTTCCCCTCTGCTATTTAAAGGGTTAGTTCACCCAGAAATGAAAATGATCCCATGATTTACTCACCCTCAAGCCATCCTAGGTGTATATGACTATCAGACATACACAATTGGAGATACTTTTAAAAATATCCTTAATCCTCTAAATGGTCGTGAATGGGGGGCTGCGTTTTGAACACAAATAAAATATATATGCATCCATCTATAATCAAAGTAATCCATACGGCTCCAGTGGGTTAATAAAGGCCTTCTGAAGCGAAGCGACACGTTTTTGTAAGAAAAATATCCATATTTAAAACCTTATAAATTCAAATAACTAGCTTCCAGCGGATGACCGTACGCAGACTGCGCAAGTCGATTTGGGCAGAAGAGCAACTTTTGACCCTGCACAATGACGTACGCGGAGGTGCAGAGAAGAGAGCTAAAAAAAAAAACACCAGTCACAAATTAGAAGTCTAAAATGGGGAATTTTAAAGAGAAATGTTGGAGGATTTTGATATAAGAGAAGAGGAGCTTGAGTTTATTACACAGCCCTATTTGTTTGAACAGCGAGAGGCGTCTAAGCTTACACTACTCCTACATCCTGCGTCATACATCGCGTCACGGATTGGCGCAAAGTGACTTGCTGACTCTGGCCGAAGCTAGTTATTTGAATTTATAAAGTTTTAAATATGGATATTTTTCTTACAAAAATGCATCGCTTTGCTTCAAAAGGCCTTTATTAACCCCCTGGAGCTGTATGGATTACTTTGATTATAGATGGATGCATTTTTTTTGTTGTTGTTGTTGAAAATGCAGGCCCCCATTCACAACCATTATAAACCTTTAAGGACTAAGAATATTTTTAAATATATCTCTGATTGTGTTTGTCTGAAAGAAGTCATATACACCTAGGATGGCTTGAGTGTGAGTAAATCATAGGATAATTTTCATTTTTGTATGAACTATCCCTTTAAGATATTAAACACATTTAATGGGCCTTAAAATTTGAAACAAAGACATTTTTTAAAGATTCACAGATAGCCTAATCTCATTTTGTTTTCCACATAAAATCATACAGGATTAGTTCAACATAAGTTGAGTAAATGGATGAACTACTGTATTCCTTTAAGTTATTTCAATTAAACTTCTACAAAAGTTTGAGGCCACACCTCTCTCATCCAGCACAGACCAACAGAGTTCCAGCCCTGAGGCTGACGGCCTTTCTAAAGGGCCTGTCAGAACCAATCAGCAGTCGCATCACACACCAAGGACAGACGTGCGAGGTGTCCATCGCTTGTGACTCACCAAACCAAGTGTTCCTCACTCTCTTGCTGTCTCATTTTGTTGCTCTCTTCCTCTTTCATTCTCTCTCTCGATATGCAGTGTATTGACACCATCTGTCAGAGCTCCAGCCGGTGCCTGAGGGTGATCTCTTCAAACCAGTGAGCATCTCACCATCGAGACAAAAGCCCCCTGACCTGGACAGACACTTACAGCCAAGCGAAAAAGCCCAAAAAGGTAACTCAGTCCTATACCTCAGTGAGCATAATCGCTGAATAAACCTGAAAAGGGATATGATCACATATAAAGAATCCAAAATAGGCTCACTGGATAAAACGAAATGTACCTATATAAAACTCAATTCATATTCCATATTTTTCATTGCATATTACTAGTCTTGTGGTGAACAATTAATCCGTGCAAGTTAATACTCAGAAAAAAATTGTTTGTCGTGGTAATCTTTAATGAAAATCTGAAAAGTTACTTCTGGTCTGGAATGGCGTTCCTTCTCTGATGACGTCAGTTTGACGGCTTGGGTTGAAAACGTTTAAACCACTCCCCTCCGACCGTTACTCTGCTATGAGTGAGAGATGGAGAGGAGGAGCACTAAAGTAAAACTCTGGCCTCTATTCAATATTCTGTTTCACCTGAAAATACGTCACAACACTGGAGAAAAGTCGTTTGCAACTTCCGGTTCACGGGGACTTTAATTATCATTCTAATTCAGTGAAAAAAGGGAAGTCACCACAACTATAACGATAACGACAGAGAAACAATATCATTGCAATCATTTTTAGAATTTTTTTCCAGCTGATGAATGTTAAAACCATTGACAGCCAATCAGAATCCACCTTTAAAGCCCAGGATACACTGCACGATTTTAGCAAATCCTATTTATGTGAGGGAGGGTTAAACATCACGGAAATCACTTCATGATGTTCATGATGATGACCACAAGTCAGTGAACTAGACGTAAAGCATCACTGGTTTAAAGTGCATTAAAAAGGCATTCCACATTAATCAGAAAATGTTCTCCAAAGGTTTGGAAATAAGCCTGAATGGAGATGGAGAGTTAATGTCAGAGTTTAGTTGAATATAAATCAGAATGTGAACGACACAGACAGAAGCAGGGGAGCTAGAAAAAACAAACAATAAGGCTTCAATATTTGCCCTTCATCGTTATCAGTGAGGCTGTTTGCTTCTGATCCCATTCGCCATGCTCCTGAGCCGAGACGGCAGCTATACCGAGAGAGAGAGAGAGAGCAGGCAACAGCAGGGAAATCACACCCAAAAAGCCCCTATTGAACCATCAAGTAACAGGCTTTGTTGAGACAATGCTAGCCGGGGGCTGGTGGAAAGATGGGTGTATTTCAGGCAGCCAATAAACACTGGGCTCCCGGAGGGCATAGAGGAGGCAGAAGACATCGAAATAGAGTGAGAGAGAGAAACGGAAGCAAACTTCTCATTCTCTCACCCTAAACTGTGACTTTAACCCTCGCCTCATAAACATATGAATGGATCCACGGTGCACACTCCCCCACAGATGTGCTAAACAACACCTATGCACAGCGTAGTAGGCTTAAGAATCCATTCTCTCTGAAGCCTGCATTTCTGCAATGCTGGATTAGTCCGATTTGCAGAGATTAAGAAGTTCAAGCCTTTCTTTTAACGGTTTAATTCTTGGGACGAGGGGGTGTGAGGGTTTAAATGGATCGTCAAGTGTCGTCAATTAAGCTCATTAGCTCTTTTAAAGGAGCTGCCCGACTCGTGTGCCCATCAGATCCTTTGAAAATGAGAATCAATTAGGAACATCATTTCTCACCCTTGTCTGGGTGGTGAACTCAGGGTGTTGAACTTCACATTTATCATGAACTAGGACACCGAAAACAAAACAAGGTGTGTTTAAGGGAACTAAATGATGAACTCAGGGAAGGTATGGTGACTTCAGAGAGAGTGACCCCAAAATGTATTTGGAGATTTAAGCAATGTATGAATATAGTTACATTAGGTTAAATAAAAAAAAAAAAACATAAATAAATAAACTTCAGATTATTCATGCAGAACATGTTCTTGAGTTCAATGGAATGGAAAAGAATTTCAAAAATTAGGGTTGTAACGGTATACCATTATCACGATATATCACGGTGTGAACACATACGGTTATCATATTGTGCACATTTGCTTATCTACGGTATTGGGAAAAAATCAGACGGAGAATCTCACATGCGCATAAGCAACTTCTTCCACTTGACTGCTTAGACTCAACTTTCTCCACCCACACACATACAGCAGAGAAAATGTCAGGGACAAAGGCTGTTATCTCTAATCTCTATTCTTATCAAAAAAGAAGTTAAAATTTGCAGAATGGGAATACTTTGGATGTAGAAAAAAATGTGTGGTTGTCCTTGAGGATAGATATCCCATTTGGTGTTCACTGTGTGAACATATCCAGAGCTGGATGCTTAATGAGCCTTTCATCATTTTATTTGAGAAAAACATTGCCAAATACACTCTGAAACTCAAAGGTCTTCACTACAACGTACAACCCATCAAGATAAAAGTTTGGTTTAAATTGAAAAAATTATGACAGAAATATATTACTATTGTACAATAGAATGCACTTCTCAAAATAATAACAATAATAATACAATTTGTTTAAACATTATTTAAAGGGAACCTATTATGCCCCTTTTAGAAGATATAATGTAAGTCTCTGGTGTCCCCAGAATGTGTCTGTGAAGTTTCAGCTCAAAATACCCTCAGATTATTTATTATAGCTTGTCAAATTTGCCCTTATTTGGATGTGAGCAAAAACATGCCGTTTTTGTTTGTGTACCTTTAAATGCAAATGAGCTGCTGTTCCTGGCCCGCTTTCAAAAAGAGGGAGGAGCTTTAACAGCTCATGCTTCGGTTGCTCAACAACAACAAAGCTGGAGAATCTCACGCAGCCAAAATGAGGATTGTCAGTAACAGTGTTCAGCCTTACATTGTTAAAACCGGAGTCGACACTGATGGAGAGACTCAGGAAGAAGTTACAACTTTTAGAATGAAACTGGACGTTTCTGAATGGTTAGTGGATAAATTTATGTAGCTGCTGTGAAGTTGATTCAACTCATTGACTAGCATGTGCCGTCATGTTAATCTTTTGTGCAAATCCAGCGTTGAATTGACCCTCGTTTGTGAAGCAGTCTGGAGTAAAATGACAGCATGGCAACAACACTCTACTAAATCAACTCTTCCTCTTCTCTAAAGCAGCCCAACATGGCCTCACCCCCTTTGTTGCGTGTTCTCAGGGGCAGGGTTTATGTAAATATTAGGGTTATGATGTCACTAACCCAGGAAAAAGCTTGTATTATTTGTATTAAATCATAAAAATGCTAATAAATTATTAATGATAAAAATAAGATGTTAATCTAACCCATAATCAATTATAAAATTTAACTGATTAGACATGTTTTTGATCATTGAAGTGTGAATAAACAAAAACATGGTTTCAAGCTTATAATAAAGCATTTATTCAACCAAAAAAAATCTGTTTTCATTCATTTAATGATCATTTTAACTGATAATAATAATAATAAAAATAGATTATTATGAGTTATCATACTGTGAAAATCTCATACCATTACAACCCTATTCAAAATTTTAACTTTAATTTTACCTCATCTTAAAAATGTCACAGTAGTCAAAGGCACAAATCTTGCACATTTTTACATAAATAAACAACTAAAGGCCGCATCTTGTGTGAATGGCCCCTAAGCAAAGTAAAGTTATCTCTATAGAAATGTCAATTGTTTGTTTGCAGATGCCACTTGGTTTGATATTTTACTATCAAATGCAATTGAATTCATACATTAAATGATGCTTGAGTACAAAAGCTCACCTGTCAGCACAGCACTTATGCAGGAGTTGAGTAAAGATAGACAGACAGATACAGTAGATAGATTTGCACTGATCATCTGATGACATAAAACTGAAATCTAAAGGACGTGGGATCCATGTTCTGCCACGCTGGTAAATGTAAGGGCAAAAGAAGGACGTGGAGCTTTGATGAAGTTTCTTTGTCCCTTTGAACCAATTTGAAAGCAGGAGAAAGTAAATTTTTTATACATATTTCTGGGTTTAATCTCTCGTTCAGCACTGTGCCTTTGGTTCCTGGTGGGATTGGATGGAGTTTAAATGTTAGCTCAGTGGGTGTGGGCTCTCTCCTCTTCCTGCCCTTTGATGCCTGCCACCCTCAGTCTGTATGTCAAAAACAGAGAAAACACACAGATAGAGAGTAAATGTGTGAGAAAAAGAGAGGACGACAAAGGTTATATGTAATGGTGGCTTTAATATGCTTAACAAATCTTTTAGCATGCTAATTAATAATCAGGGGGTCAGGTTTTTGAGTTTTCTCTACAAAGCAACCGTTTGAGTGAAAACAGCTTAGCTGAGAAGAGATAGACAGATTGACAGAGAGAGAAGAGAACGAACAGGATGCGGAGTAGACAGGAGGAGGAAGTGGAAATACCATCTTTATACACATGGCTGCCATAAGGAGACCGTGACCAAAGGACCTGCTGATTTCAGATGAGTTTTTAGATTTGTGCACAGTGCTTGAAAGATAAATAGCTTATGGCTACTTTGCTCCTTAGTGGCATGAATGAAGAAAAATTCTTAAAGGGATAGCAAAATAAATAAATAAATAAAATTCTGACATCATTTACTCGCCCTCATGCCATTCCAAACTTGTATAGCTTTCTTACATTGATCAAGGAGAATTTAGGCAAAGTTTACACGGCCATTCAATGATCATGAACAGGAACGGATGCTGTCAAGCTCCATTATGTAATCAGATTCCTAAAAATTAGTACTTGTATAGATTATATTATGTTTTAAAATGCTCATAATCAGATTACAGTTACTTTTTTTATGGATTACATGATCATATATTATTCACACAATGGTAGTAAATTATTCATAATTTATAGATTCTCCCTAATTACTCTTATTTTTAAAAATGACAATGTATTCCAAACCCCAGTTTGGGAAACCCTGGCATAATGTAATGCTTAATGCAATTCATGTTGTTGATAAAGGATGGAAAATATCATCTCTCTTTTTGTTTTTGTTGTTGTTGTTGTTGTTTTTGTATTTTTTATATATATATATATATATATATATATATATATATATATATATATATATATATATATATATATATATATATATAGTACACAATAGTAATCCACCCAGCACTGTTTATGGGTAAACTATCCTTTTGAATGAAAATATACAGAAACTCTCAACCTATTTACACTACCATATCACAGTTTACATGAAAATATTACTCAGCACAACTGTTTTCAACGTTGATTATATTAAGATGTTTCTTGAGCACAAAATCAACATATTAGAATGATTTCTGAAGGATATGTGACACTGAAGACTGCAGTAATGATACTAAAAATTCATCCATTACACGACAGTTATTTTAAATGGTAATAATATTTTGCAATATTACTGTTTTTACTGTATTTTTGATCAAATAAATACAGTCTTGAGCATAAGAGACATAATGCTCAAAAACATTTTACCCATCCACTCAAGCCTCAGTTAGGAAATTAACTATAACCATATTTCATTGGAGTCTGTCAATATAGGAACACTATCCAAACACCAAAGTCGATTATTCTGCTTTTACAGCTTTTTAAAATTAGTTTCTTTCTCAAGTCCTTTGTTAGTTACTATCAACCGCTTGCACCTTTTCTCTTTCATTTCTCATCATTTTTCTCTAATGCTTAAGCTGCTGACACTATTCAAATGAACTCTTCATGTAAGCCCTCTATCAGTACCAATATAATGTTCAGAAAGGTGGTATTTACAGTCACAATGGTTAAAGATATGAGAGTGAGGAGGAGGGTGCTGCCACTTTAAAAAAAAAAAAGAACAATGATGTTTAAGCAGAACTATAAAGATATTTTCATGAATATTAAAAGGAGTCTTGCAGTTGTGCATGTTTGATCTTATCAAAGCACCGTCTGATGTCAATGATGTCAAATACAGATGAACCAAGCTGCAACATTTTTGAGATCTGAGAGCAATAAAACATTTTCAAATAATGAGTAAAAACTGGCATGAGGATGAATAAATCACAGAATATCCAATTTTCCAACACAAGCACTTTTTCCGTTTCTATACAGATGAATAGAGCCAGTGACTTCTCTTTTTGCACTTCTGAGCTCATCTCTGGTTCTGCTGGGCTCTCACAGGCTGTCCTTCACATCTGGCCCTCTGTAGTAGCTCTCAACCCACTCACAGCTGACTGATCTGACTGTACTGGCAAACTTGTTCTGTGGCCATGAACACTACATGTGGGCATCCCAGACTACATCTCTAAAACACAGACAGGTAAGAGTGCTCAGACTGACACAGGGGCCACTGAGACCACAAATATACATGGCCAAAATACAGACTATCACTTTTTTCCTGTTCACATACTATCCATTTTGTGAGAAAAAGTGTTTACGCATTTCAAATCATTGTTACATCAAAAATAGCATTGAAAGGATACTATTTCCAACTGTTTCTAGAGGATTGTGGATGTGTGCATCCCGCATGCTGTATATGGTAATTTTATCCACGACCCCTTGCACAATGGAAGTTTCAATAGTTCTTTTTTCAACTTTCAGTTGTAGACAAGTGACAACGAGTGTGATGCTGATGTTGCCACAGCAGACATTAAAGGGTTAGTTCACCCAAAAATGAAATTTCTGTCATTAATTACTCACCCTCATGTTGTTCCACACCCATAAGACCTTTGTTCATTTTCGGAACACAAATTAAGATATTTTTGATGAAATCCGATGGCTCAGTGAGGCCTCCATTGCCAGCAAGATAATTAACACTTTCAAATGCCCAGAAAGATACTAAAGATGTATTTAAAACAGTTGTTCAACCTTAATGTTATGAAGTGGCGAGAATATTTTTTGTGCGCCAAAAATAACAAAATAAGGACTTTATGACAATATCTAGTGATGGCCAATTTCAAAAGCTTTACGAATCTTTTGTTTTGAATCAGTGGTTCGGAGCGTGTATCAAACTGCCAAAGTCACGCCCCCCAGTGGTGAACCATTGAAATTTCGAAACACTTATGACGTAACAAAGCCTCGTTTACTGAAATCACGTGACTTTGGCAGTTTGATTCACGCTCCGAACCACTAATTCGAAACAAAAGATTCATAAAGCTTTGAAGCTTCATAAAGCAATGTTTTGAAATCGCCCATCACTAGATATTGTCAGAGTTGTCATTTTATTTTTTTGGCACACAAAAAGTATTCTCGTCGCTTCATAACATTAAGGTTGAACCACTGTAGTCACATGAACTGTTTTAAATATGTCTTTAGTAGCTTTCTGGGCATTGAAAGTGTTAATTATCTTGCTGGCAATGCAGGCCTCACTGAGCCATCGGATTTTATCAAAAATATCTTAATTTGTGTTCCTAAGATGAACGAAGGTCTTACGGGTGTGGAACGACATGAGGGTGAGTAATTAATGACAGAATTTTCATTTTTGGGTGACACTGACACGGTCAGAAAATGAAGACACAACACGACCATGTTTACATATCAGTGACACTTAAGTAATCAGAAACTTGGCCCGCCTAGTATGGCAATATGCAATAGGCATTTAGTATTAAACAGGGTTCTTAAAGCTTTTTTCTGCATATTTTTTTACCTTCAACCTACCCAGGGACAGCAGATAAAAATTAGCCATTAGCTAAATCTGGCACATTTGCATCATTGTGATGTTTGATAAATGTTTCCTGTAAGTAAGTAAGTAGCCTAAATAAATAAATATTTTTTCTTACAGACTTAGGCCACATCCACGCGAAGCCAGAACTTTCCCTATCTGATTGTTTTTTTTCCTCATCTCAAATAATATCTGCATACACACGAAACCACTGAAACTGACTTAAAACGAGACCAGTATGTGGCGCTGTAATTCTGCCACAGAGATACACTAAAAGCGGAGAAGAAGACTTGGAGCGTGCGCATAAACCTTGAGTGCTGTATACAAACTTTAGTAAAGCTAATAGGCTCAGTAGCTTCTGCAGCACAAACACAAGCATGTAGTCCGCCATTGTTGTTGTTGTTGCTGTTATGTGATATAGCCGTGTCGTGGGGTGATGACATCATCATTTCACAAAATTTACAGATTGGCTATACACATGAAAACGCAAGGGTGTCGTTTTCAGATTTATCCACTCTGGGACCCGGTTTAAAAAAATACTCAGGCTCCCAAAACACCGGATCCGTCTGGATGAAACGCTGATACAATACAAAATTTTTACATGTACACTTAAAGGCGTCTCCGTGTGGACAGGCTCTTAAAGTCAGCATTAAATGGCAATTCACCCCATGTGTTCTCTAAATGCATATTATAGATCATACTGCAAACAACTGGAAATTGTGGTGAAAACTAACAGATGATGTATGCAGAACTTCTCCAATTATTTAGTTCAATCCAAACCCCTATAACCTCACATTCTTCTGACACTACTTTTCAGTGCAATGCCCACATCTCAAAATCCAATCAACAACCAATGCACAGAACCACGTCTCCACCCTACAGTTTTTACTGTTTTGATAATCCATTACACTTGGATGCACATCACAACACAGAAGAAAATATCTGTTACTACTTCCGTTTCATTGCAAGTTTAAAGACTTTTTTTGGTCTCAAATTTGAAGTCCAAGTCAACTCTCAAGTAAAGTTTTCTGTGAATTAAGAACATTGAGCTTCCATCTTTGCTATATGCTCATGTAGAATCATCTGAGATACTGTTGGAGGGACCAAGATTTCCCAGTTCCCAGTGAACACAAAAAAACACTATGAATTGCCTCAGAATACTAAAAAAGGATGAAGGAACCCTGGTCTTTGACAGAGAATCAAATGGACATTTTTTATTCTGTCTGTTCCCATCCGTCTCCCTCTCTGTGCCCACCCTCCACAGCCCATTATTTTTATCTCCACCGATGCGCTTGCGGCAATGTGACTTTGTCTTATTTCACGTCCATAGATCGCCATTGCAACACTACTGCCGACAGCTAAATAGTCAAAAGTGATCCAAACAAAAGATGAAATGTACAAAGGAGAAAAAAACAAGCTTTTGATGTACACAATTCATTCATGTGCCATGGCGGTACGACAGACCAAAGCCTATCTGTAGTGCGGGACCTGACTGAGCAATAAATTCTGGGTTAAAAACTCATCATCTCCAAGGTTGGAAATGTGAGTTCCTCAAGTACTTGTACTGGGCCCCATGCAACTCTCATAGGAGGCTTGTATGAATGTACGACTAGATACCCGACCAGCTCTCACCTATCCATGTTACCATGCAGGTCCATTAATGACTCCACCATGGGCAGCCCTGGAGGCTCTTGGCACTGCTGCGCTGGCTTTATTGACTGTTCTGACATGCGGAGGTCTCAAGAGAGGTGCTGGGGAGAGCAGTGAGTCACACAGCTGCAGGGCCAATGTGACAGGCCTGACAGACACATACTCTCCATGCAGAAAGAGAAACCATGCATTCGGTCAAGGAGATTGGCCCACGGTTGCATTCAGCCACCATGTCTCTGTAAATCTATGCAATATGTCTTGAGGAGACTGGCTATGCCATCCCGCAAGCGACTTTGCGGTAAATGCAATTTGCATTAGGAATTTATAGGCTCCTGTCACATGTTCACTAGCCTCAATCACTTCCTGTTAAAGAAAAATAAGGTTTAACCTCCCATACAATGAGATTATATGTGTGTGTGTGTATATATATATATATATATATATATATATATAATATATAATATATATACACACACACACACACACACACACACACACACAACAGTTACTTCTGGTCCTCAAATCAGATTGGCTGAGAGGTCTTTCCAGCCATGCAATATTCTGCCAGTATCACCACGGGAACTGTTTCTTCGTTTGTATTCTCACAGCGAAACACTATAATTTTACAAATATTGTGTCACAGAATGTAGTTTTAAGAGGGTTTTTTTTTTTAGGCAAGAATGTAGTTGTCTAAACTTCAAATATGCAGTTTATTTATAAAGAGTGCCCATTTGAAAATTTGCTCCAATGCTTCCAGGGTATCAGCGGGCGTTCAACACACACAGACCCCGCCAAGAACAGCCTTACCTCGGCCAGTTCTTCTGGAATTTGCTGCTGGCTCTATCGTGGTTAAACATGAGATATCATTCATTTTTGGTATATCTAACGGGCAATCTTTGGTCTCATTAATCTATTATTTGTTCCAGTTCAGATTTGGCTGAGGGCAAATATAGAGCCATATCGCACTCCTACTCATGTGATATTGCTCATATATATATATAACACTGAATCATTACACACACAGATTCATTGAACTACTGTGTTTGCTCTCATGCGCAATAATTCATTCAGTTTTGCCTAGTCGTTTGTAGTCAGAGAAAAAATAGACAAAGTAACTGGCTATATTGTGTCTAAAATATAAGTTAAAAATGATTAATGTCTGAAATCAAACAACTAATTTATTTAATTTAATATATTTATTTAGATATTTCCCCACCCTAAACTCAAGCAGTTGGTTAAGCCTATAAGTCAGGCTGGTCAAGATGCATAAGAAAGAGATGTATTTTACAATTCTCAGGGAAACACACCTACGAACTGCATATAGAAAGTATACTTCAAACATTAAAGGATTAGTTCACTTTAGAATGAAGATTACCGAAAGCTTACTCATCCTTAAGCCATCCTAGGTGTATATGACTTTCTTCTTTCTGATGAACAAAATCGGAGATATATTAATAAATATCCTGATGCATCCAAGCTTTATAATGGCAGTGAACAGGACCAACGAGTATGAGCTGAAGAAAGTGCCTCCATCCATCCTCCATCCGCCTTCCGCATTCAACTTAAGGAAAAAGCATAACTAACACGACGTCAGTTCTTGAGTTTCAAACTCGTTGCCCCCGTTCACTGCCATTATAAAGCTTGGACGCATCAGGATATTTATTAATATAACTCAGATTGTGTTCATCAGAAAGAAGATAGTCATATACACCCAAGATGGCTTGAGGGTGAGTAATTTTCATTTTAAAGTGAATATTTATTTTTAAACCAACATAAAATGGCATTTGCAACCCATGTTACTTCCATAAGGGATATCATTTTGAATGAAACAGGATATTCAACTAGAAAAAATAAAAATAAAATAGAGAATAACATTTTATCTATTGGGAATTGTGAAAGGTGGCCACTATATGACAGGTGGTTGAAAAATAATAGGGATCATTTCAGAGGCGGAGCAAGTTATTACACTTTGAGGAAGGACTATGAAGACAAATATGTTTGGTTTGGAATAACATGCACCAGTGAACCGTTCACTATAAGACCAGGTATATGTACCAAGTAAATGGGGTCCATTTTGATTTCATGTTGACTTTAAGGTTGTCATTTAATCAGCAATCTCTTCAAGTAGTACTCTCTATAGTACATGAGCCCCACCTTAATGGAGTGCGTTTAGCTGATCAGCCCAATGAGTTTGGTACACAAGTCTGCCTGTGGGCTTCCCTGGGGCCTTCGACTGTCGACTTCATTTAGCCTGTTCCGTTTCCCACGCTGGGAGAAATACACAGTCTCTGGCCTATTGAAGCGGAATGGAACCACAAGTAACCACCTTCAGGAGGCTGATTTACCTGGGGCCGTTTCCACGGCAACACACCCCAGGGAGGTCTCGGAGACAAGAGCGAGGATACCCGAGCCCCCACCCCCCCTTTGATTTTATCCAAGGAAAAGACGGAATTTCATGCAATATATACAGAGGAGATGGTGTTTTTCTAGCATGTGAAAGAGGCACGGAGACATTGTTTTTCCATGCTGATGCACATCCACTAACCTTTTCAGCAAAGATAGTTCATCTCCGTCACTCGTCTCCACTACACTCGCACAGAAGCACCCTGCAAAGGCCGGGTAGAGAGAAAACACATAGTAATTGCTGTCACACAGTGGCTAGATGTGCTAGCCTGCAGTCCTACACATGTACAACAGCCTCAAAGACTGTCGTTTATAACGGCAAACGTGGGATGAGTTCAGCCCGTGTCTCGTTTTGTTTTCGTTTTACCTGCAGAGCTGCGGCTTAATGAGAGTACGTTCATTAAAGGAAGTCTTCATTAGAATTGCTTTTATGTTTTGTCTGTGACACTTATAGTGCCGCCCGCTTGTCATCAAGCAGAAGTTTATCTACAAATATGCCATTTAGGCTTAGAAAGAGCAATAACCTGTGAGCATCGAAGGATTCGGGGGATAATAGCCTCGTGACAAGACAGGCTGTGGTATGCGCGTCCCATCTGTATGTCTAGCGCCCCACCTGCCCTGTCCTTCTGTCCATCTGCACAAATGCTCGCACACAATCCCATGCTGCCAGAGACAACATACAATGATTAATAAACACAAACACATACAATCCACACCTCTGCACTGGCAATGAACGTTGAAACAAGTGCAATTTTAAAGCTCAAAGAGGTGCTCTTAATACTGATCACACAATGGAATGAGAGTTTGCACAACTACAAATTTATAAATTGGGTTGTAAATTGGGACATTTTAGTTGTGACTTTATACTTCAGTGAATATTTCTCACTTTTTAAGAGTCAATTTCTGTATAGACACAAAGTCTTGGCTACAAAAATGGGTAGGAAAAAAAAATATGTACAGTTTATTTAACACATTGGCCTTTTGTGACAACATGCCCCACTGCCTTGACATGCTCACTGTCACAAATTTGATTGATTAGTGACCTAGAAATAATGCAGAATATCTTATATATTTTGATAACACCTTAGAAAAAGGTTTAATTGGTTTACGTTAGTTAAAGGGGTCAAGAATTGAGAAATTAAATTTTCCTTGACCTTTTGACATGTTAAGGCAGGAACACACCAAGGCGGCGGTTGGCCGTCGGCAGTTTTTGTTCGTCGGCCGACTAAGTTTTCTCAGTGTGTTCCGCACCGTTGGTTGAAGTTGGTCCTCGTTGGCTTTTTTCGACCGTTTCGACATGTTGAATCGGCGTCGGAGCTCGTTGGTCCGTCGGGCCATCTGATCATTCTGATTGGCTGTTCAGCTAATGCCACCTGCTGGTACGGAAAGGCATTTCATCTTACGCAGGCGCAGAACGGACATGCTACTTGGCCATCGGCTGTCGAGCGTCGGTCAGGGCAACTTTGGACCCAGACGCTGCCGACGTGAGCAAACCCCTCAGTCTGCTTTCGTCGCCACTAGTTCGTCGGCGTCGGCTTGGTGTGTCCTGCCTTTAGAGGTCATTATACTATAAAAACATCCTGTAAGTTTCAGAACTCCAAAAACAGCTTTTATTGAATCCAAGCTCAGAAAAGGACTCGTTTGGAATTTTGTCACATTATGATATAATACTGTGACAAAAGAAGAATCAAATCAACGGCTACTTCTACATCATCACGTCTTTGGCTCGTTAGTGAGATGAGAAGAGAAGAGAGAGATACATGATCAGTGGACTAAAAATAACTACCTTCCAAAGGATCCTAATGCTTGGAAAGTGGTTATTTATTTTCAATTACGTGAATGTCTCAATAGAGCATTGTTTGTTTGTTTGGTACATTTCACTGTGGACTCTTTGGTAAATCTATGATGAAAGCATTCGTAAGAGTGCAGAAATTTAGTTGCATTCACGAGATCACTGCATTCATGCACTCAACAGACATGTCTGTCATTGGCTACAATGCTCATCACTGCAACCTTTCATGTGATGGGAGGAGATCTAAATATAATGCTATAATGAACAGTTTTCACTATTAGTTCCACATGTAATACTTATTTCATATGCAAAGATGTTAGCCAATCATAGCAGTTGGCGTTTACATTGACTGCTCACAGCAGACACGCCCATTCAAACAGAGCATTCAAATCAGAGGGCTAAAATTAGGTAGAAAATTGCCTTTTATTTCTAATTTATGACAATTTTGAATGTAAAAATAATACTAACATTATAAGTGCACCTCAGAAAACATTATTTAAAAAATGCAGTTCATGAACCCTTTAATGCACTTAGTTTTATTAACTAGGCTACATTAATTTAACACATTTAATGTGAACATAATGTTAATTGTTATAATTCAACTGTTCATAATTCATTAAAATAAAGTTCATGTTTGCAACTTGAAATTGTTAAAAGATTATGCACAAACTAAACCAAGATTAATACTTTAAAAGTTCATTGTTAGTTCATGATACCTGATGTTAACAAATATTTATACCCATATTTCTAATTATTTTTCATCATTGTTTCTTAATTAAAAAATGTTCAGAATCCTAAAACTTATTTCCAGGTTTAAATTAGATTTCACATTTCAGACTTTTGGACCACTCTGTGTATTATCTGTTTTTCCCTCTGCCTCTATTTTTATGTCAGATGGAATGAAAAAGGCAAGCGTTCTGCTCCATGGATAAATCACAGATTGTGGCACGTGGTGCTACTTCCTGTTGCCATGACTTCTCTGAGATCTACCATTTTAAAGGCATTTTTGCCACCTTAATATGATGTTTGAAGAAAAAAACCCAAAAGCTGTTCAAAAGAGTCTTATTTATTAAGAAATTCTGATTTTTAATCTAACTGGAAATGGCAATTTTACACTTTCTCACAAAGACAGGGGGTCACAGAATAAATATAGTCTCTGAATTTGATGGCTATTTCCTTTTAAATGCCTGGGGAATTTGTGATTTAGTGGTGAACGTAATGTTTCGTAATTGCATGGTTTCATTTCGGAAGTCACAGGTGAGAATAAATGAGGATAAAGAGGTGCGCTTGAAAAGAGGAAAAATATGGTCTTTTAAGTGCTCATTTATAAAAACTAGCAAAAGGGAGCTCTGAAAAAATCTGAAACGAGAATAGAGGAAGTGCACACAGTGGAAAAAGTTTGCGTTAACACCTCTATAATTGACTGAGTTCAAAAGCCTCGCTTTTTAGTCAAAAACCAAAGCGAATTAGTGCCTGACGTCGCTGCTGCAAAAGTCTGGACCGTACAGGTTGAATGCATGCCCGCTTCCTTACTAAAATTAATTAGGAGTTCTTAACTAGGTTCTGACTGTCACTTTCTTGGGTTTTGATGTGCATTCTTTCTAGAATGAGAATACGACACACATAGGAAAGTTTTCAAACATATTAGACAATAATGATCTCATCCGTATTACTTCCAAGTGCAACAAAAGGAGCCTTTCCAACTTTGAGCACAATGAACACCAGTGTTTGGTTCAGTCCAATTTTTGCCAAGAGCTGCACTCTGCATTGAACGGCATACTTAATAAAGAGCATGTACAGTTTGTATTTTAAATAAGTGACACTTTTCCCCATATCGTCGTCCTGTAGTGGAGTAATTTCTAACACCAACAAGTTCTCATTGTTCATCTACAGCACAGAGGTGAAAGATACTCTCTCTGTAGGGCGACAAAGGTGCATACATTTATCATGAGCACTCTGTGTATCTATCTCTGCAGTACTCTCACAATGCAACGCCGGCAACAAGGTCTCTGCAGATTCAAAAGCGTGAAAAATGGATGAATAAATGCATGAATAAACAGTATGGAGAGGAAACATATTCATGAGATAAAACATTTATATTTGCATTCACAACAAAGTGGGTATTGCAGTTTTCCTTCCTGTAAATATTAAATAAAGGACATACTGATAGAGATGAATTAAATACATTTCCACGGGCGCTGAGCCTCGGGTTCAAATCTGTCTGACTTGTTATTGTCACATCTGACCTCGCTTGAGTCCAATTTTAATCAATATCCTCCCTGTGCAAATTGGGAAATGTGTCATAAAATTTGAAGTAAACATGTTTTCATCAGCAAGCATTCCTTTAACTAAAATAAATACAACAAAACATTTAAAAATCAAACTTTAAATGATTAAAAATATTTGCTTAATATTTAATTGAAACTAATCTTTGAAACTAACACTTCTATATTTGGCTGTGAATCTTTCCAAAAACAAGCTCTAAACTATATAAAATCAAAACATAAAAAATAATAGAAGAATGAAGGCATAAGGAATATCACAGACACTTGGGATTGACTTAAGCAAGCAACTCCTTAGCAAACACTTATAGCAATCTAGCAACTGCATAGAAACACACTGGCAACCATTTAACCCTCTGGTGCTCCTTGTGTAGCAGTCAAAAATTACAGATTTTTTTTTTCCTCAAATAAATAAATGTACTGTATTTTAGTTCGTTTATGTATTTTTATTTAATAATTTATATTTTTAAGGGATTTTATGGTATTAAATTATATTTATGCAGTAGTTATAATCCATTTATTTACTTTTTGAGCATAGACCTGAAAATGGAATTTCCAACTTTTACTGTTATAAATCTTGAATGCTTTGGTGCATAGACTTAAGTTTGGTCTCTTTTTAAAGAAGACACATGGCAGAAGTGAAAAAAGTGAACTTATAGTTATAGAAGATTAAGTTTATTGTTAGGTGCAAAAATACTATTTTAAATTTTTATATGAAATGTATATTCTCCGAAACATGTTTTACTCTGCAATAAAGCCCTAAATCTAAACAAGTTGTGTTCCAAATTTGAGGTTGATATTTCAAAAAATGAGCTTTCAGTAAGATTTTGTTTGGGTGCAGTACAAATGTTTCCATTAGATGAAATTCACTTCCCATTCATTTCCAATTCTGTCATTTTTGACTGCGAGGTGTACGTGTGACTTTTGTCGCATTTCGCCCCCTAATGGCAGTCGCACAGAATTTTCAAACTGGTCATGCGTAGCTGTTACCTTCGTTTATTCACCATGGTAGAATGAATAAATATGAATAAATTAATAAATGCACATTGGATAAACTACCAACATTACTTCTGAAGGAAAAACATTATGGGACTTAATTATTTAATAATTATTAATTATTTATTGCAGATTTAAATAATCATAACCATTTACAGAAATAGCCTAGTGTCAAACAGTCTAAGACGGTCTGCAAAAACTAAATGTGAAGAAATCAAAAGACTGAATGGTGAACTTGATGAGAAACAGAAAATCCTCTAAAGCGTTTAACCCCTGAAAGCATAAAAACTATAAGTTCATTTCTGTAGAAATAGTACAGAAAAATATCAAAGTGCATTTAATGGGTAAAAGCACACACAAAAAAGTAGTGTGTATGAGTGTTTAACTTAGTTTTGTACTAAAAATGTCTCAACAAGTAAATAAAGCTTGCAAATGGATGGATTTAAAATACTGTCTGTGGCTGATTTTTGTCTGCTCAGTGCTCAGTACAACAGCGGCCTGTTTTTCCGTTCATTATAGGTCATGGAAATTTAGCTTTTTAGTCAGTGAAAGTCAAGGAATTTGACATTTGGCTTGGAGTGGGAACCCTGGATACAATATATCGATAGATAGAACAAATTATAGATGGAACGATAGATTGAACGATATATGGACTAATAGATGGAACGATATATGGAGTGATATATGGAACGATATATTGAGTAATATATATGGAACAATATATTGAGTAAAATATATATATATAGAGAGAGAGAGAGAGAGAATAATATGTTGAGTAATATATATGGAACAACATATTGTGTAATATATATAGAATGCTATATTGAGTAATATGGAACTATATATGAAACAATATATTGAGTAATATATATATATATATATATAAAATATGTTGCGTAATATATATAGAACGCTATATTGAGTAATATATATGGGACGATGTATGGAATAATATATATGGAGTGATATATGGAACTTTATATGGAACAATATTTGAAACAATAGATGGACTGGTATAGATTGAGTAATATATATGATGTATGGAATAATATATATGGAACAATATATTGAGTAATATATATATAATATGTTGAGTAATATATATGGAACGGTATATTGAGTAATATATATGGAACAATATATTGCGTAATATAAATAGAGTGCTATATTGAGAAATATATATGGAATGATAGATGGGGTGATAGATGGACTGATATATGGAACAAAAGATATAAAGAATTTAGAGTAAGATAGATCAATAGATAGAATGGTAGACAGAACAGTATTTACAATAATAAGATCCGAATAACAGAACAACACAATACCGAACGGCAGACAATAGATAGACAAACAGATAGATAGAATGACAGATAGATAGATCGATAGATAGAACGACAGATAGATAGATAGATAGAGAGATAGATAGATGGATAGATGGATGGCACTGAGCATGTGCATTACAGCCCAATTTGGTTCCATTTTTAATAGTGAATCTTCACAAAATGATTTGAGTAATTAGATGAGTTGAATTAGATGAATCTCAAGTCACAATGGATGCTCTGAGGTCACACGTCTCAGTTGCTGTGACTGTATAATTAGCGTCTCTTTCTCTTATAAGACACGGATCTATCAGTTAACAAGCCTTAAATACCACCTGTGTTGTCAGACAGCTCTGGGTAAGTCATGCTGGAGCCCCGCAATCATGTTTACTCAGAGCTGGAGTTCCGGCTCTCAGAGCCACACATAAGCAGATGCTTGTACAGGCTTCTGGCACATTGAGCTGTGTGAAAAGTCACTTTCTTCCTCTCTCTTTGATCACTGCATATAACAGGCTGAAAAAAAACAACCCCTCAAGTTCATCACGCTGCAAATAATTACCACAGAAAGGTGGATCGCTTTAAGAAGCTCAGAGTAAACGGAAATTTTAACGGCTGATTTTCACAGCTCGCAGCTTCTTTGAAGTTGCTTAGCTACAACAAAAGGCTAAAGAAGTTAAGAGAGCGCTTGGGTTTTAACTTTTTCAGCCGTTCGACAAGTATTCGCTCTTATTTACCTGTCACAGCCTTCTTTGTTCTGTTTTAAATATTAGTCCGTTTTACTGGGAAGTTCAGATAAGCAAGCCTGCATTACACAGTCAGCAGCACCTTGTAGGAAATACGTAGAACAACCTGCGTACGACATCCTGAATCATTCTCTGACTCTTAAAATGCCAAACCACTCCTGTCCCCTCTGTGCCTGAGAGTCTTTAGGTCCCTTAAGATCCTGCCTGACTGGATTCATTAATGCAGGAGGAAGTCTCTCTCCGACAGCTCTCTCAGTGCACAATGCTCTGCGAGGCGGCTGATAAGTCCAGCTCAGCTCGTCTCCGGAGCTCTGCAGGGAGCTAAAGATCCTTGAGCGGGCTATGACTTCCATTCCTCAAGGGGTAATGTCGAAACTTTATGCAGTGGCGAGCGTATACGCATAAGCAAAACCGCTTTAATGATTCCCAGCTCAGAGAACCTTCGGTTTTAAAGTGTTCTCAAGAGGAAGAACATCTCATTATTGGTCGAGAGTGGCAAGTGATTGCAAACAAAACGGTTGTGCCAAAATAGTTTTTCTGGTGAGATTTTAACTGTTTTTAGGAGTGTGTAAAGCACAAACCCGATGAAAGTGCTGGTTCAGATGGGTTAGTGCTCGTCTAGCAGATGGACTAATAGAAAGCTTGTAAAGCTAGTCAAGCCGCACTGTCACTGCCAACAGTCCATTTGCTCACCATCTGATGCATAAAGTTCACAAAACAAAAGTACGTTCTCGATCTCTCAAAAGTCTTTGGGATGTGCTGGAGTAGACTTTACAGAGTGCTCGACTCTTGGATTGACAATGCAAGAGTCGAGCACTCTGTAAAGTCTACTCCAGCACATCCCAAAGACTTTCAATGAATTTAAGTCTGGACTCAATTCATGTGTTAAACTGATTCTTCATGCTCCCTCCCAAACAATCTTTCACAATTTGAGCCTGGTGAATCTTGACATTGTCATCCTGGAATATGGCCACAATACAATATCACAACACAATAATCACACACACAAAAAATCTTACCATCCCTAAACTTTTGAATGGTAGTGTATACAATAATTTTTATTCAAACTAGCTCAAAATATGTTTCCAATAACCCTAACCTTAAATGGCATATACATAAAAACTGTTCGTCAATCAGTCAGTCAGTCTCTTCTGTCTAAGTGAATGATTCTTGCCCAGAATAAGCTTCAAAGCGGTTCAGATGTTATGCCATTTAGGTCTGGTTATGTGAGCCCAGCTGAAAAATGGCACCTTGCTGTTTAAGCTACTTTAAAAAGTTACATAAGGACACCAGCACAATGGTATCCCATGCTGGGAACCAGCATCCAAAACACAACATACGCTGGTGACCACTTAAGCTGGTCTTTTCAGAAGGGAAAATGCACATCTGCTGCACGAAGGGACTCAAAGCTGGCATATCATCTTATTTAGTGTCTTACTTCTTGCTCGCATATATGCGTCTCACTGTGTTTTCCAGGGACGGTCTCTACGGTGTCCTCTTATATGTCTACTTACTGTCTTTGTGAGGATTTGTCCCTGAATTTTTTGACAGGAAAAGGTTTTTAGTCTTGGGAGGCATCGTCAAGCAAAACTGCAAAAAACTTTAAGAGTTCCGCCATAACACCAGCTGTAACACCTCAGTCTGATCTCCTATTAGACTGTCAGCAGCTTGCGCAGCCTGACAGACCAAACGGAGACGAGTGGGACAGCTGTAGCAGCAGCCTAGCCGTTTAGCACCTAGCTTTAGCGCTACACAGCACCGCCTTTTGAGAGCAGGAGCCAAGACTGAATACAGAGGGAGGGAGGCAGTGACTCACAGGAATCAGCTCCGAAAACCTGTCGGGAATAGTTAAACACGACACTCCACACAAATAATAAGCACCGATTGTATTTCTCTAAATATTTCCTTGGCTCCTGGGAGGAGAGAGCCGCAGGGAAGTTTTCCTCCTACTAAAGATGCTGACCTTTACAAATAGAGTTGTGTCTCAGCCAAGGCTGGCCTCCCTCGTACTCGGCCGTTTCTTTGCACTAAGCTTCTTTCATTTCCATTTCAAATCACACCATTTTTTTTTTCTTTTTTCATACAGTCGCCCACAGCACTGCTTTGTGCTTTAATGTGAATTAGCAGTTTGTTCTGAAGACAGGCAGAATTATTGTGGTGGGCTGATGCTTTTATTTAGGTGTTCTGTGTGGCTTTTGCATTATAAGGTCATGCAAATGCATGAACACATAAAACATGAAGTCATATGCAAGACAGGTATGGAAAAAAAAGTTATAAATGCCCAGAAGTCGGAGCATTCGGGGTGCTCTGACATATTAAGAGGTGCTTCTCATGGGAGCGCCAGCAGGTTTGAGAAATTGCTAGTAAATTTCACAATTAAAGGTGCAATATGTAAGAATATTGCAGTAAAATATCCAAAAACCACTAGGCCAGTGTTATATATTTTGTTCACTTAAGTACTTACAATATCCCAAATGTTTCCAACTACTTGTAAATCGTGAGAAAATTGCAATTTTAACCAAGGCTCCGGGACGTGTGAGGAGTCGCCTGTCAATTGGTCATACCCGCGTTACCCTCGGTTTCCGGTTTTATTTTGTAAAAACCATGGAAACACCAAAGACGCTTTATCATATTTATCATATTACATGTTTTTACATCAAATTTTCTTGATTTTTTGCGAGTACCATGCTTTACCATGCCTCAGAGAAAAACTCTGTCAAGTAGCTAACATAGCGTAATCAGATGCAGCTTTATTTTTAGTAACAGTAATACGTTTTAAAATTAATTGCATGCCATTTATCCACACAGGCCATCCAGCATTTAATATGATATTCTAAAATTGATCTATCTTACTGCAGTGTGCAACAAGTGTCTCACAGCAGCCGCTGAGTGAACGCACAGAGTAACATTAAAACATGATTTTCAACACTCTCAAATTTATCTAATTAGATAAACAGAGCTGTGTTACCTCATACTCATGACCAGAAAAAAGGAAGCGGCGCCGGCAACTGTGGCATAATAAAAGTTCCGCTGCTCGTGAGGCGTGTGTTGCGCAATCGCTCCGGCGGCCTTGTTCAGCTCCCACAACACTCGGTCCTGCTCTTCATACTACAGTAACGTTAATAATCGCATCCATGAACTTGATTTCTTCCCAAGTCCTATCCCGATTCTTTTGCACCGGCTGTGATGTGAAGACCACATGTCCCAAGATTCCATGCTCAAACTTGCCGTCATCAAGCTACGCCTTTGTTTTGAATAGGCCTCTAGCGACCTCTAGCAGACATAAATATTACATATTACACCTTTAAATGGCAAATAAAATCTGAAATTTATGAAGTAGATCTCGTAAAACGTACTCCCCTGCTCTAGGAGAAGAAAAAAAAAAGGTAGAAGACTTAATCAAAAGTCTTCATGTTATCTCCATTTAATTTAATGTATTTGCTATCTATGAAAAACATATAAAAGCACATAAAATCTAATTTCACTAGATACACTTGCAAACACAAATACACACTCACATATGTAAACACGTTCATACTCTTACATGCAGGCACTTATTAAGATCTCCTCCTCTACCTGCAGAGAAACACCCTTTGTGTGTCAAACTCAATGGATATCTTCTCGCTCACACACACAGAGTCGGTTGGCTCAGCGGGGGGACCTCATGCTGTGTGCTAAGGGACACGGGTGTTGTATTATACCAGGGGTGACAAATGAAAGCTGGCATACTAAAAGAAATGGCAGCTTATTTGGTATGCTAATGTGAGAGGGAGAAAGAAAACACAGGAGGCTGGCGTTGAGCCCACGCAAGAAAGATCAATTCGCTCCAATTGGCTCCAGCCATTCTTGGTTTTCTCCAGACTCTCCCACTGGGAGAACTGCGGCATCCACCTGGGACTCCATCTCTCTTTACCCCATCTATTCTTCAAGTTGGTTTTAAAGCCCAGACAGCAATGCGCAATAAACAGGATCGATTCTGTTGGGGGTTTGGGGGGGGGTTGTCTACAAGCTTGGCCCCCCTAAGTTTTGAATTGTATCACACCAAAAATATTTCTGAAACTGGGTGCAATGCATGGTTTGTCCTGTGGTGGCAGTCATGAAAAAAATAATTTACTGTGCATTTCTTTTAAACTAGAAGAAATTACTCAACGACCAATGCAGAGAAGCAAAAACGCAAGAAGAGAGCATCCACAAGTAGTTGTGATGGCCGTTCAAGTGTGCCACACACATCCTGAAAAGTGAAGCCAAATATTTTGATCGCCCCCTGGTGGCTGGCTCCAGTATAGGTCATATACGCCACCTTTTCCATGTAAACAAATGGGACATGAGCCAAACTAATTACTATAGAAATTACACTTTAAATAATTTTTTGAAGTGTTTCTGTCATTTTAGGTAGTTTAAGTATGTTTAAGTGTTTGATTTTCTAATAAGTTTAGTTTTAGTAAATTATTTGATGCTATAAAAAAGGGGGTGTGGCATCATGATTAACAGCTGTGCTAGCGATTGAGAAGTATGAGCGGACACTACTGCGCAGACACCGGCTCCAAATGACGTCATCAGCACAAGATGGCAACAGCCATTTCTGGGATATTTTGGAGAAACATCGTCAACTTTTTTTTTTACAGTTAAATGTTGAGATTGCAAAATGATACATGACCTAGTAACATTATCATCAATAATTCTGAAAATAGATAAAGATAAATGTTAATGTGTGCCCCTAAAAGCACAAGTGGTCCCTGCCTGGCAACCATGTTACTGTCCTCTAGAACCACCACTGTCAACAAACCAACTTTTGCAAAAGCGCAATGCTAGCTGCTAGCGTTGTTGTGCAACAGTCTACCAATCCTCCAGAAATGTACCTTTTTTTTTTCTTTTTTTTTTTTACATGACTACTTGCAAGCTTTTTTATATACATTTTTTAGAAACATAATAATCAGAAACAGTCATGTTGGCCTTGGCATGTGGTGCGGATGCCTATTAATTAATCCAAGAGCACTGCCCTCAAAGAAAACCATAAAGTGAGCCTCTCAGTATAATGTATGGCACATGTAAGAACAGCCCAAACCAAAAACATATTGGGAGACATTTACATGAAAGTCTTTGGAAAAGTAATAAACTGCTGTGTAGAGTTTTTAAGGCTCTAGAAGAATCACTTATAGTTGTGAAAGCCCTGAGCAGTTTAAATGTACAGTTCAGTAGCTGTCTTAGATAATCCCTAGGTTCTCAACCAGTCAATTGCAAAAATAAAAGAATTATATTTTAATTATAGTGCTTGCTAAGGCAACCATCATTTTTCCCCTAACACTTTGGGTGTGAGGGATTTGAACTCCTAATCCTAAGTACATTAAACTTTAGAGCGTAACTCATCCAGGATGGTTCATGCAGTGAACATAAATGATACCTCAAAGAGGTGTGGCATTACTTTTCTGAATGATTTTTACTTTACAAAAACAATAAAACCGGCTTAAATCTCGGTGCAGTCACATTTATCATTGCTCTGCAAAATTTCGCAAATGAAATCCTGACATTTTAATCTGTGATTGCGTGGGGGCAAAAAAGTTACTTGGTTTGAAAGTTACTTCTCTGTGAACAATATTTCATACATTTCAACGCTGTTGACAATGGACCTTCTTTACGGGAAATTTCACTAATGTGACCACACCTTTACAGTGAAAGAGGGACTTGAGTCATATAAAGAAACTCTTTGACTTGGGATAGTAAGCAACCACCTAGAACAAACTAAATCACCTAACCAGCCAGAACACTTTTGCAACCAAATAGCAATGCCCTGGTAACCAACATCACAACATGCACTATTCAGACAATGCAAACTCTTGTTTATTATATGTAAGTGTGAACTAATGTGTAGGATTGTTTGTTGTTTTTCAACTGCTATGATTATGTTTCACTCGCCATCTTATGTTTACAATTAAGCAATATTTATAAGCAAAAAAAGTTCTTTCACCAGCCTATAATTAGACATGAGCAGGTGATGAAACAAAGACGTTTAAAAGCAGAAAATGCAAGTGAGATTATTCATCTCTGTCCTTGAGACAGATTACACATTTGCAAGGTTTGTCACATTGCGATGTAGCTGGTGTGTATTTGAGAAGGATTTTAACATTAACAAGCCAAACATGCCACTGTGACTGCAGTGCACTGAATGAAATGATTGTACACACAAGCATCAGGAAAAAAGTTGTAGAGTAAAATGTAGCTGCATGAAATGAGAAAATAAAACGTTTTATAGCACATTCCAGTAATAGGGTCTGAGTAAAAGTAAATAATAAATAAAAAAATTAATAAATTAATTTAAAAAAAATGTATTTTATTAATTATTTATTCTATTCATAAATATTTATTCTATTTGATGTCTGAAAGTTTTGCAACCAAAATTAATCTGGAGCAAAACATTGCTTAAATTATTAAAATGACTAAAATTAGATAAAAAATTACACATTATAAAAAAGACTGAATACATTTAATCAGCAAGGACATGTTAAATTGGTCAAAGCTGAAAGTAAAGACATTTACAATGTTCAAATAATTCTATTTCAAATAAATATTCATCAAAAAAATAATATAATATATAAAATAACAGTAAAATAGAAAAGTTATTTTAAATAGGGCTGCACGATTTATCGCGATTAAACCGCACGCGATTATTTCATGCGCAGCTTGTCAGAGCTGTACGGCTCTGTGATCAGTAGTAAATGCTTCTTCATCTGAAAGCCAGAGGGTGCTCTTGCGCAGAAACGTGCGTCACATCGCTGAATAAACAGAAGATTGAAACGCTTTGATTGATTAAACATGACTACTAAACACACAACTGCCTTATTCTGTGTAAGAAGCCACATCATCTCACAGAAGGATGCTCAACTGTCATTATGAAGTGAGTTTGGAGTAAAAACGTTATTAAATGTTGTCTTTTGTTGGACAAGATGTTAATAAATGCTTCTCATATCTGGAAAGATGTTTGATGCATGTTGCTTTTTCAAATGTACATTATAAGCGATTTAAACTCGCAGTGCTTTCAGATAAATTAGCATTTGGAGCCATACTTCACTGACAAGCTGTGCATAAAAAAAATAATCACAGCCTTTGTGATTTCATTATCGCACCAAGAATTGCGTTTAAGCGATAAGGGTCAAGCTGATTGGGTCAAGGACCTATCAGCACGCTCCATCTAGAGTTTCATGACAGAATTTTTATTTTTCACAACAAAAAGCAGGACTCCAAAGTGTACCAAAGAGCCTATATGGATTTCCGAATGCCATGCCCAACTTTTCAGTGGCTCATGCACCTCCTCTCACCAGGCTAAGCACCCCAATAAACGATACACAATCACGTTAAAGCCTATTAGACATGCATTAGTTACTCGCTCCCTCACACACACACACACACCCGTACTCTGTGTCTTAAGGAGGGGTGTAACACACACCTGAGGGGAGACTGTTGGGGCTAACGGCAAGATCCACATGATGACAGAGTGTCAATACAAAGCAATTTAAGGGCGCATGAGAAATCGACCCCCCCAGATAACAGGCAATTTCTCTGCTCCGATGACTCCTGTGGACAGCCAAATAACCACAAAAACGAGAAGAGAAAGAGGGAGTCTACTGCTGAGAAGCTGTGATTTGGATCACGTTGCACTGGTTACTATTGCACATTCACTAGCGGCTTCTCGATCGCCTCTCACTCTCTTTGTCTGTCCAGTTCTCTTTTATTTTCTGTCCATCTCAGCCTTAAACACACACTCTCACACACATATATATTCAGCCCAACACTCTACTTAAGCCTTAAAACAGTAGCTTAAAACAAGATGGAAAGGTGTAAAACTTAACTTGATGGTTTGAGATTTAGATTTAGAGATCAAGTTAAATCAAAAAACAAGTTTGCTGAGATAAATACTGTAATGCATGGTGCTTAACTTGACCTTCCAATAATTTGATCATTGACTTGTCAATCATTATTACAATGACAGTATTAAACTTAAAATAAATTTACATTAAATAAAATATATATAAAAAATGAAATAGAAAAAAAACTGTGCTATACCAGAGTCAAAAACCACAATGAATAATAAAAACATTTTACTGATATTTGACTACAAAAAAAAAAGTAAAATGCCTCAAAAGGGCTTAAAAGTATCGATGATTCATTTTAAAGAATTGGTTCTTTTAGACGGTTCATGAAAATGAAGCAGTTTTGTCAACTACTTGATTAACATGAACTGTCCTAACTGCGAATCATCATGGTTGGATTCAATTTAGTGAATTGTTTCGTTCAGATGGTTCATGTAAACAGTTCACAAAAAGTGAACGACTTGATTCACATGAATTGTCAGAACATACTGATTCACTAAAATGAATCAGATTATAATGATTAATTTCAGTGAACTGGTTCATTCTTGTTCATTTTTGGTTAGTTTGGGCAGTAAATGGTTGATTTGCATGAACCGTTTGAACAAACCGATTCACTAAAATAAATCCAACTATACTGATATAATGAATCAAATTCTTCATACAGTTTATGTAAATGGTTCATAAAAAGTGAACTGCTTGAGTTACAAAATCTCTCAAACCGATTCCCTAAAATGAATCAGAATTACCAATGATACAGAGAGAGAGGACAGTTTAGCTCGATTATTCAGATCAATAAGATGTGTGCATAAACAATATAGTATAAATCTGTGAAAATATTTTGTCATGCTAATTGTTGGAGCTAAAAGTAGCTTTATACTGGACAAAAGTAAAGTTCTATTCTAATAATAATAATAATGATAATAATTTATAGGCCTATAACATATTAATCAAAAATTATAGTAGATGTTTCACCAATGCCCAATGTTTTGGAGGGCTTTTAACCATGTGAAATGCAGAAAGAGGCTTTGTAATGGAGAAAAATGCTTTATATTATGTATTATACTTTGCAGTACACTAGTATTCCATTCCAAACACATTTGAAGCCTTGACTCAATTATATTTATGACTCAGTTAAGGGGATTCCACTCAAGACTGAAGTTCAAGATTGAAAGAAAAGGAAGGTATTGGCCAACAACCCCATATTAAAGACTCTACAATGCAGGAATGCAGAAGATTTATTTAATTGCCACATTATATTTCCTTATAAAATGCTCTATTATTCAGAGCATGCTACAGTCACAGAAAGCCATCATTCAAGAACTGTTTTTGTTAGTGCTCTCAGAGACCTGCCTGCTAACAGGGAGTATAGCTTAAAGACTGACACTTCCTGCAGGCAGTGTTCGGTAATAGGGTGGGTTGTCAATCAGAAGCTGTTTCCCGAAGACGACAACTAGTCTATATATTCTCAATGTTTGGGTGAGAGCGAGGTTACGAAAAACTTTACAGATTTATAAATTTATGTCTACGGATGCATTAATTTTTCAGAGATTCAGGAAATATTGAAAGAACTCTAAGGGATGGGTGTTCTTTCAATCATTTTCATGCAAGGATAGTTCACCCAAAACTTAAAATTCTGTCATCATTTACTCCCCCTCAAGTCGTTACTCTTAAGACATTCGAAACATAAATGAAGATATTTTAATGAAATCAAATCAGAGATTTCGGTCCCTCCAATGACAGTCCACACAACTACCAATTTGTCCATATGAATTGAGCGGTTTAGTCCAATTTTTCTGAAGAGACTTGATCGCTTTATATGATGAACAGATTGAATATAGGCTTTTATTCATATATAAACACTCATCAACTCACACATCAGTTGTGGTAAACAGAAGCTCAACCAATGAGGTTCATTCTCATGTGTTTTGCAGCACAACTGAACTTCCGCATGAACCAATGAGCTTCATTCTCACATGTCAAGCAAGTATGGTTGAGCTTCTGTTTTTGTTCGCTGATCAATGTTTATATGTGAATAAAAACCTAAATTCAATCTGTTCCTCATATAAAGCGATCGTGTCTCTTCAAAAAATGTGGACTAAACCGTTCAGTTCATATGGATTCATTTTACGAAACTTTTTGAAGAATCAAAGTGGTAGTTGCGTAGATGTTAATGGAGGAACAGAAATCTCAGATTTCATTTGTGTTTCAAAGATGAACGAAAGACTTACAAGTTTGGAACAACATGTGTTTAAGTAATTGATGACAATTTTTTCATTTTGGGTGAAACTAAACTAACCCTTTAACCATTCAGAGACTTTGTTAAAAACCCTTTGAAGGACAGTAGATAGTACTCTTTCTCTCTAGATAGGTGATACAAGTTGTGTGCCATAGGTTGATGTGTGAAGAGTCAAAAAGCATGGCATGGCAACACTTTTACAGACTTGTGTTGGGAAGTTACAGTCTGAAAGAGAATCTATCTTTAGCTTGAGAGGTGTAAAATAAAAACCTGATATCACACGCTTTCTTTTAGACAAATGAATACATGAAACAAAAAAGGAAAAAGGATACATTATCATTACATGAGATTCATAACACAAGGTTGTGGCTCATACCCAGCGGGCTTGATCAAGGTGGTGAAGTGTTACTCTAAGATTTAAGGTGGGTGCCAGAGAGTAAAATTAAAGAGACTGGCATGAAAGACAAAATCAAAGGAGGTTTTTGAACCCATCATTGCAGGAGTGAGACATGTGGGTAAGAGGGACACCGATGAGGGTGGACTTCCTTTGAGAAATAGTTCAAGCAGCAGCCACTGACACAATCATATACTCCAAAGCACATCAAACACGGGGCTCTAAGTTCTTCTGCTCTTAAGATCAACTAAAATTCCTCAAACCCTCACAGAACTGTCATTAGATCCCAATCCCCAAGGAGCGTCAAACTTACGGGCATCGGAAAGAAAAGTTTGCTGTTAATCTTTCTGACTCATGAAAGGTGTAGAGAGATCAGTGGTGTGAAAAACTAATGTTTTTCACAAAGGCTATGTTACGTTCACATCCAACAGCTCATAATCATGTGGAAATCACAAGTGAAAAGGTGTGGGATCATGATGAGGTAACCATAGAAACACACATTGTCCCTTCGATGCTTGTTGCTTTATTTAAAAAGGTTCTTTGTAAAAGAGGACATCCTGACATGAGCAACAAAATGTTGATCATCATCCTCAGGAGTTCACACTGTCAAGGATTTGGCTGTCCAGAAAGGGTTGGAAAGATCATTGCACCAGCAAGGAATAGTGAACGAAAACATTCTTGAAAGTGATTTTGTGCCTCTCCGAGATGGTACCACACATGATAGCAGGCTTCTGGAGGGGATGTAGACTCGTAAGAGACAGTGGAGGTAGGAAGTGCGGAGCCTGTGGATGTTCTGCATGCAAGCATCGATGTCTTGAACTTGATGCAAGGAAAGTCTGTTCACTCAGCGGCCATATTTGCAACGCCTCCATACAGATATTTCTGGTATCCAAGTCCTATCTACTCGAGTGGGGAAATCCTGAAATCTCAAAAACTGCTTGGCACATTCCCATTTAAATTACATATTTCAAATCAGCAACAAAATATGACATGAACCACCCATAAATGTTGTTTTTATGCTCAAATAACATTAAACAAAAGCTTATATTTCAGACCGGACTGGCCAATGCGCATGTGCAGTCTTAAAGAGTTAGTTCACACAAAATTAAAAATATTTCATTAATTACTCACCCTCATGTCTTTCCAAACCAGTAAGACCTTCGTTCCTCTTCGGAACACAAATTAAGATATTTTTTTAGATGAAATCTGAGACCTTTCTGTCCCTCCATAGACAGCATCCGGTTTCAAGGCCCAGAAACATATCTTTAAATAAAATAGTCCATGTGACTACAGTGGTTCAGCCTTAATGTTATGAAGCGACGAGAATGCAAAAATAATGACTTTATTAAACAATTTTTTGTTGTTTCTTTCGTGTTAGTTTCCGATGCTGTTTACGTGAGCCAGCGTTGTGACGTAGAAACCCGGAAGTGCTGCACTGTGTTTACAACATGAACGGCATTGGAGAAAAAAGTATTCTCTTCGCTTCATAAAATTAAGGTTGAACGATTGTAGTCACATGAACTATTTTACTGATGTCTTTACTACCTTTCTGGGCCTTGAACGTGGTAGTTGCGTTGCTGTATATGGAGGGACAAAAAGGTCTCGAATTTCATGTAAAAAAAAATCTTAATTTGTGTTCCAAAGATGAACAAACTAGTCATGGTTGGGGCTTGTCCCTACTGTGATGTCGCAGTAAGGGGAAATCTGGAACGGCATATTTTCAGACTTCTGATTTATGGGGATTATAAAAAATGGAATGGGTGGAATTTTACCATTATAGGCTAGTTTGTGGACACACATCAGTGTTCAATCACCAGGTAAAAGTAAATTTTGCATAGGTTCCTTTTAAGGGGCTGGTTCACACAGAACAACATACATTTTATATATAGACAGACCTATTGATTTTTTACTATATTTTGTTGGGTTTCCTTAAAGAACACTGCAGTCTTTGTCGGTCCTCCCTATATGGCCAGTTCATCCCTGCTTTAGTTTAACAACAGACTCTAAAGTCAGTGTAAAAAGTAGCCTTCAGTCTACGTGACTGAACTTATTAGCAAACTACAGATAATACTCTTATTAAGTGATGCGTATAGTTACCATTTAGCCTGTAAAGCCTGACACATGCTTTGGCATTCTAAACTCTAGAGACGTCTCCAACTAGGTTCAGTAATTGTGCTTTTCATTCTTAATGATCTGCAAACCTTATAGTGCTGAGGCTTTTTTCCTTCCTCCTTCAGAAAGTTTGACCAAAACTGCCCAAGTTAACTGCCTGAGGATACGTGTAATTGGGAAGTTCAAACTCTAAAGTCTCTCTGCAAAATGGTTAGGATTACTCAGACATGCAGCACAGCCTTCTATATAAGCTCCAGTTGTATTAGAATATTTACAAAATTATTAATTATGTAGAAGGTTTTTTATATATAGATGATAGCAGAAACTTTAAAAAAACACTAAACAGTTACTATGAAAATTTATTGGGAATGTTGCTTGATAAGGCACGTTGTGTTAGATGCTTTCATGACAAATAAATTATGCAAAATAAACTTCAATATAGACTACTTTAAAGGTGCGTATATATCTGCTATTTTACAACCTTGAATGCAGTTCATTCACTTTTAAGTGGGTTTGTACTGGTATTGGTAGCTACTGTACCTTTAGCATTCACTCGATAACCACAGAATTCTGTAACTGGTATTCCTTTTTGAACTGTGAAATATCCTCAACCTCCAAATTTCACAAAGTTTTGAGCAGTACCTCCTTTCCTTTAATGAGGAACAAGTTGCCAGTGAGAGCCAGGAGCTGTTCATTTCACAGATGTCAAACCTCTTCCTTCATCAGTATGATCTGCCCAGACTCAAAGCCATTCACATAAAACCACTTTAAAACGAGGATAGTGAAATAGCTCAAACAGCTCCCTTCAACAACTATTAACAACTGCGGGGTCATAGTTGATCAATACAGGCATACAGAAGAGTTTGGTAGGTCTGGAATTATAACCACAACAGAAGCTAGGGTCTGATTTCACAAACAGGGCTTAGATTAAGCCAGGATTAGGCCTTAGTTCAATTAGGGCATTTTCTAAACATGTGCATCTTGAGACAAAACATTGGCACTGACATATTTTAAGATATATCAGTGCAAGTTGCTTTTTAGTTAAAACATGCATTTTAGTCTAGGACTAGCTTAAAGGATTAGGTTTTAAGCCTTGTCTTGCTCACATCAACCAGAGCGAGAGAGCACACCCATGAACGTGCTTCGTTCAGGTTACGGAAGTCGTCGGCAGCGCTGCATACTTGCTCGAAAAAGATTAGTCATTTAGTTTTTAGACTACGAAATCAAGTGTCTCCAAAGAAGTGTGTTTTTGGTTGTGAGTGAAAGATAACCTTGTTCAGCTTCCCAAAGAATCCAGCGTTAAGGGAATAGTGGATGTAGTTTGTTTTTCCAGGGCAGCAACAGAGTTGAGCAAGTGGTGATGAATGTTTTATAAACAAGGCCCAGTTTGACGCTGTATCTGCAGATCGTTTGAAACTGAAGATGGAGCGCTCCCAGCGATAAAAATTAAAACTGCATCAAATGTCTTTGTTTTGTTGGCAATCGGTGTGCAAGTGCATGCAATGTAAACAACACGAATGTATAGTGAATCAAACGTTATCCGGGGATAATGCGATGATGTATTGCTCATGACTCTTTAGCTCCGCCCACCACGGCATGCCTCTGTTTTCGGAAAGAATCATTACAATTGTATCTGTCTTTTATAAATCTTATAAAACTAAAGTCTCTTCTGAGATACAGTATGAAGTGCAATACTTCTCTATAGGTACTCAAGATTAACATGAGATTGGCAGAAACTGTGTCCCCTTTAAGAGAATGTATTTTAACATAAAAAAATGTTTGTTAAATCACCTTTAAGGCAACATGAGCGAGAGTGACTGTTCTACATGCACTGACTAAGAACGGGAGTGCAGATAGTGATCCACCACCGAGTATTGTTGGATTTACGGTATCAGTCAAGAATGAACGAAAACAACCAACATTACAGAGACTCTGCAACCAAAGCGTGAACGCCCATTGAGTCATAATTGCAAGTTACCATGACACTGCTTCATTTCTACGAAATGAGCTCAACACATTAGATTCCTGGCATTGTTACTACCACATAAAATGAGGCAGTAATTTGCAATCCTTAAAAACCAAGCAAAGCATTTTGTTTCGTTATATTGTTTGTCTCATTCCCAGGGACTTTCCCTAACACATCATCTGTCTCTGTCTCCTTAGAAATAGAAACATATCCTCTATAAAAAAAAGACTGCAACTTGAAAGACAAACACATTTTAATATATATAAAAGCTATAGAATTGTTGTATGAAAAGCTAAAAAATAGATCAATTAACCAAACAAGTATGTATGCATGGGAACAAGACAGTAGCATATATCACTTGCATTAGATCTCATATACACACCACCTATATTGCAGAAGCAATACTTCTGTTTGGATTTCTACAAACCATTTGATGCCACAGAGCTAATGATTGTCAAATTCACAAACTAATTGTTCTTTTAAGTGGGTGTTTTTAATGAATCGATAGAACCGATTTGCAAATTGGCCTGCATCAAACTCACGCGTTCTCAATTGGACAGATTACTGAGTTAATAACACTTTCACTCACTGAATCGAAAGTCATCACTTCTGGTAATGCCAAACTGGTCCCAAGAAAAAAGAAGATTGCTGCTAATAGTAATTGATTAGTATCAAATAATAACTTGATATCGACATGTTAAAAATAACACTTGTTTCAGTTCTCACAACCAGAAAAATCCTTGCAGAAATGAAAAGAGCCCCTACTATGGCACAAACCACTGAATTATACATTACAATCAGCGCCCTAATGGATATAACGTAAAACATGTTTTTAAGACTAAAAACATCAAAACAATAGGCATTTTGCAGATGCATTCATAGCACACTTGTTGCCACAGTAAACAAGTAACCTAAAGTGCCAGAATGTGTTTAAAATTACAGAATTGATAAAGTTACAAGCCCAGTTTCAATTTACCCTATATGAAAGATGGCTTTCTCCATTAATAGTTTCAAAACTATTGTGGTTGATTTAAAACAACCACATATTAGTGTAATATCTATTTCCTGTTCATGTAACATTCAATATCTAACATACACACTAAGATATTAAGTAAAATATGAAGCATTTGTGTTAAAAACACAATGGGGTCATCCTATAATTGCAGTGACATTTCCATCTGATTTTTTTCTTGTCGAAAGAATCTCATCAATAATATATTAAACCTACTTTACAATATTTATCATCTTCTTTCTCATTTAATGCAAGGTCATACTAACTGTATAAGTGTAGGACTAAAAATATGTTTTACCATAGGCTGCAGTTTTGTCCATGGTGTTACACCTAATAGGAACCAGTAACACCACAGATGAATTTGGATTAAAGATGGAGGAAGCCATTACAAAAACAAACATGCTACTACTGATCTTATGTCATATGTGTCAAAGATATCTTCAACACCACAGACATTTCACAGTGAAACTCAAAAAAGTTCTCAATTCTTATTTGTGCATCCTCGTTTCCTCTCCTCGCATCTTAGCACCACCCCTTCAGGATGCGAGGAAGGACACAAGGAAAAGACGGGAGGACGGAGGAAATGATATCCTCGCTCCCTTTAGCGTCACTTTAAAGCGTCATCAGCTGCACTCGAGGGATCTTCCGATGTTGTTAAAGTTTGGTTATTTAAAAATATATATAATAAATATTAATAAAGCAAGATGCCCCATTGAAATATGTGAGTTGTAAAGTTTATTTAAACTGCAAAAATAAAACATACATTTAAATTATTGTGACAGATGAAGGGGGAGGAGAATTTATACGTGCGTCAGGTTTTTCAACGAGAAAGACTTCCACAAAGAATACACCTGTGTATCCTTGCTCATGACTCCTCAGGAAGCTTCTTCACTCCTCGTTCCTCACCTCCTCACGGTGCAATTAGAGAACTGAGATGTCCTTCAAGATGGCTGAGCTTGATCGGTTTCCGGGTCATAGGATGGAGGACGCAGGAGCAAGGAAACGAGGAGGGATATTGAGAAGCACCCTCACTGTCAGTAGATACTTCCTTACCACACATGACGGAAGAGTTTCAGATAAAAGTCCTTGTGATGTTTACATATATATATTTTTTTGTTTTGTTCCTAAATTAGTGATGTTCGGTTCTTGAACGAATCGTTCTTTTGAGGTGGCTGAAATCAGTTCATACCCCGTTAGAAATTTTACGTTCCCAGAACATTCTCAGAACGTCCCCACAGGTGTTGAGGACATTGTCTAGTAACGTTCCCGGTCACGATGTGGAGTTCTTTTAAGGTTTGGGGGACGTTATTTGGCGGACCTTCAGGGAACATTCAGGACGTTCTCTGAACATTTAGGGAACCATATTTCATTTGGTAATGTTCTCAGAACGTCCCTGCTGCCCTTGTCAAAAAATTTAATTGAAAATTAAATTTAAACAAAAGTGGCTTTTCAAACAAAAGCAAATTTTTCTTAAATGTCTTACAAAAAAAAAAGCTCTTTACAGGCATTTCTTGGATTATTATTATGAAACCTTTTCTTTTAAATGCAAATCACTTGCAGTAAGTCATTAGCTGACAACAGCACATGCATAAGCTAATGTAACTATTGTATCACTGCAGCAGCAACTACACAGTTACTGCAGCCTTTAAAGCAACATGCAATATAACATCAATTTTCCCGGCTCATCATTGACTGAAGCACAAACTCTACTCTTCAGCACAATGGTAACCTCACAAAACTCAGATAACAGAAACAGAATATTAAACACTAACAGATCTCTCTAGATCTCAGCATCTTCACTTATTACAAACCACTCGGACTTTATTTCTTTCATTCAAAGCATCTTAATGAGGTGTTGATGTTTTATTAAAAATAATAAAGTTTGAAGTCACCGTTATGGAGGTAAGCGCTTGCTTTAGTTGGGCTCCTGACCCTTGACATTTTAACTTTAATCTTTCTCCAGTGGTTATGACTGTGTTTCTAAAACACATTTGTTGCAAAAAAAAAAAAAAAAAATGTGAGGAAAAAAAATCTGTTGAAACTGATTTGGTTGATGATTTCAACAACATACAGTGGCTTTATTCACTGATATCTGAATATTGTATTTCTTTCATGTTGTTGTCCTGTGATAATGCATAAAAACCTGTTCTCCTTTGATATTTTGGAAGCTATCATTGTGCATAAACTATTCAGAGAGGGTCATGTAGACTCACACAGACATCAAGATTCTGCGTATGAACCTCAACAATGGTGACAAAATTTTCAGATAAACAGATCAGTTCTCTTGATCACAAAACAAGCTACTAAAGTCACAAAAAAAGATTTTTGTTTATTGTCACCATTGCTGAGGTTCATACGCTGATTCATGATGTCTGTGTGAGTCTAAAAGACCCTGCTCAAAACTCTCTTTATAATGAATTTAAAGAAAAGGAAACTCATAAAACTTAATTATTGCAAAACTAACAGTTAATACACTCAGAGTTTAGACTCTGGAAAGAATCAGGACACTCCATAATGATTAAATCATCATCATTAAATAATCAAATTCATGTGATCAAAATTTCTCTTGCAATTTTTGCTGTAATAAGCATGTTTTGGAAACACAGTTAAAGCAGCCAAAGAAAAATCTGATGTTAAAATGTCAAGAATCAAGAGCCCATCTAAAGTAAACGCTCACCTCCATAACGGTAAAGGCCCTTCCAAAAGAGTACCTCAGAGATGACGTGTTTTTGTAGGCCAAACCAGGAAGCGAGTTAGCATTTTAGGACTTCCGGTTCCATCGCTCTCAAGTCTATGGGTTTTTCCAATGGGTTTTTGCTAAATCACCTGAAATAAGGTCTGTGGTTAACAAAGCCTCTAAATATTTTTACGTTTTGATCTATGACATAAAACACACCAGTTATAACTTAATTGTGTCTTAAAAAAAGGGCGGTTGCTAACAAGTTGCTAAAAGGGGCTACTTCCTTTGGCAGGGACTTTAGACATCATCATGACAAACAGGACAGTTGGATAGTATTTCTCATGAAAAAGTGGATAAGTATTCATACACAGCACAGATCATACTCAGTGAACATGTTTTTTAAATAAAGATGTTTTTTAAATAAAGTTTGAGGAAGCTTGGTGGTGGTGACGTTGATCCTCGACCGTGGTGTGGTGTAGTCCATTTATAGCCTACTGTTAGCTTTTTATATCTGACGACTTTATTTAGGCTTCAAAATGTATAAATGTTGTGTTAACTTGTAAAGATTATCTTGATAGACAAAACATGTCAAAGTGTCAAAGTGACAAAGTGTCAAAACCCTTTGTTAAACAAAGCTTATTTTTTGCGATTTTCCAAAAGTCTATGGGAAAAATGCATAGGCTTTTGATTGAGAGAACCCGTGCGCCGCTAACTTCCGGGTTGGCCTACAAAAACACGTCATCTCTGAGGTACTCTATATGTGTTTGTGAAGTTGCCAACAGGACTTCCTGCTAAAAAGATAAACACTTCCTGTTTATAGTCCACTGTGAGATTGCTTAAATCTAATCATACAAAAGACTATAAAATCGACAGTAGAACAAACATTAACAACACAAATGACAAGATCTCTGACGATTCTCACCCAGCTACTTTCAATATTCAGTCAATTTGAGTAGGCCTATATTTCTAATTTCCATGCTGTTATAGATGTGGGGGAAATTATTTCATATGATACTGTGATTTTTAAATGTGATCCAACGGCACCAGATGATGCAGTTTTTGAGACTTACTGTCCGTATTGCATGCATAATTAACAAAAAAGCTAAAGAAACATGACACCATCGTTTATATCCACGTCTGGCCCACAGATTCTCTTGAAATTTGAATTTGAATCTGCAACTATTCATTTTCATCTCTTATTTATAAGTAGAAAATGAGATTGTGAGGTGACTCAAAGGCCTATGGAATGGTATGTTGGAAAAAAAAATCTATAAAATATCACTTGGCTTCATTTTATTGAACTAGGTTAGCCCAAGGGGAATCTATGTAGTTTGCCAATAACTAAATCATTGATCTTCTAAGGTTACAGTGAACTTAGAGGGGGAAATTGCCTTATTTGCGTGTAAGCGAATACTTTATGAACCAAATCAAACAGACTTGGCCAGTCTGATTAGATTCAAGGGTCTTTAACAATAGGTGGAAAATGACAAATGCAAAGTACTTTGACTGTAGTGCTTCCATTCCATTCCATTCCATTCCATTCCAATCCAATGTGAAATAAAAATGTACCTTATTTTATTTCTTATTGCATGTTCCCAGCTAACAGAGAATGTTCTGATAAATTTAGCTAACATTTTTGCAAAGTTCTGAACAGATATTCTTCCAGTAATGTTAATAAAATATTCATTAAAAGTTAGAGAACATTCAGAAATATCAGAAATGGGAATGTTATTTTTGTTAGCTAGGTTACTCCGCCTTTGAATTGTCTTTCCTTCTCTGCTGATGTCATTTAGGACATGCTAATGTTAACCAATAGCCAAATAGCAGTTTAAGTCTTGTTTTAGTAAACTAGGTCTGGCTTCATTCTGGCATGTAACATCTTTTCTTGCTAAATATCCAGTTTCACTCAGAAATTATAGGCTATTACGGAAGTAAAATGAGTTGCGAATGCCAATTCATGCTAACGAGCTAGTTTGAGCGATTCAGGTGCATGCTTAAAGATCACATGCACTTGCATCACTATTTAAAGTAATGATTTATGTATTTTAAAACAGGTCAGCTTTCCCGAAATAACAGTCTTATTATTTCACACTCCTGTTCCTATACTTTAAAGTGCACACGTACAGAGATTCTCCCTCACTGTCACGTTTTTTTTTTCAACACATTGACGAAAAGTTTGACGGTTTCACAGATCATCCCACACATCAAAACCCGACTGCACTCGACAGAGGGGAACTGACATTTATCAACATACAACCATTTATTAGGCGCGAAATCACTGCACATATGAGTCCTTTACTAGAGGACGTTCTGTCCTCGGTTTGCAGTGATCTTCCTGTCCCACTGGGCGTCCCTGCCATATAGTGATGAATAAGCTCTAGGATAATGAGAGGACATACAATGTAGGGCAGGCGGACGCTGCTGCTGCTGGTATGGGGGCCCTGGGGCCGCGGTTCTTCAGTGAGTCCCGTTGAGGCAGGCTCCTCTCCCCTGACTGTCCATGATGCATTGAACTGGAGTCTGCTACTGTACTACACAGAGAAGAGAACGTGAGCACTCTCATTTATTATGGACGAGCAAATTAGTGCCATGATGCATGCATTAAACGCCCTGACGGTGGCATTACCTTGTGCATGAGAAAGAAGGAGAGACGGAAAGAGTATGACAGCGAGAGAACATCATGAATGTATCATACGCATGGGAGGCGAGAGTTAACAGTTACACAACTGCATTAATAGCTCTTTAATGTGACTCTCAACCTCCCAGTCGTATTGAATACCGAATAAATGCGCTTTCAAAATCAACACAAACTGAAGCGAACGTACCCTTTTCACCTTCTGTTTATTTTCGCTCCAAACAAGTGCATTGGAATTCCAGCTGCCGATTTTTGTCCCCAATACACAGGTCTTGTGAAGTGAGACTCAAAGGATCTGTGACACTGGGTCTTTGACAGCTTCTTTCTATTGATTTCTTTTGTCTTTTTTTTTTTCAGGTGTGGTGAGCTATGACCATAAGATGGATAGCCGAGGATGGCATGGAAACATCATTATCTGTAACCTTTGGTTGACTCTGACATACAAAAAAAGAAAGGAAGAAAAAATAGAAAGCAGAGCTCCAGACATTTGAAAACTCAAGTTCTAACTTTTTTGTTTATCTTTTTATCTGATGAAAATGACTTAGTCCTTAAAGGGTTAGTTCACCCAAAAATGAAAATTCTGTCATTAATTACTCACCCTCATGTCGTTCCACACCTGTAAGTCCTTCGTTCATCTTTGGAACACAAATTAAGATATTTTTGATGAAATCCGATGGCTCAGTGAGGCAAGATAATTAACACTTTCAGATGACCAGAAAGGTACTAAAAACGTATTTAAAGTAAAAAAAAAAGTAAAATTCAGTAAACAAGGCTTCGTTACGTCACAAGTGTTTTGAAATTTCAGTGGTTCACCACTGGGGGGCGTGACTTTGGCAGTTTGATATACACTCCGAACCACTGATTCGAAACAAAAGATTCGTAAATCTTCGTTATTTTTTTTTTTTTTGGCGCACAGGTTGAACCACTGTAGTCACATGAACTGATTTAAATATGTCTTTAGTAGCTTTCTGGGCATTTGAAAGTGTAAATTAACTTGCTGTCATTGCAGGCTTCATTGAGCCATCAGATTTTATGAAAAATATCTTAATTTGTGTTCCGAGATAAACGAAGGTCTTACCGGTGTGTGGATGATCCTATAATGTACTCACCTGCAAGCCATCCTAGGTGTATATGACTTTCTTCTCTCAGCCAAACACATTCAGAGTTATATTAAAAAATATCCTGGCTCTTCCAAGCTTTATAATGGGAATGAATGGTACCCTAGATTTTGAAGCCCCAAAAAGTGCATCCATCCATCATAAAAGTAATCCATACGGCTCCAGGGGGTTAATAAAGGCCTTCTGAAGCAAAGCAATGCGTTATTGTAAGAAAAATATCCATATTTACAACTTTATAAACTATAATAACTGGCTTCTGGTAATGGTCGTATGTGAGTCTAGTTCTGGCGGAAGAGTGAACTCTGACCCGACGCATTATGTACTGATGAACGTGGAAGCACAGAGGATGGAGCAAAACAAAACACTGGTCATGAATTAGAAGTCTACAACTTGAATAAAAAAAAAAAAAATAATCTTATAAATGAGTTTGATGGCCAGCCCTATTTGTTTGAACCATGAGAGGCGTATAATCTTGCCTAAGCTTACGCTACTCCAACATCCAAAAAAGCAACAAGGATGACCAGGGAATGCATGAACTGATAAAATGCTTGCTCTAGATGCAATGTAAGTTGCTTTGGCTAAAAGCATATGCCAAATGTGGTGCAATATGGATCAGATGGTCAGTGTGGGCGGTCGTTTAAGCTGAGAATATATTTTGGTGGAAACTATGGTTATCATAGTACATTTATCATCACCAGTAGAAGGTTTGTTCCTGGATGTGCTCAAAATGTGGGACTGTTTTGGAGTGTGGTGTAAGTGAGAATGTATTATCACATGTGATAAGCCAACAGCAAGACTTCAGTTAAACACCCACCAGCTCTTTCTCCAAGTTCTAGTGTCATTTCTCTCTCTACCTCTCCATTCCACTCATTATACTGGCTCTGTTTAAATAATGGGACCATCTCTACAGAAACACACTTAGAGCTCTCGCCGCTAGCGCTATCAGCAGGGTACACGCACCGCTGCAGAGGATTCTGGATGGTGGAATCTACACAATCTGACAGCGACTGGGAGTCAGCATGTATTCGCTCTGGCAAGTCATATTTCCTCTTTCAGGGAGACACCATTTTTCCCTTTCATCTTTCAGAGGAAGCGCTGCACTGGCAGGTTCCTTCTTTCTTTGTGCGCTTTAATTTTGTCCCCGCACCTGCCGCTGTACAAATGGCCGTTCGCCATCCTCACCACAACTCTTCTGTGATGTGGAAGAAAGGGCTCACCTTGCCTTTCACGCAAACCACCCCTTCCACAACCAGCCCCACTTCAGCAACTCAGCTCTGCACTACTCTATCTTTAAAGGACCTTCTTTGAGGATTCATTTTATTAGAGAGAGAGAGAGAGAGAGAGAGAGTAAAGTAAATGTGTAAAATATGTAAAGTAAATTAATATTAAATAATGATAAATTTATGTTATAAATGACCATAATTTAAAATATGTATATAGCCAGGGGTGCGCAGGTGCGCATGCGTGGTAAATATAAACGATGCGCACCAGAAAACATGGAGAGAAGCGCTTTTGAGTAACGTTACCAACATTTTGCAGTAGCCCCTCACTGCAGAACACTCGAGATCCAGGGGGCGGAGTCGGGTAGGTTAAGGGATATGTAAAGTGGGAGGAGTTGGATCTAGATCAAGGGGGTGGAGATAGGTAGGTTTAGATTCTGGGAGCGGAGATGGGTAGGCTTAGGGATATGTAAAGTGGGAGGGGTTGGATCTAGATCCACCCCCTGGATCTTGTGTTCTGCAGTGAGGAGCATCTCATCATGATGATAAGTGTGTTCTTTAATTATTAGGGGTGCAACGGATCGCAGTTAATCCGTGATTCGTATGGATAAGGTCCAACGGTTCAGCACGCATGTGATTCGTGGATTAACTGCTAAATTTAACCATCATAGAGTGAAAGTTTATCATTTGGACGTGTTTTGTCTCGCCAATTAACACATTCAAACGATTTTAAAAGCGGAAGAAGAGGCGAAAGTCGGGACTCGCGAGCTGTTATCTGTGCCACACCCGAAGCGCGGAGGGAGGTAGTGACAGCCGATTTCGAAACACTACTTCATGAAGCTCCGAAGCTTTATGAATCTTTTGTTTCGAATCAGTGATTCAGAGCATGTATCAAACTGCCAAAGTCACATGATTTCAGTAAACAAGGCTTCATTACATTATCAATGTTTCGAAATGTTTCAAAACAGTTCGAAATTTCAATGGTTCACCAGTAGAGGGCGATGATAAAGTGAACTCATGAATCATGCAGATTCACTGAGAACTATTGAACACGTGTCTTTGGGTTTTACCCTATGGTTTTATACATTTGTAGATGTTTTAATTAGACATTAGAATAATTAAATGAATAACGTTAGTTATTAATCTCTTATTTGCCTGTTTAGCTTGAGCCATGGAACAGAGAAACAAGCCTTGAAAATTGATAAAAGAACACATATTATACAGACACTCTATATTTAATCTTATTAGATGATTAGTTAATTGCATTTGATAGATTTTACTTTTAATAAAACTTTTATAATGCATTTGTAAAAGGTGTTTTCATGCATGTTTGGCCTGAGTTTTGTTGCATTTACACTGTTCTGACCACTAGGGGTCACCGTGGAGACGGGTGCCAGATTGTTTCGAAGCCTCGACACATTACGGCACATTTGCATCAACTGCTTCAGTGTTCCGCGAAGCCTCGATCTGCCCATCACTAGAGGGAGGGAGGTTAGAGAGAGAGAGAGTACTTTCGCTTTAACGGACACATACACACAAAATTATGTCAAAATTCCTGTCTCGGCAAGTATTCTCTCGGTTATGTCATTAGCGAACAGTTGAGAAAGAAACCGGATGTGTGTCAGTATATTTAGTCCGTGCGTGCTAATATTCTTGCTGTTCTCTGTGTCATTAATGTTAATTAAAAAAACAAAAAAAACAATCATTATCATCATCTACCATGTTCGAGAGAAAAGAAGATAGTGAGGAGAGCAAAGTGTGAGTACCAAGCAACATCTCCAGGTTCTCCATTGAGAACCAGACCAAAAAAGTTATGTCCGCCCATGTATATAGCCCAATTGTGTACCAAGCTGACCCTAGATGATGTAGTTACAGCATCTACCAGCAGGGGCTAACTGGACCATGCTAACCAGCCAAACCTTGACCCCTTGATTCATTCATATCTCTCTGCGATTCTGAACCTCTGGAGTCTACTTAACTGTCACTCTCTGAATCTTTTTTTACCTGTTCTGCTGCTTGTATGTTTCTCTTTCTATCTTTGTCTGTTTCTATATTCATTATAACCACAGAACGAATGACCTCAATCTGTCCGTCCGAGTTAGACACTCACACTAGACGCTCTCTGTCGTTTTTATGTCATATATTTGTGTTCTGATACACTCACTCATCTCTTTTGAATGACAGATATGGAGGTTATGTTTTCCCCCCTTGGCTAATTACATGTTTTTTAATTAATAGCACTATATATTAACTTTTCAGTGTTCAGGAATCTACTTTGAGTTGTTTCTTTTTGATTTGATTCATTTACATGAACCATCCAAATGAATGATTCACTAAAACAAAGTGCACAGCGCTACATATTAAAGAATAGTACAGTCATAATGCTGCACTGTAACTGCATGAGAGGATAATATGTGACCCTGGACCACAAAACCAGTCATAAGAGACAATTTTTTGAAATTGAGATTTATACATTATTCGAAAGCTGAATAAATAAGCTTTCCATTGATGTATGATTTGTTAGGACAACATTTGGCCGAGATACAACCATCTGAGGGTGCAAAAAAATCAAAATATTGAGAAAATCGCCTTTAAATTGTCCAAATGAAGTCCTTAGCAATGCATATCCACTCACAAAAATAAATTTTTATATATATTTATGGTAGGAAGTTTACAAAATATCTTCATGGAACATGATCTTAACTTAATGTCCTAATGATTTTTGGCATAAAAGAAAAATTGATAATTTTGACCCATACAATGTATTGTTGGCTATTGCTACAAATATACCCGTGTGACTTATGAGTTTTTGAGGTCCAGGGTCACATTTATTATTATTATTATTATTATTATAAGCCATAAGTTTCCTGCTGACATGTTGCAATACTGTTCTCCAGTTTTTAATGCTTTATTTAACATCACCGACATAATAAATGAAATACTCTGAGTCAGATACCCAAATTATTATGTTTTGACGATGATACTACATGATGAACTACTATAGATAATGTAGTTGGGTTAGTTAGCTCTGCTAAGTTTAATTAGCTACTCTGCCACATTTTGTTTTTGTTGGGAAACCAAAAGTACTGAAAGCATGCATTCAATAAAATAGTCATAAGATTCTGTCAGATACAAAACTATGTTTTGTCATGTATGTTATTTGTTGTTTGGGAGAAAAGAAAATCGAGAGAGAAACAGATGAATGGTACAGTGATTTATGAAATAACTTCTGTATGTTTCCCTCATCATATTTTGTCCAGCACAATTATAAAATTTAGCCTCAGACGAATGAAAATTATCACACTTTGGCAGCCCTTTACTTTGGCTGCTCTGTCGGGCTGCTGCGTTTTAAATAATTACCCTCGCTGCATCATCCATCATGTCCATTGTTTTCTTTGTTCATATTCTTCTTATGTTAAAAGGCACTGGACACATGCGCAAAGCCTGGTTTGTTTAAAGTTGACGGCTGGAGCCACAGATATTGTGTTCGAAAAGTTGCCTCTGCATGCCAAAAATAACCTCGAGCAAGCATATAGTCTCGTGGTGACCGACCATAAAACCTAGCATGAGCACATGGCTAATAATGCACATGGTAGATGTGTTTTACACAGAGCTAGAGGGATTCAAAACCGTGTCTGAAGATCTCAGCCTGCACTTGAATGCTCATTATGCAAGTGTTTCAAATCGAAGGTGAGAATAAGGGTGCGAATAAGGTGTAAGACAGGCAGCAGTGACACTGACAAAGTGAGAGAAGCTTCTAAAAAAGCTGCATGTTCATTCAAACCTCAACGTGTACCTTTCCTCTCTCTCTGCAGGTCTCATTTCATAAATGATACATGAACCTGTGGAAGCCATCAGAATAGGTGCTGAGATCGTATTATGGAGTGAAATCTGAACAATGAACGGACCTGAGAGTGTGACTGCTGTCGGTGCTCGCCGTGATTTTGAGGGTTCTTGTTTTAGATTCGGTCTAATGGTTGTCATGGTTGGAAGCCGTACTCGCTGTCAGCCACAGAGCTGTGGAGTCACCAGATTTTTAATTGAGTCTATCTGGCAATGCGCTAATGAGGTCTGAGACGTTGACTTGACCATTATGACCTGTCTTTGGTAATGAGGGCCTCTCACCCGACTCACCGACCCACGGTCAGAGCTAAAAACGTCCATATGTTTGGAGTGGCGAAAACCTCTCGCATTTTTGGCAATAATCTTTGCGCCGCAGTTTTGTTATACCAAAGCTGATTTTTTTTTTTTTTTTCTCTGTTTGAAAAACAGAAATGGCAGCCAGGATGATGCATACTGTAAATCATCAATCAATGCAGTCACTGAGGCCATTTCACGCTAAATTATGTCAGTTATGTCAGGATCAATATAATGCACTCTGGTAGCAATGTTGGGAAATTATAAACTGCTTTTGAGTCTCTCTCACATGAAAGAGGTCTCAAAATGTTATATGATTTTGGTCTGAAGACTGTTTCCACTGATAGACAGACAACAATAGCTGTTTTGTTCACTGTTGTATCTCTTGGGGGAGGACTGACAGTCAATCATTTCAATCATTTATGCATGCAAACTTCAATACTGTTGCAGAATCTGGAAAACATGTTAAGTTGGGTGCACACTGTACGATTTTGGCCACAGTTTGGCCATCTGAGATAAATTTTGCGAATCCTAAATGATTCCTCTGATCCTAGGCCAAAATCTGTAGTCTTTGATTGCTAGTTTGACATGTTCGCAGACAGTTGATTAATAATCGTGTTCAAATTTTACCTCCAATGAAATTCTGGCAGTGTGAGAAATTTTGAGACAGTCTTGCCACATGACTTCTCCTACTATGACCATCAAATCAAAAACCAATAGTAGTGCAAAACCTGATGATGCAATTAGTGTGACAACAACAAACCACCACTCAGATTTAAATTTAAATGGCAATACAGTTACTTGAATGATTGTTGTATTTGAAACACTACTTTGCGAAGCTTCAAATCTTTTGTTTCGAATTAGTGTGCATGAAACCAAATGGTTGTAATTGATCGAGTCAGTTTAATCATATAAAAAGTTCTTTAAAAGTCTTGTCGGTACATAAAATAAGCACCACAAATTAATTTAAAAACTATGTATTATAAAGACTTTATTTGTAATTTTGTAATTGTTTTTTATTCATATCAATTACACTATGAAGATTATATTTTAATTAAAACAATTTCCTTTTTTATTTTTTTAGAACTTTTCATTTTATATATTTTTTGCTTTGGTCTTGTTGCATTTACACAGCTTTAATCCGCTCCTTAGCATACAGAGTTACGAAACTAGCATATAGTTTTGTTATTTTTTTAAACAGTGAATCATTTTGCAAAGCAATTGATTCAATCTATTCAAAGTCCTATCACTACTGTAATCCACAACCTACTTAAAATTCCCATCACCTTTATGCTGATGAGCTTCATGAATCAGTTCCCTGTTGAAAAGACCAGCATAATTAGTCACTAGCAGCAGAACCCTGCTAGTAGATGCCATAACTACTCCACCTGGAAATACAAAACATTTATTTATTTATTTTTTCATTTCATTGTCGCATGTATGCATTATCTGGAAAAATGAATAAATGTAAAACAGAAAAATACCGTTTTTACCATGATTTGAGCAACAGAACAAAATTTATGACACTACTGTTAGAATTATTAATTTTTTTGCCATGTTATACAAAATGTAAAAAATACACTATATTACCAAAAGTATTGGGACACTTCCATGGACACAGGTGTATAAAATCAAGCACGTAGGCATGCAGACTGCTTCTACAAACATTTGTGAAAGAATGGGTCTCTCTCAGGAGCTCAGTGAATTCAAGCGTGGTACTGTGATAGGTTGCCACCTGTGCAATAAGTCTATTCATGAAATTTCCTCACTACTAAATATTCCACGGTCAACTGTTAGTGGTTTTATAATAAATTGGAAGCAATTAGGAACAACAGCAACTCAGCCACGAAGTGGTAGGCCACGTAAAAGGGGTTGGGCTTGGCCTCTAGTTCCAGTAAAAGGAACTCTTAATGCTTCAGCATATGAAGACATTTTGGACAATTTCATGCTCTTAACTTTGTGGGAACAGTTTGGGGATGTCCCCTTCCTGTTTCATCATGACTGTGCACCAGTGCACAAAGCAAGGTCCATAAAGACATGGATGAGTTTGGTGTGGAACAACATGACTGGCCTGCAGAGTCCTGACCTGAAACCAACAGAAACTTTGGGATGAATTAGAGTGGAGACTGTGAGCCAGGCCTTCTCGCCAACATCACTGCCTGACCTCACCAATGCACTTCTAGAAGAATGGTCACAAATTCCCATAAACACACTCCTAAACCTTGTGGAAAGCCTTCCCAGAAGAATTGAAGCTGTTATAGCTGCAAAGGGTGGGCCAACTCCATATTAAACCCTACGGATTAAGAATGGGATGTCATTAAAGTTCACATGCATGTAAAGGCAAGCGTCCCAGAACTTTTGGCAATATAGTGTATATTAGTTAACGGTATTGGATATCTTTGACAAGATGGCTGCTGAGTTACCTGACTTGCCTACAAGGGGACTGACTGGTCTTCTCAGTAGGGTTTAGATACTGAAACTTTAGTATAAGAAAATGCTGTGAAATTGAAATCCACAAAAAGTTATTTGGCAGCAATGTGGAATTTTGTATGACTGTCTCTCTGGGTTTGAAAAAAATGGTCTTATAAATTAACTAGACTAAATTCGAAGGGGAGGATGCCTCTGATGGTGTAAAAGTTTCAACCTAAGTCTTGATTCTCTGTATGAAGAAAGATGATGCCACTACCCCATTTGAAAAGTATTTCAGACTATGGACAGTGTAGAGGGAACATATTTCATTCATGAAAGGCTTTGTTTGATTCTAAATTCTCTCTTTTCAACTTATTCTCTGTAAAACTCTTCTAATGATGTGGTGGTTCACTCCATGTAGTGAATTCTTCCCTGTGACACGAATATTAACGGACACATGAGCGACCCCTGAGGAACAGCATATACTGATTCAGCTGCTGAGACAGAAAAAATATAGGCATATTTTAAGATACTACAGAACAAGACAAGAAATATGTACAGTGCATATTTGCGTGGGCGGCATGATCAAGACCTTTTTAATATCACAATATACAAATTTTTTTGAAGTTATAAATTGGAGTGTGTTTTACAAGAAAATACTATTTCAGTCTTTCTACTTCAAAATTTAACATTCATTTCCTTGTCATTTCTTGTAAATATTTGCTAGCAATTTCTGAGTGATAAACTGTTTCAAAGTAAATTCGACACCAATTTTTTTTTCAGTGAAGTTAGTTCCCAGACCTCAAATCTGATTGGCCAAGCAGTGTTCCAAGAGTGCTGATATAGTCAAACAGAGCTGGGACTTTTCACTGTTTGTATCACTGCCCTTGCAGGCTCTTTCTGCAAGTTACATTGTTACGCCAGTAGGTGGCGACAAACAACTGTCTTACTGGGTGAGTCATTAGAATCATTCATTCAGCTGATTATTCATTCATTCAACTTTATTTCCAGACTCAAGGTCCATTAGAAAAGAAACATACAACAAACAAACACCAAAAGAAAAAATAATACATACAATACACAACATTTAAAAAAGACAATTATACATTATTTAATAGATAAAATTAAATTAATTTTATCTCAACGTGTTAATATTATATTTATGTTTCATATTATTTGTTTGATGATTTATTTGATAGCTACACATATCAGATGAACCAAACTTGTTAAATTATGTCAGATAGAAAGAGATTTAACAATGCATGTTTTCTGCACAGAGCTGCAGTGCTTCCTCAATATAACATAAAGTGTTTCAGTCTCTTTCACACTATTTGATACTCTCCTGACTTCCTCTGCTTTCCCCTTCCTCGGCCAGGCCCAGCGCAGTCGCTCTTCTTCTCCCCCTCACCCCTCTCTCACCTTTCCATCTCTTTCAGTGCTCCGAGCGCTTGCCCTGGGACTAATTAGAGAGAAGTTGCAGCTCCGAGCGCAGCTCTGCTGACATTGGGAAGTAAGTGTGCGTTTGTGTCGGTGTGCACGTTTGTGTGTGCACGTGTGCATTAAAGCGAACTGCTCTGCTCTCAGACAAAACAGCAAGATCTTTGTTTTATTATTTATCTAACTGTTCCTCTCCATCACACTGTCTTTCTTACTTATTCTGTGCTGCAAACATGAAGTATCAGTGTGGGGATTTGCAGCTACTTTAAAATATGAGTAGCTTCTGCATGGAAAGCTACCATTTCAAACTAGTTAAAAGGTTAGTTCACCCAAAAATGAAATTTTTGTCATTAATCACACACTCTCATGTCGTTCGGAACACAAATGAAGATCTTTTTGATGAAATCTGAGACCTTTCTGTCCCTCCATTGACAGCTACGCAACTGACACTTTGACGCTTCAAAAAGTTCATAAAGAGATCGTAAAAATAATCCATGAATCGAGCGGTTTAGTCCAAATTTTCTGAAGAGACTTGATCGCTTTTTATGATGAACAGATTGAATTTAGGCTTTTATTCACATATAAACATTGATCAGAAAACAAAAATAGAAGCTCAGCCAAACCTACTTGACTTGAGAGAACAAACCTCTAGTGGAAACTCAAACATGCTATGTAACACGAGAATGAACCTCATTGGTTCTCACACGACAAGCAAACATGCTTGAGCTTCCGTTTACCACAACTGAATTGATGAATGTTTATATGTGAATAAAAGCCTAAATTCAATCTGTTCATCATATAAAGTGATTGTGCATCTTCAGAAAATAAATCAGTATATCGTTTTGTGAAGCAATTGAAATGAATCAGATTGGAATGAATATCATTTAAATCTTAATTAAGGTAGTTAAGTTACTTTTAGTTTGTTACTCCCCAGCACGGTTTTGCATTACTGTTTAGATGAGGCTTGCATCTTGACATGTAATATAATACATGAACTGTCGGCATGAATTTGAAGGGCTGCACTGCGCAGGAAGAATCCAGAGTGCAATAGTCTATTGTGAGGCATGATAGTTTAAACAAAGGGTAATATGGCAGTCTGTGAGCAAATCAATGTAATTGATTGTATGCAGCTCTGTGGAATCCTCAATGCACTTCATGCATGTATCATTTATCACATCAACTAAACCCACATCCCTGCGGTGCCTTTGTTGTAACAAAATTGTATTGCATCTTTATACTGGCCAACAAATACAGTGTCAATTATCATCGAATTAATCTTTCTAATAAGGCTTTGGTTAAGCACCAATAACCACATCATTTTACAAGCCTCCTGATGCTGTATATAGATTATTTAGCCTGAGATTAGTATAATTCAGAGGCCAGGATTACAGTGGTACGGGGTGTTATTGATCTGGAGCGCTGAGCTGCGTCAGTGGCAGACAGCACAGACGTTTTCTTGTTTTGTGCAGTGAGATATGTTCTTTGAGGAGAGAGGGCCGGTGGACCGGGCCGGTCGATACCACACACAGCCTATCTGCACAGCTAACCCGACTGTTACCAGCACTAATGCATAAACACTGGATTACAGGAGCTGTCTGATCTAGCTGGAGGACAAAGGATGGACATGGTGTAACTATTGACAAGATGTGCATTACTGGGAAATGTTTTATGGCTGAGTTATTTGTGTAACTTGACTTACCCAAGTAGGACGTTATTATAATTATAAATAAAAAAGGTAATTGTGACTTTTTATCTCACAGTTCTGATTTTTTTCTCACAATTGCGAGTTTACATCACACAATTCTGACTTCTTTTCTCAGAATTGAGAGATATAAACTCATAATTGCGAGAAATAAAGTCAGAATTGAGAGTTATAAATTCACAATTGTGCGTTATAAATACAATTTTGAGATATAAACTCGCAATTATGACTTTTTTTTCTCACTGCAAGATATAAACCTGCAATTCTGACTACTTTTCTCAGAATTGTGAGATATAAAGATGTGAGATATAAGTTATGAACTTGCAATTGCAACTTTATATCTTGCAATTCTGACTTTATAACATGGAATTGCGACTTTCTATTTTGCAATTCTGACTTTATAACTCACAATTGCAACTTTATATCTCGCAATTCTGACTTTATAACTCGCAGATGTGACTTTATATCATTCAATTCTGACTTTATAACACGCAATTGCGACTACTTTTCGCAATGACGCAATTCTGACTTTATAACTCACAATTGCGAATTTATATCTCTCAATTCTGACTTTTTTCTCGCAACTGTAAGATTTAAACGTGCAATTCGGACTACTTTTCTCAGAATTGTGAGATATAAACTCACAATGGCGAGTTATAAAGTCCAATTCTGAGGAAAAAAGATGAGTTTATATCTTTCTGATTTTTATATCACACATTTTTATATCTGATTTTTATATATTTTTTTTTTCTGATGTTTATATCACACAATTCTGACTTTATAACTCACAATTGTGACTATATTTTCGAAATTCTGACTTTATAACTCGCAATCCTGACTTTATAACTCGTAGTTGCGATTTTATATCACACAATTCTAACTTTATAGCACAATTCTTACTTTATAACACAATTGCGACTTTTTATCTTGCAATTCTGACTATAACTCACAGTTGAGAGTTTATATCACACAATTCTGACTTTATAACTCGCAATTGCGATATTTTGCAATTCTGACTTTATAACTCGCAGTTGTGACTTTATATCTCACAATTCTGACTTTATAACTCGCAGTTGCAAATTTATATCTCGCAATTCTGACTTAACTCACATTTGCAACTTCATATCATGCAATTCTGACTTTATAACGCAATTCTGACTTTATAACTCGCAACTTTATATCATGCAATTCTGACTTTATAACACAATTCTGACTATAACTTGCAATTGCGAGTTTATATCACACAATTCTGAGAAAAAAAGTCAGAATTGCAAGATAAAAAGTCGCAGTTATACCTTTTTTGGCAGAAACAAGCTTCCACACTATACTACCACTGATAGATATTTCTAGTTTGTGTAACTGAGAGCAGCTGCAGTGGAAACAAATGTGCAGCTCTGCCTCATTGCACCACAAATTCATCACCGATACGCAATCAATCCTGCAGACTCACTGACCAGAGATCAGAGCCAAAGGAAAACAAGACGTGAGCAACTGCACCTGTGGATGACCCCAGATCAGGTCAGGCCACATGGGTTAAATGGAATGTTACTAACACTAGCAGGATCTGCTGACCCAAGAGCAGGTGATCGCAGATGCTGAGGAAATGAGATGTGAGTAATGCCACTGTCAGGAGCTGACCTGAGATCAGATGCTGAAAGAAAGAAGACGTGAACATAATGATGACCGCTGGAGGTGGGCAACGCACAAACGGTCCGCTCTTCACAGCCCTCTCTTCGGTTATTTGCTTATTATTAGCTCTAGCATGGATAAATGGGATAATAGTGCGGAAAATGATTTCTTGAACGTCTGCGGCTAATGATGAGTTTTCATTTTTAATGCGGCTTGTATTATTAAAGCGTAAATATGTTTACTGCTTGAGAAAAACAAAGAGAGCATAACCAGAAAAGGCACTCCACAGCATATGCCACATATTTTTTCTGAGATCATGATGAATTCTGGGTACTGCCTGAAAAGTACATGATGCAAGGCTGATTTGATCAGACAATGACGCAGTTCTTTCATTTCTTTCCTCTTTCAATTTTGTTGTCTGAGAAGTGTAGCCATGGAACAGCTTAGAAAAGAGAGCGAGCGAGAGAGAAAGGCCTCGACAGGCAACAACCCTCATGTAAAATGCATAGAAAGCTGCGATGTCAGTTTACTACAGCACGCTCTGCACTGAATGCTCATATTCTGCACTGAAGTTCTCACTCGTGAACTGTGTTTGGCACTGGGGAGGCTCTCCTCACCCTGTTAGACTTCATTAGCAAACCTCACACCAAACTGCGCCACCTGACATGCAACTTCATTGCAACATCTGAACTCTTACAGTCCCCCTGTAATCAATAATTGTATCCCTTAAAACTCATCTGTGATCATCAAAATTACATATTTAAACGTTTACACCAGGTAACTCTACTACACCCTTGCTTCATTTAGTATACGCAGATTCATGAATATGCAAATTAGTCCCTGCCTCTTGATCATAACCACCTTGTAATTGTGAATTTTTATCTCACAACTGACTTTATTTTTTCATAATTGTGACTTTATTGCTCATAATAGTATGTTTAATAATTGTGACTTTATATCTCACAGTTGTGACTATATTTTCATAATTGCGACTTTATTGCTCATAATAGTATGTTTTATAATTGTGACTTTATATCTCACAATTGACCCTTCGCAAAGACCCGCCCCCCTTAGTTACTGTTGCTTTGTCCGACAAGCCATGGCGCTGTCACGCCACACACAGTGAAAAATACATCGCGGAGCAAAGAGGACATTGACAACACGTCGACAGACAAGACAGAGCAGGTTACTTATGATATTAAACAATGTCCCAGCTTTCAAATTGTGAATTTTTTTTTAAAGAAATTCGAACAATAAAAAACGTTTTGTGGCTCTTTAATGTGTCGTGACAGATTGCTGTAGCGCCTCGTGAACCGATCATCTCTTCCTACTAGTTAAATTATAGCATCAAATAAACATGAATAAACATGAGAAGGAATGTTGTTTAAAACTCGAAAAGATGTAAATACACACCATTTTTCAAGTTTAAGTCCACTGAGGTTAATCTTCTAACTCCTGACTACTTTGTCGGACAAAATGGCGGATTCGGCGTTATGATTGGTTAGATCGCTTGTCAATCAAACTCCCGGCGAAGGGTCAATTGTGACTTTATTTCTTGTAATTGTGAATATCACAACTGACTTTATATTTTCATAATTGTGACTTTATTTCTCATAATAGTATGTTTAATAATTGTGACCTTATATCTCACAATTGTGACTTTATTTCTTGTAATTATGAATATTACAACTGATTTTATATTTTCATAACTGTGACTTTATTTCTCATAATAGTATGTTTAATAATTGTGACTATATCTCACAACTGACTTTATTTCTTGTAATTGTGAATTTTTCTCACAACTGACTTTGTGAATATCACAACTGACTTTATTGCTCATAATTGCGACTATTGCTCATAATAGTATGTTTTATAATTGTTACTATATCTCACAATTGTGACTATTTCTTGTAACTGTGAATATCACAACTGACTTTATATTTTTATAATTGTGACTTTATATCTCACAATTGTGACTATTTCTTGTAATTGTGAATTTTTATCTCACAACTGACTTTATATTTTCATAATTGCGACATTATTTCTCATAATAGTATGTTTTATAATTGTGACTTTACAGTATATCTCACAATTGCAACTGTATTTCTCACAACTGCACGTTTATATATCACAATTGACTTTATTTCTTGTAATTGTGACTTTATCTCACAATTGACTGTATTTTCATAATTGCTTTGTCACTTTTTTTATAATTGCAACTTTACATTTCAGACCTGATTTCATTTCTTATTTTATACTTTATTTTATTAGTTTATTTATTTACTTATTGTATTTTTTTATTATTATTTTTTATTTTTATTTTTTTTGCTCTGAGGTAGAAACTGGTTTCTATACTTGTGCTTTGATATAAAAGATACATAGCGCTCCCCACAAGAAATGAATGCGGTCGCTCACATGACATGCGACTTTTGTTTTAAATGTCATGCTTGTATTTGTCAGCAGGTGGTCGAAGTGCAGAAGTAACCTCTAAACAGTGGCCTTCATTGCTTTGACTCTAACTTTGTGTGGACAGACTGCTGAGAGGACATGCATTTGAATTCCACACATCAAATCACCATAACTGCAATCAATGTTGACACGCCGGTGGTCGCAGGGGCCGCTGTTGCTGCTGTTAAATCATTCTGCTTTATCAAGCCTTTGAAGGGTTTAGAGTGCACCGAGACCCCCTCCCCGCAAACACGGACACACACACGCCAGCATACTATCTCTGGATCCGCAGAAAGGTTCTCTGTTGCTTCAAAGATCCGGTTTGGCGTACTCACATCCCAAAATGCAATGCTTCCCTTATCTCTCCGAACCATAAAGAACCACCATGTAAATCCCCCGTTGATAAATTGAAAGATTGCAAAACGCTTGCACCCTCTTCATTGCTCTCATTAGGTTTGGTTCATTTGCATCATCGCCACTCTTTTGTTAGTAACATATTGAGATTTAAAGTCTTGGGGAAGTCACATATATGAAACTTTTAAAACTCGAAACAAATTGGTTTGCGTGACCTTATTTCACGTGTAACTTTTTTTTGAGGCGTAATAAAATGTATGTCTCAGCTAAATGATTAAAGGCCTCTGTTTGAGTGAGTTTGGCCCTTAAAACTACTTTTAAGTGGATGATATTTATGCGTTTAAAAGGATTGTCTTAAAATTTATGATGAAATGATGCTGTTATTGAAAACAGAGCCATTGCTGAAAGAATATTTGGGAAAGAGAGCAAGGCCAAATGATGTCAACGAAAGCGTACACTGTTTGTCTAAAGTGCTGTATTAAAGTCTGTACTTATGCCAGGCAGTTTGAGGATGATGTAAAAGATTACAAAAGCCTCTGCATAAATCTAACAACAGTAATGATGTTTATGCTTAAAACAAGCAAGAAGAATTTGCCAAGAGGTAAGACAAACTAAACTATTATCAATGTTAAAAACAGTTGCTTAACATTTTTGTCAGGATCATTTGAATAGAAATTTTAAAAGGACGTTTGTTTGAAATGGAAAAAATCTGTAACATAAATGTCTTTACTGTCACTTTTGAACAATTAAATGTGTCCTTGATGAATAAAAGTATTAAAGGGTTCACCCAAAAATTCTGTCATTAATTACTCACCCTCATGTCATTCCACACCCATAAGACCTTCGTTCATCTTCAGAACACAAATTAAGATATTTTTGATAAAATCCGATGACTCAGTGAGGGCTACTAAAAGACATATTTAAAACAGTTCATGTGACTACAGTGGTTCAACCTTAATGTTATGAAGTGACGAGAATACTTTTTGTGCGCCAAAAAAAACTAAATAACGACTTTATTTAACAATATCTAGTGATGGGCGATTTCAAAACACTGCTTCATGAAGCTTCGAAGCTTTACAAATCTTTTGTTTCGAATCAGTGGTTCGGAGCGCGTATCAAACTGCCAAAGTCACATGATTTCAGTAAACGAGGTCATGTGTTTCAAAACATTTCGAAATTTCAATGGTTCACCACTGGGGGCGATGATTTCTGTGAATCCATGAATCAAGTCAATAGGTTTTGCCTGATCAGTTTTATACATTTGTAATTAGACTTCAGTAGGCCTATAATTAAAAAGAATAATAGTTGTTAATAGTCTCTTATTGGCCTGTTTAGCTGAGCCATCCATGGAACAAACAAAAGCCATGAAAATTGATAAAAGAAGGCATTTTATACATACACTTGATATTCAATCTTATTATATGATTTATAGTTTTTACTTTCAATAAAACATTTGCAATGGGTTTGTAAATGGTGTTTATTTGCATGAGTTTTTATAGCAAAACACTGTTCTGATCAGGATTCGAACCCAGTCAAGAACACTATCCACTCCCCCGCACACTTCCTTGTTTGGCACAAACAACATGTACATTATAATTCGTCAATGCTTGACTGAATTGTTATTTCAGGTTATTTCAGATCAACACATCAATAAGTGTCACCGTGCAGACGGGTGTCAGATTGTTTCGAAGCCTTTTCTATGTTTCACGAAGCCTCACTCTGCCCATCACAAGTTCACAGAGATCATCGCCCCCCAGTGGTGAACCATTGAAATTTCGACACGTTTCAAAATACTTATGACATAACAAAGCCTCGATTACTGAAATCATGTGACTTTGGCAGTTTGATTCACGCTCCGAACCACTGATTTGAAACAAAAGACTCATAAAGCTTTGAAGCTTCATGAAGCAGTGTTTTGAAATCGCCCATCACTAGATATTGTTGAATAAAGTCGTTTTGGGGTTTTTTTGGCGCACAGAAATTATTCTCGTCGCTTCATAACATTAAAGTTGAACCACTGTAGTCACATGAACTGTTTTAAATGTCTTTAGTACCTTTTTGGGCATTGAAAGTGTTAAATATCTTGCTGTCAATGCAGGCCTCACTGAGCCATCGGATTTTATCAAAAATATCTTAATTTGTGTTCTGAAGATGAATGAAGGTCTTATGGATGTAATTAATGACAGAATTATAATTTATGGGTGAACTAATCCTTTAATTTCTCTTTTCTTCTTTAAAATCTTACTTACCCCATACTTTTGAATGGTAGTGTATGATGGTTTTCACAAAAATATTAAGCAGGACGACTGTTCTCAACATTGATAATAATAAGAAATGTTTCTTGAGCAGCAAATCAGCATATTAGAACGATTTCTGAAGGATCATGTGACACTGATCCTATATATAGGGCCTATATAATGTGGTTTGTGCTTTCTTCGCCCTGTTCCTGTTCGCATTGGTTTATTCTGTGAAGATGATGTCATTCAATCTGTTTTTGGCGATTTTTGAACAAAACTCGTCGTCACTAAAGCATGCAGATGGCACATGCCAAGCTGTGTCATAAACGACTGACTCAGCCAGAACTGATGCTTCGACATATTTGCAACATCTACACGCTCGACACCTTTGCACTATGAGAAATAACAGCCAAGATCCGTCCCCCCTAATCATACTGTCTACATTCCACTGCCAATCACACTCCACGTCTCCGAGCTCGGTAATCAAACCGGCTCTCAGCAACCGCCATCTTATTACCTCCACGCAGGTGTGATGATTTCCAGGGGCCGATCCCACGGCTTCATCAGCAGCCCCTCTCCTCAGAGACCCGCGAAGAGCCGGGTGAGAGACGCGTGCGGCGCGCATGAGTGAGCGGGAAGATAATTGTCCACATCTGTGTCTCTTTATTCTGACCATCAGCCATTGAAGAATCTGTCTGTCAGCGGGAGGCCGCGAGCAGAAGAGAGACGCTTGAAAGAGAGAAATGGAGAACCAGAAGAGAAAAATGGGGGGAAATATGGTGGAAGGGAGATAAGATGAGCTGGTAGAGGCTGTGAAATATCAGCAAATGCGTGAAACTCACAAAACTAACTAAAGAAAATCAACAATAATTATGTCTATTTTTGCACCATATCAATCACATTTGTTTTGCATTGTAACATTTTCATGATTCATTTTTATAGTCATATTCATTATTATTTTTGACAATTAAACACATTTTCCAACTAAATTCTTTTTGGACATACAAAAATCATACTGTAATATAAAAATAAGATATATTATTTTAATTATGAAATATCTATTATTAAATATATTGTGGTGGTCTTCATTGTGATGTCAAATAACATTGGAAATCATTTTATTGTCCCAAAATATGGTCATTTTTGTTACTGAATTACATTAATGAGAATCATGGGAATGGGAGGAAAGTGTGCTTATATTTCATGAAAATGATGTCCAGAAATCAAAATGGTTCTAATCTAATGAGATGCTTCATTTTGTTCTAAACACACAAACTCACATACACACGTCCAAAAAAGTAAATGTTTTTTTTCTTTCTTTTCTGTGGTGAAACATGACCTTGACACGTTTTCATGAGATTCATCCTAAAACAACTACATTATTTAGTTATTTTCCCAAAAGACAGCTGTAAACTCCAAATTCCAAGTGTTTGTTTGGCACTTGTGATGAACTAAATCAGCAAGTGTGAAAATGAATTACAAAAATCTTCACTGTCCATTTAATCCAGCTTGAAAACACCTGAAGAAATGTGTTTGGAGAGCCAGCGCTCTGATTCAGAAGTCTGTACTCTTCCCCGATTCACAGCTGCCGTTCATCACTCTCCCAGTCCTCCCAGTTTATGTTCCAGGGAAACAATGACCAGAAGCCTTTAATGATGACATCTGTTCCTTTCAAGACATGTAAAATTAAAATGACCTCTTTATTTAGTCTGCATTTACACAGCAAGGCCTAATGAACCCATGGTATTTTGACACATCTAATTTTTGAACAAAGGGAATTGAACACATCAGGAATTGTTTTGTCTGCATGATTTATTTATTTTTTTTAATCTCCAAAGTGACAGCACCCATTGACTTCCATTATATGAATCACCGAGGACCAGATCGTTTTGACAAAGGTGTCGTCTTTACGCGAAAAATGCAAAGGAAAAACTTTTTTCGTTTTTAGTACATCGTTGTCGTACCCTCAGAACATATTTTTGTTAGTGGGCACCCACTGAATGACTCCAATCAAAGCACCAGGCCTGCAGATATCTGGATAGAAAGCATTAGTAGAACCACTCGTACAAGCAAATGAACACTTCTTGAAAAGGAAAGGAAAAGGTGCCTGACAAGAAGTGACTCATGTGAAGCCATTCACTGTGAGTATCAGAGCATCATTGTGCCACTCAAAATGCTCATCTAGTAACAAAAGTGGAATGGAGCTTTAATTGCTCTGGCTGTTCGCGGCGGCCGTCATTGACTGTATCTGCTTAGAGGAAAGAAAATCACATCCACTGCCAGGCAGCCATAAATCACAGCTTTACTGGTACATGCACATTTGAGTCTGACAGAATCATTTAAAGACTCGGTGGGCTCGCAATCATAGGGCAATTTGAGCTTTCCTTCAAAAAGAGTTTTAATTGAATTAGTCTGAGCGATTATATGCTCCAAACTAATGGGGGCAGTTTCATCTGGCGGGGCTCAGTGAGCTGAATAAAGAGCCAAATCTCAGTTCCTCCATCATTACCGAGACTCAAATGTCAGGACGGTATCAGATAAACATTCGCACATACCGTTCACTAACGTTCCAAAGCCTAGTTTGATTGCTGCTGTCTACATAGGCAGCTGCCTTCTAAGACAACACATAAGATAATTGAAATGGGGCTGGTCCCAATCCTGTCCTTGTTTTATATTTACATGTACTAACGGTTTGAGTAGGGCAAACTCAAATTAAACTAATTAGTTCAATCAACTTAACTTAAGCATCTAGAACTTTCTTTTTCTTTTGAGTTTCACGAAACTGACACATTTTAAGTAATCTGAATTGTTTCATTGTTTTGAGTTTCGATTGGAGCATGAGCTTAGTTTGAGAAAAGGTATATGATAAATGTTCTATATTGCCATATTTTTTCAGCAATTGCTATGTTATGCTAATGTTATCAAAGCATTGTGTCACCAATTAGCATTTGCTGAATTATAGTTATAGCTAGCTAAATTTCCACTGCTAAAAATATAAGTTGAGATGACACAATTTTAAGTTAAATGTATGAATTAACTTTTCAAGTTATGAGCAATTAAAATGTATGAGTACAAATTGAAATCTGCCAGTTCTGCTTACTTAAATTTCTTAACTTAAAAAATTGATGTAACTGATTAACTGAGTTTTGCCAACTTATTCGGGTTTTCAGTGCACTCTTTATAACAACTTGCCACATAAATAAAAAAATACCAGTAAATTGATGTTAAGCCAACAATGTGATACTTTAATAGTCAATATTTATTAATAAATGTTTCAACTAAATATGTTTGATACTTATGAATGTAATATAAGCATATTTATAATTCGCATCAACTCGTCTGTCCCCCCCCCCATTGAGTTTATCACAATGCATTCTGGGATTGCCTTTTCAGTGAGGTGCTGCCTTAGATTTTTACAAATAAAGAGGAATCTTATGAAGCAGCATAACATTTTGGAACCATAAAAAGGGCCCAACCATAAAATCTCATCCCAGGCCAGTGAATTTATGCAACGGCCCTTAATGTGCAGTCACATTTCTGTTAGTTGACGAAATTTCCCGTTTGAAATCCAGTTATTTCATTAGGAATAGGGATTGGAAGTTTTCAGTGCAGTCAAAAAAATTCCCCTCAGAGATTTTGCATTGTGTTCAAGTTGGTCACTTGAATTCGCTGCGTTGACCAATAAAAAGCTGCTTGGTTGGAAAGTGACCTTCATGCATTGCTAGACTGTTGACAATGGACCTTTTTTTGCCTACAAAGTTTCGCTACTGTGAAATGTGTACCTTCAGAAAGATCGTCAAATTTGACAAACTAATTGTGTCAGATCACACGTTTATATAGTGAAGCACAACAAAGACTAGGGACACAAGCATTTTTAGCGAAAAATGTTTAATCTCTCCTTGATGCATGTTTATTTACACATAATAAATTTGCAAAATAGGAAAGAGCACAATATTTACACAATGAGCATTTAACAGCCAACCTGTCACAGTTGATTCAAGTCTGAAACTCTTCAAAAGGTATCAGAATTAATAAAGTATTAAAATTCTTTAGTTTTTGTTTTCTTTGAAATCTACATGCTCACATTTTGTTCCTACGCTTAAATTAATTCATCCTTCCAAAAAAGGATTGTTTCTTCAATCTGGAAACACCATGAGCAGAAATCAAGAACCGGATTGGTCTTTTGGACTGAGGAGGAGTGTAAGAAAGAGGGCGTGGCCAGACAACGATCAAGAGGCGTATGGAAAGAGATGAACTGTGGGTAATGGAAGAGTCAGAGGCGGACGAGAAAAACGAGGGAGGAGTTGACAAGGCACTCTGTGCGAAATGAAAACTCTGTGAGTCTGAAACACCTTCTGTTCAGTTTGTTTTCCCTCCACAACTTCTCTCTCTCTTTTTTTTGTTTTGTTCCTGTACTCAAAGTAGTTCTCAAAACAAGTGTCACAAAATAAGAGGCATACTTTACACAGCCAAATCTTTGAAATGTTAGAATATCTCTGAAGAGTTCCACATGTTCCACAACTCAACATCTAAAAACGACTGAAAATCAAAGATAGCACTCGTCATGAAAATAAACTGAATGAAAAGAAAGGCAAAGACAACATCGAAGTGAAACACATGTCCTGAGACATTACAATGTAACCAGATGCTTTACAATCACCGTCACCAAAGTCCCGCTTAACGAAGCACAAAGCAAAGCACATCAAGATTTTTCCATCCGGAAAACGACAATAGAAAATAAAAAAATCATGGGCAGACTGTACATTATGATATGTAGGAATGAACATCATCAGCCTTTGGAATGAAAGTAAAACAGCATGCTTGTATTCTCAAATCATTTTGTAATGTCGAAGCATGCAGAAACATCATCTACTGAAAATGAACGTAAGGAAGGCCAGACGGAGGGGTGCAAGTCACCTGTAATGCTATACATCCAGCCCTCTCCTTCTACTGTTAAAATTAAGACATACACGTCCGACAGTAGTGTGTATGTTCACTTATAGGAAGTCTGTCTATCTATTAAGCTACTTCATTGACGGTTCCTTCCACGTAGCTTGATCTTGCACTAAAACTGATGACAGAAATGATCGCTAAGAGTTTATGAGAGCTAAACACAAACAAGCAAACAAATCCAACATCGATCTAATTCGTTTTCATTTGACATCTGTGCGAAGACTGAAAACGAATGCAGTTCTCGAATCTAAAGGGAGATTGTCTTAACCGTGGAAGATACGTTCTAGAGAGTTGTGGAGACCTGCTCCCAGTTGATTAGGAGAAATCACAATGGCATAAAATCAATAACGTAAACCTTAATCCCAAAATAAATAAATGTATTACTTTCCCAGCTGGAACGAACCCTGATGTATGGCTGAGGTAAAGCGAGCGAGAACCCGTCAAACGTTCAGTTTGTGTGTCTCACTCTCTCTCTCATTGGGTTTCTGACCTAAATCTTTCAAAGATGTTTCTATCGCATCTCAGAAAGTCTACTTCTGCTTTAATCTCAGTGGAAAGCCAAAGGAGGAAAGACTTTCTCTTGTTTGAACACGACTGACTTTAAGAGAACTGCAGCAGCACATGAAAGCGAGTCACTGCGATACACATTCTCACAGTTACAGACGCTCGCAAGAGAGAAGATAAAGAGAAACTCCAAAACAATCAACCCTGGTGGCGAAGAAAAGTAAAGCAGAACTCGACTTCATCTGCTTGATACCCCTGAAACAGTTTGAGAATCGCTTCACATTTGTATTTGTAACACTGTAAATCACCAGTCTGGATAGAAATGAGTTAGTGGACTGTTGAAAAAAGCACAAAAACGTTTTTTTTTTTTTTTTTAAATGGCATAAGCACGCCAAGTAGCTTATAAGCTCAAATTGAACCAAAAAAAATAAATAAAAATACTCAATAAAAAGGTTCTATTTCCAAAAAAAAAAAAAAAAAAAAAAAAAGCATCTAGTGCTGATATGATGGACGTTTAAGAACGTTTCCACCTTTCTGAGCTGAAATCAAATCAACTTTAAGCTTAACTTCCGGTTTTTGTGGATGGGTAACATTCATGTATGATCATTCGGCTTAAAAAACATTGATTTTAAGCTTTTAAAAAACTAAGAGAGATGTGGAACTGCATGGAAATAACATTTGCTACATTTACAGTGATGTCACAGATCCTTCTCACAATGCCAGATTGTGACATCATCAGTAACAGAACACATTCTTCGGTTCTTCAATCTCAAGTTTTCCTTCATTCTAGACTGATTTGTGCAAAAGTTACCGAGGCTAAGAGTGCTCATGTTTTTAATATGAGAAATGAACACAAGATGAAAACGGCCAATTATTAATTATCGATCGAGTTTTTGCACGGAATAGCAAAGAATATGTCCTCAAGTGGCTTTCAGACTGAAACCATAATAGCAATAAAGGTTGAAAAAAGTGTACAAACTAAATACACAGATTCATCCACCAACTAAACAATGAACCCTTTGTTTTCCATGAGGACATTTTCCTCCAAAAACACTAGGTACCACATGGGAACACATTTGTCTGAGTTTGTTCTTTTTTTGCACATTTTTTTTTTCACTCTCAGTTCTTCAGTCACTAGGGTAGTCAACATTTAAATCATAACACATTTTATCTAAAGAAAATCATTTTTTTTGCACTAACAACATTCAAATAAAACATGGCACAGGACATTTTTTTGATATTTTTTTCATAGTTCAGTCTTTTTCAAATATCAAATTCATCTTATTCTTTTCTATGTTAAAATGGAAAACTTTGTACGCGTCTTTTCACTCTTTTTGTATAAAAATGCAGTTGTATTTATATATCTATACACATTTATATATATATTTATATCATTTTCATTTGTTGTAGTTCCTGTAAATTGTGCAAATTCAGCAGTAACACAAGTGGCAGGAGACTGGATCAAGTGAGTCCTTCGATCAACCCAAAGAGCAAAAAAACAAAAACAAAAAAGAGATGTAAGCGCTAAAACAAAATACCGTTTGCGGAAAAAATAAATCACCGCTTTTATCCTTCGTGGGCTTTAAGGTCTTCTGGCTCATAATACAAGACATCCTTGGTGAGTAAAAGCACACAAGCGTGGCTCAACACACTCTCCGAAAAGATAAAAATCCAAAAAGCTAAGTCCTATTGGTTGGACGTGGCGTCCGGGGAGACATTCTGGTGCATGTTGAGTTCAAAGGAAGTGATGAAAGAGGATTTCCACCCTGGGCTGAGGGGTCTCCAGTGTACTGCTTCTGTCCTTGCAGTCCGTTAGCTTAGTGTGTGTGTGTGTGTGTTTGTGTATGTGTGTGCGAGGTTCGGGGATGGGCTCAGGAGGTCGGAGGGAGCCAGCTGAGGTGGGTGGAGAGACGGGGAAGGGGATCCTCAGCTTGCCAGAGCCATGGTGTCGATAACCTGTTCCAGTTTACTGCGCAGTCTCTGTCGCCGAGCTAACTCATCCTTCTGTAGTGCGGACAGGATCTGTAGAGAAAGAAATGACCTCAGATTAGATAGTTGGTACTTTAGTTGTTTTATGAGGCAACAGGCTTGTGTTAAAGGTGCAGTATGTAATATTGACAGCTAGTGGTTAAAATGGGTACTGCAGTCCAAATACAAAATATTGGAGAGAGTTGTTTCTTTTGCCCCCATTTCCTCAGACTCGACGCTCTGGTTAACCGCATGGGTTACCAGTTTGAGGACACGCAACAAGAACGAGCACAATTGACAATGGAAGGTGATAAGCCTTAAGGCCCGTTCACACCAAGAACGATAACTATAAGGATAATGATAAAGATCTAGTTCTAAAAATCGTTCTAAACACAAAAGAATAGCACTGTCCACACCACAGCTATAACGATAACGATATAGAGAAACCATTTCACTGGGATCACTTTCAGAAATTTTTTTTTCCAGCTGTTGAACGATAAAACACTGACAGCCAATCAGAATCCATTCTAATTTTTTGCACATTTAAAATGGCAGACAACATTGCGGAGAAGTTAATCACCGAGGTCCAGAAAAATACAGCAGCACTGTTTGACAAGTCAAACCCCCTATTTAAGGATACTTTAAAGAAAATGGATACATGGGAAACAATCGGTCATACCCTCAGAATAAAAGGTGAGAAGTTTTAACGATGAGATCATTATGCTAGGCTAGCAAACAGTGTAACACAAAATTATCTCAGATATCCAGCGCTAGTTTCGACAACATTGTCTAGCTTCCTCTGAAGTTGCAGTGAAAAAGACTAGGCATTGTTTTTATTCCACTATATTGACTTTGTCAGCTAAATTAGATTAGATTGATTACACTAACTATTTCACTCGAAACATAGCATGCTGAGGACATCTGTTGGTTAAAGCCGTGTAATAGAACAAAAACATGTTGTACACACTTTGAGACCACAGCGCGTGAGCTTAGAATAAACAGACTGTTATCGTTCGTTGGTGTGGATGCAAATATAGTTATTGTTATAGTTACCTTTATATTTATCATTCTTGGTGTGAACGGGCCTTTACACTGTAAGTTTGAGTTGATTTTTTCATGTTTTAATATGCCTCTGGTCATAGAGCTTTTTAGATGAATGGCGAGGCTTTTTAGTCTGGTATAATCTGCGATCCCTGATCCAGTTTGTTTGCTCTGAAAACTGTTTTTTCGCCAACTGGCAACCCAGAGTGTCAAAATACTATTGGGTAAATTGTCAGTGGGTGGAATCACACAGACCAAAACAAAAAACAGACATTCCGACACGGAACGCACATTTCAAAAGAAGAGTAACTAGCTGTAGCATCATTTTTATGAGAAACAAGTATGTGAACTTAGCGTTTTTTTCCTAAATATCTGCAAACATATTATGGTATTGTTATGCAATTACATAATTCTCTCTATGGCAGGATAAAAATGAGAAAATACACAAATGAAGTTTCAATTACACACTTAATGTAGGTATTTGCTCTTTATTTTGTTGCACAAGTGCTGAAAGATTCTTATTGTATTGGTCAGGATGCAAAAAAAGCACTATACAAATATAAAATTACACCAAATTCTGAACAAAGTCACTGGAACACTCATTATATCACAATTACGATTTCTGAACTCGTATGTAAACTTCCTAGAGGACTTAAAAACAGCATAAGGGCCTTAAAGTCAACATGAAAGTGTCCGCAACCCATTCAAACTGTATTTTATGCAACAGGGATTGATTGGATCATAAAAAGTCCTTATATGGCAGACTGTTGATGGGGGAGGGGCTAAAAATAAGAGGGCTTGATGATGTCAGTTTCAGAGGCTGAGTGAAATTTAATGTTCACAATAATAATAAAGTAATACATAGCACTAATGTTGATTTCATGTTGACTTTAAAGAAGGTGAGGTTCAAATCTACAATCTTTTGATTACCAGTCAAGATCTTTAACCACTGGGCTTCGTCACTCCCTTTTTGGGTATGTGTTTTTCTGTTGATGGAAATGCAAATGTGCCGATCACAGTGCTCAGAAGTTGTTTGCGAAACAGCAAGAGATGCTAACACCCATCTGTGTCGGTTTAACCAAAAAGCAAGCATCTAAACGTAAAGGAAATGGGAAAGAAAAGAGTCTCCAACACCCTCAGCGTCAGATAATGGACTGCTAATTTCCCTCCTGTTTTCACGCAGGTTCAGCGAGGGTGTTCATGTGGACACGTGTGCATCTGGATAATAAAGACTAATGAACATAAACGGCTGGTTAAAACGCAACCAGCTGCAGTGTATTAATGTCAGACAGAGAGAGGGAGAGCTGTTTCATAGAGCAGCGAGATGATGTTTGATGAGTTGTGTTAGACTAAACTTTCCTGAAGGTAAGGAAATGGAAGATGGAAATGAAATCATTTAAAAAGAAACAAGGCTAGGTGCTAACTATGGACACCTTTTTATATCTGCTTAATGGGTGAAGAAACACAGTTGTAAATGTAGGAATAATTATGCAGACCCACTGTGTCTATTTCTTTTCTTTTCACTAAACACACACACACACATATTCCCTCATTTCTGTGTGAGGTAGAACTAAATGGTCTCCTTCGGCGGCTCATTATCTCTCCATTTATCCAGCCTGGCTGGAATGAGTCACTGCTTTTGACACATGATCTTGTGTGTGCTGTCAGATGGCGTTACGTGTGAAGGGCTACATGGAGAATACTGTATCTGAGTGGCCATGTATTAAAAGTGTTAGATTTAAGATTTTGCCATTTAACAGCCTATTCTGGCTTGCTTTGTTTGAATTCTGATGTACTAATCAGAGAAGAAGTCATATTTTTTCCATCTTTTCCTCTTTGAAATATCTTCAGAATGACCTACCACATACTATTTTTCAAACAAATCTAGTATGCAGCACGTGAATTTTCTGTATTCGTTAAATAGCTTTTCTTTCTCTTACCTCGTCTTTGTACTTGGTGATGTAGGAATAGATCTCGTGGAGGGCGCTCATGCTGTTGAACTGGCTCAGGTGGAGTCTGGACTGCTCCGCGAGATAAGCACTCATGTCCTGATCACTGATGGCGGGCATGCGCGCAATATCTGAGTAATACCTGCAGGACGGCAAAACAGCAGGTCCAGATGAGCGTGATGATTTGGGGTCTTTGAATGTTAATTAAGGACTAGTAAGGGAATTTTGTGCTAGATGTATCCTAAGCAAAATTTCTGTCCACTTACCTTTCTACCCAATTCTTGTAGTTGGGAATATCTTTAGCGTAGAGCAGCTTATTGGAGGGGGAATCTTTGCCGAGCTTGTGTTCAGATGTGGAGCAGGAGTCCATGAAGGTTTGGGCAACTACGGAGAGACATGCATCCGTGATGCTGTTCTTGTGGATGTCGAACACAAACTGAGGGTTCTTGATCACATTCACCCAGAACCTTAACGGCAAACTGAGGACAAGGGGAAGGAAATGGATAGATAATGAGAACAAAATCTAGCCGATTTCATAAAACCGCTGTTTTGAATGAGATGTTCAAACAGCGTCGCTCCTCACCAGTTGCTCTTCCAGGTGTGCCGAACATCTGAATCTGTGATTTGGTGTTTGTCCGCCTGCTCATCCAGGAAGTCAAACATGTATTTGATGGCGAGAGGGAGGGCACTGCCACGGTGTGCCGTGCTGAATATCGTCTCAAACAAATCATCAACGAATTTCTGTAACGTACCCTGTAGTGAAAGAAATCAGAAGTGTCTTGACAATTACCCCAAACTCTCAATGAATATGACTGTTAAATGTCTTATTTTTCATATACAATAAATATAAAATCAGTGGTTCTCAACTGGTTTTGCCCCCAAGACCAAGATTTTAAGTTGCACCAAAATACCTAAATTTATCATACAAAGTGAAAAAAATATTGAAATGGTTTATTATCGCCATCAACTGCATAAGTCCAACAATGTGCAAATATTAACATGAAATATACTGTAGAGTTTGACTGTTAATGTCATCAACTAAAGATATGGGAAACGATTTTCTCATCTATTTTAAACGTTTAACTATTTTTATATGTATTTTAATGTATTTAATTTTTATTTTAATTTATTTAATTTTATTTAATGCACAATATTATAGTTAGTTGGATTTTATTATTTGGATTTAGCATCTTTTTTCTCCCCGAGCTGACAACCACTGTATTAAAAACTACAGAACTTTGACCCACAGAAAATGCAGGAAAAGCCTGAAAACAAGCATTTTCTCAGCTGTACACCTTTCCTAATGATCACAGTGGCTACTTGCACAAAATCCCTACTTGCAAAAACTAACTAAAGGCCTAAAATCGCTAAAGACCCTAGAGCAGCCGAACTGGAGATGTCGGTTTATTCATCATGTTTGAGAGCGGGAGAACAGCAGTGGCTCCTAGATAATACAGAGTGTGTTGATTAGGATGCTGGTGTGTGTGTCTGTGTGTGTGTATACGAGACAGACAGACACAGTCTGCGTGGTTTCCCAGCATTCATTCCGCGCTCTGTCACCACACACCATGAAGCACTCGATCCACAACAAATTACCTGTCTCCTGCTGTTCTCTTCCGCTCCAGCATTACATTTATCTATCGTTTTTTATTATGTATCAAAATTGACCACCCGAGAGGCTTGTAAACATATTCTGATTTCATTTTTTCCTAGCCTAACAATTAGGAGGCAAAGCAATAAGCTATAGAACCAAGAAAAGGGGAGAAACAGGAATGAGGGAGGAAGAGAGAAAGGAAAAGAGATAGCAAGAATATTATATTGTGTCCTAACCAGGTGCGATATGACGAGATTCAAGCAATTTATCTGTCAACACCGAATGTGGCTTTGTGATGTGACAATCACAGCCAATCAGAACATATTTGATGTTTAATATGCAGTAAAATTTTGGACCAATGAGATTCACATTGGGCAGGACCTTCCAGCATAACAGAAATAGAAACCCGAAAATCAACAAAATGTTCTGTCCATCATTGCTTGTTGAATTTGGTTAGGATAAAAGCACATTTTTGCATCTTTATCATTCTCAAAACTTCAAGATGGACAGACTAAAGCCCCCTTCACACGACAAAACAATTTGATCCCAATTATTTTCAATGGGAAGCTGGTGACAGCAACCGTTGTTGACCGGAAGTGGGCGTGTCCAGCGATGAAACAAAGTTGGCAAATGTTTAACTTTATGCAAATGAAAAACAACTTTCAGGAGCGACAACCAATGAGAGTAAAGTCAGTGGAGCGCACGTGGCAGTAGCGAGATGGAAGAGAAGTTGGTGGTACAGCCGGTGGTACTTGAACTGCAAACTCAGAGCCTGAATGGTTTCGTGAACCCAGATAGACCGGCACTGCAGATACATAGCTGTGATTCTCGTTCATCTTTAATATTAAACATTTTATGCACTGATTCCATTTATATTGAGTCTTTTCCCTCCAAAATGTTTGGTTTTCAGCAGCAAGAAAATGGATTATTTGTCTACAACATGGAATAGCATCCATGAATGTCATTCACAAAAGTTATTAGGCAACCAGTAGTGGGAACGCCCACTAGCGTCGCTGGCAGTGTGAACACAGCTTAAAGATCACCTTAAATAGTAAGAAAACTTCATGAAAGCTCACCTTGGTGGCCAGCAGTCGTGTCAGGTAGATCTCTGACACCATCTTGCTCCCGCGATCACCCTCGCGCTGGTCTGCGTGGTCGTGGTTCTTGACGAGGTGCCAGAGCTTGGTACCGCTCTCTAGATCGGGTGTGATCATGGGCGTCCTGGACCGCAGACTGTCTGGGCTGCTGGCTGTCCTCAACATGCTCTCTGAAGAGAAAGATAAAGTCAATCATCAAATGATTTCCAGCTTCTTATAACATGGATAGCTCTATTTTTGACATTTGCTAGGTGACAGAACTATAATAGCAGCCGAAATTGACTGAGGTGCCCTTGAGCAAGGCATCTAACCCCCAATCACTCCCTGGGCGCCACAGCTAAAATGGTTGCCCACTGCTCAGTGAGTGTGTGTTCAATGATCCTAATGCTGACCATATTTGGTCTTCACATGCCACTTTCACTTTAGTGAATATTGATGTGTTTTTATCATTGCTCCTAATACTGCCGATATTTTATAAAAGCAATACGCCATAAAAGGCCATGCGTTACAGTAATTTTACCTTGTCAAGGGTGTTATAGGCACTCATACAGCATTAAAATCACTGTAACACACAGCCTCTCAAGGCTTATTTCTTTTACTTCATCATAACCTGGAAGGTTCAGAAATCTCTGGCAGTATTGAACCCATACATATAACACAAAACGAAAACCTAAACAGCATAAAAGTCACATCGGCGGTTGTAAATCAAGTCCGGCGGTCTCTTCTATCTGATGAGCAGTCGGCTGCTAAATACCCAGGAGTTACACATCAAAGATGAGAGCAGAGAGGAGCTGAGCTCTGGCTAATGGATGGTTAAGCACAGTAATCTGTCTGAGGATAAGGCATTCTGGGTAAGGATCATTTCCTGTGGATGCCCTAAACTACAATGAATATACTGCATCTGCAGAATCCATCAAAAACTCCCTCAGGTTTATTCTATCCTTAAGTGGCAAGTGGGAGTGAAAGATAGAGTCCCGCGTCTGGAGTCTAGTTAATCAGTCACAGACTGGCAGGCCGGCGTGCTTGAAAGAAACAGCCACTGTAAGCTTAATTCAGCCTCTCGCAGTGCTTTTATATTACACCGCATAAAAAAGTCAAGGCTTAGAAAAACGTAATAGTAAAAAAGCAAATAAAGGAATAAATAAACCAGGAAATAAGAATTTAAGCAACACAGAGACCACAAGATAACGGAGATAAACACTAATGGCGGAGACTTAGAGTACATGAACGCAGACCTTCATGCACTGTGTCAGAACACAATTCATAATGTAATGCAAGTGTGTGTTGCGTTTGTAGTGTTGCCACAAGGATGGGCATTAGCATAAATGGTCTTCTGCAGTCAATTTTCTAGTTCAAGTCAGCCACTGACGGAGTAAGTTTAAAGTTTTCAGACGTGTAGCTACAGTAACTGAAAATTAACAAGTTCAACACAAGACATTTCAAAGTAACTCTAACCTTCAACGGTACGTGTAAAATACAACCATATGCTTACAATGCTTTTGCTAATAATAGACTAATATTCCAGCCAGGTCAACTGATGGCCCAATATTTGGCCATTTAGAGATTGTTTTAGTGTACTGTGTAGAAAGTAAAAGTTCTCGGTAACACTTTATAATAAGTATACAGTAACAAAGCACTTATAAATCATTTGCAGACTATTAGTTTATAGTTAATTAATAGTTTATAAACTGTAGTTTATAAAGGAACTCTTAATACTAATGGAATTAATGTCCAATAAAGGTTGGTTTAAAGCACTTAATGACATTTTCCAATATTCTGTGACCTAATCTAAAGTGAGAACTATTTACGGTTAATAAGTTGTTAACAAAGCATTATCTAACTCTTTATAAATGAGCTAATTAAACAATAATAATTTGTTAATTGAAATGACAATGAATGAAGAACACACTATTTGTATATAGTCTTTTAATGTATAAACTACAGTTTAAATAAACTATTAAAAAACTATAAACTAATAGTTTGCAAATGATTTGTAAATACTTTATTACTGTATACTCATTATAAAGTGTTACCAAGTTCTCTTTCCATTTAAGCAAGCTGTAACTATTAAAAAATTTGGAAGAATTTAATACTTTTTTGGAGCAAAAATGCATTAAATTGATCAAAAGTGACATTTATAATTATTAAAGACATTTATAATGTTACAAAAGAATTTGATTTCAAATAAATGCTGTTCTTTTGAACTTTCTTTTAACCAAAGAAATCTGAAAAAAACATCTCAGTTTCCACAAAAATATTAAGCAGCACAACTTTTTTCAACACTGATAATAAGAAATATTTGTGTGTGTGTGTGTGTGTGCACCAAACAGCATATTAGAATAATTTCTGAAGGATCATATGACACTGAAGTAATGAAGTACTGGAGTAATGATGCTGAATATTCAGCTTTGCATCACAGGAATAAAGTACTTTTTTAAACACATTAAAATAGAAAACAGTCATTTTAAATAGTAATACTTTTTCACAATACAGTTTTTCTTTTACTGTATTTTTGATTTTTAAAAAAAATGCAGACTTGGAGAGTATAAGATACTTCTTTCAAAAATGTTACCTATCACAAACTTAACAAATTTATATTTGCTATTTGTATATGTTACTTTCTAGATATTGATATCAGCAACAAAAAAAAAAAACAAAAAAAAAAAACGAACAAACAAAAAAAACATATTGGTCGTCTGCTGGCCAAAAAACAACTGCCTTTGCAGATTGTTTCTATATTTTTTATGAGTTTGTTTCTGGTTGAACAGGCCATTCACACTTGCACAGTGCTAGCAATGTGCAAGTGTTTGCATCTCATTCCTCAATGCGACACAAATTGCATATGATGTTCAGCTCAGGGTAATAAAGGATGACACGAATATATAAAAATACTAAGTGAGCAGTCTGAAATAAGACTTCCTCTGTTCTCTCCTGCGGCTTGTGAATGCATCGTTCATTATTAATGGTACGAGTGTCAAACTTCATTACGGAGGCCCAGGGAGATGCATATCTGTCCAGTGCTCTTATCGCCATGTCCATTCTGGAGGCTAGGGAGGAATGTTCATTTGAGTATTGAAGATATGAATCCACTTCCTGTACCGAGGGATTTGGAACAATGTTCAAAGGTATTTTCATGAGCTTACATATCCAGGAAATCAAGTAAAAAAGATCATGTAATAACAATGATCTGCATCACTCTGACACCACAGCGACTACGGTAACTGCTGCCGTTTCCATGGCAACGAGCGAAACACGACTTGAACAACAATACGAATGTGTGTCCAGTGTTTGAGCACTCAGAGAATTATCTGAGACATGAAGCCCCCTCTCAAAGGGAAATATAATGGACGTCTGCCATGAGAGAGCCATGGCTTGAGTGCAGGTAATTCTGTGGCAATCACGGATACTCGCTTCTGAGGAGGACAGACAACATTAAACAGCTTTTTCTCTCTGATCCGCTTTCCTTTTTTTGGGTTGAGGAACAAAACACCTTCAGTTCTGTGCTATCATCACCTCTTATTCGCACAAACACCCAAAGTGCTCGGAAAACAAAACAAAATCATCACAAAGAATAGTGAAAAACATCAAGTCCGCCAGCTTTTTGAAATTGAGACATGAGGACACGATCCTAGTGCGAGTCCTCATTTTTTAAGGGAAAATGAAGGCCAGTGAGCTTCTGGGTGCAATAAATACAAATCTCTCACATGAATATGGCAGACGTGATCTTGCTTTTCTGAAGAAAGTCTCTGAGGAGATGAGATGCGGAAGTTCTGAGGGGAACATCAAAACAGGAAGTTGAGACAGAGTTCTTACCGTATCTGCTGAGGGACTTGGTGAAGGTGGACGAGTTTGAGATGTTGTATGCAGAGTTTTGCTTTGGCACCAGGGCGATAACAGAGCCATCTGTTACCTGAGGACAGTGAGGAACTCAACATTACTGCAAAACTCTCAAAAAACACATTCACAGACACATTAATCTATAATCTGCAAATCAAAGATATATTACATCACAATACTACAAATCATAATGGATGTACACTGCCAGTCAATAGTTTGGAATAATTATATATATATTTTTTTAAAAATGTTGACAACTGAGCGCCAAATCAGCATTTTAGAATGATTTCTGAAGGATCATGTGACATTGAAGACTGGTGTAATGATGCTGAAAATTCAGCTTTGATCACAGGAATAAAAAAAATTAAATAATAATAATAATAATAAAAAAATAAAAATAATAACAATATACACTACCAGTCAAAAGTTTGGACACACCCTCTCATTTAATGTTTTTTTTTATTTATTTTTTTTTATGACTTTTTAAATTGTAGATTCTCACTGAAGACATCAAAACTATGAATGAACACATATGGAACTATGTAGTAAACAAAAAAGTGTGAAATAACTTCCTCAAAGTAGCCACCCTTTGCTTTGTTGACAGCGCTGCAAACCCTTGGCCTTCTCTCAATGAGCTTCATGATGTAGTCACCTGAAATGATTTTCACTTCACAGCTGTGCCTTGTCAGGGTTCATTTGTGGAATTACTTGCCTTCTTAATGGGGTTGGGACCATCAGTTGTGTTGGTACACAGATGACAGCCCTATTTGACAACTGTTAGAATTCATATTATGGCAAGAACCAACCAGCTAAGTAAAGAGAAATGACAGTCCATCAATACTTTAAGAACTGAAGGTCAGTCAGTCCGGAAAATTGCAAAAACTTTGAATGTGTCCCCAAGTGCAGTTGCAAAAACCATCAAGCGCTACGACGAAACTGTCTCACATGAGGACCGCCCCAGGAAAGGAAGACCAAGAGTCACCTCTGCTGCTGAGGATAAGTTCATCCGAATCACCAGCCTCAGAAATCACAAGTTAACAGCACCTCAGATTAAAGCCCAGATTATTGCCACACAGAGTTCTAGTAGCAGACACATCTCTACATCAACTGTTCAGAGGAGACTGCGTGAATCAGGCCTTTATGGTCAAATAGCTGCTAAAAAAAACACTACTAAGTAAAGGCAACAAGCAGAAGAGATTTGTTTGGGCCAAGAAACACAAGGAATGGACATTAGACCAGTGGAAATCTGTGCTTTGGTCTGATGAGTCCAAATTTGAGATCTTTTCGTGTCTTTGTGCGATGCAGAAAAGGTGAACGGATGGTCTCTACATGCATGGTTCCCACCGTGAAGCATGGAGGAGGAGGTGTGATGGTGTGGGGGTGCTTTGCTGGTGACACTGTTGGGGATTTATTCAAAATTGAAGGCACACTGAACCAGCATGGCTACCACAGCATCCTGCAGCGACATGCCATCCCATCTGGTTTGCATTTAGGTGGACCATCATTTATTTTTCAACAGGACAATGACCCCAAACACACCTCCAGGCTGTGTAAGGGCTATATGACCAAGAAGGAGAGTGATGGAGTGCTGCATCAGGTGACCTGGCCTCCACAGTCACCTGACCTAAACCCAATCGAGATGGTTTGGGATGAGATGGACCTCAGAGTGAAGGCAAAAGGGCCAACAAGTGCTCAGCATCTCTGGGAACTCCTTCAAGACTGTTGGAAAACCATTTCAGGTGACTACCTCATGAAGCTCATCGAGAGAAGGCCAAGAGTGTGCATAGCATTAATCAAAGCAAAGGGTGGCTATTTTGAAGAATCTAAAATATAAAACATGTTTTCAGTTATTTTACACTTTTTTGTTTACTACATAATTCCATACGTGTTCATTCATATTTTTGATGTCTTCAGTGAGGATCTACAATGTAAATAGTCATGAAAATAAAGAAAAAACATTAAATGAAAGGGTGTGTCCAAACTTTTGACTGGTAGTGTATATATAAACAAAGAAACAAAAAAAAGTTATTTTACTATATTTTTGATCAAATAAATGCAGCCCTGATGAGAATAAAACACTTCAAAAGCATTAAAAAAATCATAATTATTCCAAATTTTTGACCGGCAGTGTATGACATTTGAATAAAATGTCAACTTGATCATGTTTTGTAGTTCAGACCATAAAACAACTTTTAAATGTCCACTTTATTTGACCAGTGAGTTTCCATGACTTTTACAGTCATTCATGATTAATGCGTATGTATTTTTAAAATAATTTTCCATTACCATTTGTATGCCAGGAAACAATCCCTGGAATTAAAAGATTATTTTGTACAAAAGTCTCAAAAAAGAAAGAAAGAACAAAAAAATCACTACAGAAATTTATATGATTTCTAACATTTTAATAAATTTCCATGATGTTCCAGGCCTGGCAATCACAATTAAAAAACAAACAAACAAACAAACAAAAAAAAAAACCCTGACATTTCCAAAGTTTTTCATGACCATGGGAACCCTGAATAGTGTCATGCTCAGAATACACCACCTAATTCTGACATTCTTTGACCATAACATCTTTATTTTCCTTATTGTTGCTCAGGTGTGGAGAGTGACTGTACCTGATAGTGTGCTAGTGTGTTCAGGCGTTTCCAGTCATTATCAATCTTAGTAGTGACATCCTCATCCTGCAGAATGATCCTCGCCAGTCGCCCCTGGCGCCACTCTTCAACAGAAAACAAGATGAAGGTGTGTGTCAATGGGAATACTGACATTTCAGGTTTAAAAAACAAAAAAAAACAAACAAAAAAAAAAACACAGTATTTGCTTATTTATGAATACATTTTCCAATTGAGGACGTCCCCAAATGCCTCCCAAAGAAAGTTGTGTCATATTTAGCTCACTTTTGGGGACAATTTTTTACTCGAACTCTAGCTATGCGTGTACACACGAACATCACTCCCACAGCAAGGACGACTGACCACTTGAGGGAAGCTTTCCTCTTTAGAAATGCTTCATTTAGAGCACATAACCTTGTGCAGACCTTGTCCGAATCTCTCTGTGCAGAGTGAAGTCACTTTTCCTGGCTGAAAAGATATGAAAACATGAACTGGCTGTTAACAGAGGCTGAGTGACAAGTCAGACTCCGGGTCAGATCTAAATGACGGATCTGATCAAGGTCATGGGAATGACTATTGTAAGCCTCTTACAACCAAACTGTTCCAATAAACAACCTTCCTGTTTGTGTGTTTGTTTGTTTGTTGCAGGGGAAAATCGCAGTTTCTTATTTCGAAACAGGTTCTGAAAGACAACTGCCAAGGAGCAGAGCAAAGCCAGAAGAGATCTGCAGCTGATAGCATCACTCAGACTGAGCCAGATGACAATCATGTTGGGAACTGCTCTAGCTAATGGGATCTTGCTGTGGATGATATGATTCAGTGTCTATTTCCCTGGTGCCCACAACGGTGACTTCAGCATCCATTTATATCAAGCTGCTGATAAGTTGAACATTTGTATCAGCTGACAGTACCTGCTCTAAACAGAGGCATTTGATTACAAGAACGTACAATAGGGATGTTAAAAATTTTGTTTAATAATTTAATTAAGCTTATCAACTGTCAATTAACGTGTTTTAGCACAGAAATGATCAGTAATCATAATCTGTCTATAAATAAAGCTTATGTACTCTGTTCCTCTATCAGCCTTCCTGTAACATTTTCTGTACTCATGCATATTATTACTGAGTTCAATTAAATGCATACTAAGCTTAAATGTATTCAACTTCAGTGGACTGAATATTTATAAAAAATAAAAAATAAAATAAATTGCAAAATTCACATTAAGTATAATATATTAAGTAGAATACAGTTACTATCTACAGTGCTCAGTGTAAATGAGTACACCCCCTTTGAAAAGTAACATTTTAAACAATATCTCAAACACAAACAATTTCCAAAATGTTGACAAGACTAAGTTTTATATAACATCTGTTTAACTTATAACATGAAAGTAAGGTTAATGATATAACTTAGAGAACAACATTTTCAGTTTTACTCAAATTAGGGTGATGCAAAAATGAGTACACCCCACTGAAAGTCTCTGGAGCAAAGCTAAATTTTAGACTATAAATGTCTAATTTAACAAGAATTCAACCAGAGGTGAGTCTAATTATTCATTACACAGGTGTCCAGCAGACAGTTGACTATAAAAGGGTGTTAAAACCCCTTCCCATTTCATGCTGTCAGCAATGGCACCACATGGAAGAGAAATGTCACAAGACCTGAGCAAGAAAATAATTTCTTTACACCATAGGGTGAAGGCTACAAGAAGATCGTCAAAGCTTTACTTATCAGTCAGAATACTGTAGCAAAAGTGGTACAAAAATTTAAAAAAGATGGAACTGCAACCATCTCACAGAGACGTCCAGGTCGTCCACGGAACTTAACACCTTGACGGCAGCGTCTTCTGATGAGAAGGGTTGAAGAAAATCGGCATGCAAGTTCACTGCAGTTATCTAAAGAAGTAGAAAGCCAAACTGGGGTGACTATTTCCCATGACACAATATGGCGTACACTGCAGAGGAATGGCATGCATGGGTGCCGTCCATGAAAGAAGCCTCTCCTAAAGACCAGGCACAAAAAAGCCCGCCTAGAGTTTGCCAGGGCCCATGCTGACAAAGATGAAGACTACTGGGACTCTATACTCTGGAGTGAGACCAAGATAAATGTTTTTGGAACTGATGGCTTCAAAACTGTACAGCGTCGCAAAGATGAGGAATACAAAGAAAAATGCATGGTGCCTACAGTGAAACATGGTGGTGACAGTGTCCTTATGTGGGGCTGCATGAGTGCTGCTGGTGTCGGGGAGCTGCATTTCATTGATGGCATCATGAATTCACAGATGTACTGCTCTATGCTGAAAGAGAAGATGTTACCATCACTCCGTGCTCTTGGTCGTCGTGCACTTTTCCAACATGACAATGATCCTAAACACACATCTAAGGCCACTGTTGGATTTCTGAAGAAGAACAGGGTGAAAGTGATTCAGTGGCTCCTGATCTGAACCTAATCAAACACCTATGGGGAATTCTGAAGAGACAAGTTGAGCATCACTCTCCATCCAGCATCCAGTCTCTAAAAGAGGTCATTCTTGAAGAATGGAAAAAGATAAATGTCGCCAACTTGTTCATTCCATGCCTAGAAGTCTTGTTGCTGTCATTAAAAATCATGCAGGCCATACAAAGTACTAGATGTAGTAGTTTTTGTTGTGGGGTGTACTCATTTTTGCATCATCCTAATTTGAGTAAAACTGAAAAAATCTAAGTTATATTATTAACCTTACTTTCATGTTATAAGTTAAACAGATATTATATTAAACTTAGTCTTGTCAACATTTTGGAAACTGTTTTTGTATTCATTGAGATATTGTTTAAAATGTTACTTTTCAAAGTTAATATATATATATATATATATATATATATATATATATTTATATATATATATATATATATATATATATATATATATGTGTGTGTGTGTGTGTAAATAAATAAATAAATACATATGATTATTAAATATTAGTATAAAAAATATTATCATTAAAAGTATTAAAGTATTATTAATATTATCACAATTACAAATTAGATTATGTGTATATAACATTTGGATTTTTCCACATGCATTTTGTGGAATGTCAACATTTTTTCGATTGATTAATCAATAATTATTTGGATAACTGATTAATTGACATACCTAACATGCAATATTTCACTGACATATTCACCTAAAGCATAACAGCTCTGCCACCCACTCATCCAAACGGCAAATCTCTCTAGGGCTATTCACACTGCATTTAACCCTGGGTAAGGCCACCTTTAACCTCAGTTTATGCAACATTTCACTCTTGTAATTATGAAAGGGGGTTAGCACCAGTTTTAACCCTGGGATATTGAACCCTCCCCGACTGCAGCAGCAAAGGTACACACTATACAGTGTGAAATGAGGCAGTGCTAGAATGTTTCAGCGAATTATTTAGCAACAGACAACTAATCACAAACTGCCTCAGTGCTGACCTCATTAAATATTCATGTGCTTTGCACAGCCACAGAAACTTTTACTTGAACATGAAAACATTTTCACAGATGGACAACCGGTTATTAAAACCAATCAATCTTATTGACCTCATAAATATGCAAATAAGAACATTAACCCAGGGTTTCCAAATGTAGAGTATGAACCTAATTGCACAGGATTAATTGCAAACCAGGGCAAAGTGTTGAATAGTGTGAAACATGAAACAAGTTAAGCCAGGATTTTGCTATCCAGGGTTTAGAATGACCTAATGATTCTCAAGAATTTCTCAAGAGCTCTTACCGAGGTCCATGTCTCCAGCTTTGGGTCTCTGTGAGTAGGGGCTTCCTTTATACACAGCGTCCAGAAGCTTCTCTTTCACCTGGGTGATTGTATCACAGTTCAGGCATTTCACAGTCACCTCCGGGCCATTTTCATTCTCCGGGTTCACACAATGAAGTGTCTAAAAAAGACAAGATAAATCAGTCTGGGCGATTTATAATTAGCTTCTAGTTTGAGCAGTTAAAGCACTTAGTACTGTAAAGACAAGTCGAAAACATCATGGCTCTGTTCCAAAACCAACTGAGCTGCCTAGACATGCAGCTGCCCGCTAAAAAAGCTCATAAGTCACTGATATGGAATGCTCTACATTTGGAACTCCATCAGCAAGGAGCATAAACACTCTAAGCGCACAGAGAATCGACTCAATTATTTCTTGAGTTTCTTGTTAGCATGTTGGTAAGGTAACAGCATAATACTCTAAGCAAATATATATTTTGAAAAATAGCATAAAAAAAATAAAAAAATTAGCTGGCTACCTTTCGGTAAAGCTTTCATGACAGGAGTGCACCTACGATACCTCTAGGTTTTTCCTGCATGTGGTCTTTGTTAAATCAGCAGAAGGAACAATCAGCAAAAAGTAGGAAGCTAAAGTTAATACACTTTAGGGCTTTTCACACTGCGCTTAACCCTGGGTTATCGCTGTTCTAAAGCCCACTTTTAACCCGAGTAAAGAAACACTGCATCATTTCATTGTTTTAAGGGGAAAAATGTCAAATGGTGATCGCATTAATTGGAGTGACCATTTTAGTCTTATATTTAAAGTCTGTAAAGCCCATTCAGGAAAAACGTGGTACAGGGCAACTATGTAAACAGGTTGCATGTTGCGTTCATCCAATCAGTGACACTGATACGGCTAATATGCAAATAAGGATGTTATTCCAGGGTTTAGGAATGTACAGAGTGAAACATCAGCTTATGAATACACGTGTGAAAAGTCATTTTGATTAAAGATTACTTTTCCTCTGTAACAATGTGCATGAATTGTGCACAACAGGACTAGCAACATTTATTAAGAATACAAATAATGCTATTTTGATTTCATCTTTATTGGAGAGACATATAGACACATCCTCTGTCCTTTAGATGAGTGAGCTAATGTTGTACGCTGTACACTGAGTGTTTGCTTGCACTGACCAGCGTCTTATAGTCAATCTGTTGTCGGATGAGTTTGTCCTCACTGAGGGAGTATCGGGCCTCTCCGGTGATGGCGTCTATAGGGCCTTTTTCCATCTGCTGTTTAATAGCACAGTACAGCATGAAGAGAGGCTCACCTGCACACTCCTGTAGAGAGAGAAAGAGTGTCAGAAACAACAACAGCGTGTTAGGACTCCACAATGTCACAAATACATGCACCTTGAATTTTTTCACCTCATAAAAAGTGAAAGACAAAGCAAAACAATGACGCAATCAATAGCCCTTCTTTCCTTTCAAAGTAACACATGGACATAAAATGCATTTCAGTTATGTATATTGAGTAAAACTTGATTACTGATAAACTGTCACTTCAGATGTGGAAAACAAGCGTCTATAATGGCACACCGCTTTCAAATAATCACAAGGACTTGCCAATCAATACAACCATTAGCCTCTCACACCCTCAAAAAGCCCCTCTCGAAAAAGACAAACAGTTTAAACGTAGGGAATAGAGAGAGCGATAGATGGAGGTTAACGATTGGGAGGAAGCACTTAAACCCCTTTGTGAAACGAACGGATAGGTGTGGAGAGAGAGAAATGGCTGGGATGTGGATTGATAGGCTGATTTCTACATTAGTATTAACATTTTTCACTGCCTAACAAACAACTTTATGCTTTTCAGGTTCTTAATTATTCATATTTATGTTTCTGTTTGGCAACTAACTAAAATAAATACATTTAAGTTGAAGTACTAAAACTAAAAAATAATAAAAAAGGACAAATAATAGTACATAAATACTACTAAAATAGCACTGCCAACCACAGCTTGTAGGGCAGGAAAATATGAGTTTGGACAGTTTGGACACTACAAACAAATCAGACTCAAACTTGGTAGCGACTCACCAGTTCTGTCGCTAATCTGAATTGGCTAAATGGCAACTGTGGATTTAAAATCTGACTTAAAATCCATGAATAAACTTGCTTAGCAATCTTATTCATTGTAGATTCAGATTACACATAGAATACATTGTGTGAATTACACATTACCACACAAAATCTGAAGCTACAATGAATAAACTTGCTAATCACAAGTTTCTGAGGCAGCTACGAGAAATCTCAAACTACATTCTGGGAAATTAGCAAATAGCAATCTTATTCAATGTAGCTTCAGATTCAGGTTTTTTTTTTTTACCTCAGAAACTTGTGACTAGCCAGTTTATTCATTGTAGCTTTAGAATACACATAGCACATACTGTATGAATTATACATTACCTCACAAAATACAATGAATAAACTAGTTTCTGAGGCAGAAGCTACAAAGATTCTGAAGCTACAAGCTACAATGAATTATGTTTCTGAGACAGAAACTAGCAGTTAGCAATCTTATTCAATGTACCCTCAGATTTTCTTGTGGTATGTGAATAAGCTTGCTAATCGCTAGCTTCATCTTGAGAAACAAGTGATTAGCCAGTTTATTCAATGCAGCTTCAGATTACACACAGCACAAATTGAGTGAATTATACATTACCACAAAAAATCTAAAGCCACAATGAATAAACTTGCTAATCGCTAGTTTCTGAGGCAGAAGCTACAATGAATGAAGCTACAATGAACTGTAATGGGTTTCTGAGACAGAAACTAGCAATTAGCAATCTTATTCATTGTAGCTTCAGATTACACGTAGAACACATTGTGTGATTTACACATTACCACACAAAATCTGAAGCTACCCTGAATAAACTTGCTAATCGTTTCTAAGGCACAAAGAACAGGAACAAAGGATCTGAAGCTACAGTTGAAGCTACAATAAATTGTAATGAGTTTCTGAGACAGAAAGTAGCAATCTGCACTATTTACTTATTTTTAATGATGAATATTTTTCACCAAGCAATCAAGTCAAAATCTGATTTCCAAAATCAGAATTTCCAAAGATCAGTCAAATTTTAAATGCAGGAGACCCGTAAGTCATGAATTACGGAAAGCTGTCACATGCGAGAAGCATCAGGCTTGTATCCCTCCTCAACCGACCCCCTGACCGCAGTGATTATGATGGGCACGGTGAAACGAGGAAACCCGCCGTCTTCCTCCGCCTCACGTATACCCACACAAAACAGTTTCCTCTGGTTTCCTCCATCACTTCATCCTGTTTTACTCCACCCACCCTCCCACCATATGCTGTTAACGTCTCGTTAGCATCTGCGCTAATTAAGCCGACAGCTGCTAACGAGAGGGAGCGTGAATACATCACTCTTAGAGACCCCCACTGCAGCGAACGCGGCCGAGAGACCAGACCTCATCCCACGCTCTAGCTTCATTAAAGAAAGAGACAGAATGAGAGCGAGAGAGAGCAGACCACATAGCCAGACCTCACCCACCCATAGGGCTAATGAACAGTAGCAGGAAAATATCCTGTTGAAATACAGAGCTAGCAGATCAATTATTCCACACTACAGCCTTGAGCAGGCCTCGTTCAAAAGCACCACTGTGGCCAGAATGTTGATAAAAAAACTGCACTTTGTGAGAGAGATTCCTGGGAAGGTTTGACTTGTGTCAGTTTGCTTCAATTGTGCTGTCTGAGCCGTGTCATCATATGTGATATTACAAGCTGTGTGTTGGTGACAACAGCTTGTCAGTTCCACTAACTCACGCCACAATCCCATCCGTCTAAAACAGCGCCGCTTTTCCTAATGCTAATTAGCGATCACAAACTGTCTGCTTCTGAACTTTTGTCAGCTAGCAGAGGAGCCAAACGAGGCCTGGAAACAGACAGGGCTTGAAACTGACTTCAAATGAGCAAATCAGAATTGGCTGATTTGGTCTAAAATGAACAGTTCACCCCAAAATAAAAAATTAATCTTCGTGTAATTCTAAAGCTGCATCGATTCCATTGTTCACAAAAGATATTAGGCAAAATATTCATGCTGCTTTTTTCCAGCATGTGAATGGAGACCGAATCTGTCCAAGTCCAATGATAAATGAAAAGAACATTATCAAAGTTTCATAATTTTTTTTTGCCATATGATTGCTTTGTGTGAGACTACAGTATATACTGAAGTCACGGCTAAAGGGCGTTGTTAGACTTATCGTGACTTATTCACGACAGAGCACTAGCCTTGAGTACATTATTGGTTTTATAAAACATTTACCACACAATACAAATATTAAAGCCAAAAAATATGTATCAATGCAACTTTCATGAAGTAAAATCACTAAAGCCTTCCTTCCGCTGGAAAAAATAGTCCCTGACCGTGAACACCAACAAAAGTTACATTATTTTCACCATTAGATGGTGGCAAAGACTGTCTTTATGAGTGTGTCAGTCAGTAGCGAAGACTTTTATATTGAAAAGATGGAACACGGAACAAGATGCAACTGACAAATGCTTTGACTAGCGCTGTCAGTCACGGGAAAACCCCTTAACTGTTCAAAGGATACACAGGTAGGGTAGTGATACACAGAACCGTTGGGTGAAGCGGTCATAGCCGTGTTTTATCGTGAATAAAACACAGCTATTGACCAATCAGAATCAAGGACAGGAACTAACCGTTTTATAAATATGTATATATATATGTGTGTATATATATATATATATATATATATATATATATATTATATATTATATATTATATATATTTATTTGTGGTCACTTGTCTGATATCAGTCTATTATTAGTAGTAGTGTAAATAAATTGACAATTTTCATCTCTTGGATGTCTCTCTCGCACTCCCGCATTAGCAGCTCTCTAGTTTTATTAGTTCAATCATGCAGGGCTCAGCATGCACTGGAAGAATTTTAATATATATATATATATATATATATATAATTAATATATATATATTTAATATATAATATATATATATATATATATATATATATATATATATATATATATATATATATATATATATATATTATATATTATATATATTTATTTGTGGTCACTTGTCTGATATCAGTCTATTATTAGTAGTAGTGTAAATAAATTGACAATTTTCATCTCTTGGATGAACTATTCCTTTACAAACAACATTCTATGTTGTCAAATAATGCAAAAGCACATTCAATTAGTGTCATCTTTAAATGAATTTCTATGATGTGAAAGTATTCTAGACTTGCGTTTCCTGTTGATTAAAATTCTTCCAGTGCATGCTGAGCCCTGCATGATTGAACTAATAAAACTAGAGAGCTGCTAATGCGGGAGTGCGAGAGAGACAGAGAGACAGACAGACAGGGGAGGATGCGACATCCTGCAGCTCAATCACGCTCTGTGAGTGGCGTCATGGAGCGAAGCAGGATGGGGGGGGGAGAGAGAGAGAGAGAGAGAGAGAGCTAAAAGCTGATGGGGACTCAGATGCAGAGGTGCCGCTAGGGATGGCCTTTGACCTGCCCGACCACAGACAGGCAACTTCTGTCTCTTAATTTGTCTCATCATGTTGAATCTACTCATAGGAAGGCTTTTTGGTCACCCTATTCTTGTAGAATAAAGAGTGTGAACTCATTTTTGTGTTTTTGTATGTGTGTTTGGGTGCATTTGTGTTTTTTCAAGAGTGAGTAATTACAGACTTCACACAAAAATGATTTACTCACCCTCAAGTTGTTTCATACCTGTAATACTTTCTTTCTTCTACAGAACACAAAAGCTGATATTTTGAAGGTTTCATATGGTTTTGTCCATACAATAAAATTCAGTGGGGTCCAAACAACACTGGAGCAACTTAACTTTCATTTTATGGACAAAAAAACAACAACAACAAAAAACTATGCTTTTAATACATAAATGTAGATTCAGAGTGATTCGTTAGACTGATTCAAACATATGAAACATTCAAAATTTCTCTTTGACTGATTCATTAGAAGAACTGGCTCATAAGTGCAAGTTGCATGAATCTCACAACTCAGGTAAAATATAACATGGCACTGCAGATTCAGTAGTGTATAAAACACTGGTGCATGTACTATACTATTCAAAATTTGGGGTCTGTAAGATTTAAAAAAAAATCTTAATATTCTGAAATATATTTTATATATATATATATATATATATTTTATATATATGCTGAATATTTTTAAGAAACTGATGATTTTTTTCAGTATTCTCAGCTGAAAAAAAGTATTTATTTCTTTTAAAAAATAATATAAAATAATTAATGAACCCAAACGTTTATCATATATACTGTACTGTTACGATAACATAAATACTTTACACACTTACTTTTAAGAACTTGTACAGAAGAAAAGTGAACCAGTTTGTAAGCATCTTCTCAGCAACAGACTCGGTCCTAAAAGTGAAGAGGAAAATGGATTTTAGAGATTTATTCATACAATAAAAATCCAATCCAAAAGTAAATAAAAGCCTTCTCAAAGGAAAAAAAAAAAAAAAAAAAAAAAAAAAACTCCTAAAGTGGCCTTTTTGAAAAGAAAAAAAAAACTACACTTTTTTTTTTCCAAAACAAACCACCAATCTTCATTAAGACCAGACAATTACAGTAATTGGGCGACGTCTTCCATTAATGGCCAACCTGTCGCCAGCCGAAGACCCCCCAAAAGCTTCCCCAGAACAGAAGTAATTAAAGCAAGATGTAATTAATGGACTTCAATGCTCCTAATTCATCTGTAGCTGGCAAACGAGAGCGACTGCTAGCGCGGGCTGCTAACTGCAGCTCCTTCCTCCCTCAGGCCCACCAGGAGCCTTTTCTGCTGTTCAATAATGCATTCACATAGACTTACCAACTCCCATTACTTCCTTACATAAGGGCCTATTATTAAATTATATGCTCATTAATAAAACGGTGAAGGGGAGATAAGGTGAATGGAGTGGGACAACAGGTATTTTATGAGGGGCAAGTGTCCTGAATAGCTCATTAGCGCACTTCGATAAGTACGCTAGATTCAGGGGTGACATTCGGGTGAGATGAAGAGTATTGACTTACATGAACTTTTGTGTGTCAGGAGAAAATTTGAGATGGCACTTCCAGTCTAGGAAAGTCTACTTAAAATGATAGTTAAGGTTCAAAAATCATGATTTAGTTTAACAGAACTATATTCTACCCTCTCTATGACCCTCAGTGCATCCGAAATCGGATACTATCTGAGTAGGTACTACATTTGAATTGTTACAAAACTGTTAAAAAAAAACTACGTTCTGTATAGTACGAATAAAATTTGGACATACTACACCTGCCATGTTGTCATTATCACGTGACCTATCAGTGTCAGTTGCATCGCTTCACTACCATTCATAAATCCTCTCCCATGGCCTCATGGGATAGTAAAGTGTCCATCGAATGGGCAGTTCAGAATCTTGGCGGAAGTAGTATGTTATCCGGGGACTGTTTTTTTTTTTTTTTTAATACTATGTATTCGGACATACTAATCTTTTGGTGGACTGTTTCTGGCATACTATAAAGCAGGGAAGAATTTGATTTCAGATTCAGCAGCTGTTTTTGCTACTGTACCTTTAAGAGTTTTAAAACTAAATAACCTCTGTTTTAATTGGCTAACTCTGTATATCTGTGTGTTCTCTCCCACCTCCTGAGCAGCAGTTTAGGGTGGTTCTTGCTCTCCAGGTTCTTGTCGATGAGGTCAGAGAGCAGCTGTTTGAGGACTCCTGTAGCGTACTCCATCTCTCCCTGTAGAGCTGTCATGATGAGTGATGCCACGTTGCCACGGTCACGCATGGAGAAGGAGCGCTGAGCTTCAAGCGTGCGGATAAATGTCAGCAGGAAGTGCTTCTTGGTGAGGAGTTGACCAAATAGAGTCAAGGCCTTCTCGACATTAGCCTGCACCTGTGTGAAAACACACAGAGCAACTCATTATACAGTGTAGAATAAATTATGACAGATAAGTTGTGTTTTGTTAAACAGACAAAAAAGAAACATCAATTACAGTACAATTTGATTAATATTCATTTAAAATGATCCTTTCAAAGGCTCTAAATTCTTTCACATCATTGGGTCTCATTCATGAAACATGAGGAGAATGAATAGACTACCATTCAAAAGTTTGGAGTTTTTTTAATGGTTTTGAAAGATGTCTCTTATGCTCACCAAGGCTGCACTTGTCAAAAATATAGTAAACAGCAATATTGAGAATATTATTACAATTTAAAATAACTGTTTTGTATTTTAACATACTTTAAAATGTAATTTATTCATATGATGGCAAAGCTGAATTTTCAGTATCATTACTCCAGTCTTCAGTGTCACATGATCTTTCAGAAATCATTCTAATATGTTGATTCGCTGCTCAAGAAACATTTCTTATTAATATCAATGTTGAAAATAGTTTGTGCTGCTTAATAACTATGTGGAAACATTTTGTGATACTTTTTTTAAGGATTCTTTGATGAATAGAAAGTTCAAAAGAACAGCAATTAAAACAGAAATCTGTTGAAACATAAATGTCTTTAGTGTCAATTTTGATCAATTTAATGGGTCATTGTTGAATAAAAGTGTTAAAGGATTAGTTCACTTCAGAATTAAAAAAAGTTCCTGATAATTTACTCACTCCCATGTCATCCAAAATGTTTGTCTTTCTTCAGTCAAAAAGAAATTAAGGTTTTTGAGGAAAACATGGATGTCGGACGATTTTGAAGTTGGAGGAGAAAATTAGATGGAGTCTTTCAACCTACTGCGGTACTTCCGCCTACGTCACGCGTGACCTTTCCAACATGATTACGTAATGCGTGGCGGATCGCAGACCAGTGCAAGTCGAGCATTTGTGGTTAAAAAGTATATAATTTTTTTTTTTTATAAAATGACCAATCGTTTCTCTAGAGAAGACCCTTACTCCTCTGCTGGGATCATGTAGAGCTCTTTAAAGCTGCACTGAAACTGCAATTTGGACCTTCAACCCATTGATAACTGTTGAAGTCCACTATACGGAGAAAAATCCTGGAATGTTTTCCTCAAAAACCTTAATTTCTTTTCGACTGAAGAAACAAAGACATAAACATCTTTGATGACATGGGGGTGAGTAAATTATCAGGAAATTTTAACTCTGAAGTGAACTAATAAATAAAATCTTACTGATCCCAAACTTTTGAATGGTAGTTTATACCTAAATTGTTGCCCTAATTCATTTACTGTATATCTATTTATTTATTAATTTATTCAATTTTAAGATTGACAAATTGGTTCTGTTTGTGTTTTAATGCTCGAGGCCCATTGTGTGACTGGTCTGAAAATCCCAATTCAACAACACTGGCTTATCAAATGCCATGAATTTGGGGGCGGGATTATCTTTTTATCTTTTTTTATTATAACATTCAGTGATCAGTTGTGCACTGTGAAACCAGTGACATATTTTAAGAAAGTAAACAAGGTAAATTTCGATTTCATGTTGCTTTTACTGTTTTTGATTGACATATTCTGCCTTTCTGAAACACAAAGTCAAAGTCCTTTAGTAGAGCAAACAGCGTTCAAGCAGAAGTCCACATGAGGGACGTGCCGCTTTCTGATTGACATCAAAGGGAATCCAAGATGCTAGCAGCTCAAAACACAACAGAAGGAAATGCAGAGTGAGGTCGAGGTGGAGCTGAGGAAGGACAGAGAGAGAAAGAATACAGCAGGAAGTAGACGTGACCTCTGTGTTCAGGAGCGAAAAGTGGCGATGTGTCCTTCCATGATCCACAGGGTGGCACCTGTCACTTTTCATCTGCCTCACCTTTTCATACATATTACCTGTACAATTTCTTGAATCTACATATTTGAAAATAAAAAAGTAACATCGTACATGTGTCCTAAAGGAATATTTCACCTAAAAATGAAAATTCTGTCATCATTTATTCAAGCTGTTCCAAACCTTTATGAATTTCTTTCTTCTGTTAAACACAAAAGAAGGTATTTTGAAGAATGTTGGCAACCAGACAGTTGATGGGCCTTCTGGTAAAAAAAATACTATGGAAGTCAATGGGGAACTGTCTGGTTACCAACATTCTTCAAAATATCTTCTTTTGTGTTCAGCAGAAGAAAGAAATTCATATATGTTTGGAACAACTTGAGGGTGAGTAAACGATGACAACATTTTCATTTTTGGGTGAACTTACAGGAAATTGTCATTTGCTTGGTTCCCACAGCCATGTCCACAGAGTAGCCCCGCCCACAGTGAAATCTCATTGGTGCAAAATTCTGCTTCACCTATCTCTATATAAAACTGTAATTATCTCGCATTGTTGCTGGGAACTTTTCACAGCTGGTTAAGACAAAGCGCTATAATCCAAAGAAATTACGAAAAACAAAAACGAACAAATAAAATCTCCATGCGAGGAAGCCGGAATCAGACTTCAAAGCGAACTTCGGCGTCTGTTATTGTCCCCTTCAGCACCTTATGCACCATGTAACCTGACAAAGGCCTTTTTTTCTGACAACACAGACTAATAAAGTGCCTCAATTCTTCTCTGCTGAGCTGAATGAAATTTGCAGCCTCTCGGGGAGGCCGATTGTACTGTAGGTTGCTTTGGGGCGAGAAGCTACACAGAGCAATAAGGGTCTGAGCCGTGCGCATAGGCACTTGATTACGCCGGGGACTCGGGGGCAAATACAGTGAAAACAAACCCCAGATGAAATAATAAACATGCGATCCCTCCACAAGCCAACAGCGTGACCTGCCGTACGCAGGCCGAAGGACGTAGCATGTTGGAGTAATGGAGTATTTAATTGCGCTGACCAGTGCGTTTTGAGGTTTTGCGATTGCTCGTTTAGTGGTGTTGTTTTCTTTAGCTCGTGCTATTACGTGTCAGTCATTAGCGTCTGGCTCTACAGTACAAGAGGTCACAATCTGTAACGTATTGAACTCTTTCAATTCCAAATTGTAGGTATTTTTTCACTCTCTCGAGAGAGTCACCGACCCCATTTATCAGAAGCAAGTGATGTCAAAAAGATTGGTAACCGAATTTACAATATACATTATAACCTTTCAAAGCATCAATGCCGTTATCATAGTTTATACAATCTCAGCCATACGTGAGGGTCTGATGTTGTTTTTTCGAGTATAAGTAGTACTCTACTGATTTTTGATTGCATTGTTAGTTCTGCTCTAGGGTTACCATGGTGATGACGATGTACTGACCCGTACCTCCATCTCCTTGAGCACCGGGTGGTCCTCGATGCCGGGGAACAGCACTCTCATGGCGTAGGTTCGGTAGTCAAGGAACGGGATACCTGCCCCATCCAGCTCCTGGGTCAGCTCGTGGATGTCAGTTTGGAGTTCAGCAAATGCTGTGAGGAGAAAAAAATATCTCTATCAACACTAAAGTTCCATGATGTTCCATGATGTTCCATGATTTTAAAATAAATACATTCAGACAAACAAAATCCAAGATAAAGGTTTAAGAGAGCTGTTAAGGGAAGTTGCTATGGACAAAATATGTGAATATTTCCTGTTTTACAGTTTATTTTCAATTGATTTTTTATTTAGATTTTCATATTACAAAAAAATTATTCAATCAAAGTAAATCAAATCAGTCACATCAATATTTATGGATCATTGACAAATAAGGTTTTTAAAAGTGTAAAAAAAAAAAAAAAAAAAAAAAAAAATATATATATATATATATATATATATATATATTGGAGATATAATTGAGTTTTATTAAGTGTTAACAATGAGATTATGTGGTTTTTATAATCAATTAACACAGCTTTTGTCATTTTTTTTACAAGATGGACAAAATTTGTCACCAAAAAAAGTCATTCGGTTTAATCAAAATTTCGGTTTTACCGAATGACACATTTGGTTAAACTGAATGACGATATTTTCAAACAATCCTAATAGACTTTTCCCAGACATTCTTTCTCATAACAAATCAATGACTTCAACACATAATTTTAATACAATTTAATGCCATATATCATGTTGATATATGATGTCAGAATCATGCCAGAATAAAAAAAATATTTATTACATTTTAAGATATTTTAATCACAAATGAAATGGCTGTATTGGCCTTTAGACAGTTAAACCGAATGACCTTTAGACACTTCAAAATCTTTAAAAAACCTTTACATGTAGCAAAATATAATTAAAACCTTTTGGATTCAATAAAAGAGATCTAGTTGTACTACCTTACATACTTTAGATGTCATATCTTTGTTTTTTATTATTATTAAGGGCTTAGGACAAAAAAATTGACCCATAAACAACCATCTACTACTGTAGATCTATACAGGCAACTCAGCCCTCAACATATTTCTAGAGTAGTTTTGCAGTGCAGAGCAAGATTTATTAATAATAATAATAATAAAAATCAGATCAGGGTACATTTACAGTATACACTTGTGTGCATAATAAAATATCTCATAACAGAAGTTTGGTTTGCTTTAAGCCTTCTCCAAGTACGAATAAAAATAAACTTCAAATAAAGTGGTTTTATTGGAAACTTATGGAAAAATATGGTCACCGGGACCCTCGTGAAATAATAAGTACTTGTTGGGTAAACAGAAGTAATGCTAAGTCTGTCAATCTGTTTGTTTACTCAGTTTATGACTAATTTGGTTTTTCTATTCGAAAAGAGCGGGAGGGAAGAGACGTAAGAGACAAAGTTCACGGGAAAAGAAAGTCAATTAATTGCATGAGTGGGTAATTAATAAAGGAGCGGAGCTTTTCATGCATAATTTCCTCCAGCTGTTGTTCCTCCTCGTTGTCCGCTGGGATACAAATACTGAAGCAAGAAGCTCCTACTCTAAATGAGGGTTTCTCATCTTAAAAATACTACACAAATATTATTCAAGATGAACTGCCCAATGGGATTTTCAGTCTCCTGATGAAAAAAAAAAAAAGAAGAAGAGGAGAAAGTGACAGGCCTAAAGAGCTTTTAATTCAATGGTTCTTTCTCGTCAAAGTGCACTTGAAAGGCCTAACAAAGATTTCCAACATGAGGGATGGCCTTGTAATTCAATTTCGCTTCATTACTTGGAGAGGCACGTGTCGGATCGTAAAGCACGAGGGGGCATTACAGACAGCTTGAATGCGAATTTTTAAAGGCTTCCTGTTGTAGTGGTCAAAACATTATGCCTCTCAGGAAGAAGCGGCGCTGGCAAGGTCAGCCAGCAAAACATTTCCTTTAGTGCAGAGGCTGTTTGTCAAAACAAGTTTAAAAAGTTTCATACACTGCTGATAATGCATTTCTTTCTGAAATCGTTCCTTTAGTTGTGAAAGCACTCAAAGTGAAACAATTCCAATTACCGTGATGTCCACACATGCTTGCGCTAACATTTCTGGGCTAATGTTAGAGAGGCGAAGCTGATATCCCCACTGAGCGTTTCTGGTATCTAAACCGGTGCTGGATAGCTTGCTAATTAGCCATTAGCCGTGCCTTTGTTTGTTTGTACCACTGCGCTCTCTGATGGGCTGCATCATGGCTCAGTAAGCCTTTGCACATGGTAAATCGCATGTCCCTGGATGGCTCTCGCCGATCCACACCCCATGAGTGTGCACATGGAGTGCCATCATGACTACATACACCCTCCCAAATGCTATACATAGGGTGACCAGATTTCTCATGGCGGAATACTTTGTGTAGCACACTTAAGCAGCATCCACTAGAGGTGGGCAATATGACCAAAAAGTTATTTCATGATATGAGACTTTTTATTTCATGATAACGATATATATCATATAGTTATTTTATTTTGTTATATAAAAAAAGAACAAAGAAGTAAATTACAAACAATAGGACAAATACGGTAGAAACACAAATTAAATAAACTACGTTTTGCAGGTACAGTAGGTATATTTAACATGTATACACATTTATTGTTGTATAACATCTTTTGTTGTTTGATTAACATTAATTACACAGTCACTGTCACTTTAAGATTGAATGCTTGGATCTAATATACTGACCCATATGTGATTTTCATCAAGCTGTTTAAGTTTATTAAGCCACAACTGACTGTATTTTACTCCACATGATGGGCATTTTGACAACTGTGTCTGTATTTGACAATTCAGGCGTAAAGAGGACTCGGGACCGTAAGATCATGTCATTCAGCCTGATACCACATTGAGCTCTTTCTTTTACAACTTATTGCACATAATAACATGATAAACTCTTTTTAAAGATCCACTGTTAAATGTACAGTACACACAAGCTTCTTTGACATCTTCACGTCTAACATGATCTTCTCCGCACTCTCTAATATCCTGCATTCACAAATTGCAAGTTAACTGATAAAGAATTGTGATTGGATGGTAATTTTGTTCTCCAAAATATAATATGATGAGATTGGCTACCTTTGATTAGGCTATTCTCACGTGGCTACTCACTTTTATGATTACCTAGCAAAGACAATTTGGAAAGAAGAAATACAGGACAAACAATGATTTTTTCATAATAAGTTGGGACACTAAAAATAGAGCTGAAATACGGGACTGTCTAAGGGAAAACAGGATGCCAGTTGCTCAGAAGGGTGGGAATGCAGGTTTCAAGGGCCGTTTACACATTTAAAGGGGTAGTTCACCCAAAAATGAAAATAATGTTTAAACTGCTGAAATCATGTGACTTTGGCACTCCGAATCACTGATTCGATTCGTAAAGCTCTCAAGCAGTGTTTTGAAATCGGCCTATCACTATATTGTTGAAAAGTCGTTATTTTGTTTTTTTGGCGAACAAAAGGTATTCTCGTCGCTTTATAATATTAAGGTAGAATCACTGAACTCACATGAACTAAATATGTTTTTAGTACCTTTATGGATCTCAAGAGAGGAAGTACTATTGCTGTGAATGCAGGCCTCACTGAGCCATCGGATTTCATCAAAAATATCTTAATTAGAACGACATGATGGTGAGTAATTAATGACATTATTTTCATTTTTGGGTGAACTAACCCTTTAAGGGCCGTTGACACTTTTGGGTGAATCAGCCATGAAGTACTTTTTACAGTAATGGAAAAATTAGAATAATTTCTCAAATTTTAGTAATGAGAATTATGGGAGAAAAATGTGCAAAATAATTTATTTTATTCTAAATATATGATATTAAAATATTACCATTAAATAATGTTTCCCCCCTTATTTTATGATTTATTGGCATTGTTATTTACCGGTATTTATTATTTTAATATTGTTATTGTTGCTACTTCTTTTTGATGTATGGTGCTATATATATAAAACATCTTTATCCAAAACAACATATTTTCTTGTAATTTTGGTTTAAAATATGCTATTTCTTGACAGGTTTTGTAAGATTCAGCCCTTTGCAGCCCATTTTCTGACCCTGTTGACCTCATTGGGTTCGACAGACCACTGGTTTGAGAGCAGAGTGTCATTACGAAGCAAATCTATTCCCATCCCAAACGAGAAATAACCAAGCTACGGTCATAAATATTTTGCAGAGGTTGTAAATAATGTCAGCGCATATGATTCAAATAAAATATTGATGCACAGATTGAATGGCATTGTGATAACAAACCGTTCAGGTTGTCCACTAATGAAGGCGGTCGGCCAATCAGTGAGAATCAGGTCTAAAGAACGTGACAGCTAATCAATGCCTACCGCTTCCTTCACCCATTTGGCAAGCAGCAAATTTCTTTCATCATTCTCCCTCTGCCATTCAGCCAACTCCCCCTTTGCGGTGAAAAAGACTGTTTGTTAGCTAGCTAGCCACGCCACGCTTTTTCATCCTCCTGACAGGGTTGTGACCAGGAGGGTCGACAGTCCTAAGATAATGGCCAATTAGACCCAGTGCATCTCTACGAGACCAGGTAGAGTGTGGCATTGGGAACCTTTACGGCATTCGAAAGCTGCATTTCAAACTGGGCGGAAGACGGAATCCCATAACAGCGCAGCCCACTAACACCGACCTGTTACCAAGACATGCTAACAACCATAATGGTGTCACCATGGCGACAAGAGAACGGAAAGATGTTAATGTGGAGGCTTGATAGTAGGACCCACAGGTTTCACTTCAACAGCAATTTAAATCATATATGAAATTCACATTCTCTGATGTGGACATTTATCACAGGAAGCGTCATTTACATAAAACACCATTCTTAAATCTTTAAGTAGTAACAGATAGAGCGTAAAAGCTTTTATGTGTTACAAAAGTATTAATTTATTAAGGTCGACTAGTGTTATTATATTAGCAGATGACTAGGCAAGTCAATGTAATCTTCATGTAAATTCTTCAATAACGTAATTAATTTAATTAAACAATTTAATTGATTGACAGCATTGTTACTGTATAAAAGAGCACCATGTAGCTGCAGTAGGATGCAGTTTGTGAATAGTTTGACCAATCTTTGCAGGCCCTAAATGATATATGACTTACTAATAATTTATCTCACCTTCTTTGCATTCGAGAGCGACTCTAGACTCCAGGTTGTCCATTTGTAGCTGGAGTCGTTTGAGGGTGCGGTCAGCGTCGCGGGACTTGCGCTTGTAGGCGATGAGCACAGCGATGATGACCAGCAGCAGGAGTCCTCCACCTCCTCCAATCCCGATGATGGCAGGCAGGGTGAGAAGGCTGTCGGAGTAGATCTGCAGTGTGCCGGGGGAATATTCAAAGCCTCCTGCCCGGATCTGTAACAGAGGCACGGAAGACCTGACTCACTGAGGCGCAGGAAGCAAATCTTGTGTAGTGGCCTGCGATCTGCAATTAGCTGCGATTAGCATTCATAATGTTGTTGGGGCAATTTATCTGTGAGAATCAACTTTTTGCATCAAGAATGCAACAGCAGCTTCACACAAGTCCCAAATTAAAACTTTATGAGCCAATCACATTTATGAGACAAGTTCGGAGATTGAAAACCCATTTAGCTCAAAATGTCCTATTATTACTGGATCATTTCAAGCTTGTATTTCGAAAATAGCAAATTTAACTAGGAACCATGTGATTGTTTACACAGCTCTGTCTTAGCAAAAAATCAATCCACATAATGTCAAGGTGTTTTTTTAAACCGTAAAAGTGTTTTTACACCAGGATAGTTAAACGTTTAAAAACATTTAGATATGAAGATAATAAACTATATACGTATACTACATATATATTTATTTAACATATGTTGTTTATGAATTTAACTAACACTGCAAATTTTCTTTGTAAAGAAAACATAATATTTGTCGAGAAAATGTTATTTAAATATTACTATATACTATATAATTTTATATTTACATTATTTCGATTTTAAATTAAATAAAAAATGTATATATATATATATATATATATATATATATATATAATTTGGTATTTAATCAATAAAATAATATATTTTAAAATATATATTTTATTAACATGTTAAAATATAAAACATATATAAAATATATGTTTTATTAACATTTTATTAGTATGTTAGTTTAATACAATTAATTATTAATAAACTTAATAAAGCTATTATCCTGTGTCTAACCCATACATAAATTCTGTAATAACTTAATATAAAGTAAAAGCACACCTCTCCTCAACAAGGCACTCAATGTGAGGTATCATTCATGTCTGTAGCACAAACAAATTATTAAATACATTATGTTGGGTTAGGAGTGTTTAAATACACTAAAACGTGAATATCGCATATATATATGTGGAATTGAACTACAAGAGAACTTTACTGCAGACATTACGTGACCGTACATACCACACCGCAGGCATTGTGTGCTGTCTGCAAAACTGCAGGGACCCCTGGGAAGGTATGGGGTCAGAGATCCCAGCCATGCAAAATTTCCTAGAGAGACTCTCTAACAGGGGTCGCAGCAGTCAATGCACAGCTGTGTGACCAGAACACTCACATGATCTCTCATATATACACACACATACAAGACGAATTCTCACATAGAGGCCAAAAGATACAGAAAACACACACTGAGAGCTGCCAGACGTGATCCAATGCACCAAGGGCGGCCCATAAGTAGGTCACTGTACATGGGACAAGAGCACAGCTGTGTCTGCCTCTCCCTGGCCTTGCTTCACGTCGCCTCTCAGTGCCACACGAGGATCGCAACACAAAGAGACACGTCTATTTTTGAACCAGCATTTTTCAAAGAGTGTTTGTACAAACATATATTTCATACAATTTCTCTGAATCCAATGTGACATTTGCGGCAAAAATAATATGAATGCAGAAAACAGGCGTAAATATTTTTCTTCTCGGAGCATTTCGCTTTCAGAGCCATCACAACGAATGACATGCTGCGAGAAGATAAAGAGCGTCCTTTCAAGACATTTTCCTTCAACAGGGCATTCGGTTGGTGTTAAGTTCAATTCTGACTGCCAGTTGTCATTTTCAATCTTCTGACATTTGGTCAGTGTGAACTTGAGGATCTAAGTACATACCGTCACTTTGTGCTGGCCGGTGAGGTTGGGCCATTCGCACAGCAACTGGGTCTCGGAGAGCGTCAGAACGCATGGCGTCTCTCCGATAAACACAGTGTAGTTAAGTCTGGAGTTACCGGGAGCGGCAGGAATCAAATTACGACCCTGTAATGATGAATAAAAAAAAGACATAATCAGATATGAAAAGAAACAATAAAATACAACTAACATTAATTGCTTTTACATGGAAAAAACATGGATTCTCATCAGGGCTTTGTCATGTATCACTTTGACTTTCACCTTAAAAGCATCCATTGCGACAATAACTATGATTTCCATCAAAAACTATTACTGCAAATTTTATTTGTAAAGAAAATGTAATATTTGTCAGGAAAAAGTAATTTAAAAATGACTATATATTACATTTTTTATTTATTATATACGCAAAAAATAAGTTTAAATTTACATTTATTGTTATTATTACTATTACAAGTAAACATTTTATATTGTATTTAAGTAAAATAAACAAAATATTAATTTTATATATATAAATAACTTTACATAAAAATAATACATTTACGATTAAAAAAAAAAAATTATATATATATATATATTTTTTTTTTTTTTTTTTTTTTTTTTGGGCAACAGTGAAAATATGAAAAATATCTTTAGAAAGACCATTGACATAAAGCAAAAAATATCCTTTAAGCACCGGAATGGGTTTTCAAGATAATAGTAATGGTCTCTTTTTGTCTGAAATAAATTTAGCATCACACAACCTTGGACGCGTAAAGGTCATGTAGATATTGATTTAAAAAAAGCAAAGAAAGCCCCAGAGGCTTGAACAGATATGAACATATCCTGTGACTGATCTCCTCAATGGAGATAAACAGTAAGGAAAATAAAGGACGGAACACTCCGTGGCCACATGGACAGACAGGACAGAAAAGAGAAATGTTGATGAACAACAGCAAAGCACCAACATCCCCCCCATCCCCAGAGTTCAGTGAGGCCACGGCACGACGCTCTTTAATGCAAATTCCGCTCCCTCTCCCCCTCTCATCTCATCCGCGCCGCCAACCCCAGATCAAATTAGATGAGAAATTAATTGCGTGGAGAATGTGATGCATCTCCAGAATATCCCTGATTATTTCACCAAATTGCATTTTCGTATTTTCCTTCGCTTTGCTAATGCATCGGGTTGTTTTCTCTCCCCCCAATAAGCCAGGCGGGGGATCGGGCATTAAGTAAAAAGGTTTCGTTAATAAATTTCCATTTAACAAAGAAATATCACCCGACATGCTTCGACTCTCACCTCAGTTGGTTTAAACAAAAGAGAAGCTTTCATTACAGGAGAAACCAGCCGGAGTCTGTGATCAGCATTTTGAAGTTTATAAACAAAGGGATGAAGGAAGTTGTACGTATGGACCAGACAGATTAATAAAACAATATGAGAGAATCAGATATCACTTTTTTGGGGGTTATTAGCTATTTTGCATTTGCATTGATTGGTACAGTAGACAGGACAGGAAAATGTGCGCAGAAGAAGGGGGAACATGATCAGCAAATGACTCAAACTCAAATTGGCCACATAAACCTCATATCAATATCCACAAATACATCAACCACTTCAAGCAAGTGTCTTATACCTTCAGGATGAGGGGCGATGTCGGTTTGAGCTCCAGAATGCCTGTGGGACTGAGGGGTTCAAAGACGGGGTCCGGGTAGTAGCTGAAGCTCTCGTTGACGACCACAAGAGCATGGACGTTATCCATGTAGAAGCCGATCTCATCCGGTCCGCTGCCAGTCTCTGCAAAGCCTCTCTCTGAATCAGCCACCGACGGGGCCAGACAGACCATAACTGAGTTGTTAAAAACTGTGCAGTTCTGAGTAGAATAGGAAAACAGAGAGAATTAATTAATATTTACACGTACGTACGTAAATCATTTCATTAAATAAGTTTTGCCTCTTTGTCGCCATCTCTGTTTGAAACCTTATTTACGGAATTATCATCTTTACGTGGGTTGTGCATCGGCGCGGCTCCTCAACGGGGATGAATCTAATGTTTGCTGTCAGTCACCGCACCGGTAGATACTGCACTTCAGAATCACAGATTGTAGTCTTGGAAGTATGACCAAAATAAGAATTTTCACTAGAAAATGTCATCTGAACAAGTAACAAATCTGCCACTTTTGTTCTGACCAACTGAGGGAAAAAAAGCATTACAATAAATCGTGCTACCAATGGTTATTATGTCTAACAATCGCTTAGCAAATTATTATTGTTATACTTTGTTCTCAAATTGTTAATGTTAACATCAGCTTTGCATGACTACGTGTTTTTAGTGTGTATTAGCATTACCTGTAGATTTCAATTTCTGTACAGTCTAATCTTAATTTGTTATACCATACAAAATGATAAGTTTAATTATTCCAGCTGCTGTGAGAAAAGGCAACAAATGATCCACCACCTGCAGCATCCTCACATGATATAGCCTGCTAGCTGGGACTCGTTCTTTTTGTAAACAGACATGACGTAATGACACAAAGACAAACGGCTGCATGCTCGAATTTCCCACGGAATTACTACCTGAATTAGAAAACGTCGCTACAACCTTATATCGTTGTGAATCGGGCTAAGGTAAGGAGATGTTTTGAACACTGGCTGGTTATATACTTGCTCAAAAATTGATTTTGGATCATTTTTAACCAAAAAAATGTTATGGAATGCAGCTTTAATTCATTGACCCTACTTATTAAATGGGTAAAAATGATGGCTACAGCAGAAGCCATGTCAGATAGTTATAATGTTATGATGTGATGTTGAGAAACACAGAGGTCAATTTAAACTCTGGGACAGGGAGAATTGTGCAGAAAATGAAACACAGTGACAGAGATATTTCTGTGACCTTTCCCAAGATAAAAATGGTGTTTATAACTGTGTGCTCCTTTTACAGAGTCCTTTAAGCAAGAACAGCAGCAGGGGAACATGTGGGAGCATTTGTGAGATGAACATTTAGATGGTTTCCTTTGAGCAAAAGAGGGAGCTGACTGAAAAATGCAGAAATACAAGGGACAAAAGTATGGCTAGTGGTGCGGAAAGAAGGAATGTCAGGAAAAGACAAGGAAAAAAAGGATACTTACATGGAAGGACTCGGCAGAGCCGTACTTGGCGCGGATCTTGGGTTCTTTAATGGTGGCCAGGTTGGTGCCGCTGATCGTCAGCAAAGTCCCACCGCTGGGAAGAGAAACAGGAAGTCATCATCGAAACATGATGGGTACAGATCTCGCACAATAACCCAATCATACAGTCTAGCTCAACACTTGGCCTTGAAATCTGAAGAAATATCAGTCTATCAAGCTTTTTCATCCCAAAGGGAGGTAAAACAGAACAGAGGTAATATATCCCATAATCACTTTTGGCGATGAGACACAAAAAGGATTTTCCTGAAGAGCTGGGAGTTTAAAGACATTTTACCTCTGCATATGCGGCACCAGTTTCATAAGTCATAACAGAGGCTGAGATTAGGTGATAGTTATTCAGATCCCTATATGCTAGCACACTTTTGTACTCATTTAAAGTCTTTCATTTCTGTAAAAAAAAAAGATCAAATATATTAATGAAAAGATCTTATTTAGGTGAAAATCAACATCTGGACTGAGAATGTCCCTCCCACAAATATACATCCTGTTTTACTAGCAATATCAAGTAGCAAACTGACAATGCAAACTTTATTTCTTTTCTCAACCATCAATTTGACACAAGCAAATACATTCATTGTGAAAGTGGTATTTTAAATGCAATTTTTCCAGTCTGTGATGTAAACTAGATGCTACGGGCTATTTAGAAAAAAGAGAGTTTCAAAGGAAAATGTATCAACCCTGCAGCTCAGTTTGTCTTACCAGGTGTTTGGAGACCTGTGTGTCCACTGCACACTATATGTGTGGAGTTCTTTCAGTCTCTCTCCTTAGTCCATAGTCTGTCTCAGTGAAAATCCCTCTTAACTCAGGTACAAGCTTCAGAGAACAAGAAAAAGGACACACTCCCTACAAATAGATCCTCTACCTACCACTATCTGAGAGGATATCTCATTTCAGTCACAATGCTTGCAAGTATGCAACTGTACACTTGATGTATTGCAAGCATGCAGTCCTGTTCTTGTATTACCGTGGCAGCAGCCAACTTCAATACTCCAGAGGACAATAGTGTTACCTTCAAATGACACCAAACCAGATGTGCTAGCTCAAAACATATCAACGGTTAAACTAATTTGAACTAACTCACTCAGCAAAGATTCTCTTCAGTAGTTGACAGTAACAGGTTAGAGACAAACAGCAACTGCTTGAGTCTGTCTGTACTGGAAGAGAAGCTGCACATCATCTAAGAATTGTTCATTACACAGACCAATCAGATATAAACTTGATGACTTCAGCAAAAGTAAAGACCATCCGACCATCCATCCATCCATCCATTTCAGTCACAAATAAAGTGTTTAGAGTTTATCTGCAGTATGTCAGAAAGAGATACAGGGATGAAATCAAGCTACCGTAGCTAATTTTGTGAGTTTGTGGCCTTATTGTACTTAAGGTGATGATACACAGGGCAACTTTTGAGCAATATTGCTGGGCAATGTTGCCGTCAACAGGCAACCAGGTGAGACACAGGGTCCACACCCAATCTAAAGTAAGTGTTTGATTCTGTGAGTGAGCACATTAGTTGCTGCAGTTAAAAACCAAAGAGCGCCTCTTCATCTTAAAACATTGTGTAATCACGCTTCTCCGTGCAAGAACGCTGACGAAGCCTTGATTCCCGCTCTAGCTGCATTATAACATTCATATAGTGTTTGCATGTGTCTCAACACAGTTAGTCTATTAGACAGCGCTGGGAGATACAGAGAGATCGCGCTTGAATTAGTACGAATGTAGTACATAATTTAACAGTGGGAATGATGGCTATATTCGTATAGTGTTTGCGTGTGTCTCGCCAGTAGGTACTAAACAAGCTACAATATGCTCATGAAGTGAACTTGTTAGTCATTTTAATGGATGACGCAGAGCAAACTCTGACCAATAAGGGGACAGTTGGACACGCATGTGACTTTCATTAACACATTTTGGTACGCTTTGAAATATTGCTTTGTGAAAGCACAACTGAACCAAGAAGAAAATGCAACATTGTAACAAATTAAGTCCCTGTTTCGGAACAATGCAATCGATCTACAGGTGTGAAAAGGTCCTTAGATCCTGTTTTTTGGCTGATCAAAACACCAGGGCCAGAGGGTCAGATTTACTAACAGCTTGCGCCAGCGCAAACGCTCTTTTGGTGTTAAAAAATGAATGCCAGGATTTACTAAAGACACGCAGACATTTTTGCATATGCATTTGTAGGAGTTTCCCTTTCAGACGCAAAATTTATGGGAGGAGAGTATTTAAATGAATCATGCAAGGTGATTTACTAAGGTTTGCACTAGTCAGTTTACTGATATTTTCGCCATTATTTACCACCCAAAAAAAGCATGTCTTAAACCAGACGTTAAATTGAGCTGCTCAGATTGCATTGGTCATAATGGAAATGATCCGGCTGCGCCTGTGTTCATTAATTTGTGCGTCATCAGTAGAACTTTCCACTCCCATTGGCGCTTTTTTTTGGAATTGCGCTCTCACGCTAATTTGCCTAGGGTTCACTATACCGACATCTTCCCGAAAAAACACTTGTGTTCACAAGCTTGTTGACATAGGCGGTCTGTGAGTTTGAGTCTCACACCGTACCGCTGCTGATGTCTCTGCCTGTTTGCCTCTGTGACACCTGCTGTGCCGTGGCCCTGAAGGGCATTTTCAGCTCAAATCAATACAGCCTCTCTCAGTGCACACTAACAGGCTCTGGGGCCAAAACTTTTGGGTTCCAGTTATGTCTGTTCAAGCTAGAGGCGACTTCTGCACAGGCGCAGTCATTTCTGGTTCTGCTTTGATCCCTGAGTGTGTGCGTTTGTTTTTCAGAGGCAGATGGAGGGGGGAAAGGTACCATGGTACACACTCCTGCGGGATAATGGCCCTGTTCAAAGCAGGGCTCGATGGAGGGAGAACACGGTTGACTGTAGTGGCCTGGGTCAGCATCAAAACACACAATCACACAAACAACTATGTATGTGTGTTGTGTCATAACCGAATCTTTCGTGACTATAGAAAAAGGCCAGGAATTGTATGTATTCTTATATATAAATTTGTTTAATCAAAGTTGTTTAATCTGAGGCTAAGAACATTATAACCTGAACTAGATATCAGAAATCATTCAAATATTGTTTTAAAAGCAAAAACTAAAATAAAAAATAACAATTGTTATACACAGATACACGCTAAGTGCATAAAGTCAACAGCTTCGCCATATAGCTTTACATTTTTCACCTTTGTGCTCTCAGAGAGCGTACCGCTGACACCACACAAAGGTAAATAAGAAAGTAAGTGACAGAAAGTGGGAGAGAGGGGGAGTGTTGAGGGCTTCTTTTCATCTACAGGCTTTTAAAGAGCTCACTCTATAACCCGCAGGAGAAGCGAAGTTGCAGGTGATAAGTGCTCCATCCTGCCTGCCCCATCTGACACCGCTGATGGTGTTTCTATAGACTTGTTGTTTTTATTTCACCCCCGACACCGACAGGCCAGACATGCTTTAGTGCAAATCGCTGCTCCTCCCTGGAAAGCTGCAAAAAACATCACCTGACAGCAGCTCTGCTCACAGGTGCAGAAGTCTGATGGCGTGAAGGGAGCGACGCCTAAAAGAATCCCATTTTTCAACCTCTTAATGAGTTCTGCTCATGTGTCAAGAGAAAGTGTAACACAAATAGCTTCTTATTGATTTTTATTACTTCTTTGTTGTTCCAACTTCCTTCAGCGAGGTAGAAAGAATTGCCACGTTTTTAATGTTGCCATTTTTATTAAGAGGGGAAGTAGAGAGATGATAGAAAAGGATGACAAAGGAACTGAGACACATAGTGGGCTGGATTCGAACCCGTGACTACCACATGAACACCACTGTGTTTTGGAGCACATATGCTAACCACAGGACATGGCTCCGGAAAAAAGAACAACTATATTTTGGTGTTTAGTGAAAATGAGTGTAAGTAAAATGTGTAACTTTCTTTAAAAAAAACTACCTTAAAATACCTTCTGTTGGGGCATTAACTTTTCTTGCAAGTCTGTTCTTTGGTGCCAAAATGACACACTTTAGCCTTAACTATTTATTTTCTTTGAATTATTATTTGTCATTTTTACAGAAAAACTAAACGGTTCTAATGAACCAACTTCACACAGGTGGAGCCTTGACACTGGCATGGAATTTTCTCACTCAAACAACCGCCTGCTGCTGCTTCTGATTGCTTTTAGAGGGAAAAGCTGCTCATTACTGCAGGTCTAGGATCGTGTTTTTTCCGCAATAATAGCAAATTGGCAAAACAGATTTGGCAGACGATTCAGTGTGTATCTGTGTTTGCACTCTGGAGAGCGTCAATGTGTTTTTGCTGCGTTGAGCAATGTAGCCAATCACCAACATATCTGTTGATTTCTTGAACGCAATGGCCAATCAGAGGTGTTTAAGTTAGCACGGAACAAAAACTCCTGAGTTTTAAGCGGTGAGTGGATTCTGAGTTCTGCACACGTGCAAATCCTCTCATTATAACAAACAAAGGCTAGACAGATTCATTGTGCAGTCTGTTTCATTGATTTTAATGGATTGCAATGAACTAAGATGAGTGACAGCTTTTTAGTAATTAGAAAGGGACACTCTTTGTGTGATTTCTGCCATGCCAAATCCCACACACAGTATGCTTGTTTTTCTTTTCAGATTAACTGGTTTATGAATGTAGATGCTTTAATATCAAATAATTTATCAGGAGCCTTTATGCTGGGATGTGTAGGTTGTACGGTGACATGTAACTTAAAGGCATAGTTCACCCAAAAAATGAAAATTCTGTCATTAATTACTCACCCATATGTCGTTCTAAACCCCTAAGAATTTCTTTCATCTTCGGAACACAAATGAAGAACTTTTTGATGAAATCTGAGAGCTTTCTGTCCCTCCATAGAAAGCTACACAACTGTTTTCATTTTTAAACTAATCCATATGAATTGAGAAGTTTAGTCCAAATTTTCTGAAGAGACTCAATCGCTTTATATGATGAACAGATTGAATTTAGCCGTTTATTCACATATAAACAATGATCATAAACAAGAAAACATAAGATATCATGTGTTGATCATAAGATAAACATAAACAAGCTCAAACAAACCTGCTTGACACTTGAGAACAAACCTCAAGTGTGACCCTCATTGGTTCTCGCACGTCAAGCAAACATGTTTGAGCTTCCGTTTACCACAACTGATGTGTGACTTGATGAATGTTTATATGTGAATAAAAGCCTAAATTCAATCTCTTCATCATATAAAGCAATCAAGTCTCTCATATGGATTAGTTTTAAATTAATTTTCTCTTCATGAACTTTCTGAAGCGTCTAAGTTTCAGTTGTGTAGCTGTCTATGAAGGAACAGAAAGCTCTCAGATTTCATCAAAACATCTTCATTTGTTTTCCGAAGACGAACAAAAGTCTTACACGTTTGGAACAACTTGAGGGTGACAGAATTTTCATTTTGGGTGAACTATCCCTTTAAGGAAATCTATCTAAATTATCTCCTTACCCTGGAGTTGGTTCACCCTCTGCCTACATTTTTACTACATTTTTAAGGACATACACAAACCGCTAGGCCACGGTGCCAACAAATCAACATTTTTGTCATGTTTCCATTCTATTCAAATACTCAAATAACACAAACTCAGATGATTAGCCCCTAAACAGTTGTCACATACCTAGCGATGCTCCAGTCTGGGTCTATCTTCAGGACGGTGGGGTCCTCTGTGTAGTTAAACTTCACCTCGGGGTTCCTCAGCTCAGCAGAGTCAATGTCCACCATAACTGGAGTACTTCCAGGGTTCACGCCAGCCGGGGTCACACACACAATCTCCTTAGAGCTCCGCCTACAGTCATGGAGGAAGCGCAGAGGTGTATTAGAGTAAAAGCAACTGAAATGTTTACTAAACTCATCACAACTAAAGCATGTCATCACATTCATATTTCATCATGACACAGATTCTGTACTCAGTAAGAGTTAAGTATGTTTGATGAAGCTTCATCATTTGTGTTAACAACCATATGGGTTTCAAAGACTTCGGGTCTGTTTTTCTCTCTCTGTCTGCTTCACTCTCTCCTCCTGTACTGGAGACGTGCCTGCAATCTCCATGCACATCCCCTTAGTACGTTGCCATGGGAACGCTTTTCAAGATGCACACCCCAGAAATCCTCAGAAGACTGCACATATTTTGACAAGGTGGTTGTCACAAACAAAAAAAAAAAAAGAAAGAAAGAAAAAAGATGGAAGAGTGCAAAGAGAGCGAGTTGTGGAGCGGATAAGCCACAAATTTCCTCAAAGGTAAAATATCCAGACATTCAATGAAATGAAGTTCAAAATGCAACCATTGCTTTAGGATATTTTTTTTTTTTTTTTTTTAGAGATTTTGCATTTTAAATATGTAATTTGGATTACAGACATGTAGAATAAATTTGAATATGAAGAAGACATGGAAGATGGAAGACACACACACACAAAAGAAGCAGGGCATATGAAAGGGTTAGTTCAGCCGAAAATGAATATCTCATGTCTTTTGAAACCTGTTTCATTTAATTTTTTCTGTAGAACACAAAAGTAGATGTTTTACAAAATGTCCAAGCTGCCCATTTCCACACAATGAAAGTGCAATGGAGACTACGGCTATCATACAAGACTTTCAGTGAATAATGAATCAAATTTCAGTCTGATCCTCATACAATGGTATTTTATGGCTTTAAAAGACTTAAAACATAGTGCTTCATGATGCTTTCAAGGAATAGTTTACCCTAAAATGAAAATAATGTGATAATTTACTCATGTTGATTTACTGTATGGCCTATTTTGTTTTTTCCTGTGAAATATAAAAAAATAGTTGAAATTGTACAGCACTTCAGTACACTCTGTTGTTTTTTTAAATAGTTTATTTGATTTGATTTAAAGATATTTTGAGAAATATTTCAGTGTTTATTTTGTCCATAAAATGGAAATCAATGGGCTCCAATATTATTTGGATCCTAATGTTCTTCAAAATATCTTCATTTGTGTTCCGGAGATGAAAGAATAGTTTAGACAGTAAGCAAGTAAATGATGACCGAATTTTCAGTTTTGGGTGAACTATGCCTTTAATTGTGGCTTTTTGTGGCATAAATGGCCCTAGTCTCCATCCACTTTCATTGTACTGAACTGAGCAGCATGAACATTCATCAAAACTTCTCCTTTTGTGTTAGTAACCATACAGGTTTGGAACTATGTGAGGGTGAGTAAATGATTAAAGAATATACATTTATTGAGTGAACTATCTCTTTAACATCCTCCCACAATGGGATAACATGATGTGGACCTTCTCTCTGAAGTGAACCCTGGCTCCAAGACCAGGTGTGGCTGACGTCTCAGTCAGCGAGAACCGCGGTAATCCTCATTCTCTGCTTCTCTCATGTCTGAGACTTGGCAGCGAGACAATGTTTTTATTCTCTGCTGCAATGCAGAGCGGTCTGGTGCTACAGATAGACAGGCGGACGGCAGGAACACTCATTCACTGTCCCCGTCCACAAACGGAAGCGCACAATCGACCGGGACCGCCTGTGCCATAACGTGGCTGATGTTCTTGCCTTCAAAGTGTCTCTTTATGCTGTAGATACATGCCGAGGGGTAAAAAAAAAAAAACGGGCCTGGGCGTTTTGACTGACGGAATGACAGGTGGACGTGCTAAGGTGAGAAGCCGGAAGACAGCTTTTTGGAAGGATACAGATAAAGACAGAGGGAGACAACTTGGCAGGCGAATAAGCAGAGAGAGTAAGAGAAAAAAGACCACATTAACAAGCAAGCGGAGACTGTATGTTGGCAAATGCTACACCAAAACAGCCAACAGGCTAACCATCAAAACGACTGGCACAGGGCCTATGGAACATATAAAACAGTCAAACAAACAAACAGAAACTATGTGACAGACAGAAACACAAAGTTAGAAAGAAAGCCAGACAGATGGAGGGATAAAACGATAACAAGACAGACAGAAGGGCAGCCAAACAGACAACTATGTCTATATTTTAGGACTTTTGCCTTATTATTAGACAGGTCACAGGATGGACTCGCACTTGAATCACACATATATGGAGCCCCTAAAGGGACGTGGTTGTGGAAAAAATTGGGATGGGAGGAATTTTTTTATTTACCTTTTGCGTTCCCTCGAGAAACTTTTGCGTTCCCACACAAAGATATTATCGTTCCCTTGCTGTGAGCTCGGACAAACACTTCCTCTTTAATGTCCCGCTGGCTGGCAGTAGTGTTTCAGTTAGTTCCATACGTTAATAATGCACACAAATAATGCACAGCTCATAGAGTTTGAACTTGTTGGACTCAAATATAAAGAACTGCGGTCAGTGCTTAACTCAAGGAGTTCAGTAAAGTTGGCAATATATTCACAGATTCGAACTTCCCGGATCAATAACTCGTGAGCTAAACATTGTTAAAACACAAATGCAGCTACTTCCAATCATAGTAACCTAGACAACCAGTTACAACAACCCAATTTTCCTCAAATGTGCTTTATAATATATAAATTGGTCTCTATGAGCAGGCGGCGGAGAGACAAGTCTGAAGGGACTGTCTGAAAAGTGCATAACCCAAAACCCTTTTGCTTATTTTATATTATGAAAAATACTCAATAACTTTACTGTAACACACTGCACTGTCACCAAATTCAGTTCATACATCACTGCTCTCCTGCTGGTTAGATACTACAACACTTAATTTGGCAAGTAGTACATGAAGGCCTTCTTTACACAAATGATGTTGGTACACAGCTTACATACTTACAACAGCTTTTGCATGATAATTGCTTACTGAATTTGATGGCATTACAATTTATTTAATATTTTTACTAATAACAGTGAAGTTATTGATTTTGTTTCATAATAAATAATCATAAAAGTTACGCATTTTTTTTTATCAAACTAAGTGTCACAGCAGGAGAGCAGTGATATATGAACTGAATTTAGTAACAGTACAGTGTGTTACAGTGAAGTTATTGAGTATTTTTCATAATATAAAATGAGCAAAAGGGACCAACTCATAGAGACCAATTTATTATAAAGCACATTTGAGGAAAACTGGGTTGTTGTAGCTCGTTGTCTAGGTTACTATGATTGGAAGTAGCTGCATTTGTGTTTTAACAACGTTTAGCTCATGAGTTACTGATCCGGGAAGTTTGAATCTGTGAATATATTGCCAATTTTACTGAACTCCTTGAGTTAAGCACTGACCGCATTTCTTTATATTTGAGTCCAACAAGTTTAAACTCTATGAGCTGCGCATTATTTGTGTGTATTATTAACGTATGCAACTTACTGAAACACTACTGCCAAGCAGCGGGACATTAAACAGGAAGTGTCTGTCCGACCTCACAGCAAGGGAACGCAAATATCTTTGCGAGGGAATGCAGTTTCTCGGGGGAACGCAAAAGATTTGAAAAAAAATTTCCCTCCCATCCCAAATTTTTTCCACCATCATGTCCCTTTAGGGGCTCTGTACACATATGAGCTGAATAATTATTTATATTTTCAATTATTTCTAGATGCATTTGCCACTGTGACTGTCCACAATATCTCTTCATATATACCACGTCATACCATCAACATGCCAGAAGTTTGTGGTATAGCTGCTAAAAGATAAACAGAAGATGTAGAGAAGCAGTACTCACTTTTTGAAGTGACAAGTATGACGCCCAATGTTGACCGTAACAGAGCTGCCAGCGTTGAGGTGGTTTCCTTCAATAGTGATTCTGGTTCCTCCTGAGAGGGGTCCCTGAGCAGGCTGGACACGTGTGAAATATGGCGTCTAAGGAACAAAATGATATATTGAAGAAGCACATTGTCACACATATCAGTATAAAGTATAAGGCCACCAACTCTCTGCATGTAACTTGATGCAATGCTGATATACACTACCGTTCAAATGTTTTAATATGATTAAAAATACAGTAAAACTGTAATATTGTGTGTAATATTACAATTTAAAATAACAGCTTTTTATTTTAATATATTTTAAAAATGTAATTTATATCTGTGATGGGAAAACTAAATTTTCAGCAGCCATTACTCCAGTCTTCAGTGTCACATGGTCCTATGCTGATTTGCCTCTGCTTAATATTTTTTATGAAAACAGTGACTTTTTTTTTCAGGATTCTTTTTAATGAATAGAAAATTCAAAATCGTAGTATATCTTTTGTAACATTATAATGTGAAACTTACTGTCACAATTTAATGTGTCCTTTCTTTCTTTAAAAGTACTGACCAAAACAAATTTTGGTAACACTTTATTTTAGGGTCTTTTAACTAGTTGCTTATTAGCTTGCATATTACTAGAATATTGGCTGTTTATTAGTACTTATTAATGCCTTATTCTACTTTCTTAATCCTACCCAATACCTAAACTTAACTACCTTACTAACTATTAATGAGCAGCAAATTAGTAATTAATTGAGGGAAAAGTTGTAATTAATAGTGAAAATGTGTTCCCTATACTAAAGTGTTACCAAAATTTTTGAACGGTAGCATTTATACACACGTGTTTGTTTGGAATTATATGCATCCAATTTGCATAATTTAAATTATCCAAAGGCAGCTAGATCTGAATGTATCTGTAGGATTAAATGTCTCTAGATGCTCACCACAAAGGTGAATGCCCTGGGTGAGAGGGCTCTGTAGTCAGCCAGGCAGTCTCTCACGCACACCTCTACTTGGGCTTCCTGCACACGGTATCCTGTGGCGTCATTCAGCAGACACACAATCCTGCGGAAGAAAGACATGTCGGAATCCTCTTTAGGGTTTGTGATTAACAGCAGTGCTAAGTTACCAAAGGCCTCAAGGGGAGGAAGGTGAATGGATGGATTTATATGATACAGCGCAAGTAAATATTATTACTATAATTAATCTGTTTCTGATTTATGAGCCGACCCAGACTGAATCTTTTATTTTCTACACTGATTTCTGCACTGCAAGGATTCTTAATCTAGATGTGGTAAAATGTGTTAAATGGAATTACTAGATACTTATCAGTAGCTGAAAGAATACGTACTTTGTGGGTTGAGTTTGATAGATCATACAGTGAAAAATAAGAGTGTTATAGACCTTAGTTAGGTTAGATGCCATATTGAATTTTTTGCAGATTCTTTACAATGGCACACACTGTATAAAGGCCCTAGATCAGGCAATTTTTAAACTTTCAAAATTGTTTTTATGGAGTTCTTTGTCAACTGATTTTTTTTTTTTTTTTTGGAAAGACATTCTTCAGCTGAACAATTTTCATGATGTTAGACGACAGTACAATACATTAAATACACTATTTCGATCCCTCACAGCCTTGTTTTCATTCCTGTTAAAAAATTAAATATGGTGCTACACTAAAGTATTACCCACCTTTCCGCGCTAACATATTCCTCTTCAATAGGAACACAGGGTACTTTTCCCAGCCGAACTCCTGTCATAATGTCTCTGAACTGTAGACCCAGGTTCTCTCCAGTGATGGTGAGCCTGGTTCCACCTTGCCGTGGTCCGGTTTCGGGAAACAGCTGTCAAATAAGAAAAATAGGGATAGTAGTTTGATTGGAGATGGAGCAGAAGATTTAAAAGACTATAATACAAAAAAATAAAATTTTAGTTTTGGACTTTTTGCCATGATGAGCAGAAGAGCAGAGAACAAGTTCAAGAAATGTAGAATAAAAAAAAACTTCTGTTATCTGTAGACCATGGTCTTCTGGTTAGTGGATAGGTCTTGGCATTGAACCCTGTAGCTCCTTATAGTCTCAGAGTTCCAACACAAACTCAGACGCCTTGCATTTTAATGGAGACAAATCACCCCTTGGCGCAGGGGAGCAGAAGCCCCTAATGCTGGGCTTGGCGAGACACCTCCCTCCAACCCCCCTCCATCCATCCTCTAATTGAAACTTATTACCCAGGCTCTCGGATCCACGCTTCAGAGCCGCATGGCGCAAGGCAGTGGGATAATGTGATTTATTTAGCCGGATTATTCTCCGTAACGAGGACAGGTGTGGCATGACAAAACAAATATGGTGAATGATGTGTAGTGGTAACAGCAGGATGGCGCCCCATAACAGCCATCATGAGGTAATTACAGGTATTCTGTACGCCTGATCTCCCGACCACAAGGTCTCCACGGCAACCTGGATCCGGGCCTCGGCTGCATCACTGCCACAATGGCTGGGGTCCTAGGATAGAGCCTTGAGGGACCCCTATGTGTAAAATGAGGTTGCGTGCAAAACGGTAAATTCAACAAGTGTGAAATGAGAAAGTTTGCCATAAAATTCTGATTTTCTTGCTAGTAGTGTACGTCCAAAGTGACCATAGTCTCAGCCTCACTGAGAAGAGAAGAATTAAAGTAGAAATTGAATGACAGGAAGAGGAATTCCAATGAAATTTAAAAGAATTGCGAAAGAAATTCAATGCAATGCAATGCAATGCAATTCAAAACAAAAATAAAAAAGCAGATTGAACTGACCACAGCAAACCAAATAAAATAAAATAAAATCTATTATTATTATTAGTTATTATCCATCTATCCACTTTTTAATTTTTTAATTTTTATGTTTCAGCCTCTTCCAAACCAATATTCACATTGAAACGGCAGGTAAATTAATTTCTTAGATCTTTTTAGTTTAATTCTACATCTTTGCATTCAATTTTGAATTTGTTTGGCACTCAAATTCAATTCAAATTGAGCAGAGTTGGATTTTAAAAAGTATTTTCAATTCAATTGTGAATGTTGTACAACTCTGTTGCATACATAACAGGCAAGAGCTCGCCAGTTCAAATAGGTTTGGCTGACTTCATGCAACTTCTTTATGCCTAGGACAAGGTAGGGAGTAGAGTTCGGACCAGTCCTCTGATAGATGCCTGCTTTCAAACGCTCCCGCTCCCACTTTCAAAACGCTTTCATATTCAAACACTTCCGTGTGCTTTCAAACACTCCCGTGCATTGATCATTGTAGCCAATCACACACATATCTGATGAGCCCATGAACACAAGGGCCAATCAGAGGTGTTTACGAATCCGCTCAACAATGCTCAAAGTGTCACGTTTTAAAATTTCAGTACCGATTGGTACCAAAGTCTGTATTTTTGACAACTCTAGTAGGGAGAACTGATATAATGAGCACTTTTGAGAAAACTTTTCACTGGATTCACCAAATTCCCTAAACAGCACAAAAACAAACTGTTGCTGGTTGCATCACACATCGATCAAAACAAGCCGAAATTTGGACCAGACTTTATGCAAGTCTGGCCAAGCAAAACTAAAGTAACCCCAGGAACAGGTCAGTACAGTTACAATGCCTCAGACTGCACTGTACAGTCAATGCAACAGCCTGAATAGCAAAATAAATTCAAGCTTTATTAATAGAGCATGTACTGTAAACCGTCTAGTCTTGACCTGAAAATCTCAGAATTTGGACTGAAGACTGTCGCTCGGGATTACACTAAAATTAACCTACATTAGATGTCTTTTATTATGTTCAAAAAACAATTTATACGTTTCTAATTAAATCAGCCTTAGAGCGAAATGATAGATAAAAATAATATCTTTCAACACAAGTGGGAGAACACTAATATACACACGCGTTCTCCCCCAGGACCTTGTTAAATTATACACAGTTAAGTAAATCTCCCTTCATTATCAGCTCTGGGTAACGATACATTTCAAAAAATATATGCAATTACTGAGATTAAAGTGCACCAGAATGCATGAAGCCTCCTGTCGATTTCCAGTGGCGAGATTATTACTGTTTGTGTGTCGCTTCCCCCCACCCCCTGCCAATGGGTGGGAGGACGACAATGGAGGGAGAGTGGGAGGACTCGGAGAAGACGGAGGGTGAAAAGAATAGGGGCAGATTGGGCCATCTGAAGACCCCTGTCTTCCAGATCCCATCCGCCCACAAGCCACCTGCACGGTGTGTGAGGCTTAACGCTTTCCTGATGTTGCGTTTGTCTACTGTCTTTCTGTTTGTCGGTCTTTCCCTGATCTTCATCAGCAAGGTGGTCTTTCATCTTTTGGCAGACACAGAAATGCAGCAAGGGTAAAATCTTTCAAAAAACAATTGGCGACAAATTCTACTGGTAGAAACATCTACGTGTGCTATTCAGCTCTCAGATACGCAACACGGTTCTGTCTGGCACCCCCTCTCCGTACGTCTGCGGCTGCATGCTTCCTGATGTAATTGAGGTTAAGTGTCTTTGCTTACGGGTACAACAGCTTCACTTGGGATTTCACCCAGAAAACCTCCTATTTATAGAGCCTCCACCAATCTGCTGAAGAATGGAAAAATGCATCAAAGTTCTGCCATATCTGTCGCTTGAGTTATGTAGCTTTGCGGGGCCCTAATTTGCTTCCTTTTTTCCCTATTTTCCCATCCAATATTGCTAGTTTGTAGCATATGTTCTCAAATCCCTCTCCCCCTAAGCCAATCTTAGAGCCTCGTATAGACCATAGAGTCAAAAATTGGCTTTTTGTACAGAGTGATGCCAATAAAGAATACAGCATAACGAAACAAGGAGGGAAAAGTGGTCTGTAATTGGTTTCAGAGGGGTTGTTTTACATGTAGCTTGGTGGCATCCAATCACAACCAGACTTAGATGGGCAGCAGCAGAAGTCCGTCTCCCTAAAGGAACGTGAGGCTTAAGACTATTTTCATTTGTTACCTACATGAAGAGAATGCAAACTGAATCATCCAATCAGACACACTGGTTCTGTCTACCGCCTCTCATTGCCTGTCTTACTTCATCTCGCTGCATGAAAAACAAGGCAGAACAACATGTATATTTTACATATTTCAGTGTCAAAGCTTATCAGTGCTGCTTACTGTTGACAGAGGTGTGATAGGGGTGTGTGTATGTGTGAGAGAGAAAATCCGAGATAAAGAAAAGAATGTTCGGCATAACAAACCTTGCTGTTGCCCCTGGTTAGGTGCGCTTTCCTCTGGTGTAATTAGAAATGGAGAAAATACACTCTGAGCAGGTTAATGCGATATTGATGCCGAAGTGAAGAGGTGCATTTTGGGAAAAACAAGAGCTATAAGCAGTATAAGGAGGACTTTTCCCCAAGATTGTCAGGGTTTTTCTACCCAGCATGTCCACCCAGCAACTTTACCATTGAGTAGCTGCCACTGAGATGAATGGGGAGGCTAACAGCTAGCTCTCTCCAGGTATTATAGACCTCCTTGGACCATAGAGTGAAAGAGCACAACTTTGACATCAGCAGACTGCTTCAACAGAGACACAAAACAGCAGACAATAAGACAGACATAAAGCAAATTCAATTACTACTCATACCCAGGGGTCTCTCTGAAGAGAGAGAGACAGAAAATCCCAGTTTAAATACTCTATTCCAAATGAAATTAGAAGCTTATCCACCGGCTAATATACTAAGTCACACGGCTCTGATGTGAACGGAAAAGAAACGAGGGCATGAGTGTGGTAGGAATGGATAAACTGCAAGAAAAGGATCAAATATATAGGCATAGCATAATGTTACTTGTGTTAAGAAATGTAATGGAATGTAAATTGTCTATACTGGGCCAATAAATGATTTTGTTGTTCATAGTTTCCAGTGTTGTTATTGTTAAATAAACAAATGTTTTTGTTAACTGAAATAAAGATGAAAAAAAAAAAAAAATTAAATGAAAAACTTAAACATTTTGAAAGAAAACAACTGAAATAAGTTTAATTTAACTGAAATAAAAAATAAAATAAATTAAGAATATTTATAAATATTCATAAAAGCAAAATCTAAGAAAAACGTCAAAAGCACAAAATTACTAAAAAAAATTGAAAAATAAAGAAATTCAAAATATGAATAAAAATAGTAGTATATAAAAATACAAAAATAATATTTTCTTCTTTTTTTTTTCATGAACGTGAAGTTCTAGAGAAAAAAAAGACTTTAGTATGCTAAGTAAACTAATGATGGTACACTTTCGCAATAACTATTTAGTAGATGGTTTGATTTGCATTGCTAAATATCAAATTATCATTCTCACAATTTGATTTAAACCATTTATTGCTACTGTGCCTAATACTGGGCCAACTGGCGACTAACTCCTTTTTATTTACTCACTAAAGGCAATTTTACTCACATTTGGCGAGTGTTTATTTTGGACCCCGTTCACTACCCTCATGCAGTCTCTCTAATAACATCAGAGCCATACCACAAATGTCCAAATATGAGCCTATGAAGGACGTACAGCCTGTGTTGCTGTTTTACAGAGTTTGTAGGTTTGAACACATTTAGCGCACTGTACTTCCATCCTTCACAGTTTTATTTCCATTCACTTTAGCTCTTAAATCAAATATGGTGATCAACATGTCATGTCAATGATGTTTGGTCACGAGACATGCTAGAACATACAATGCTTGACATCATGTGTCTAATAGCACCATCTGATTTGAGAGATGCTGTAGTGGGTAAAATCTGTCAATACAAACTTAAATTTAGTCTGTTCCTCACACAAAGCTATCGTACAACTTCAGAAGACTTGCTGTAGGTCTGATTTTGGGCCTGTGGTCATCACAACAACCGTTCAAACTGGTCAGCTGATTCCATGTGGACTGAAAACAAGCGTACGCCCATTCCCTTTCTTTGTCTGTACCTCTTCCTTTTCTGTTTCTCCCTCCATTCAAGCTTTCAGCTCTGGTTATAGAGCGATAAGTAAGCAGAGAGACAGGCATGAGCTAATGGATTAGCAACTGTGCCACTGGCAATTACCCAGTATCAGGGGCTAATCTTACTGAGAGACACCGCTGTCTCTCAGACTGCCAGCTGCCAACACTGGCACACCGCAGTATATTAGCATCAATCCACCGCTGCATGGCAATAAAAGCACAGCGAGAGATTTGTTTGGCACAGCCACTGTGGAAAACGTAAGATGGAGGTCCTTTGTTTTTTTCTTCTTAGATTAAGAGTGTCAGTGTTATAGAACTACAGCATTGGCATCGTTAGCATACAGGAAGTGTCTTCTCTGAACGTACATTTAAGATAAGATGGGAAGTGGGAAACAATGAATATTTGTTAAAATCCCTTCTAATAAATATAAAGAGATTTATAGTGTTACAAAAGATTCCATTCCACAAAAAAATCTTTATAGTGGCGAAAAGGAGGGCTAAGAGACAAAATCTCTTACGACAACTTGCAGTGCTACATATCATCGAGTAAATGCCATTAACATCAGCTTTCTGTATGTTTATAGGACTTTTGCACCTGGTAGTTACAGGAACTTAGTTATAGGAACAAGCCCAAGGGCCATTTTCCTGTTTGCATTCACACCGCCAGTAGGAACTCTGAAGTTACGTAAGCCGCACTTGTTGTTTTGACTTATTTTAACGGCGCTGAGAGTGCCCGAGCCTGAGCACACTGTGCTCCCATTCTCCATCTTCATAGTTTATGATCTGTTTAACAGTCCTATCTAATACGTTATTAGATAGAACAGTTATACAAAGAAAGTAAACAGTATATGAAAAAGTATTACCATTTGCCATTCGGTTGATGCCCAATGTTGCTAGCTGAGCAGAAATACATAATCACGTTTCGCTTGGTCCCCTCAAAGTCGTGCTAGATTTTCTCCTTAGAGTAAAAGTTCAGAGGTCTATCTATCACTGTTTTCCATGTTCATAGAGTTAGTTTGTGGAGTAAATATAGAAGCTATAATTTCTATATGTACACAGCTTTTTTTTTAAAAAATGGCGGGTACTGGTGTTTCGCATAGGTTCGAGCAATTATCGTACACTTACATCACTGGTAGTTCCTATTGAGGTCCCCCAAAAGGTCCCCCAAAAGGCGTTCCTAGAACTTAATTCATTCTCAGTTCCTGTGGTGCAAACACACCAAAAAGTGGGTACTTCTGCCATTAGTACTAGGAACTATGAAAAGGTTCCTTCGGCGCGAAAGCCCCTTATGTCTTATCACTGTTTTCCATGTTTGTGGAGTATGGCATGTGTTCGGCCAATCAACGTACACTTACATCACTGGTAGTTCCTATTGTGCTGGGTTAGACCCTACTCTGAAGTAGGAGTTAATTTAGTTTCCCCAAAAGGCATTCTTAGAATTAAAATCCTTACCAGTTCCTGCGCTGCAAACGCCAAAATAAGGTACTTCCGCCAATAGGAACTATGAAAATGTTCCTGTGGTGCGAAAGCCCCTTATGGCATTGCTGCAAGAACCTCCTTTTGAACCCTTTATATTTAAGTGTAACAGATGATACTTTAATTGTATACATTGAACTGAACAACCGAAAAAAATTAAAAAATAATCTTTAAAAGAACCACAGAGCTACTCAAAAAAATGTATTTGACAGATTCTTTGCTGAATATAAGATGCAAAGAACTGTTGATGAACCTTCATTTTCAACACTGCTCTGCAAAAACAACACCTGTTAAATGCTCACACAATAAAAAGTGTGTTTGACAGCCTTGTAAATAGTGAATGTGTTAAATGGGGTGTGACAGAATGGGAACGAGTGTTACCTTGTTGATTTTGGGGTGCGCACAGCGACTGTTTCCTGCACTGGGGTGCATCCAGGTGCTCTCTGGAGGAGCGCACTCCTGTCTCAGCGAACACTTCTTCTCCTGTACGCACCAGCCGCAGTCGAACCGAGGATCCGCTTTCAAACACATCCCACAGCTGTCCCGCATGGCGTAACACTTGTACAGGTGCGCTGTTGAGAGAAACAGAGATAAAGAGAGAGATAAATAAGCAAGCAGAGCAGAGGACAAAACCTGCGACCGCACATCAGATGAATTCGTCATTAACGTGCCAAGTTGCTTGGCAACCATAAACCATCTACAGTTGAGCTAATGAACTGTAATACTCGACTGAAGAAGTATTTATTGTGCTTATTAGGCTTAATAAATGTGATTATTTTCAAACATCGGTGTCTTTTAATTTATATTGCTGTTGCCACTGTTTTAGTTGTGAGTTTCACCTACATCTCACAATGAACCTAAATACACCCCTTTACTCTGGTAAAATTAAGTTGAACATATTGAGTACATATTGAGTACATGAACATATGAGTTAATCTACACAACCGACACCTGTCAATACTAATAATGTGATCTGCAAAACTTGACAGTCAACATCAACATGAGTCGACATCAAACGGAAGTTGCAATAGTCTTTTCTTCCCTGTTGTGACGTATATCTGAGTGAAATGGCTTTTTGAACAAGAACAATTGTAGGGCGGGACTTGATTTTGTCCGTCTGGAATTGATTGGATGGTTGTGGTTTGCTATTGGTTGATCTCATGTGATTGACAGGTTGCCCCGCCCTCGCACCAGTAAACACATCATCAGAGAAGAGACATCGCTGCAAGAGGGAGGGGAAGTTATTTTGATTTAAGATTACAAGGGCATGTGAAGTTTTAAAAAAAAAAATGCGCATGGATAAATCATTTACAAAAATAAACACCATAAAAAAAAACAAGAATTGTCAATTTTGATTTCATGGTGACTTTAAAATGAGAGCACACAAACATATTCTGCCATGTTTTTGATCTAAAATGTTCAAAATAGTTCCCTTTAACTGTCAACTGACAGGAGGAGAGATTAAAAATTGTATGATGTATGAAACAAAGGTATCACCTCAGCTACCGCTAGCAATTAACGAATTACAGATGTTAAAATCCCATTGTAAAGAGAAAGATGGCAGATTTTTCATGGATCCCCGGAGCTTAATGGGACTGGGTGAATGTTCTGTTGCCTGGGTGTCTTAGACTGCCGCCGGACTTCAAAGGAGACAGCGTATCCATCCGTCTCAGCCTCATGCTAATCTGATTAGCCACGGCTAAGCTTAAAAGTAGCGCTGCGCTAATTAAACTGAACCAAATGAATGATTTAATTACATTAACATTTCCACTTTACAGCAGGGCAAAGCTGGGGTTTTTCTCTGGCAGCGTGCTGAAGATGGATAAATTTATTGTGCTATAAAGACAGCGTTGAAATAGAGAGAGAGAGAGAGAGAGAGAGAAATACAGCACAATAATATCTCAACATCCTGAAAACAAGATAGTTTACATAGTTTGAAGGTTGCATAGATATTAAGACTATTTAGAGAATATGCATTGAATTCATTTTTTTTTTCTTTTTTTTTACACAAATCTAACAATTTAGTGAGATTTATGCTTAAAACAAGAAAACAAAAACTATATGTCAATGTGGTTAAAAAACTAAATTCAAGATGTTTTTCTTTGCATGTATTTTCTTTTAATATTTTATGCAATTTTTATTCAAGTAAATTTGTCTTGTTTTAAGGATGTAGACATGTTTATCTGGAAAAGAAAAACAAAAAAAGGATTAATACATTTTTATTTTATTATTTATGTGCAGTACAGACATCCTTTCAAGACACCATAATCTCTTGTCAAGCACAATTTTTATATATATATATACACACACACACACCATTCAAAAGTTTGGGGTCAGTAATTTTTTTTCTTTCATATTAAAAAAAAAAAAAAAAAAACTCTAAAAGCTCACTAAAGCTAGAGTATATCACAATTTAAACTAACTGTTTTATATTTTAATGTATTTCTGTGTAGGTAAAGCTGAATTTTCAGCATCATTACTCCAGTCTTCAGTGTCACATGATCCTTCGGAAATCATTCTAATATGCTGATTGGCTGCTCAAGAAACATTTTGTATTATGATCAATGTTGAAAACAGTTGTGCTGCTTAATATTTTTGTTGAAACTGATAAAGTTTATCAGGATTCTTTGATAAATACAAAGCATTTTTTAAAATATAAATCTTTTGTAACAGTATAAATGTCTGTCACTTTTGATCAATTTACTGTGCCCTTTCTGACCCCAAACTTTTGAACAGAAGTGTTAATGACATGTAATCATAAAAAGAAAGGACATTTATGAATCAATTTACTAGTACTCCATTCAACTGAAGTGAAGCATTTATAAATTCTACCTTTTGAAACCGACCAGATGAAGGCATCTTAGTAGACAGGATGTTACACACATTGGATCTGGGTGAGTCTTAATGTCTTCCTATCTCCGTATACAATAGCATTTTTCAGATTTTGTTGACAGCGAAGAGATGGGAAAAAGAAGAACGGAAAAGCGTGGCACTCGTTACCATCACTCAAGGTGCTGAGAGCTTGATTTTGTCCAGGTGTGGCGATCTATTGGATGGCCCTCCAGAGTCACCATTCACTCAGCACTCTAAATAGCTCCTTACCAGCCTGACACTTGAAATATTAGCAGCAAATGGACCTGGACTCGACCCAAAATGACCAAAACAGCCATTTTGAATTACTTGAAGAGTTAAGCTGAGGCATCGAGGTGGGGATGTGAACCCATAACCACACTTTCTCGACTGCCACCCTTTTTATTCCTTCTGAATGAGGGTTTCACATGGTTTCTCATTGTTTAGCAGCGGCGAGCTGCAGTCACAGCTCAGGAAGGAACAGATAAGCTGTATGGAGAGCAGTGAGGCCTGACATGCAGCCAAGCATAAAACGGCCCTAATTCATCTTCACAGACATACTGGAGAGAGGTGTGGATACTACAAAAAGAGTGACTATAGAGGAACGGATGTGTCAGACTGAGGCGAGGTTTACCTTGGATATTGTAGGGGTTGTCAATGACGAAATCTCCATTCCACACAACTGAGAGGTCCACCGGCAGGTCGCTGATGTCATTTCCTTCATAGTCATACTGGAGAGAGAGAGAAAATAAACATAGATATGACTCCATGCTGTTCATCACACTTGGTAACTGATGTTTTCTGACTTTAGTTTGTACTATACCAGCCTCCATCAACTAAAATTCCCGTCATAAAATAAAGCTCATGTTTTATAGTGATTTTACCACAGGTAAGGCGTTCAACAATTTTCAATAAATACATTTTATAAACACTTCTGCAACAAATGTTAATGACTGAGCTATGAGTTTGAATATGGGTTTGAATATGATTCACAGATTTTCCCATCCCAATCCTCCTGCTTATCACCATAATTTTTTGTCTCTACAGTGTGTCTTTCCACCAAAAAGACAAAAAGGCACCAACAAAAACTATTAAATGACAACTTGCAACATTTTCAGATCCGATTACTCCCACTTCTTATCATCACTTCCTGCCCCCTCTCTATAGTGTTTATCCTCTAAAAAGACAAAAAATAGATAAAAAAAAAAATGTGGGAAATCAGGCTCTTGACATTACTCAATCCCATTACCCTCATTTCTCACTATTACTTACTGTCCTCTGTCTATCTATATATTGTCTTTCTATCCACTAAAAAGACACATTGCACATAGACACATAGGTGTTTATGCGGGAAATACAGTTTTAAACCTGACTTTTTCCCTTTATTTCTAGCCATAATGTCATGTCCACTCTCTACTAAAAAGACAGAGAAAAAAAAATGGACACAGTCAACTGTAGTGTTTATGCAGGACACGAGAGCTTGAATTTAGCTTGAAACATTTTTCGATTACCATTACCTACACTTCTCACCATCTTTTCCCGTCCTCTCGCTATAGTGTTGATAAAATCTGCTAAAAAGACAAAATGGCCCAAAATAAACCCACAAAAATGACACGGTGCACTATGGTGCTTTTATTCCTATTTCTAGTCATAATTTTCTGTTCTCTCTCAACTAAAAAGACAAAAATATTCAAAGTAACAAAAAATGCTGTACACATTCAGCTGTGGTGTTCACATAGGAAATTTGAGTTTTCATTTGGCTCGCAACTAATTTCCTGTCCTCTCTTTAATAAAAAAGACAAAAATGTACAAAATAACACACACACACACACAAAATATTGCTGGACACATTCAAGCTCATATGCAGGATATGAGAGTTTGAATCTGGCTCGCAACATTTTTCAATTCCCATTACCCACGCAGCTCAACCATTTCATGTCCTCTCTCTACGTATGTAGAAAAAATATGCTAAAAAAAGGCCCAAAATAATACTAAAAGAAAAAAATTGCTGGACATTTAGCTGTGAAGCTCACGCAAGACATAAGAGTTTGAATCCAACATTGTCTATCCACTAAAACGACCTATAATAAAACAAAAAACCCTTCAACACGACAAAACAACAAACAAATCCCCCGCAAATACATTTAAGTGTGAATGCCTCCAATTCAACATGACCATATTGTTGTGCAGCGCATCAGTGATTTACTGCACTGATCCTGACATGCAACTGGGGGCCGCCGGGATGAAGAGCATTCAGAAAAACGTACGCAAACTGTGTTCTGGTGCACAGCCCGAGCTCAGCCCTGCTGAAATGGCAGCGAATGAATGAAACATGCTGGCTTATCTCGCTCCATGTAAATCTTGCCATTTAAGAGTGTATCCTTGAGAGAGGGAGAAAGAGAGTGAGACGGATAAAACGGAGAGAGCAACAGAGTGAGACGGACAGCGAAGGAGAGACAAGTCAGGATTCTCATCACGCAATTGTGAGACTGTCAGATCAATATGGGGGGAGGTGAAAACACTCCACCCTGACAGCAGCCTCCTCTCTACGGCCCCTCTCATTCACACACACTCCTTACAAGCACTGATAAACAGCAGCAGACATTCAGCACACTTACAGATGAGGTTCTAGTATCAGAAACCGTCTCATCAAGCAAAGCTACTGACTCAGAACCCTGCAGCGCGAAGAGAAAAATGCGATTTGTCTGTGCGTGCCTGGCCTTTTCTGGATGAGCTGAGGGGCCGGGGAGCGCATGGGAAAGAGGAAACGAGACGGAAACGGGGTGAAATAGAATGAGGGCGTGTGGGAGAGCTCAAAAAAAAATCTAAATTACAGAGCGGAAGCCATTAATTTACACATGAAACAAGCGGCGGAGTTTAGGCGTGAAGCGTGTTGCTGGGACTTAAGTGAAATTGGCATTTCCAATTTGCTTTCTGACATATCTCATTTGGCTTCAACTGTCTCCAACATATACACACACATGTGCAAATACACACACACACATAATGGCTGACCATTGAGGCTGAGGTAGTTTTTTTAAACACTACATGAACATACAAAATACATGTCAAGCCAGTTTTGTTGTGCATTTCAAATGTGCATCATTGAATGTAACATAAAAAACAGAGTTTTTGTGCAGAAACCTTTTCAAACGCCAACCTCACATTTAGTGTATTAAAGGGTTAGTTCACCCAAAAATGAAAATTATGTCACTAATTACTCACCCTCATGTCGTTCTACACGCATAAGACCTTCGTTCATCTTCGGAAAACAAATTAAGATATTTTTGATAAAATCCCATGGCTCAGTGAGGCCTTCATTGCCAGCAAGATCATTTCCTTTTTCAATGCCCAGAAAGCTACTAAAGACGTATTTAAAACAGTTCATGTGACTATAGTCACTCAACCTTAATGTTATGAAGTGACAATGAAGTCATGAAAAATCATGTGATTTTGGCGCTCAGAACCACTGATTGGAAGCTTCATGAAGCAGTGTTTTTAAATCGCCCATCACTAGATATTGTTGAATTAAGTCACTAATGTTTTTTTGGCACACAAAAAGTACTCTCGTCCCTTCATAACATTAAGGTTGAACCACCGTAGTCACATGAACTGTTTAAAAATATGTTTTTAGTACCTTTCTGGGCATTGAAAAAGGATTGTTCACATTGAGTTGACAGTTTGAAAGTTCTTGTTTCCTTTAGTTTATTTTCAATTTCTGAGGTGAATTATCCATTGTCGCTTTCAGTATGGCTATAAAGGTCACGCAAAATAATATTCAATGTGATTGTTTTCAAAGAAAGAATATACACTAGTCCATATACTGTATCTTATTTGTTATCTTTCAAAATGATGGAAAGGATTTTAAATTATCTGTCAATGTTTATAAAATCTAGTTAACGCAACACAACAAATGTTAACGGTGAGCATAGGACCGGTTTTGTTCAAACTGCACATAAATCAGATTTTTTTTTCCTTCAAATCTGATCTTTATGACTTTACCCGTCTGTCATGTTGCAAGTGATGAAATCAGGTCCGTTTGTTCTGACAGTGCAGTCAATATCCGGTATATCCACATCGGTTGCTGCAGTACTGATTTAAGTGTCAGCGCGACAGCGAGAGACTTACTTCTACTATAACTGAGTAGCTGTCACTGTGGAAAGCGAGAACAGAAAACTGAAAATTGCCTTTGCTCATGTCCATCACGACATCTCGCCATGATGAACTCACGAGGCGCATCAGACAACATAAGAATCAGAGGGATTACAGCACTATTGACACGTTCATACATAGACCGCGTCTGAAACCTCTCACATGTTCACTCATTCACCATTTAATAGATTAATGCCACATCTGAACATACACTAACATTTAAACGTTTGGGGTTGGTAGGTTTTTATAAATGTTTTTGAAATAAGTCTTTTATGCTCACCGAGGCTGCATTTATTTGATTAAAAATACAGTAAAAACAGAAATTTTATTACAGTTTGTTTTCTATTTTAATTTATTTTAAAATGTAATTTATTCCTGTGATCAAAGCTGAATTTTCAGCATCGTTACTCCAGTCTTCAGTGTCACATGATCCTTCAGAATTCATTCTAATATGCTGCTTTGGTGCTCAAGAAACTTTTCTTATTATTATTAAATCAATGTTGAAAACTGTTGTGCTGCTTAATATTTTTGTGTAAACTGTGATTATTATTTTTTCAGGATTCTTTGATGCATAGAATGTATATTTTAGTTTGATGTTTTTTATTTAATATTTTGTATTTTTAGGAGATTTTATGTTTTAAATTATATTTACGCTGTAGTTATAATCCATTTATTCACTTTCTGAACATAGACCTGAAAATGAAATTTCCAATTTAAACGGTCATAAATTTTGAATGCTTTAGAGCACACACTTAATTTTGATCTCTTTTCAAAGATGATACTTGGCAAATTATTGCTGAAGTGAAAAAGTTTAAAAAAAGTTAACTTACAAAAAGTTACAGAATTTTACGTTTGTTGTTACGTTTAATGCACAAAAAATACTAATTTAAATTTTTTTATGAAATATATATTTCCATTTTACTCTAAAACTGCAAGAAAAATCAAAGCCATGAATCTAAAGTTGTATTCCAAATTTGAGCTTGATATCTCAAAAAATGAGCTTTCAGTAAGATTTTATTTGTACCAAAAGTTTTCACTAGATGAAATTCCTCTCCCATTCATTTCCAATGCGGTCATTTTTGACCATGAGGAGCACAAGTGTGACTTTTTTTTTTCAGGACCATTTAACCTTTCCGAATCATGTCCATGATTTTTTTTTTTTTTTTTTTTGTGTGTGTTCACATAGCAAGTGCCAAAACCTTTACCAAGTTTCATACTATTCCGATGAAGTAAAAAATCCAAAAAAAAAAAAAAAAAACCCACAAAACGTAAAATTTTTCAGTCAAAAAGCACCAGAGGGTTAAAAGAACAGCATTTATTTAAAATAGAAATCAAAGATTTAGAAATCTTTTGTAACAATATAAATGTCTTTACTGTCACCTTTGATCAACTGAATGCGGTCTTTATAAATAAAAGTAATATTATGACACCAAATTTTTGAATGGTAGTGCAATTGAAATTGAAATGTATAGCCAAAAATCTGATTTTAATCAGATTTCAAACCCCTATATAAATATGATCAGATTTAATGTGGTTGTTTCAGATTACAAACAACTAAACCAATTTGCCACTTGTGAATGGCATTAATCCTCTTTTAAACAGTTTTTAAAAATAAGATTTGATGTGGTTAGTTACAAACATCTAAACAGATTTGAGTCGGAGATTGCAATAAATAAATAAATAAAAAAAAAAATAAATAAAAAAAATAGATGTTTGCTGCCTGTCTGAACAAAACCAAAGAGTCAGTTGACGACTCTTTGAAAGGCACAAGGTCAAGGGTAAACCGCTAAACACCCTCGAGTCACAAGGCCTTTCTTCTGACAACCAATCATTGGCAGCTACTCTCAATGCTCCAATTTGATCAAACACATCCTCCACACAGACCGCAGATGACCTCCACGCTTACAAACACACATTCTTCCCTAAGCAGACATGTGAACCCTCACACTCCTCCTGCCTACGTCTCATCACCAGCGTCCCAGCTTCATTAAACTTTAAAGAGCTCCAGCTGTACTCCCACACATACGTCGTGTCTTAACAACGGCCGGCGCTGTTCTCCGAGGGCCGTCCAAAAACATAGCTATGATTTATTCATATCATCATTAACATGCCTTTGACATTACACTACACGCTCACCTCAATCAAACAATCGGCATATTCGATGCTAATCGCGGCGGTAACATCATGTGACTGAGGTCACGTGACTTTCGGTGACCACAAAATGGCTGGAAACAACTAAAGGGTGCATTGTTCTTTAGAAAAGGTCACATATGCAGCATTTATCGAAAAGGTGGTTGAAAACAACGGCCTCTGTTTCATGAGAGAGGGCAGTGTGAGAGGAGCTCGGGGAGAACTCTGCGTCTACTTGAGACTGGATGAATAATAACGCTCATTATTCAGCCCGTGGTCATCATGGAGACATGGCGGAGAGTAATTAATTGCTTGTGCAAGTGTGAGTTCCCATGAGGCTAATGCAGGCCTCCAACACAAGGTGAGGAGAAACACGCACATGACCCAATTAAGAATAACCATGATCCGGCAACTTATTGCATACGCGCCGAACCTCGCACACATGCATACTCGGTCTTTAAAAAAGCCCCTCAGGTGCTGAGCTGACATGACAGGTAATGATAAATGTCAGTGTCTGCTAGACTGTGACTTTCTCTATACATTCTTCTCTTTGTGATCACAACACCCACACCATGCCATGGTTTATGATGTGTTTTCAAAATAAAAAATAAAAAGTGACAAAAAAAATAAAATAATCAAAATAACACATCCTGGCCACATTTCACCTCAGAAAAAGAGAATGAATAAATAAATACATTTATGCCTGTAACCTTTTAAAAGCTAATATTCTGCATAGTGACATTTTCATGACAATTAAATCATTTTTTTTTTCCTTTTCATTTTGATGTAATATATGACCAGGATGAACACAATAAGTGACAAGTGATAAAAGTTTGCTTCCCATAAATCTGACTGTTCTTTAAGTGACAGACATTTCATCAATCACTTTGATGCAATTTCTGCACCATCTTATCACGCAAACTGCAAGGGAAAATCCCCCCAAAATACATGTAAAACAGCTTTACAGAACACAGGTTGGAACTACACACTGACCTTAAAAGACAACAAGAAAGCATGAAACTAACTTCTGAACATGATAAAAGACAAAAAGAACTCCACTTATTATGTATCCAGTTATAATAAACCCAAAAGGTGTAAGCAGTTATGCATGTGCAATAGTCTGAGAATAGAGTAACATATGAGTTGTATAGGTCTTCTTTCTTTCCCTCTCCACCTGCATGCCCAAAATGCATAATTACCCTCACAGGGGAAAATGAATGGAGGCCAGAAATAGAGAGACACACTGGGCATCTCCCCAGCCTGCGCCTGTCCTCTGCTGGCAAGCCCATTGATCAGGGGGATGGAGGGAAGGAGGGAGCGTACGGATACGTGCGGGTGAGGCAGGAGATTCCGGGTCCATGGGGCTGGAAAGTGCCGATGTTAACAAAACAGAGCAGCTGCTGGAATGTGAGGAGGGAGGGAAGAAAAAAAACGCCGCCTTTTGTGTGGGTCAGTCTTATATAATTAGTCATTTTGATAGCATACCTGTGCGCCTGGGTAAAAATAACACATCAGCACATCAGGAGGGGTTTTAAACACGCACGCACACACGCGCACACGCATACAACATCCAATGTACTATTTTGTTCCTATAGAATGGCATTTCAATGGCCTTGTTAAGGTCAAAAAGGCAGTTATATAGTCAAATATATTTTAATTGTATATATCATATATATATATATATATATATATATATATATATATATATATATATATATATATATATATATATATGTGATGTCTTAATTAATTGCATAATACTTTTAACAAAGGGCACAAATTGTACAGGAAGAGTTACATGTAAATTTAATACTTATACTTGTTACTTGTTTGTTCAAATCATTAATTCCAAGTACTAGTGATACTTGACTTGGCAAACAGCACTAATTTTGAAATAAAAAAAGAGCTGTCATGTATTTGTAGCTCATTATGCATAGTTATTTTATTGGTGCAATTGCTGTGTAGTTTTTTGCAGTGAGAGTCATTTAGTCAAGTGGCTGAAGCTCTCGAATTCAGCTCTGAGCTCTTGGTGAATCTTCTTCCTAGCAGGAGCTCGGCTCCACAGGAGCATCTGACACACTCTTAACCCCGCTGTGGGAAGCAACTGAGACTCCTCCAGTTATTCACCTCTCCTCTCGCCCCAACATACGAAAGCTGCTTCCAGCTCCCTTCCTTAAAAATGATGACCCTTCTCCTCCTGAGCTCATTTTCCCTCCTTCCTTTCCATCTTTTTTTCACCTCAAAGTGTTTGGGGAGGAGCTGGTGTGTTGAGTCTGAAGCAAAGCATCTCTCTGCTGCACGGCTGCAATTCATCATCATTTTATCTACGACGGCTTTTAATTGGATCCTATCAAACTCTCCCGATAGTCCTCATTTTGCTGTAGACGGCATAGAGGAGATTCTGGATGAGATTTTTCTTCCCTTTCCCCCTCTGTTCCTTTCCATCATTGTGTTTTCTCTGTCAGTCTCTCGTTCTCTCTCTCCGGTCATTTATCTGAGCTGAAGGTAATGTTGTAAAGCAGAGTCTGATACCATCAGCCTGTTCTGTTCATCTCCTGGGTCCTGAGCTGGGGCGCTCAGAGAGAGAGAGAGTTCTGTAGAGGAGAGAGACTTTAGGTCTCTTGTCTTGTCTTTTATACACCCATCTTCACTCCTTCATTTGATTTCCTCTCTTTTTCCTCTTTTCCACCAAATTTGTGCTGGTGTCAGAGCAAAATCTGTGAGCCGTCTTGCGTTTACACCGACTTAACTGACTACATATCCCTCCCACAAACATGCATACTGGTCTTTGATTATGAGTATATGAGCGGATTCATAAACACCTCTGATCGGCCATTTTGTTCAATATAATTCATTTATGTAAGTGAGGATAGCAAAATAAACTGTGTCATATTATACCCAAAAATTCTTCATACAGTGGACTATCAGTAAAATTGATAAAAATTTGGAACCAAAAATTATTCAGACACTTTGACCTGACCATGTTTTGCTTAAGTGTTATCTGACATAATTAAGATATTATTTTAATTATATTTGTCATATTTTATTAGCATTTTTTAAACTATAGTGAATAAACTGTAATAATGAATGATATGTTCAAGGTGTCTGAATAAATTTTGGTTTGACTGTGATTGGCTATTATGATCAACGCATGGGGGTGTTTGAAAGCACACGAAAGTGTTTGAATTTGAAAGCGTTTTGAGAGTGGGAGCATTTGAAAACAGGCGTCAATCAGGTATATCTGATCCGCGATAGACGCCTGCTTTTGAACGCTCCCATGTGTATCTGTGTAAGCGCTTGGTGAAGAGCGTCACTGATGTCTATTTACAACATGTTTTTGAAGAGTTGATCTTTGTAGCCAATCACAGACATATCTGTTGAGCGCGTGAACACAATGGCCAATCAGAGGTGTTTACAAATCCGCTCAACAGCGCTCAAAGCATCATATTTTTAAAGTTTCAATACAGACTTGGTACCAAAGTCGGTACTTTTGACAACACTATATGAACCCGTTTGAGACTAAATTAATGCTAGATTTTTTTGCAATAAATTACGGACATGGCATCTGAGAATTAATTCACATTTTTCTCAGCAATTTTGCTTTATTTCCAGATTCAAACATAGGCTCGTTCTTATGTAGAGCATGTACGCACATGCGCACTCTTCAAAAATGATGCTTTAAATCTCTTGACAAACTAAAAAGACGTAAATTACATAAATGTCAGCTTGATTATTTTGCTCAAGATAAGGATTTCTTAAGTCATGCAAACAAGAACCTATGCTTCTAACCACAGGCCGAGACCTGTCATTCCAACCATACAACTTTGCGATGCTGTTTGCGAATGTTCGTTGGAACTATGGTTTCGGGAAATACCAATTCGTTGAACTACGCTGATAGCGACAGAACTTGTGACCATAGTTGGCTAACGATGCTTTCGGGAAATGCACCCCTGTATGACTTTCTATCTTGTGTGGAGCACAAAAGAACGTTTCAACTGTTTTTGTCAAAGTCAGTGGGGTCCAAAACAATTTATTGAAGGAAAAAAACTGTTGAAGGTGAGTAAATGATGACAATGTTTGAATTTTTTATGCCAACAAATTGCACATTTAAATTGTTTAAAAATAAACAAATCAATAAAGCTGAGAAAGAAAAGGGCAAACTATTTTTGGTAACACGTATCATGCACTAACAATGAACATCTTTTTATAAATATAATATTGTTTCCTATTCATTTATTTTCTATCACAATAAATTAATGTAAATTAAACTAGAAATGTTACAAATGTATAAGTATATGTAGAAATGAGCATTAATCGACATTAATAAATGCTGTAAAAGTATTGTTTAATGTTCGGCATTGTGTTAACTAATGTTATCATATACAACCTTAATATAGTGTTACCCAAATTTTATCTGCATCTTAGTATTTCCATCCAGTGTTTTTTTTTTCCCAAAATAAAAATGGATAGAAACCCGACTTGTGCAATATTATTCTGTAACTCCTGATAAAAGAGACCAATTACACATCCATGTACGTCCATTTTCATGCAATTTCTGTGAGGCATTCTGCATTATTTCCAATTCTGCAATATGCCAATAATACCTACAGTAGCTAGATAGCATAGCTGAGCTTTTGTCAAATTTGCAAAATAAAAATAAATGGATAGAAACCCAACTTGTGATACATACATCATCTCATATTTAAATCGCAATTAAAACTGTGAAAAATGTGAATCTGCTGCATCTGTTTCAAACTCTCTTATGCATTTGGCATCACTTTTGTCCAGTACTACACCTCTTCTACAGACACACTTTGAGACAATGCATGGCTATCTGAATACATCTGCAGGCAACTGAATGGATGACTATAGGAACAAAATCAGATAATAAGTTCCTCCTCCTTCAGTATCAACCTGCTAATGTCACTGATGTTCTTCCTTCTCAGCACATTTCATCCTAAGCTGTATATCCTTTGTTTACTCAATCGATTGAGTCAAGACTGCCCGCTTCCCTCTGCGTCCCAACACACCGTCGTGCTTTATTAACCCGTCTCTCTATTGTCTTAAGCAGAGAGACCAAGGATCGAATTGATCAATCTCAGGCAAACACAATCAGCTCCCCCTCCCTAATCATACAACGCCAGCCATCTGCCCACTGTGAGCCTGGGATTCCACCTGCCAGCTGTTGCCTCCAAACTACCTGGCATGCGATTGACCTCAACGACCAGCGCTGAGGAACATCGCTTGCAATACTATTCTGTAACTCCCGATAAAAGTGACCAATTACACATCCATGTACTCATTTTCATGCCATTTCTGTGATGCATTCTGCATTGTTGTTGCCAATTCTGCAATATGCCAATATTATCTACAGTAGCTAGCTAGCATAGCTGAGGTTTTGTCAAATTTGCAAAAATCACTTGAAAAATCAGTAAGAATGTAAAAATACTGAACAAATATTTTGTAAATAAAACTAATATTTGATCAAAAAATTGTGATATGGTAGCGATATGCAATTTTGCAATTTTTAATTGAATTTGAAACATTTTTTGAAAAAAAAAAAAAAATATATATATATATATATATATATATATATATATATATATATATATATATATATATATATATATATATATATATTTATTTTATTATTTTTTTTTTTTCAAATTTTGGTATAGGCAAGAGTTTTTCCTTGCAACATACAGTGGTCCCAAATATTATTATTAAGTCTTAAAAGTATTTGAATGTCAATGCATTGGAAAATTATTTGGAGAAAAGTAGTACAACCACATTATTTTACGCCAAACATTTCCCAAAAATATGTTTTAAATTATAAAAAAAAATAGTGTTCAACAAGCATTTACAGGCTATCAACAAGGAAATTACTTAATGAATTAACAAATAAATAAATAAAATCTTGACATCATTTCATTAAAATTACATTTAAAAATGGCTCAAAAAGTAAATAAAGTTCAAAGAAAAACTTTTTCTTTGATAACTATTTCGTTATCTAATGTATTGATATTCAGATATTTTTAAGTGCGTCTTCAATGTTAAAACAATTTTTGAAGTAATTTAAAGTAGCAACTCAGAACTTTAGTGTTAGCAAAAAGTAACCCGATTATGTAACATGTTACTCCCAACACTGCCGCCAGTGTTATGGCAAAGAAAACAATTCAAATCCTTTTGAATTCAACAAAACCGTTATTTAGTCATAATTAATCATTCAGATGGGAAAAATTTCTGTGGCGTGAATGAAAAGAACTGCAGGGGCTTTGGTGGGTGATTCATATCCGACCTGCCGTCTGGCACCTCAGCCAAACCGTTTGAACACAAAAGTTCTTGGAATGTTCCGGGACCGATTTAGCCGAAGCCTATTGATGAACAGTCATTTAATCTGTAAGGAGTGACTCTGTGAATGACAAAAACAATAGTGACTCTTGATCTATGCCAAAGCCTGTCATTCTAAACATGCTCCTACTTCTGGTAATGGAACTCTCACGCAGGGCTACACAGCACTCATGCTAAAATCACTGCAAGCTAAGTAACTGATAATTGCTGGCATTTAATGGTGTAATTGCAGTGGGATCTTAACACGGCTGTAATTGCGGCTCTCATTAGGAGTGACAGGCTGTCTGAATACCCAGCAGCACAGAACCAATCCCGGCGTGGTTCCGTCACAAGCATAAACTGCAGATGACCAAGGAAAAGTAAGGGGAAATCCTAATCCTCTAAACTATCTTAGAGAGTTTCAACTGATATTGAAATGACCTACTGTTATCCATGATTGTTCAAGAACAACAGGTTAGAGAATCATACTTAATTTGGTAAGTATTTAGTAAATTAACAAGTTACTTTTTTTATTTGTATTTAAAAAACAAAATCGGCATTTCAAATAAGTTTCTAATTGATTCTTTGAACAACAAAAGAAGAACTTTTAAGACTGCTCTTTTTCATGCAATTATAAGGGCTAAAGGACACGAAAGCACCATAAACGTGGTTCAAATGACTTAAAAATGCTCTATATTAAGTCTATACTAATACTAAAACTGGAGCAAACTTTAAGGAATGGAGCAAAAAGGTTGTTATTCAAAGAAACTACGCTAACTCTAATCATGTTCACAAGAGAAGTGGCAATGTCCAATTGAATCAATGCATGAATGAATCATTGTTTGAGTTGGATCTTTTCAATGATGCGATTCACAGAAGTATTCTGATTTGGTTCTTGAGTTCAACTATACAAAGCTATCTTCAGAAGATATTTCGCAAAGGATTCATACGGACCACTTTTGTGATCGTTTTATTGCGCTTTTGAGTCAATTTATGAAACTCGAAAGCTCCAGTACCCATTCAATGTAAATACATGGAAGTTACTTGCACACCCTACAGAATTTCTCATTTTGTGTTTCAAAGTGGAAAGAATGACATGAGAGTTAGTAAAAAATGACATATGGGTGAACTCAGGTTGATTGGGACACTTTTTGCCATTGAGATGACTGGGAAAAAGTGTCCCAATCAACCTGAATTCACCCTAGTTTTTCATTTTAAGTGAACTTTACATTTGAGAAACTCATTCAGAACATTCAGAAACCGCTAATGCATCTGTAATGCTTGCAAAATTAGAAGAGAACAGGTCGCTTATCAGACAGCTGTTTTTCACTCTCGTTGACTGTTAAAGTTAACATCACTCTGGCTGATGCTTCCAGCTAGCGGAGACAGAGGAATAGCTTCTCGTCAGTGACGCGCCAATCGCTGTTGATTTGAAATGGCTGCGACAGCAAACAGTCGATAAAGTCTTTAGCGAGACAGCTCTGTGCAAACTCTTAGCCGTGTAATTAGCTCAGTAACACCAGGAATCTCAACACAAAAGAGAAAGAGGCTGCGTCCTATAACGGCCATCAATAAGGCATGGCGAGAAGTGTCACAGTGCCATCAAATACCCGAGTTTCCTCTCTCTGCCACTAATGACTGCCTTTGCAAAGCAGTCTGTTAAAACGATAACAAGTGGCACGTGTTTCATCAGGCCCTAATGGTCCAACAGTGCCTGCCCAGTGCCTGATGGGATTTTTGACAGGCAGACAAAATGTTGATTGGCTAAGAAGGTAATGAGAGGGAAGGCTTGTGTCAGCAGTGCTGTAAGAAAGTGGCTAGCTTTTTGGGCTAGCGTTTCTCCACCATTAATGACCCTTAAACAACTCACAGAGATGTGACGATTTAAGGGGGTCATGGCTTGTCAGAATGACTTTCGGTCCATTTGCCTGCGATGCAGGGCCACTGGCCCATGTGATCATAAAATACACACGACACTCTCTACAGTATGTTTGGCTAGAAATTCTTTCCAATGGAAAGAAAAATCCCCAATGGGATCCCATTAGCATCTCAATTGCTTCTCCTAGTCAGCAATGCAATCAAATGAAGAGTAAATTTAAGCTTTTAAATTAAAGTCTCCTATGCAAATACTCCCATGTGTCTCCCTTCCTAAAGTCTGCAATCAAAAGTCAGAAACAGTTCTCTTCAAATTCATAGGATTCAATGTTGTGTGTTTTTGACCAGCCAATAAATAAATAAATAATGAATAAAAAAAAAGTCGCTGTTTGGATTTAAATAGGCAAATGGATTTAAATAGTTCTTCTAACCCTAACTGATGGAGTGTGTAGCTTTTCATTTCTTAAACAACCATGTAGAAAGACACATCATGGCCGTATTCCAGGATGACAATTTCAAGATTCATCAGGCTCAAACTGTGAAAGAATGGTTGGGAGGGAGCATGAAGAATCATTTTCACACGTGAATTGCCACCTCTGAGACATTCATTGAAAGTCTTTGAGATGTGCTGAAGCAGACTTTCCAGAGTGCTCACCTCTTGCATTGTCGATACAAGATCTTGACCAAAAATCGATGCACCTCTTGATGGAAATAAATGTTGTGATGTTATTTCCATCAAGTGATGCATCAATTTTTGGTCTTCCTACATGGTTGTTTAAGGAATGAAAAGCTAAACACTCTATCAATTAGGGTTAGAAGAACTGATGCCAAACATGTAACATGCTAAAAACATAATAATCACAGCAATAATGATTCAATCATAGACTCTTAGGGCCCTATTTTAACAATCCAAACGTAAGGTCTGAAGTGCATGGCGCAGGTGCACTAAGGGCTTGTCCGAATCCACTTTTGCTAGTTTAACGATGGAAAAAATGGTTGGTGCCCCAGGCGCATGGTCCAAAAGGGTTGTACCTGGTCTCTTAATGAGTCATGGGTGTGTTTTGGGCAAAACGTGCAATAAACCAATCAGAGTCTCATCTCCCATTCCCTTTAAAGCCAGTTGGCAGAATTTGCAAGTGGAAAGACTGAACACTTCTCCAGAGAGGAATCCTTTTATTTTTAATATTTGGCAAGTTTGTGTGCTGCTGCGCATCCCTGTGTGTGTAACAAGCAGAGTGTACATGCGTTGTGCACCCGCCTATAGGCACATATTACTAACGCCCCAAAAAATACTGCGCCATTGATTTTAGAGCAGGTTTTTGTTGGTCAAAGGCACAGTTGTATTCAGTTGCCTCAAAATAGCAATGCGCCAACAATGCGCCTGAACACACCTCGTTTTCAGACCAGCACGCCCATGGGCGAACAAGATTAGCTCGAGTGCATTTGCTATTTAAACAATGTGGCACTGGACGTGAAAACTGTGTATGGCTGAAACTAGCAAAAAACTTTTTTTGAAACTTTTGAACAGTATGTATAAATATATGTAAAATTTGTTTCTACTGTTATATCTTCTAAGGAAGAAAACAAACTGGTTGGCTTGCTAGATCTGATTAAACCAACTAACAAATTGCAATCAAACATAGGCTGGTTTAAGCTTCTTTTTTTTTTTTTCAGAAACCCTAACCCATAGCTGATAACTCCATTACATCTCCTGAGCTATGAGAAAGCAACCTCTGGGGAGGGGAAAAAAAAAAAAAAAAAACATCCTTACTGAGCAAAAGAAAACCACCCAAAACACCAAACAACAAGGATTTCACTTACCATGGTCTTCTGACACTGTATGCTAGTGCTGTTGAAGCGCAGTGCAGTGACACTGTACTCTTTCCCCTGGATATAGAAAATACACTCATAGTTCCTCTGGCCAGACTGGGGCTGCGGAAGGTTCCGGGCCAACAGAGTGATGGGCTTCATGACACCAACAGGAATGTAGATTTGAGTGGACGGCAAGATCTGAGGACACTCCTGCAAAATGAAAAAAAAAGAGTCTTCAGAAAATGACATTTTTATATAAAATGTGAGTGAAGAGACTCCCAAAACTCTCTGATATTATGGTCTACAGGGTTTATTTACACACATTTTATCATCTGCGAGATGAAAATCATACCTCTGATCACTTTGAGGGTTTATTCATGTTTGTAGCATACACAATAGATTATACAAAAAATAAAGCGCTTATGTGTTTAGAGGTATGAAAGCTGTATTTTACACACACATCATATGAGACTGCTATACAGAAAACATAATGACTTGCTATTATAATTTTGATAGATTCAAATAACAGCACTGAGGTGCATCTAAAGAAGATCAAAAACACTTTTGATCTTACTACTTGAGTTAATGTGGCCATTCAGACATGGCAGCCCCTTCAGTGATGTTGCTAAATCGAGAGAGCGAAGGCGAGGATATGAAGGATGCGAGGAAGACTTCAAGGCCATCGCCACCGTTGTCATGCCAACAGATTGGAAAACCAGGGCACAGAGCATGCAATTAAGCTTTTTGAGGGCGTGTGCCATTTTAAAGACTTGGCATCAGCACCCGAGTTATGATGCCAACTGTGCACTTTAACTAGGCAGCAGCATAACCATAGGCACAAGATCTTACCCGGCAAGACCTCTCCTCAAGAAAAATATTGTGAATTTTCAGATGTAGTGCATTTATATGAATTAAAAAAAAAAACTGCTTTAAAAAAAATGTTGTTTTCACAGACACATCTCATGTGCAACACATAAAACACAAACAAAAAACTGAAGCACTACATGATGGCAGGATACAACTAGATCAAAGCATCTGCCTTTCTATTGATGCTTTGATGCAGTAGAAAAAAAAAAAACTTGTGGTACCATGATGCATCATTTAGTAGAGTGAAACATGTTTGTGTCATATTTCAATATATAATATATCATTATAGATACATAGATACAATTAAATAATTTATGATCATTATTAATTTAAAAAAAAAAAATTGCTTAAAATATAACATTTTTATAGGAAAACCATCTAGCAACCACCTAGAAAACCCTACATTTTTATGACAAATAGGCTCAGTTTCATTGTTAATTATATATATATATATATATATATATATATATATATATATATATATATATATATATATATATATATATATATATATATATATACATATACACACACAGTTGAGCTCAAAAGTTTACATACCCCTTGCAGAATCTAGAAAAATGTGAATCATTTTAACAAAATAAGAAGGATCATGAAAATTGCATGTTATTTTTTATTTAGTACTGTCCTGAATAAACTATTTCACATAACAGATGTTTACATAAAGTTCACAAGACAAAAAAATAGCTGAATTTATAAAAGTTTACATACCCTTGATTCTTAATACTTTGTGGTTACCTGGATGATCCACGACTGTTTTTTTTGTTTTGTGATGGTTGTTCATGAGCCCCTTGTTTGTTCTGAGCAGTTAAACTGAGCTCTGTTCTTCAGAAAAATCCTCTGACTCTTAACGCATCGTGTTTCCTTCTGGAGCATCAGTGAATGTTTGCAGCTTTTGTAATAGTTTTGTCCGAGTCCCTCAGTTGTCCTCAGTGTGAAAAGATGGACCTCAGAATCATTCAGTCACTGCTGGAAAGGGTTCAAATATGCAGAAGATGCTGGAAAACTGAAGAATCTGCAGGACCTGAAGGATTTTTCTGAAGAACAGAGCTCAGTTTAACTGCTCAGAACAAACAAGGGACTCATGAACAACCATCTCAAAACAAAAAAACAAAAAAAAAAACAGTCGTGGATCATCCAGGTAATGACACACAGTATCAAGAATCAAGGGTGTGTAAACTTTTGAATGGGGTCATTTTTATAAAATCTGCTATTTTTTTCTCTTGTGGACTTTATGTAAACATCTGTTATGTGAAATAGTTTATTAAGGACAGTACTAAATAAAAAATAAAATGCAATTTTCATGATCCTTCTTATTTTTTGCAGATTCTGCAAGGGGTATGTGAACTTTTGAGCTCAACTGTATATTGTAAATGTGACCTGTGATGCATCCAGCAATTTATGGTACTGAATGATTATCATATTCATGTATCATATTATTTACATGGTGCTTACACTGTATTCCAATGCATGCCCCAAAAAACATTTGCAGGTGATGTATGAAAGATGCATCACAGGGTAGATCCTACCCCGACCTATGCAATCAGAGCCTGATAAAGCGTCTGAACTTGTTACCCTCATTTCCTATTTACCCTGCCTGTGGTTCTAATTGAATGGGAGGAGTACAGAACACCAGCGGCGTTATTAAAATCTACCGGAGATATGAGCTAGCGCTGCCACGGCGAGGGCTCTGTAAACAAACCTGATGGGAAAGCCACATGTGGATCGGTGACTCTGCAGAGTTCCATTGGGCTGCTGGTTTAATTGCCTCGGGCGGCAGTCTCCTTATTAATACTGTGCTGTGCTCTCGATTCGGTTGTGACTGAATAAATAGACTGTGATGCAGTTCCCCCCCACCACCCTCAATGAAGCGAGCCTGTGTTAGTGTTCAATTACTGTGTGGTACACAAAGGTGAGGGTTTCACTGCTAATGAAAAGGTGCAATTTGTTCAGAGTCAATAAAGGCCTGTATGCTGAGCACAGAAAGCCCTTATCAGTTTCCCAAGAACGCAGCACACAAACCCAAAACTATATCACTGCTAAAGGTTTAAAAGGAAATGTGTTTACGCAGCTTGTAATAGTCGGTTACAGGCAGCATGATGGTTGAATGCTAAATACTTGTGTTTTCAAAGGCTGAATTCTAAGCAAATGCCTAAAAAAAAAAAAACAACTGGCTGAATCTCATGAATACAAGTTCAGTACTCATTATATGTATTTTATATATACTATACACTGTGTTTTGAATTTAATTTGCATCGTTATATATAGTATATCTGTATATATATATATATATATCTCTCAAAAGTATATATATGTGTGTGTGTATATAACTATATACACATATATATATATATATATATATATATATATATATATATATATATACACACACACACACATATATATATATATATATATATATATATATATATATATATATATATATATATATATATATATATATATATATAATAAATAAAACTTATGTAGGATGCGATTAATGACTTGTACATGTCATTGACAGTACAGTGGTTCATTATGATTGTTACAAAAAAAATTGTGGTAGAAGTATATTACATACTAAAGAGCCACTCCGTATATTCGATTCTGCTTTATTTACCATCATATTAGTGTCCAAGGGACATACAATTGGGCATATCTTCAAAGACAAATGCTTTGGCATCATTAGTTCATCATTAGTTCTGCTATCCCTTCACACTCAGCTTGTTTGTAAGTTTGTTTTTTCAATAAACTGCCATGAAATCTAATTACCCTGATTAGTTTGGCTTCATTCCGAAAATAATCTGCAAACGTGACACAATGTCATTTAACAAAGTCTATTCTGCTCGCAATTGCATGAGGCAAAGGGGAGAAATGATAAGAGCGACTGAGAACCAATCAGAGGAGAGCGAGAGCTGGTATCGGTCATGCTAAACCACCTGACTGGCGCTGCGAGACGCTTTGCTTGTGGCTCTGCCATTCGTTTCGGCAATCAAAACACACAGGTGGAAAACAGATAGCCGTAAACTACACATTTAATGAAACGCTCCAACCATCTGATAAGGAAGAAATGCCTTTTAGAAGAGATGTGAGTCCACCCCCACGGAAAAAAATGGAAATTCGTGTTTGAAACAAGAAAGGAAAAGGAGAGGAAAAAGGAATGAAAGAGAAACGGAAAGGAGATGAAAAAGCTGAATTTAAAGTGTATTTTTCCAGTAAACACAAATGCTTACAAAAAAGTAAAAATATGTATTTTATAAAGTACTTTGGAGCACCATGTCAATATCATGGTATATTAATATGGTAATCTCAATCTATTATAGAATTTCCATCAGATATCATCAGCGTTGTACCGCAATAGTACTTTTTATAAGAGTAATCAGACTGTAAGAAAGCATAAGAGCTAAAGTAAAATGGAAAAAAGAGCAAACGTGGGAAACTATTTTATTAAGTACCCTGACAGGTGTCAAAACAGGGTTGAAAGAGCAGATCAGATGGCACACTTGCTGAGCACAATGGAATAATGGTGTACCGCTGGGATTCTTTTGAAGTGTTTCACGTTTTCTTCTTCTTACTGCCTTTATTTGCTTTGAAATGACTGCGGCTCCGGTGAGCCGGGAATCCAGGTTATCATGCAGTGCGCGCCCCCACAGCGCTGAATCATATAGTGGGAATGAGCTCGGAGCAAACTCACATGTTCAAGTTAGAAAACTCTAAATACATCTGATGGATGCTAAAGCATTCCACTGAACTTTATGGTGCAATATTTAACATGGTACTATACTGCATTAAAAATGCATGCATGGAAAGCTAGAAAACTCCAGGATAAGGTTATCTCTGAGAATTAGCCAAGTTAATGGCATTAGTTTGTAACCAAAGGATAAAAAAAAATAATAATAATAAAAAATTAATTAAATAAAAAAATAAAATGCAATTAGGCTACATAATTTATATTGATATGAACCTATAATATTTTATATATATATATATATATATATATATATATATATATATATATATATATATATATATATATATATATATATATATATATACACACACACACACACACTGTATATATAGGCTAATCTCTTTTTTTTTTTTCCCTCAGCAAACACTGAAATATATTTCATTAAGTTGATTAATTAATCAGCACATCATGTAATTTGAGTAACATTTCAAATTGACCTCCTCAGAAGCTGACGTTTGGTATGAAATGGACATGGAAACGCAGAGAGATGCAGTATAGTATTGTTGGGAAGCCGTGCTGAGGGAAAGAGGAGGCTGTTTTTTGCGTCTGGTATCTGGCAGCACTGCTCTGCTAGTCGGCTGTTTGTTTGCTCAACTTCTGCCTCTAGCAGTGCTCCTGCAAGCAAAACATGATATCTGCTGCTCTTTTCTTCCTCGTTCCCTCACAATCTCTACTTTTCTCTCTCAGTCTGAAAGAACCTGTGGGGTGATGCAGAGACGGTTCTCATGGAGCGTTAAGCAAAGCAAAGCCCACACTGCAAACACAGCCCACTTCTGTGGACCATCCACATTCCCTCGCTTCTGAGTTGGAAATGGATTTAAATCGCACAGGAACAGATTTTGTTGTTGAAACATTAAAGACAAATGTTCTACACTTACAAAAAATAGCACAAATACACTAAAAAGTAACATTTTTAGCACAAATATTTATTGTTCAAAAATATATCATAGAATATTTACACCGATCAGGCATAACATTATGACCACCTTCCTAATATTGTGTTGGTCCCCCTTTTGCTGCCAAAACAGCCCTGACCCGTCGAGGCATGGACTCCACTAGACCCCTGAAGGTGTGCTGTGGTATCTGGCACCAAGATGTTAGCAGCAGATCCTTTAAGTCCTGTAAGATGCGAGATGGATCGGACTTGCTTGTTCAGCACATCCCACAGATTTTCGATTGGATTGAGATCTGGGGAATTTGGAGGCCAATTCAACACCTCAAACTTGTTGTTGTGCTCCTCAAACTATTCCTGAACCATTTCTGCTTTGTGGCAGGGCGATTAACCTGCTGAAAGAGGCCACAGCCACTTAGGTAGGTGGTACGTGTCAAAGTAACATCCACATGGATAGAAGGACCCAAGGATTCCCAGCAGAACATTGCCCAAAGCATCACACTGCCTCCTCCGACTTGCCTTCTTCCCATAGTGCATCCTGGTGCCATGTATTCCCCAGGTAAGCGACACACACGGCCATCCATGTGATGTAAAAGAAAACGTGATTCATCAGTCCAGGCCATTCTTCCATTGTTCTTTGGTCCAGTTCTGATGCTCACGTGCCCACTGATGGTGCTTTCGGCAGGTGAACAGGGGTCAGCATGGGCACCCTGACTGGTCTGCGGCTATGCAGCCCCATACGCAACAAACTGTGATGCACTGTGTATTCTGACACCTTTCTATCAAAACCAGCATTAACTTCTTGGGCAATTTGACCTACAGTAGCTCGTCTGTTGGATCGGACCACATGGCCTTCGCTCCCCACGTGCATCAATGAGCCTTGGCCGGCCATTACCCTGTCTCAGGTTCACCACTGTTCCTTCCTTGGACCACTTTTGATACTGACCACTGCAGACCGGGAACACCCCACAAGAGCTGCAGTTTTGGAGATGCTCTGACCCAGTCGTCTAGCCATCACAATTTAGCCTTTGTCAAACTCGCTCAAATCCTTACGCTTACCCATTTTTCCTGCTTCTAACACATCAACTTTGAGGACAAAATGTTCACTTGCTGCCAAATAAATACCATCCACTAACAGGTGCCGTGATGAAGAGATAATCAGTGTTATTCACGTCACCTGTCAGTGGTCATAATGTTATACCTGATCGGTGTATAAATTGCCATGGGACATGAATTTCAGTACCATTCTAAGTCAACTAAAGTCGGGCTATTGTTCTTACCATCCTAAAAGTTCAGAAGTTCATTACAGTTACACCATCACAGCCATTGTTAGGATAGTAGAAACAACAGCACTGCTTTAACCGGTCGTTTATGCAGTATCTCTATTGACTGAGCTGCTAAACGACTTTGACAAGCCTGTTATTATGTCTAACCAGTTACTATCAACAATTTAAGGGCAGCATCACCAAAAAATTTTAAATCCTAGTAGCATTTTAATTACATATTTTGGCAAGGCTCGTCAGGGTAACAGATGAGGAACTGAGCTGCTATCTAATTAGGCAGTCTGGAGCTCGTTGACTAGTAAGGACCAAACGGTGAGGGGGAAACAACTCATGGATCCATCCACTCTAAGAGGAGCCTGTTGTCGAATGAAAGGGACTTTGAAGTCTAAAAGGGCTCAAGAGTGTCCGCCCACATGGGGCTGGAAAATAAAGCGCCACTCAAAACTTAGCAAGATTTGGCATAATACAAACCAAAAATGGAGACCTGTTACTCATAGTAATATAGTTTATATAAGAAATTTCCATATGGCTACTAGGGAAATCTCAATTTTAAAATTGACTAGCCCTTGGGTGTTCTGAATGACTAATCAGTCTTAAGGAATAGACTTATACTTTGGGTTCACCTACTTTTATACTTTGGGACTGAACACTTTTCTTAGAAGGCATTTAGATAAGATGCTTTAAAATAGTAATGATTGTGGTTTTGCTCAAAAAAACGTGCAAGAGATGACATGGACGTCCATCTGAATGTGTATGGATGAAGCAATGACTCTTTAAAGGAAATGAATTAAAAAAAAAAAAAAGCTACTTCTTTGAGATGAATTCAGAAGGCTAACTGCAGCGTCACTGTTAAAAATATGAAAATGAGCAAATTGCTATTTGCTATTGCTAATTTTAAAGATACAATAGCCAAAGACGTCCATCTGAATGTGAATGGACGAAGCAATAATGCTTTAAAGGGAACACTAACAAACAAAAAACAAAACACAAATAATACAGCACAACACTGGTTGTTGGATGACTAGTAAACAAGTTGACCATCACGACCCATCCTAAATGATAACTTTCACATTTTTGCTAATTGCTAATGGGGAAGTTTGCATAATACAACACAGCTGTATATGTATGAAGCAACAATGCTAAAAAAAAAAAATGAAATTAACATTAAAAACGCCACTTCTCTGACATGCAAACATGCTAACAGCTAAAGCATAACATGCTTTCAGCAAACTACATATAATGGCACCACTAAAAAAAATATATGAAAATTAAAAAAAAAAAAAAAAAATTAAATTACCAGCAAAAATCTATATAAACTAGGTTGGTTGTTGGATGACAAGTAAACAAATTGACCATTGTGACCCATCCTAGTTGCTAACTGCTAATTGAAAAAAAAAAAAAAAAAGTTTTTCTTTTGCATCCAAACACACGGCATCTCCGAAAACAATTTTACATTCTGAGCAAATAAAGTAAAATAATACAGTAAAAAAATCCTTTAAGAACCCAGTGAGTAGAACTGGACTGATTTAAAACGGCATGAGAAACTTGGTCCTGGCCCCGTATCCTTGGGCACCACCCAAGACATTGCGAGTGCTCAGCCATCTCCTTGACTTCTGAATGTAAAATTCATCTTCGGTCTCCATTAGGCAGACAGACGCTGAGGCATCTGGAAATTAAGATTTAATACACTTTGAATAATTAAAGCCACAGATCAGTGGCAGCCTTAGATCCCTCCGAGAGGCCCAGTGCCAGAGAGAACGGGAACTGCGGGGCTTTGAGCTCTACTTGCAACACAGCGGGATGGACCGGCATCAAACAACAAAGGTGAGGGTGCATGGCGGGGTCCCCATTTCTGCTAATTGCCTTTCTGATTAATTGATTAATTACAGTGAACCCTCATCGTTGTTATCCCGAGAGGATGAGGCGTTGAGCAGGATGAAGGTGGCATTTGATATGGACTCGCTCAAGGAACTGAAGTGACATGAGGTGAGGCATGCGTTCTTGGCACGGCCGCTGGAATACTGATCCAGAGACCGGCTTCTCAGAGCTCCATCCTCGGCTGTTTGTAGTGCAGTGCTGTCACAGCCAGTGCCTGGGATCAGAGGCACGGGAGACGGGAATTTGCAGAGTATTTGAGGGAGCTTTTGAGGGAGCTGGGCAGAGATTTGAGAGAGTGTGTGAGAGAGACAGGGAGAGCGAAGGATGAAGAAACACCTGACAGCCAAACGGGACAGACAGTAAATCAGAGCTGGATGGAATTTGGATGCCAGAAGTGGAAGCTGCTCTCCACATGCAATAAGAAACAAAGACCAGATCGAACCTGTGCAAACACAGTTCAGTTTAGTGCCAAAGGTGGGTGAGGAATATAAGGCCATCCCTGAAGGCCATTAATGAATCGAATATAATGTTTGTGTTTGATTTTAATTATTTAAGTTCTATAAAAGACATGTAAAAAACTGTGAGACATGTCCAGGTCACATTTCATCCCAAAATTAAGAGTAAAAAAAAAAAAAAAAAATGTATATATATATTACATATATAAATCTTTTTAAGCACTATTATTTTTTTCCAAGATTATTTTCATGACAATTAATTGCATTTAGCCTTAAATTATCATATTTTTTGTTTGTTTTTATTCTCACTATTCTTAATGGTGATTTTGATTAGATCAGCACAAATCTGCATAAATATCATTATTTTGTGTTACAATAATGAGAATGGGGTTTTTTATTTTTGCATTACAGTAATATAAATGTGCATGTGTCATTGTCAAATAATGCCACAATCCAGAAGTCTTTTTTGTGCTGAAATAAGCTTCATTTTCTTGAAATATATTATATATAAACTACTATATTTTTATATTAATATATAAATAATACAATATAGAAATGGGATAAAAGATGCTATTCAACCAGTTACTTTTACAAACATTCACAAATCAATAACTTTCAGTGTACACTGTCCAGACTCAATCTCAATTTCTATTATTTTAACAGTTTGAAATCCCTTTCAAGCTTTATGAACCAATCACAGACATTATGAAGGATCTAAAAAGGTAATTATGAGCTCTCGTAACAAACTGAAGTGAGATCTAATTGTATTCTCATTTTTAATTAAGTCCCTCAAAGTGAAAAGGAAGAAAGTATAAACATGATGTCCTGATAAAAAAAATTCTCTGATCAACTCAACTGTGCAGTTTCCATATTTGGCTGCAGTATATTAGTTATACTGATTAGAATAGAAGCTGTAAAAGCCTGTGAATATACCCTTCTTTCAAGAAGACAAAAGAACAACTTGTTTTTGGTGTCTGTGTAGGCTCTCTTTGAATTATCATCCTGCAGACAACTATATTACAGTCTCATGTACTCGCACCATGGCGAAAAGATTTTAAAACACTATGGATAAAATATTTGCAGGAAGCCAAGTCATTTTATTACCAAAAAACAATGTAGGTACAATAGCTTTGAGCAGAAAGCTTTTAATGCTAACAGCTCGGTATGAATTATGAGAGCTATATACTGTCCTATTTTACACTATGAGTCTTAAAATTACATATGCACCCAGCTGAGGACAAACACCCCCACAACCCTCTGCTTTTCCTGCTATTATCATGGGTGAGATGTCTTTGTTTATAAGAGCAAACACAAGGCACAGCATTACTGAATCACACAGTTCCCGTGGGAGCATCGAGGAGTTCCTTGGCGATATACCACCCCATGACTTATTTATCAAAACCCCCATTTGTCTCATCGGAGACGCACACTAATGAGTCTCAAATGAGCGAGAGAACGCAGCCGTAACACCAGTTTCATCATCCTTAAAACAAACTCCATTCATTACGCTTATGGACTGGGCGACTCTGTCTCAATGGGGTTGGATGAAAGAGACGTGGGAGAAAACCAAAATATACTAACGCAATGTTGAGTTCCTGAGGTGGGTCATTCAGTCTCTCTGGTCCATTTAAGGACAATCAATGTTAGTATACTATGAGCATGTCAGCATGATAACACATGATGTATAGGCTGGAAACAGAGAACAGCGTGATGTACACCGACTTCACCATTATTCCAAAAGTGATGCTGAAACTCAGGACACATTTAAATATTCCAGCTCTGCATGACCTTCCGTGCAAATCTGTGAAATGCCTGGGCACTTTTGGCACTAGCAAAGGGCAAAACCGCTGCCCAAGTGTGACTAAATGAGCTACTGGCCGACAGCTGGGTTCACATATAATGAAGGCTGGAACAAATGTGTTAGCGGTGCTGTCTGTTTGTTTGTTTATATGTATGTTTGTTTATTTCTCCTTGTGGATTCCTCAAGTGTGGCTTACTGAAGCAATTTTCCGCCTGGTCAGATTTAATGTGTTCCTCTGTTTATCCGCTGTCAGGCAAATGTTGATTTATATACATTTGATTTGCAAATGTGACTCATTACGTTCGGTGACTGAACGGTTTATCTTTCATGTCTCAGAGAGGATGTTTGGCTACTTTTTAAGGTATGGTGGTTCACAGACTGAGCTGTAATAATGACAGAGATAAAGTCGTTCGGAAGGGGATTGTGGGATCTGTATTTGCAGCCGTATTCGTGGGAACTGTATTTATAAAGAACAACAGACAGTCAGACAGATAGACCGAACGATAGATACAACGATAGATAGAACAATAGGACAGATAGAACGATAGACAGAACGATAGAACAATAGATAGATAGAACGATAGATAGATTTCCACCTGGTCAGATTTAACGTTCCCCTGTTGACTCACTATCTAATAATAAAAATAATATTGATTGATTTTATTTGACCAGTAAAACAGTTATAGTAGAATTGAGGAATAACTATAGGTAGCACTGGTGTTAACCTTATGTTTATGTTTATGTTTGCAGTCATCACAAGAATGCCCCTATGATTCCCAGAAATGCTGTCTAGTTAGGCACCTCACTCAGTTTTGAGACCCCACTGCCGAGAATAATGAAAAGCAATCTCCGAAATCTCACTTCAACCACTAGTTATTAACCGTCGCTACCTGAAGATACCAGATGTGAAACACCTATCCTTCACTCCCTGCCTCAATTCCACACCTTCACCCACAAAACCCTGCTACTATCTCACCTTCTTCCTCCACCCAATAAACACCAAATACCACCAACCTCCATGTCAAGAGCATCTTTTCCAGTGTTTATTAGTCTCTACAGATGTCATGGCAACTTCATCATGCTCACAATAAAGCTGTTTAGGCTACAGAACCAACAGGAAAACTGAATTCAGTTTATGATGTAATGACATCTAGCTAATGTCCAAATCAATCATGCAGCAGCAAATCTAGGCAAAATATTAACTGTCAAAGAAAGAATTTTCTAGCAGAAGAATGATACTTAATGAATTTACATTTGCATTTGTTCACTTAGCAGATGCTTTTAACTAGAATGACTTAAAAAAGGAATTTGCTTAATAAAATAAGGTTTTAATGAAAAATTGTGTCCATGAATTGTATTATGCAGTAACCATTTTACAAAATCAATAAAGCTATCGAGGCCATTATACATTATGAATATAGTCAAGGATAAAGGGGTTAAAGACATTTTGCTGCACATTGTGATGAACAATTATCTGTAACGGTGACTTTATTCACAACCCACGCAAACATCAACATAAATATAAAGTTAAACGACACATGACTCATCCTGGAAAAAAATATAAATAAATGAAAGGTCCTATGAATTAACTCAATATCACACATTTAAAGAATTTAATTTATTTTACTTTAACCCCTTAACTGTCACTGTTCCGCTAGCGGGAAGCTTGGCGCTCTTTTTTTTTTTTTGCCTTTTTCATATTTTAGTAATCATCATAAATTAGGTATCATTCAAAAGCTTAAAAACTCAAAATTCATTCTGTGAAAAACATTTTGAAATTGGACATTGCATTACCATGGAAACAGTACTTTAAATCCTGTTAGCGGGCTCCTCCCCTAGTGGACAGTGTCATGTTTCATATTACAAAATTTATTTTAACTATTTTAAAATCAACATTTTTTTAATCTTGACAAAATACATATTGTCGGAAAGGTCTGAGACTTAAGGTTTCATATTTTGCAACGGTTTTGTCATAGCAGTGATATTGTGACACAAATTTATTAATTTGCTACAGGAGAATGCATAAAAAAATTCAATAGAATATGGATGTCACCCGGTGGCTTTTTTTGGTATAGCGCCTAAACAAAATCTCAGAGGAACTTCAATTTTTGTGTTATCATCTTCAAATTTGGAACACAACTTGGTTAGACATATGGCTTTGATTTAATAGCAATTTTAGAGTATTTTGTAATATATATGTTTTGTATAAAATAAAACATTTTTAGTACAGTACATTTGTTTTACAGTAAACTTAAACTTCTATAAGTGCTTTCACTTCAGCAATAATCTGCTGAGTGTCTTCTATAAAAAAGAGACCAACCTTTAGTAGTACTATATTAGGTGTATAATATATACACCTAATAATATATATATATGTGTGTGTATATATATATATATATATATATATATGACTTAAATTAAAGTACTGCATTCATGGGTTCTGCATTGAGCTGGGACCCTCAGGATCAACTAATATTGGGGAAGTAGACACTGCAGCACATCAGGAAGGTGTTTGGGAGTGAACACTGATAAGGCTGTGTAAAATGGTAAACATTTATGTACATTACACCCAAATGCCCCTCTCAAAGCCAAAAGCGCTGTTTAACAGCTGCAGAGCGCATGAATAGCCCCCTGTTCGACTCGAAACGATTTAAGATACAAATGCTCCCCTGAGACGACTTCGGCAGTCGAGAACAGGCATGTGTAGGATTGATGCGTGTGTGCGTCAGTAATCATAACCCACTGTACACGAGTAATGCCGCCTCTCGCACTTCCAGCGCTCATACGAAAAGGAGGGAGAGATGTGATTGATATTGGTTTTTATGCAAATGTAGCATTTGTAAATGTACAACACGATACAATTTGCATAGTCATTCAGTCAGTGCCGTTTATAAGTGCATTAATCCAGCGCCTCTCTCCTTAGAACAGCTGCTCACACAAAGCCAGCACGAAAAGAACAACGTTTGCAAATGGGACATGACCGCCCATGTGTGCATCTGCACCCCTGTATTTTTTGGTGATGGGTCGCAAACATGAAAAGCAATTTTCTATTAAATTAAAGGGAGATGTGCACAGAAAGGGCATTGCATGTAAATGTATGCATTGTATTAGACAGACTGACCTCAGACATGTTGACGCGGCCCTCCTGGAAGGAGCAGTCGTTGGCATTGTGGGTGCACATGTGGCGGTATTTGCACCAGTGGCATGGAAAGGAGCCATTCACACAGGAGAGACACCTATCAAGAGGAGAAAGCAAGAGAAAAAGTGCGTTATTCAATAATTTTTTCCAAAGTTACATATGGATGCAATTTATCAAACCATGACATTTGCACAATACATACCACCCAGAAAGCCCTGTAACCTCCAAGAATACCCTAAAGCCTCGTTTCCACCGAAACTGCCTGAAACAATTTGTCCCAGGAACCTTTTTTTCCCCCCAGACCTGTTGCTGTCCGCGTTTCCATCGCGGTCTTAAGTACCGTGAAGAAGAGTCCAGTGACGTAGGACTGTGCCCGACTTTCCAGTTCCAGCTGGATTTTGTCCTCCACATATAAGCTTAGGAAAGAATGAACCTTGTTGTCGGTCCATCAGTCATATTTTAAACTCCATGTTGATTTGAATAGCAAACAACTCTTACTGTATGCACCGCAACAGACTTTTAAAAATGGCGTGAACTCAACCAATCAGCATGTTCAGCGCCTAAGTCCCACCCCCGAAAGTTCCTGAACTTTGATGAAGTACTACCTCATGAGCAGGGACTTTCTGAAGGGGAAATTTTTACCCGGAACTTAATTTAGACCCTGGTTCCTGCTGTCGAAACACACCAAAATCCCTAGTTCCTGAGGAAAGTTTCTGTGGTGGAAATGCGGCTCTAGTTACAACATAATGCAATAAACACTAAAAACTAGGGCTGCAACTAATGATTATTTTGATAATCGATTAGTTGGCCAAATATTTTTTCGGTTAATCGATTAATCGGATAAAAATCCTAATTTTATTTATTTTTATTTTATTGACAAAAAAAAAAAACACTATAGCACATCCTGCCCAATGTACTTCAAACAAATGTGCCAATTGAATGCTATGAAAACATACAATGCTTAATTTATTAGACTACCTGTCATAATAAAGAGAGAACACATATTTTAGGATTCTAACAAAAACTTGTTTTAAGCTAAAATGGTATTGCCATTTATTAGGAAAATAACTAAATGAAACAACTAAATAGTTTCTGAATAATATTCACACATAATATCCAAAAAAAACTTAACAGTCTCTGTTATTGACTGTAATTGGGCATCTAAAAAAAAAAAAAAAAAAAACAACTATTAAGTGTTTTACTTTTTCCTGCCTTTCTTGTAAAACAGTAAAATCAAAAATTCATGGATAACAACAATAAATATATTGTAGCTTTAGAAATACTGCTGTAACTAAAGAGCTTACACATACTGCTGGATTAACCATTACAGAAACATGAAAAATGATTTTAGCACCAATACTGATAGTTTAGGCTGCCCTGACCTGTGGCACAAACCATAGTATCAGATGTCTAATAACTTTAGCACTTTATATAGTGAATATAGTTTAAATCTCTACATTACAAATGAAGATAGTAATAAAGATAATAAAGAAAAACACAAACTCAGTGTTAACCAGCAAGATAAATGTTTTGCAGGATCACACATATTCACTAAATAAAAAACGTTTTACATTTATATTCAATTACATGTTTTTATCCCTTTACAGTTACTACTCTCATAAAATACTTGAATGACATGTTGATTTTTAAATCTAAATTTAACTTTAAACAACAGATATTTCAGCAAAATGAATATTTTTGCGCTGAAAATTAATTGTCTCCCTCTCTCCCGCGTTCCGTCTGTCTGACGCGGGTGCGCGCGCCGGCGCTCATTCAGTAAAGTTTGAAGTTTAACACAGACTGTCAGGACGAGCCTTAATGCAAAATGGAAATGCTCGCGTGAATTTGTAACATTTACAGATAAGGATATAGCCGTAGAATGAATGTTTTGCGCTGAGGACGCACATACATCTGTCAAAGCGCCTGACATGGCAAGCCATTACGCTTGAAGCTTAATAATTAATAAATAATTCTCATGTTTTGATCAGCTTTGATCACGTACCTTTCCCGCAGCTGCTCACTCTGTTTCCTCCACTATTTTTAGATGCATTGTGTCCATAGAAATGCGTTATTAAGTGCTGTAATTTGACGCGACTGGAAGAAGGTTTAAGTGCAAGTTGGGCAGACCCGACTAATCGATAATGAGAATCGTTGTCGATGATTTTCATTATTATCGATTTTTATCGAATAGTTGTTGCAGCCCTACTAAAAACCTTTTAGCGATGCTCTACCACACACCAACAACACCATAACAACTGTATAATGCACAAAAACTTCTCAGAAAACCTTAGCAACTACAGAGCAATCGAGCGCAACAGTGCCTTCCCCCTTTTTAAGCAGCGCTGCTTCCTTTTTCATTCATTTTCCCATAAGGATTTTAAAATAGTCTTCATTAAAGACTTATAAACCATGAAGCTACGAGGTGAATCACAAAACTACAAACTTTGATTAGAAGCAAAAACGTTTTTGAAAATCAGACAAAAAGACAAGGCACTGTGTACTGTGTATTTAAAGGTTTTAGTGAGGGAAAGAACTACAATCCCATGAAGCACTACAAACAGCATAATCAAATTAAAAAACGATGGAGAAATTATAAAACTACTCATTTACAAATGTTGATATGTATAAAAACAATGTATTTTAAGTTTATTGCAAAATATGCATATCAAACATTTCAGTCTTTTGAAAGAGTAGGGAGGTTAGGCCATTCGCAGTGCTTCATGGGAGTGGGTGGAGCTAAAGAGCTAAGGAGCATGTTGCTTTTTCCCAACTCATTGATTGTTGTAATTTTCTGTATAGCATCATGGGTAATGGGTAGTTTTTCCACCAGGAATTCTACTGTTCAACACGATTATTTAAAAAAATAAGCTGAAATAATGTAGGTTATGGCTTCAGCAGAAGCAAATACCATGAATTAACAACCTCATAGCTCACAGTAGGTCTGTCTTTAAAGGTTTATGAGTTATTGTTCAAAATCACTTATTGAGAAAATTAATGGAGTTTTCACTTCCGGAACCCAACTGTTGCACTATATACCATAGCGTCCACCCAGAACTCCCTAGCAACTATGCATAACAATGGCCACGTACACACTACAGCTAAGAGTTCAGTAATTTAGGGGAGTGACAACCTCAAATTACCTCCTGAAAAATTAATGTAGTGACATCAGCATTAACAATAATTCTATGCAGTGTGTTCGGAACTGAACTAAACAACTAGTTGTTTGTTAATTGTTTGACGCATCTAAATGCATATCAGAGATGTGTCATGCCCTGGCAACCGTCCATTACACTATATTACCAAGATGGTTTTTCAAACAAATCTACCTCTTTTATGTCTTCTCTTTCCATCTTTCAAGCAGAGGTGACAGAGAGCAGGTGATGTGAGATGGACAGAGATTGAGACAGATCAAAGACATGTCGGAACGACAGAGTGAACGAACGCTCTCATCAAACAGCAAAGGAAAAGATAAGATGCATACACACAAACACAATCCATTCATTCAGGTCTCACACAGAAAATGACCAAATCTTCACATTCAACAGTTTAAAATGACTCATTTACATTAACAGCACTGATGATTTGTTCATTTAAGACATTTAACGACTGAGCCCACATTTGACAGAGTTGGCACCTCAAGGTGAAAAAATTAAGAATGCCAGATACGTCACAAACAACACTGATCTGTCAACTTTCCACACATCGCACTGAGACAAAGGTGTAGGTTGGCTTCGTTGCCATGGATACAGAGGAAGATTTTGTTGCCGTTTGGCAGAGGAGGACAAGGACACTGGTCTGTACTCTAGTCTCAGAGTCACGTCTAAAAAAGTCTTAACAGAAGAGTTGCGTGGGAGCAGTTTCTTATCATGCATTCGACATAAACTTCAGAATGAACTGAGCTTGACATAAGAGGTGGAAACAGATTTGTGCAGCACTTCTATACCATTACACAACTGTATAGTAAAGGTGAAGTGAGTAATTTCTGCACCACTATATATATATATATATATATATATATATATATATATATATATATAGGCTTGGCCCCTTAGTTCCAGTGAAAGGAACTCATAATGCTTCAGGATACCAAGACATTTTGGATAATTTCATGCTCCCAACTTTGTGGGAACAGTTTGGGGATGTCCCTTTCCTGTTCCAACATGATTGCGCACCAGTGCACCACAAAGCAAGGTCCATAAAGACATGGATGAGCGAGTTTGGTGTGGAGGAACATGACTGGCCTGCACAGAGTCCTGACATCAAACCAACAGAACCTTTGAGATGAGTTAGAGTGGAGACTGCGAGCCAGGCCTTCTCGTCCAACATCAGTGCCTAACCTCACAAATGCACTTCTAGAAGAATGGTCAAAAATTTCCATAAACACACTCAAATTAAAATAGGGTGTACTTTCTTTTTCACCCCTTTTCTGTAGGGGTGAATTCAGGTTCATTGGTTCATTCAGTTGTAAAGCTTGGACGCCCTTTTTTTTTGTTTGTTTTTTAAATAAATGAACTGATTCAGATGTATTCAAAAGTCTATAGGTTGATTGGGACACTTTTTGCTTTTGAGATGACTGGGGAAAAGTGTCCCAATCAACCTATAGACTTTTGAATACATCTGAATCAGTTCATTTATTTAAAAAACAAACAAAAAAAAAGGGCGTCCAAGCTTTACAACTCAAATGTTAAAGTACGGTCTACACAGAGCGTCATTTCCACAGTATTTTAAGACACACTTCGCAAGCTCCATGTAGCTCACCGCTCCCAAATTCACCTCAGACGTCCAGTGCTTTTCTCATATCATGAAAAGGCTTCTGCGGTCAGCGAGAGCATCACAAAGAGGCGAGAAGTGCGCTCTACGCCTCTTCCCCTGTCTGTGCCAAATGTTCAAAGGCTTACGCTCACGTCCACTGCTGGTGCATGATAAAGCTTTCTCCTCACTCTGCTCCGAATACATGAGACACAAGAGCCGGTGAATTAAAGGACTAGCTGAACCTGACGAACAGAAATAGAGAGATTCTAAGGGTGGGGAAAGAAAAAGAGGGTGAGAAAAGGAGAAAAATGAGGATGAAACAACAAAAAGGAACAGACAGAGAGAGAAAGGTAGGAGAGCAGAGCAAAACAGAGGGTGGCGGAAGAGAGAGAGATAAAGAAAGAGGAGAAAAGAGAGAAAGGTGTAGGGTAGCATCCACTAATGAATGTCACATTGGCACACTTTGATCTTGTATTATTCAGATCTTACTTCCTGAAGAGGCACCTATATTACAACCTATCACTGCTGACACACACCTCAAAAGCGCCATGTCATCCTCCTTACTGCCAGTACTGTGAAACAAATCTAACTATTTTGTGACAAAATATACTTTTCTTTCTAAATTTTCCCCTTAAGTCCACTTACAATGCTAATAAAGTTTTCTTGCACCATAATTTACATATAAAATGATGGTGAAATAAACATATTATATATATATATATATATATATATATATATATATATATACACACACACATACATACACACATATATACACACACACGCATATATATACATAAATACATTATGGTAAAATAAATTATGACAAAATAATTACAATAAAATTATCATCATTATTTCTCAACAATTTAAGTTTATATATATATATATATATATATATATATATATATATATATATATATATATATACACACACACACATATACATATATATATATATATATATATATATATATATATACACACACACACACACACATATATATATATATATATATATATATATATATATATATATATATATATATATATATATATATATATATATATATATACACACACACACACATATTTAAGTTATATATAGTTTATATTAATTATTGTTAATTTATTATTATTGTTGTTTGTATTCAAATGAATACAAAAATGAAAGAAAATTGTTAGCATGTTTTAATCTGTATATTTGCCACATGGAATTAAGATGTCACAATAACGTGGTGCCAATCCAAAACATGTAAATAAATATGCAACATAACTTAGGTATAAAAATTATGGTGCAATAATAAATAATAAACAAATTAATGTAATTATATATATTTTAATTATATATTTTTACAAGATGGACAAAATGTGTCACCAAAAAAGTAATTCGTTGTAACCAAAATTTCGATTTTACCAAATTACACTTTTGGTTATACCAAATGACGATATTTTCAAACAATGCTGACAGGCTGATATCTAGGACAATCAAACATTTTATATTTAGTACAAGTTTTTAAAATATTACAACATTTTCCATGTTTTATAGTGGTTGTACCGAATAACCTGATGTTTCGGGACATGCGTATGAGCAAGTGAAATGAAAACATTAATTGTTCAAATAGTTAAGAGAGAGTTAGTTACTTTGCTTCACGACCATGTGGTCCTTTGCACGTCTGAATGATGCCACATCCTGTCGCATGATATTGAACGCATGACTCGATCCAAAATGGTCCCTATATATTGGTTACTCCAAATGACATTAATGAAATTCATTTTTCCAGACATTCTTTCTCATAACAAAGCAACAACTACACATAATTTTAATACTGTTGATAAAAATGTTTATTTATAATGTTATAAAATCATGCCAGAATAAAAAATATATACATTTATTACATTTTAAGATATTTTAATCACAAATGAAATGGCCTTTGGACGGTTAAACCAAATGACCTTTGGACACTTCAAAATCTTTAAAATGCCTTTATATGTAGCTTTTGTATTCAATAAAAGAGATCTAGTTGTACTACCTTACATACTTTGCATGTATGTATGTGTGTATATATATATATATATATATATATATATATATATATATACACATATATATACACACACACATAATTTGTTACATTTATTATTGTTGTTTGTATTCAAATTTAAACAAAAATGTTAGTGTGTTAAAATTATATATTCGACATATGCAAGTATAATGCTAAGCAAACAATGATAGTGATGAGTCTCACAAGACATGAAATTACAATTACATGGTGCCAACCCTGAGGCTCTGACACACACACACACACACACACACAGAGAGAGAGAAAAAGAGAGAAGGGACAGTCTATTCAACAGTGTGGTTCTCCTGTGCCACATGCATGGGCTCTTTTCATATTAAAATGCACGAGCTGCTGCTAACCTTTCAGCCTCGCGAGTGCTTTATCGCTTCAACAAAAGCCACCATCTATCCGTCTTTTTTCTGATTTTCTTTCCTTATTCACTCCATGCTCCTCTTGTTAAAAATGCATCGGGCCCCTCACATGCTCGATTAAGCCGTTCCCTCCCCCTGTCTCATGCTAAACTCTAATATTGTTACGCTGCATGTAAATAGCTAGCAGGGTAATTTGCCGTGCCAAGTAGGAGCCCCTCTGCCACACACACACACAATACACACATCTAGTGATCACTAGAGCCAAATAGTGTGCCTTAGTCACACTTACACACACACGAAGAGCACCAGGTGAGCACTTCATCGCGTCCAGTTTTAGATGAAGTGTCTGTGTTGCTAATGGGACAATGTCATGCTAATGCAAAGCACGCTGAGGCAGCGAAGGGCACACAGCCTGACTTAATGAATGAGAGTGGGAGAGGACGAGAGGCACTGGAGCTCAAAACATCTGGAGTCACTCCCGCCCGGAGCACAACCTGTTGTCTATCCGGAGAGGGTTGGGAATGTGAGGAGGAGGAGACAGTAAGAGCCATGGGACAGAGAGAGAGGCTGAAAATAGGGTCAAGAGAACGAAGTGGTGCTGATGCCATCAGTATGGTTTATGGAAAGGCCCAATGATATGGTGCTCTTGTCAAATTAATATGCAATTATTAATTGATTAAAAAAAAAAAAAACATTGATTGCATTGCATTTAAGACTAGCTTTAAACGTTTTTTTTTTCCCCTTTTCAACATTGCTGACATCTTTATTTGTCATTTGTCAGAGAACAGAGAAAGGATGTATTTAAGCAAAGTAATGGGAGCAAGAGAGATCGAGTGATGTAAGAACTGCGGGAATATAACTCATGAGCAGTAAAGCTGGACGGCTGAAGTCAGGGATGCTCATGAGTCGTTAATGAAATGACATTAAAAGTCTGATCTCATCCCTGATCTCAGCAAAAAACTGCTAACACCACACAAAAATTACACCCCTCTCTCACTCAGAAGCAGTAAACACACACATGCACACACACACACACAGCAGGGCCCCATGAAAATAAACTTGTCTTAGTTTGAACAAAAGAACGACTGAAAGAGGGGGAGCGTTAGACGACAAGAAGCTGCCTTCTCTCTTTCCCGTGTGAGACTTACGACTGATGGACACTGCAGTTGTAGAAGACAAAATCCACACTGGCAAACTTCTTCCCCGTCTCCTTGGATTTCAGATAGAGCTTCACCACCCGCTTGTCACCTGCCAGCAGACACACGATGAGCTTCAGCAGTCTCTAACAAGCGGATGGAGGCTTTTAAAAGAGTGTGTGCATCACCTTACCTTGGTTGCGTGTGATGGGAGCGATCTCCCGTGCGGAGGGGGACAGACAGTAGATGCGTCCCCCCATGATGTGTCCCTCTGTCTCAGTGTAGTCCTCAAACGAGCAGTTAACACCCGCAGCCAGACTGGGGACGTTCTGAGCCTGAAGAACTAGCTGTAGGACCAAACACAGACCAGGAGACAGGAACAGATTTAATGCACTTTATTGGTTTGACAAACACTGAACATTTGTACAAAAGACACCTGGATTTTCATTTCCAGATACTATCTGGATATTTTTAGCCATATAGCATCTACACCATTTCAATAAGTCTCCAATGCAGTCGGACAGAGATCTGATTACAATTAACTGCGCAAAATGCAAATCAGCACTTACATATTACATGAAAGCTTATATTACTAAAACATTTCTGTCATTTATCGACATTTATTGACAGATGATTCAAAATGTTTTTGCATTTCGTTTCTTTCATTTCTAATCTTGTTAATAGGGATTAGAAGAGAAGGGGAGAAAGAGAAATTCAAGATTCCAAGTGAAAATTTGATATCACTAAAATCAATATCACAAAATCACTTCAAAATCATCATAAATAATTTTAAAATATTTTATAAATAGTTTTTATATATATTTTGGTTAATAGGCTAAATCATCTATATCAATATTATATATATATATATATATATATATATATATATATATATATATATATATATATATATATATATATTATTTTTTTTTTATTTTTTTTTTTAAAGAGTTAAATTAGGTGAGCAAATAGAAAGAGCAAAGTGTCCTTTTTTAAGTTGTAAAAGGACAACAAAAAAAACAACAACAAAAAAACTGATTAATATTATGTACATAGCTGAATGCACATAACCCAAACCACCAACATGTTTTTAATTATCCAAATCATAATCTGATCACAATAAAAGAGATTTCATTCACAAACACACACACACTTGCCTGAACTTCAGACATGGTGACTGAAATATTGCTGGGCTGCACCGTAAGTCGGACGCACTGCTCCAGTCTGGAGGCGAAGCGTTGGGACTCATCAGCTCTCTCACAGCGGTCCTTACGTGAACATCTAAACACAAATATTACAACATCATTACTATCAATTTCTAAGAAAAATCAACCAGGGAGTTCAAGCGCATTCTTTATTAGCTGATTAGATTTGGAAGGTAACACTGTGTTGTGTGATGATAAAGGAAAACTTAGTAGAGTATGAACTGAGGGGTTCTGGAGGAGTTCAGGACCCCCACAAACTCCCAAAGGCATTGCTGAATAAAACAAATCCAAACCAAATAAAAACAAAAAACAAACAAAACATAATACAACCAAACCAAACAAAACAGAAAAAAAAAAAAACAAAACCAAACAACACAACACAAAACAAAATGAAATGACAAAAACACTAAACAAAACAAAAATATTTGCGCAACTAGAAAAATGTGTCCCTAAAAAATTAGCTAAAATTGACAAAACCTTCCAGAGATGGCTTGATTCAGAAAAATTATTCCTAAATAAAACTTAATGAAGTATTTTTCTCTAAAAAAATTCCAGCAAGTTCTTCATCAAGCGTAGTACATAATTTGACAGTATTTGCTTTTGGATATGGCTTTCTCTTTTCCTTATTCTCATTGACTAATATATTAAAGATCACACATGTTCTGATTGGCTATTATTGTGTCTCTTAGCAAAGCATTTTCAGCATGTACAGACAAATTGTTGCTGTAAACCTGTTACGTCACGCTTCGCAATTAGCTTTATATTAAAAACAAAACAGTCTACAGTATGTCCCCATTCATATAAAGCCATGTAAACGTGTGTGTATGTGTGTGCTCACAGCTGTGGGGTCAGGAGGTGCAGATACTCACACACTGTGCAGGACACACCAGCCGCAGTGGGGATCACCAGAAGCCAGACACTCGCTACAGCTGCTGTACTGCTCACAGCTCTCCACCGGCACCCGACTCACCTACAGAGACACCGACCTCGCAATTAGTTCTCAAAATCTCACACACATTATTTCAACATGTATTTTTATTTCCAGATGCTGTTGGAAAATAGTTCCATCTAATAAAAAAAAAAAACAAATGCACTTTTCCCTTCAGTATCGGTAGCTGTGTAATGAGCCATTAGCTTAGCATTATGCTAATGCTAGAGTCTGACTGGAAGTGTCCTGTGAGAAATAATTTCATCTCCCATTTTAAAAAAAACAGTATAAAAAAAATGGAAAGAGCAATGGACGCAAATGGCATTAGCGTCTACAGCAATTAAAGCTGAGTTTTCATCCGTATTTTAGAGCACAGATTTACAGTTTAGTTTTGTTTGTAGGAAACTCCTGTTTTTATTTTTGCTTTTGGCAAATGCTTATATACAAAGTGGCTTACTTTGAATTCAAGGTAGGCTATACATTTTATCTTGTTAATGCAGGATCGAACCCACAATTACAGCATTGCTATGGCACGACAGACAGATGGAAATATCAAATGATCAACCTGCTTGATGATTTCAGAGTGCTATGTGAAATCTGAGCATTGCGGCCCAAAACAGAGGTCACCACATTTACCATCACTGTCAGCAGTTCAACAAACACACACTAACTCAGTCACACAGACACCTTGCATATTACAAATGTCCAACAGAGAGAACAGCTGGCTGAAACACGCTGAGAAATATCTACACGTCCACTTTCATATAGTTTCATTCAGCCATCATAATGTCTGACTGGCAATCGATCGGCACCCAGGAGACTCAATGGCTCCATTCCAAATCTAGACAGCTGCCTACATAGACAGCATTTTTATTTATATAGGCATCAAATGATGTTTGCAACTAGCTTAAATAAAGTCACTAATCATGCGTTTATATTAATAAACCATATAAATCATAATAATGAACTTTAATTACCTATATATAACACATCACATATAACACAGCCTAACCAGCACTCAAACAGATGCATAAAGCTTGCTGCAGCGCACCGGCAAATGTAATGATTATGAATGTGACGTGAAAAAAAAAAAAAAAAAAAAAAAAAAACAGAAGGAGACTGTCTGAACATTTTAATAACTTATTGATAAACTAGTGTTTTGTCTGTTTTTGGCTGCAGAGATGAAGTCGACGAAAGGGCTAAATAATAGCGCACATTTATCTAGGTTAACGTTAGAGTGACTTGTAAAGTTCTACTTACATGTTTCAAGTGATAAGCCATATTTGAGGTCGATGAATGATGAATGATAGGCGAATGTTTGGATTTCCTGCCGTTAACAATATTATATGTATATGCAAAAGATATTGGGTTTACGTTGTGATTTTTTAGGTTGTAGGCCTAATACAAAGGTAAAAAAAAAAAAAAAAACGACAATAAAATGGCTGACAATACAGTACTGAATCAACAGTTTCACATATCAAATAAAAAGTGTGGCTCTGGTTTTTGGGGTCTGCCATAAAAGAATGAGAGATTGCAGTTCTTTTGGGTTGGGAGTGTTCAGCATCTGGAACATTTCAATTAAGCCGATTTTCCAATCAGAGAGTTGAGTATTGTGTCCTACCTCTGCTCTTTGTTTAAACGTCAGGGCTGGAGACTATTATAGAGCAGCCATTCATACGAGAGAGAGAGAGAGCTCTCATCCCTCTCTATTTAAATGGCTGAAAGAGAAACCATTCATCTCTCTACAAGAGGAGGAGGAGGAGAAGCAAGGGGTGTATTAAATATAAATAACATCTGCAAAACGAGGCACGAGGCATTTGGGTCACAATGGGAAAGTATCTCAATCAGAGAGCGTAGTAATATTCAGTTGTGTTCCAACTCAGTGGTTCTGAAATTAGCCTGGACCCCCCATAAGAGTGCAACAAAACAAAAACAACAGAATAATAAATAAAAAGAGACAGATGACAGTTTGTTTTTCAATAAAAAAGTAAAAATAAATGTTTCTATATGTATAAAATATATAAAATATGATCAAATAAAATATAAAATAAAATGTTTAATATATAATATTAAAAATACAAGAAAATAAAATATAACAAAAACTAAATATAAAATATAAAAAAGAAGAAAATAAAACAAAATAACATTTTAATTGAATATATATAATAATATAATAGTATAGAAAATAAAAATATACATTTTTATAAAAAAAAAAAATACTAAATAAAAGGTTTAACAAAAAATAAAATATAATTATGCCTTAAAGTGTGCCACTACTGATTGCTGACACATTTGCAGTTCATAACGTTTCGTTTCGTTTCGATTTGAACACCGAATATCTGAGAAGGTCTGAGCAGATGTAATTGAGGATGGTGTGTTTTCTTTATTCTTGGTGAGGTTTGGACGAACCCAGCGCATGTAATTGCGCCATCTGTGCAATTTGGGCCAAAAATTTGTCATGCTCTAAAGGTGGCTGTGATGATCGATGGCTTATTTTTTCATCCCCAAAACACACACACCTTAGAGAGAAAGTGCACATTTTCCATGAACACAGTCCAAATGAATAGGTCATTCTTTTGCCCCTCCCCCTTAAAATGACACAGCCTAATTTAGAAAGAGCAAACTTTCTAGACTAGGAGGCCTTTTCTTTCTTTCAACACCCCCCTTCTAAGCCCTCCCTGTTCATCTATCTTCAATTTGGCCACGCACAAAAGAAGAAATGGCAGATGAAACCATAGATCATGGCCAGGAAGCCAGACACAGCCTAGAGGGAGAGGATGAATGAAAAAAAGAAAGAGAATGAGAGAAAGAGAGAGCCAAAACCATTTGCAGGTTGTCTCTTGGTACACGGTGACAGTACTTGTTGCTCCAGAGCCCCATTAAGCCCAGCTGCAGAAGTAAAGCTCTGCTAATATAGGTTCCATTTCTTAAAGAATGTCTCCCACACCAAACATAAATTATGTATCGCCATCAAACCGATGAAAGCCCTGTGGGGTAAATGTCCATGGTTAATCTGAGTCAGGGTGATAAGGTCACCCTGAGAGTCCAAACACCATTTCAATGATAAACAGCATCCTAGGACGCAACATCTGAGGTCATACAACGGACGGGACACACCTGTAACACCAAATCTGAACTTATATTTCATTTGTAAAGCCAAAACAGTCCAAATATTCACACCTGTGACTGCATATCAATTGAAAACTTAATAATTGGAAACTGTAAACATTCTACAGTTTAAATAATAAATATATTTATTAGTCTATTATATATTGAATATTGATGTCTATAATCATATTGGTGGGTGTGGAGGCATAGGCGGATTGGCCATCAGGCAATTCTGGCAAATGCCAGAGGGGCCGGAACATTTTTTTTTAATGTGGGCCGGTCAGTTTTATTTTTTAATATATATAAATAAACAGTTTTTATAGGCCGACAGAGCATAGGACGAGTTTTTATTGCTTGCACGATTTCACTATGGTTATAATAATATTATTAATAATAAATGTTAAGTATTTGGCCCAGTCGGCAACGGCCGGTACGGTCTCGAGATGGGCCGACCGCCCCGCCCCCTTTAGTTACTGTTGCTATGTGAATTGCCATGCCGCTCTCAGGCCACACATCATGTTCTCTCACGCCGGTTTCAGAGTGAAAAATAGGTTGGAGCAAAGAGGACACTGACAATGCGTCAACAGAAGAGAAATTTAAACAATAAATACCATTTTGTAGCTTTTTAATGCGTCTTGACAGATTCCTGTAGCGCCTCAGTTCAAGCGGCCCGTGACAATTCGGTTAAGTCTGACGTCACGCGGCAGCGCTTCCGGGTCCAAACGCTCTATCTCACACCACAAGAAAACAACAAACGGTGCTAATATACACACATGATGTGGTGTAATACTACCAAAAAATTATAATCATAACCTTTATCTCCATACCAAAATCCCAGGTGGCCAGACAGTGATTCATCTTACAGATCGTTAATATATTAATGTCTGTGACGCTGTGAGCACGGAGACTGTTGTGTAGACTAAGTATTTTAAATGTTTAACTTTTTAAAATGTTTAATCTGAATAAATAGCGCTCATAAACGGCCGTCGGGATAGCATTCTCAAGTGAAACGAGCCGGGGCTTGGACCCAGAAACGGCGTTCCTTACGTCACGACTTAACAAGCGGATACACACCATTTTTTAAATTCAAGTCCACAACGTTAATCTAACTGCTTTGTCGGACATAAATGTGGATACGGCGTTACGATTGGTTAGATCGCCTGTCAATCAAACTCCCTGCGAAACAAGTTCAGTCAAAATCAACCACGTCATCAGAGAGAGAGAGCGCAACACGAGCAAATTTGTCAGTAAAAGTTAGATGATGGACCTTAAAAAAGGAAAGGCGGTGCAGAAAAGGGTCGAGAAAGCAAAAGAAAAAAAAAAGTCCGATGCTGCCAAATGCCTAAAATTAACCGAACTCTTTTCAAAGGGTTTAAATTCAGCTGCTGCAGCAGAGGACAGTAGTGCCATAAAGGTAAGAAAAAACAAAAAAATACAGCTAGCTCAAGTCATTTTCACGCAATTCACGCTACTTCTGCCAGTTAGCTCCAGTGTTGTTTTTTTTTAATTTTTTTTTTTATTATTATTATTATTATTAAACAGTTGTAAGCTTAGCATACAACCCTCCTATATTTTAAAATGCCATTGCTTCGTGATAATTGGTTACAATTGTTAGCTAGCCTGTTACTGAATTACATGACTGAAATATCAACAGATACGGTGGGATTAACTATGGTCAAATTTAGGGATGCACCGATACCAAGCTCATGTACTTGTACTCGTACTCAAAAAAATACCCCCGATACCAAAGACCGATACCTCACGTGACGTAACTGACAGGCTTTTCCGTGCACAGAGACACCGGCGGCAGCAGCAGAAACAATGTCAGCCTCAGAGGTGTGGAAATACTTCAAAATTAATGACGACACACACATTGCGCACTGCATGCTTTCAATCACAATTCGTTATCGATTAATGAAGGCAGGATAGGCGGAATCGCGCAGAATGACACAGACCAGAAGCGCTCTCTCTCTCTCTCTCTCTCTCTCTCTCTCTCGCACGCGCTCTCTTGCGCGCGATCAGTTCTCCTCGCGCCTGAATGGTCAAATGCACACATAGTTGTCAAAATGTTCATCGTGTGGAGTATCTCACGTAAATGCAGTCGGTTATGGCTTAAGTGGACGTAAACATTTGGGTGAAAACAGGGTATATCAGTATCCATGGATTCGGTCTTAAAGGGACCGTAGCCTATATTTGTCATTAATGTTAATAAACAACAAAACATGTTAAATAAATGTATACATGGTAAATAAACCTACTGTATCTGAAAAACAAGTTTATTTAATTTTTATCTCTATAGTATTTGTTGTATTGTTTGTAATTTGTTTGTAAATTTCTAAATTTCTTTCACAACATATTTGCTTTATAGAAGTATTCATTTCTTTAAAAAAAATATTAGCACTTACTTTCTATTTCTATTTTACTTTTACTTTTTCGATTTCTATTCTTTCTCCTTCTATTTATTAAAAAAAAAAACATTGCTACACTTTACTGTAACTTGACAACTTGACTGTTGTACTCGTGTTGATTTGATTGCTTCTAATACTCAAATTTGTAAGTCGCTTTGGAGAAAAGCGTCTGCTAAATGACTAAAAATGGTTGTGTACCTTTTCAAGTATCAAGCAAAATTATAAACTGAATTAGAATAAAAATACAATTATAAACAACACCTTGTTGTTTCTATTCGCTTCCTTTTCACTGATCAGGATTTTACGATAGTTCACCCAAAAATAAAAATTTTCACAACTTGAGGGTGAGTAAATGATGACAAAATTTTCATTTTTGGGTGAACTATCCCTTTAAGTTTACGTTTTACGTTAAGTTTAAGTTTACATTTGTTATATTTTGAGGTATGAAACAATATATAGATGACTTTCCAATTTTTAGAGACACGAACTAGCGGTTACTGCACATGCTCTAGAGAAATTGAGACATGTGGGTTCAAATCTGTCCATTTTTTGTCTCTCTCTCTCTGATGATTTCCTGTTCTCTTTCTACTGTCTTCATCAATAAAGTGGCAAAAGACCCAGAAAAGAATTGTTTTATTATATCAGATATACTTTCCAAGGCACTAACTTGACAGTATAATCAACAGTATGTCTAATTACCACAGTGTGCTGACATTCAGACTCCGCCCCTGCTGAAGCCCTGCCATCATATTTGTCACCCACTTAGACAGATATAATCTACAGCTCCTAGTTTAAGATCAATTTTAGTTACATACTTAAATTACTCTATAATTAGTTTTAAATGGTAGCTTTTGCCTGGGTTATATAAAGCAAACGCCTGTTAACATGATAAACAAATAATAAAACATAATTAAAGTTTGGAATTTCAGTGACAATTTTTTCGATCTCTTTATTTTACCTCCAATAAATGTCTGTCAAATGCTGATACAAACTCAAAATTCCATCCATGTTTCTCACAGGGCAAATATGCGAGAAGAAATGGCCTTCACGGTGCAGAGTGTTATTGAACGCAAACGCTCACTGCTACATGTCAGTAGAGTCTCCAGCTACGAGCTCAATAAACCTCCTGCTTTATCAATACCAGCACACATTCAAGGATTTGTGTGTGCGCAACATGCATGGTTTATGGATATCACCATGGCAACATCTGGCATCTGGAATGGCTCGCTTGGTCACTATGTCACGTCTGGACGATCTCCTCAGTAAAATCACAGTGAGAAGGGAAAAAAGAGCAAATTAAGTGTTGCACAATGATGGAATGAGGGAAAAAAGGCTAGCAGAGAAGAAAAGCTAGCAAAAGAATGAAAATTATGAGTGTGTGAATGGCTTCGTCCAGCTGTGAGGTGAACTGTGATTTGGTTTTAATTGCTGTAAGTGTCTTTCCCTTTGTGGTTGTGTTTGCACTACCAGTCAAAATTTGGACACACTTCAAATGGCCCAACCACTTCTCTAGGCACAATAGGAAAATCTTAAAAAATATATAATAATTATAATAAAAGTGTATGTGTGTGTGTATATATGGGTTATTGACAAATAAGGTTTTTAAAAGTGTAAAAAAAAATTAAAATAATTAATTTTGAAGTTTTATAAATTTTTAATGAGATTGTGATTTTTATAATCAGTTAACACTGCTTTTGTCATTTTTTTTTTTACAAGATGGCCAAAATTTGTCATCAAAAAGTCATTCAGTTTAACCAAAATTTCGGTTTTACCGAATGACACTTTTGGTTATACCAAATGACCATATTTTCAAACAATGCTAACAGGCTGATATCTAGGACAATCAAACATTTTATATTTAGAACAAGTTTTTAAAATATTACAACATTTTCCATGTTTTATAGCGGTTGTACTGAATGACCTGATGTTTTGGTATGAGCAAGTGAAAACATGAATTTTTCAAATAGTTAAAAGAGAGTTAGTTACTTTGCTTCACGACCATGTGGTCCTTTGCAGGTGTCTGAATGACGTCACATCCTGTCACATGATACTGGCCACATGACTTGATCCAAAATGGTCCCTTTATATTGGTTACTCCAAATGACATCAATGAAATTCATTTTTCCGGGCATTCTTTCTCATAAAAGCAATGACTTATACACAGTTTTAATACCATTTTGCACTATGTTGATATTTGATGTTATAAAATCATGCCAGAATAAAAAATAAATATATTTATTTCATTTTAAGATATTTTAATCACAGATGAATTGGCTGTATTGGCCTTTGGACGGTTAAACCGAATAACCTTTTGACACTTCAAAACCTTTAAAATACCCAAAATACCCAAAATATAATTAAAACCTTTTGGATTCAATAAAAGAAATCTAGTTGTAATACCTTACATCCTTTGGATGTCATATCTTTGTTTTTATTATTATTAAGGCCTTTAGACAAAAAAAATGACCCGTCATGTCATTGACCCATATATATATATATATATATATATATATATATATATATATATATATACACATATACACACACACACACAGAGAGAGAGATATAGATGTATTTTTTTTCTTTATTCTTACTATTATTTTGTACATTATTATAACTTTATTTAAGAAATTCAGGTCATCTGTTTATATTAGTCTATAAAATAAATTCAAGTATTTAAGCATAAAATTTCAGATTGAAATGTTAAGATTTAAAACGAAAATTTAGTCCATTGTGTCCAAACTTGTGACTGATAGCATGTACATTTACTACTTGAACACACACACACACACACCCCACATACAGTGAACTGAAGAGCTGGCAGTTTCTCCTTCCTTCTTGTCACATTGCCTATATTAAGACGTCCGCCACACAAATCAGATTACAGTCAGCTGATACTTCCTCTCGGCCCTCTGATAAAGGAGTACAGAAGAACACTGACCTTCAGAGAGAGAGAGAGAGAGAGTCGTGTAGAGTTTCCTCACTATACTGTGTTACACAGAAGCCATGAGGTGCAGCTATGTGAGGAAACAATACAAGCACTGTCATTATGATCAAAAGCTTCTAACAGAGGGAGTGATACGCATGTACAAATATACACACATGCTTTCAAACCTACATATGCTCCCACAGCGGACACACACTGGGCTTTATACTTGGTGATGGAGCCAAGCGCCGCTGTGGGAATGGGTCAGGTCTCACAGAAACATGTCCAGGTTATGTTTCATACCTCCCCCCAAAAAAAGAAAAGAAAGAAAAAAAAAAAATCAATTAATAAATATTTGAAATAAAATCTGAAATATATTGATTATTTATTATATATCTATATATCTATATATCTATATCTATATATATATATATATATATATATATATATATACACACACACACATATACTATATTAGTAGTACCATTAGGACTGTTTGCACTATGACATTTTTATAGCAACTGTGCACTTTGAAGCATAAAATAAGAGATTAAAGTAATTATAGCATATCTTCTTATATATTATAGTAACTATAGTAAATATTCTTCTTCATTACAGTAATGACAATGGGATTTTGAGATTTTTTGCATTACAATGATGAGATTTTTGAGGTTGAATGGGATTCAAAATCATGAAAATATTGTCAAAATGCAACCAATTAATTTTCTTGAAGTCCAAATATAATTTCATATTTCTTTCTTTTCATTTGATGTGAAATATGAGCTGGACACATTCTTGACAGGTTTCATGAGTCACCCAAAAAGCATAAACAATATCTCTCCAAACTACATGAGCAATATACCAAACTGACAAATCCATTGATGGACTTTTTTTCAGAAATTCCTTCAAGCCTCAGATAAACGTTGTAAACTTTATCGTCCGAACGGCAGCGAGCGCTGTTTAAATCAAGCTAACGCTAATCGAAGTTTCTTCTCGCTTAGTATGGGACAGCTTTATGTCTTCCCGTGGACCCTAGAGCGACGGAAAGAGATGCCGGGGCTATCAGCAACTTTTAATTAAGTGGGTGTGAATATGGGAAATGGAAAATTGTTCTGTCAACCCAACGAAATGGAGTTTTTGATGTTTGAGGCACAACATGCGCCTCCGCCTGCAGTTTCTATTATCCAATGAAGAGATACAAATGGAGAAAGAAAAAAAAAATGTAAGGAGTAAAGGGGGAGGCGGGCGTGGACGACATACGGTGCATCTTCCCCCAGATCAGCGAGAAACGGGGAAAGAAACAGCAATATCACTGAACATTAGGGTCCTGGTCTCTTCTCTAATGCTGTGTGATATCTCTGTAAGCCTGAGGTACGGAAGTCAGCATATTAAAATGCGGTACGGATCGGAACGCCGGATTACGGTGTGATTGTGTTTACGGATCGTCTTGAAAGTTTCTGTTCGCTAGATTCAAAGGGGAACAATAACATCTCTGGCTTTCACGATAGAACGCCGGTCGTCGTTCGTCCACCTTCTCAAACATAATAAAACCTGGAGGAAAAAATACGTGACTAAAGCAAGAGGCGCGACAGAGGCTTGTTAGCCGGTGCTGTTGACAAGAGAGATGGCGAGATGCCTCAGATTACGATAAACACGGAAAAAAGTGAATGTGGGGAGAGAAAAATTAATGAAAGATGGCTTCAAGGAAGCCGGAGTGATCCAATCACAATCTATCTCCCACGACCGCTGTCAGTTCTCAAAGAGGCGGCAATATCTCAGCGAGACAGAGAGAGAGGGAGAGAGAGGACCCGCTATTTGAAAGAAAATGACCCCTGGGGCACCTCTCCCATTGACTCCTTCCTCCATAGGAGGAGGACCACTTAAAAGAGAGGGGAGAAAGAAAAGAAAAAAGATAGATGAAGGAAAGAAGACAGAACAAATTGCTTCAAACCAATTAATTTCCACTTCTCTCTTTTGCTCGGTCCTCTGGGTCTTGGTGTGCAGCTGCTACAGACTAAGAGAGAGAGCGGCCTGTGAAACTCATTCACCTCATCCTGCACATCCAAACCCACTCCAGTACTTGCAGAATACAGCACTGCAGGTGGACACAATAAACCAGCATGCATTTCAACACATTTGCGGCTGAAATCTACAGATGCACTTAAAGATAACAGCATTGCAAATGGCAACTGTGACAAAATATAGGAGTATGAAACAATGCAGAATGGGGCTTGATTTTATCCATTGGGCTTTGATTCGATTGTGAAAAGTGGACTATGAAATTGATTATTTAGGAATAAAACCCTTAAGCCTGCTGAAAGGTAGCCTAGTTAAGCCAGTTAGTTTTATCTGTTCTTGCTAGACTCCAGAAATCGCCTAAAATTGCATTAAACCCCTCTAAGACCAGCAAACCATTGGCCTGGTTTAAGTTTTATTTAAAGTCCCCCTGAAATTAAAATTTAAGTTTTTAAGCTTTTAGTATGAATATGTTAGCCTTAAGGTTATGAATAAGCTGGTGTGTTCCAAAACAATGACAAAATTCGCATTTAGGAGATATAAGCATTCAAAACTTAGTCTCTCACTTCCGCTAAAATGGATCACGGATTTTCATGACATCACATCACACTTCAGCTTCTCGTCAAATCTTCGGTCCAATCAAATGCTCTCTAGAATCTGATGTCCTGCCTCCTCTTACACTCTTACAGACGCTGAAGCCTCGGCTGAAATCGGTCATTTATTCACACATTTACTGGTTTCTACATGGTGAATGGCACATAGTGCACTATATAGAGAATAGAGAATGATTCAGACAGTGTAAATATGCTTTCCATTGACGCGAATGAAGTCCGTTTTCGCGTTAGTGTCACATGAACTGCTGCAACGCGAGCAGCACAGTCTGCTCTGGCCCAGAGACACGAGAGCACAGAGCAGATCATATGCACGAGTCGGCACAGACCACAAAAGTTATCGGACCCATTTGAATTCTGCACAGAATGCTGTATATAAGTGATATAAAGGACATTATGAGGAGAAACGGTTAGAGATTAGAAGGAAACAGAGGTTTTACAGAGTCTAACGGCTCTGGCCGAGCTGTAACAAACGAAATGCTATTGGCTATTTAAAAAAGGGGCGGGGCTGTTTGATATATCACCCTGTCTTCCTGTTTCAGTTGAAATTACATCAAAACATTGAATAATGCTGCTCGTTCCAACACTCTTCAGTGGGCCTTTAAAGTATAAAATGATAGTATTGAATTCACATGTATATAGCTTCATATGATCCATATACATGAATGATACCTCATATCGTACTTTGTTGAGGAGAGGCATGCTACTAATTTTAAAGAAATAAAAATGATACATTTCACGTGGCAGATGATAAAACAATCAAACAACTCCCACAGATTTACACTGTAGATACGGCTTGGGTCATATCACATTCGAATACCAAAGAAACCTTCTGGGTGGGCTCTTTTGACTTGGGCCGTGTGTCCACCAATGCGTTTTTAGCCAGCTGAAAACACTAAACTTGAGAGCGCTTCGGCAGCACAGCATTTTTTTCAGTTGAGACGCTTTGCTTGCTATGATACAGAATATCTGTGGAAGTGTTACTAGTATCTAGTTTGTTTCTATACTGTTTCTATATAAAAAAAAGTCGATACAATGTAAAGTATATGCTCTGGCTCTTGATTTTGTTCTGTTATTATGCTTGTTGTTGTCATCTGTTGACGTTGTACAAGCAGAATGTTTCGGTTGGTCGGTGTTGTATTTGTCCCGCCCCTCCTCCACTGTGATTGGACAGCTGGGTAAAAAGTGACAGTGAAGAACTAACTGTTTTACCCAAAGTTGAACATTCTTGAACTCTCGGCGACTAGTAAAAGCAGAGCGCTCAGAGATTCATCGTGAAATAGATGCTCAGCACCTTGTTACGCTCATGGTGTTTTAAAAACACGGTGCTCCCATTGAAAACAATTGGAAAAATATGTTAGCCTCGGAAAAAAACGCTTTGGTGGACACAGCCTTACAGTAGAAACCATTTTAGTATTATTTATTATATTTTATTTTATTTCAGCTTTATTTCAATTGCCAAAAACAATTTTTTAAATAGTTTTCTTTTTAGTTTTAGTTAACAACAGCATCACTGTTTCATCACTACATGTAAATATACTGAAAACATTTGGTGTAGGGTTTATATATACGCAATAACACATTGAATTAAACATTACATTTGACGTACAAAGGTTAAAATAGTGTTTTCTTCTAAAACAAACTCCAATAATTTTGTTTTATTTACAATGTTGATCCTTGACAAAATCCTTTTTAACTGCACAGAAACATTAATAGCACCCTAGCATCTCCAGAAAAGTTACTTCAGAGAGGCAGAAAGCGCAAAATCAAACATTTTTCAGACTAACATTCACTGATGAATTGTCCACAAAAAGACCAGGACCATTTACTAAGAAAGTAAATAAGCTAAAGAAATCAAAGCCTGTCTGTCTGCTTTCTTTCCACAGCAATGATCTGACCCTAAGGGTTTTACATTCTCACCCGCACACTGACCACAGCAACACTGTTCTCATCTCCATTACAATGGCTCTCAACCTCCAGAGAGGCAGTTCATCACTCTGTGTGGCCACCGCTAGTGCTATGTGCACAACTTCCTGCAAGAGAAGCACTTCCTCCCTCTCGTTTGTATAATAGTTCAAATATTCTTCCTCCATAAAACCTTCTTTCTCAACAAAGCCATTTACAGCCGCACTTAAATCAATATCAGTCCGAGCGCAGAGCGAATACACACGGCTCCATTTAAAGAACGTTAGCCTAACGCTCCTCGCACTAAGTTAATGTGTTGAAGGGTTATCAAGCCCGCCCTCTCAACATGCAATCTACACGCCGTCCGTATCAGAGGCACTCATACAGAAACCATCTATACCAATTACAGAACATTTTCCATTTGAAGACGTGGATACATTAAAAACAATTATCGCCAATCGCTGATGGATCGCAGTGTTGGAGCAGCTAACATGTTTTTGTACTTCTAGACTGTGTGTGTGTGTGTGTGTGTGTGTGTGTGTGTGTGTGTGTGTGTGTGTGTGTGTATATTGGGAACCATTAAGGTAAATAAATTCAAAGCAGAGGCAAAATCATCTAACATTGTCAGACTAGCTCCTCCGTTCAGAGACTAAATCTCTGTTGCAGAACGGTGCTGTGAGCAACTGTTCTCAACAGTAAACTACTCTGGATCTGAAATCTAAGGGTCCCAGTGAGGTTAAAGGTCAGCAGCTGGGCTTGGTTTGTAAATTACAGAGTGATACGAGGTCAGCTCCCATATGAATAAACGTTTTCTCCTTGTCTTTACTTCTGGTGTACATTTGAACTCTTGAATGTGCCCCGTGGGCTAGTGAGATCTTGTTCACCAAAAATCAATTATTGGGAAATTAATATTAACACTTTTTATGAAGTCTGTATATATAATGTATTGTAAATGTATTCTTAATGTAGCCATAATACCCTTAGAATGAGTTGCATGTTCTTGTGAATAATTAAAAGCCGTTATAATACATTATAATTCTTATCTATTCATGGAGCCATCTAGAGCATAATCTACGATCAACAATCATGTTTTATAATGCATTATACTCTTTAAAGGTGTAGCCATGAATAGGTAATAAATACAATGTATTGTTACTGTAGCTTTAATTATTTATGAAGCAATATGATTACAATGTGTATTATAAAGTGAGTTTCACAAGAACACATCTGTGTAATGTTTAACCCCACACAAAAACCAAGAATGCATATTTTACAAAAGAAAAAAAAGAAGTCTATTTTAAAGACCATTACTTTATTGACTTATTGACAGTATTGACATCATAACATTATTTTCAATGCAATTAAGTAAGCAATAAGGTACTCGAGGCTGTGTTGTATCGTGAATAAGTCACGGCTGAAGGGCGTTGTTAGGCACGACACGAAGCCTGCAACCCCTTCTGCCGTGACTTATTCATGATATAGCACTAGCTTCGAATACCTTATTGCTTTTATAAAACGGTTACCACACAATACAAATATTAAAGCCAGAAATATGTATCAATGCAACTTTCATGAAGTAAACTTTTTCTAAAAGCCTTCCTTCCACCAGAAAAAATAGTCCCTGACCGTGAACAGCAACAGAAGTTACATTTTCATGCCAAATCGCTTAAGTGTTAAAAGGACAAGATAATACATCGGACATTTAAACAGATTTTTTATTATGAACACATGACTGACCTGAAGGAAAATGCTAAATCTGAATGAGGTAATAAACTCGCTCACTCGATCTCTTTCTCACAATACTCTTCTACATAATACAGTAAGCTTCAATGAACAATATCAACTGAGAACATACAGTTTACATTGCTAAGAGTGGTTGCTAAGGGTGTTGTGTAGTGATACACAGAACCGTTGTGTGAAGTGGTCATATCCGTGTTTTATCATGATTAAAACACAGCTATTGACCAATCAGAATCAAGGACAGGAACTAACAGTTTTATAATAGCAAATATAACATCTACATACTGTAATGCATTTGGATGTTTGTTTGTTTTTTAATAATATTGTCATTAAAGGGGTCATGAATTGAGAAATCAACTTTTCCTTGAGCTTTTGATATATAGGAGGTCATCATACTATAAGTATATCCAGTAAGTTTCAGAACTGAAAACTTCCTTGATAGTCAAATTAAAGCTTTTATTGACACCAGGCTTAGCAAAGGACTGATCCTGTAATGTGCATAGATAGGTGAAACGCCACCTCCACAGAAGAAACCAACGTCTACTTCATCATTGCAACGTTAGCCCCGCCCACTGGCATGTTAGTGAGATGAGGAGAGAAGAGCGATAAAACAGGACAAAAATAACGTTACCTTTTAAAGGATCCTTATGCTAGGAATATGGTTTATGTTTCGGTACATTTCACTGTGGATTCTTTGGTAAATCAATAGCATTTCTGCACAGGCTTTGCAAACAGACTTTTATGATATGGACTCGACAGTAATGCAAAAACATGTAAGTAACTGTGTTAATTCTAATGCCTGATCTGATATGTAATGATTCATGTATAGTCCGATGTTCTTTGTCTATGTGTCAGTAAATCAAACCAGTGTCAACTTGCACTGTTTCTCTTAGTAGGATAAAAATAATCTGTTATTTAAACGGTGATTCAATTATATAAAGAAAGCAATCAAAGAGCGCTCCCTTTACAATCGCTGGAGCTGTCAATCAAACAGTGCAAGTTTATCAATGAGTTTATCAACCCACTCATTATTTACCCTTGCATTGCAAACAAGCCAAACCATCTCTGGTCCAAACTGCACGCAGCACTTCATTCACGATAGAGGCGGGGTGGAGCGGTGGTGAGCTGTCGGGTTTTACCGACAGTTTGAGGATCCAAGTTACGAGGTTTAGTCACAAGCTCTTTTTAATACTTTTCATTGGTTAAATATTTGCAAAACCCACAGACATATGTAAAGGGTGACCAACAGTAATGATTTATGAAAAAAAATAAAATAAAACGAGGTTTCCACCTGGCATCAACAATATTTATACAAGTTTTTGACAAGCTTCATAAGATCAAATCAAATTGCTTTATAATGCATTCAAATATCTTTCTAATGCACGGGTTACATAGAAAGTGTTGTGAGGGTGCTTCCGGTTTTCTTTCATCTAGTTTACCATGAATACCTAAGGATGTTGGTGCAGACTTCAGCTGGAGAGAACACCTCCGCAAGAGCCATCTTCAAGCCATCAACATGAACTTCCATGAGGGTTTCTCGCTATTTTCCACTCTAAAAGCTCTCTTACATTTTTTTCTCAGCAGGAACATCTGAATAACATGTTACATTATTTAAACGCTCGCAATGATTCTGTCACATGTATTTCCTCTTAATCTCTGACATTAAATGTCAGAATAAATGCTTTCAGGTTTGGATTTGATCACGGTTTAAGGATTTTTTGAGTCTGGCGCTGTGGTGCGGTGCTCTAATCAGAGGCGGTGTGGGCCAGCGGAGAGTGAATGGGGTTACGGTGATGAAGGAAATGCCCTTTAATGAGAGGAAGACAGGAAGCACTCCAATCAGCCCTTAGTGAGGAGAACATGAAAGCACAAAGAAAGAGGCGAGAAGAAAACAAAGGACGGAGCGAGACGGAAGGAGAAAAAGAGGAGAGAGAGAATTCTCCAGCCTTCGGTCTAAGTGAAAAGGGGGATGGTGGGGGTGACGGGGGGTTTGGACGCTTTCTTTTCCATCAAAAAAGATCAGAGAAGCCCTTCCTCAATTTTCTCTGATAAGTGGTGAATTACCAGAGGCGCCGCCGCTTGTGTGTGTGTGTGTGGAAAAGTGGGAAGGGGGCTGACACAGTGTCGAATATCACATGCAGACAATCAGGAGACGTTCCGGGTCTCTCTTTTTCACACATGCTCACACACATACACAGTCTAACGAATTCACCATTTGTGAATCTGTGCAGAATAAAAAAACAGCACATTGAATAATACACATACTGAACAGTTTTGTGTGTGTGTGTGTGTGTGTGTGTGTGTGTGTGTGTGTGTGTGTGTGTGTGTGTGTGTGTGTGTTGTACAGCATCTTCAAAATTCATACAATTATAAAATTGAAGTCTAACCCAGCTACGGTATACAAATATCAAACAAAGGTTTGGCCATATTTGAATTAATTTCTGTTTCTCATTATCTTAAAAATATTTTTGATGTAAAGGCTCCAAAGACTCCAAAGACTAGGTTTGATTCCCAGGAAATGCATGAACTGACCTTAAAATCCAACATACAGTAAGTCACTTTGGGTAAAAGCATCTGTCAAATGCAGAAATATAAAAAATCAAGGCAAACAATAGCTACTCTGAACTGAAGAATCTAAAATCTCATACTTTCAACCAAAATTGAAAGAAAAAAAATAAATCTCATTCATTTCAACCAAGTGTTTGGAAAATGTCTCTTCATTCTCTGTGTGTTTTCCTTTCTATTTGGCATCTCTGGGGACTCCAAAGGTGCGTGACCAAACCGCACAGCTTGTCTGTCGGGCTTCTCAGAACATTCTAGCCAAATAAAACATGTCGACCATCACGTTCAAACAGCACACTCCCTGAAGTCTTACCTCTTTCTCTGTGAGCGTATAGATGAATTGATGGTCAGGGCTGAAGAGCATGTCCCTCAAAATTGGGTTCCCTTCGCTCACCACCACATTCTCATACAGCAGTGCAGGCTGGGTAATGGAGTTCACCAAGATCTGAAAGATAACAAAGATATACGTTGAATATTAAAGATCAAATATACTTGCTGTTTTGATTTGATGTTTTAGATTTGCTGTTCACTTTGTGCAGCATTCTGGCTTTTAGAAGGTAGAAAGTGGATTTATAAAGAAAACTGAACAAAATTTGTTGGTTTGGTGTCTCTCTAAGTTGCATAATATAGCCATTTAACAACACTGCCTTCACATCAATGCTTAAAAGGGAGTAACAGCAGTCTCAACCCATGCCAAACAAATGCATCTTGGTCAATAACAAACGCAGTCTCAATTTCTGCTTCCTTCCTCAGTTTGGCCTACCCTAGCATCACCCAGAATGGCACCCTCCTTTAAGTCACCATCCCCGACCTTATTGATGCAGGGTCAGGGGAGTGTGACCTCCGCATCCCGTGGTGTTTCATGGCCTAATGATGTGCTCGGGTCCGGTGCCGTGTCCCACTGATTAATGGCCGTCCCTTTCGCCGAGCGCCGTGGGAGCGCATTACCTGGGCCCTCTGACACCACCCCATTGCTAATGAACAGAGCGCCTGCAGCACCGGAGTACACTAGAGCACCGTCCGACCCACTTACAAAAACACAAAAGCTAGGAAAGCAGTTCGGTTTCCCTCAGAAAGGTCCACAGCACAGAATGAAAGAGTTGCAGGAAGTTTTCGGCCGCCCACACCTGGGAGTCGACAGTGTGGCCTATCTGGGTCAAACCCTGCAGCCAGATCGAGAGAACTAAAATTACATCTACAAACATCTGAAAATAGAGTGAACTTAATCAGCAGTTCTGTTCTTTAACTAAAACCTAAAGCTGTGCGACATGGCCTCATGTAAACTGCCACATTTACAGAGCAACATTTTTTATGGGAAAAAACGGGGGGTAACGCATTACAAGTAACGTTATGTAACGTTATGTAATCAGGTTACTTTTTTCAAGTAACTAGTAATGTATTACTTGTAAATTTACAACAAAATATCTGAGTTATTTTTCAAATAAGCAGCATGGGAATAATTTGTTTTTCCATTTATTGACTGACACCTATCCTATCCCCATGTTGAGAGAAATCGGGAGTAAGTGCAGAGGCGTTGTGTGTGCTGTGTAAAGACTAATTTGAGCAGGCATTTACTCACTTGCACAAAAACAGATTCAGTATTCCTCAACATGAATAAAATGTAATGCAAACTCAGAATACGCAAACCAACAATAATTAAATATGTTAAAGGTGCAGTGTGTAAATTTGAGTGGCATCTAATGGTGAGGTTTTGAATTGCAATAAAGAGAAGCCACGGTGGCCAACACAGGACAAAGACGACGTCGTCTGAGCCAGCAGAGAGTAGACAGTCAAGCAAACGCGCTCTGTAGAGCAGTTTGTCCGTTTAGGGCTCCTGTAGAAACATGGCGGCGCAAAATGGCGACTTAACATGTAAGGGGACCCGCAGTGTATGTAGATAGAAATGGCTCATTCTAAGGTAATAAAAACATGACGTTTCATTATGTAAGGTCTTTATACACCACTGAAAACAGTTATGTAAATTATATTGCATTTCTGTCAATAGATCCTCCTAAAATTTACACATTGCACCTTTAAATAACACAAATATACTTAATGTATTTAATCTCACTTTATTAACCAGTGTCTTTGCTGCTGACGTTCAATGACCCAATTCAATCATACTAAAAAGAAAAAAATGAATTTATATAAACATCACATTTGTGTTTCATTTTTTTGCTTTTATTGCTGCTGTAAGAGTGTTGAACTTTCTTCTCCTGAGTCCTATTCTTGATAGGCAAGAATAGTCAGGATATTCCAGAATGGCAGCAAAGCTGAAAGATTTGTTTAAAGTGTGCCCTCTATTGTACAGGCATGAATTTGCATTTCCTTCAGCCTGAGGCTTATTCATTTCACTGAAAGGGCCTTTAAATTTTACATTTTTTTTTATTTTATTTTTTTATTTTTTTTTTTTATTAAGAAGCAAGCAAGCAAGCCCAGCCCAGATGAAAAGTAACGCAAATGTAACACATTTCATAAAAAGTAACTAAGTAACGCAATTAGTTCCTTTTTTAGGGAGTAACACAATATTGTTTCCCCTATGATTGTGGAAACCCTGTATATTGTTGCTCAGTGAGTGATGGAGGGTCAAATGACAGCAAAGCAGTCTGGGAGTTGGAGTCTGTTGTCCATGTTCCCCCTCCATCACTTCATTGAGCATTACTCCCACGGGACAGGGTTCATTATGAAGTAGTGGCAGATAACAGCTCAAGGACAGCACATCCTCTCTCTCAGCCAATCCTTCTGGAACTCTTGCCAAGCAATGCTGAAGTTCCTGCAGTGGGACCGAGCTGGAAGAGAGAGAAGGGACCTTCCCCTGTGTCCGAGCAGGAGAATGCACGACAGGAGGGAGACGCTTTAGCCGCATGGAACAGGAATACTAATCTAAAAATACTGGCAACTGCTATGCGTTGGTTTATTGCCATTTTTGGACCTGCTTAACATGTTTAAGTTTTAGGACAATGCAACTAACAAACTCCCTTGCAAGTTTCCCTGCCATATGAAACTGATTAAATGGGATAAACGTATATAATTGTTCTTCAAGGGTGAGCAAGAGTTGCCATCTGCATTTCCCCGCCCTTTTTTAGAGTTGTGCGGATTGACATAATTGTGCAATGACTCTTCAAATTGCAGATTCTTGGCATATGGCCCATCTTCCCCTTAACAGGAAGCAGCAGGAAGAGCTAGAGAACCCTCTGTCTCGCACTGCCTCAGTAAAGGTGTCAGGAGAAATGAAGTTGGAAGGTGAAAAAACAAAAACAAATCCGGTTTTCCCTACTGACTGCTGCTGAATCCCAAAGCACCTTAATCCGGAGGGTTACTGCTACTGTCTCTGCTTTAGATCTTATTTTCAGTCACTTCCTGTGGTTTAAAGACACAACCTTTTGACAAATACACTGACATTTCTGATGGTTATTGACTGGCACAAAGACATAATTACATAAACAGCCCATGATCACAGAAGCAATACGATAAAAGTTTACAGTATACTATTAAAAATTATCAATTAAAATGTTATATTTAAAAAAAAAAAAAAATGCATAATTTAATATAATTGTAATATTTATTTTATTATATGTATTTTAATTAAAAAAATAATATATATACACACACACATTTTAAATAAAAGTATATATAAAAGTTGTATTTAAAATATAAAATTAAAATTTTGTATTTCAATATTACATATCAAACCATCAGATTTATCTAACAATGCCAAACTGAATAAATAAATAAAATAATAATAATGTAACAAGTAACTTGCAATTCTATGTTTCAACCACAGAGGTCAATAGAGAGCACAGAATTTTGTAACGTACCTTTAAATGATGCTTCACCTTTACACTAAACTAAAAACCAGCGAATGTCCTTGGGGACGACTTCCCTATGTGCTGCAGTCAAATCATTCATACCAAAACAAATATTGAATTCACACCTTCTTATTAGATGAATATGTTCCATGATTGCTACTTGCATTATCTTCTTATGTTTATGGTCCCATTATGGTAAGTCATGACAGAATCATTTCAGGACAGAAGCAAACCTGTCTAGCCTCTTGCTGCACACTGCACATAATGAGTGCAATGGGTAATAACCTAAAATAGGAACCTATAAATTAGGAAACAGAGCCCTGCAGTCTTCCTTAATGCCCGTCTATGGATGAACAATAATTAAGGTGGACCAGGGTTCAATGAAGGGTCACTCTTGATGGCTTCAGAGCAAATTGAAACAGGTCTGGCCTTTTCAATCTTGTCAACGTCTCTGGTAAAGCACGTCTGAATTTGTATGTGACCTTATGACATCAGTGAGGTCAACAGTCAGTGCAATGATAAACTATCGTAGACATAAAAGAGCTTGTGGCTATGTCTTATGTAAGCCTTCGAATGGGGGGAAAAAAAGAAAAGAAAAAGAAGGTTGTGCCTGACAGGCAGCTCTAAATTTCAGTATATACTGAAATACCATCAGAGCTTTTGTGGAGTGAATGATTGACAGGAGTTTTGTCACAAAACCCAGGCGTTTCTCTGCCGGAGACTGTGGCGACCCATCAACTCTCCGTTGTTGAAAATCATTTTACTCCAGCTTGGATGGGGAACGGAGACATTTGGCTAATTAAATCAAACAGGAGGGCACTTTCCAGATGAGCCTGAATCCAATTTCATTAGTGCCCTCTCAGCCACGGATAATGTGCGGACCATGAGGTCGCTCTCGGACATTTCGTGTCTTGACATCAACGCACTGGAGTATGATCAATAAAGGATGCTGACTTGAAATGCAGGATTGAAAGCATGCTGGGTATTCCACGGGCTCTTTTTGTCCTGCTGCTGCAGTTTGACTTCAATGTTTCTTTTTTTCCCACATCATTCTAAATTGGTTGTTCACATTAAATTAAGAGGTAATATTGCAAAATGGAAAATATATACCGGTGCTGTGCAAGTATATATTGAATTGAAATATACTCAACTGAATGAATGTATTTTAAATTCCAATTCAACTCTAGAATTTTAATTTAGGTAGAACATGGGATACAGATTTGCAGTTTGAATTTCAATGTAAGGAAGTAGTATTCAAATATTAATGATTTTTAACTAGAAAAGCTAACTTTATCAAGACAAAAAGTGAATTTTTGCTGGACATAGCCTTGTTAGAAAGTTAAAAAAAAAAAAAAGAATCAAAAAAGACTATATATAAAACAGTAATAAAATAATAAATTGTAATAAAATATGACAAGATCTCAGAGTTTAACTGTGTCAGAAAAAAATAATTTAAAAAAATAATCAATTTTACTGGCAGTCCACTGTATGAAAAATGTTTTGGGTATAATAATGTCACAGTTTACTTTATTTTGCTATCCTCACTTACATAAATGAAGTATAGTGTGCTGCGGCCACTAGAAAAAATATATCCAAATAATGTCCAAATAATATATCCAAATGTCCAAATAATTTTTGATTTGACTGTGTGTATATTTATATATATATATATATATATATATATTATATATATATATATATACACACACACACACACACACACACACACATACACAAAAGGCCTATTAAAAAATAATACAAATAAAAAATATTTTAAAAAGTCGCCAACTCATGAAAAGGGAGCCAATTATACAATATTGCATTTTGCACAAGTCTGCTATATACAGTACAATGTTGCTGTACCCTCCGAAGGCCTTGAGACACAGGAAAAGTCGCTTAGTGCAAGCGTCTCCAGCCTCTTTGACCCTTTTCTGGAGGGCATCCAAGACTTCCCATGGCACCTGCTGACTTCACAGTCTGCGTCTTGCCGGCAAGAACAGAACCTGGTACACACAAACTCATTGGGCTTGATCAGCGTGACAGATTACTCTGTGAAATTAATCATCTTTCTCTGCCATGCTGCTGCTCTCTCTATAGGACGCCGGCCAAAAAACAGCCGTGGACAGACAGTCCCAGTGGGCACAATGATGGTACGGCACTGCGCGGCTCCCGGGGACCCAATGCCCACTCCCCGGTGAGTTTCATCATTAATAAGACAAGGAAACAGGAGCAGGTTTGTCTTTGAATGCTTGAATGGCTTGAATAAACCAGGGGTATAATCCAGCTGGAGACGCAGAAGATCAATGTCGCATCTGTTCGGTCTTTGTGTTGTCGTGTGCGGCATCGCGGTGACTAAATGATAAGAGGGAAAGACGGCATGAGCGAGAGAAGAGGGGGGAAATAATAAAGGAAGAAGGGGAGTCGATGCTTGGTCCCCCGAGAGCAGCAGGCATGTCTCAGCCTCCACCCTTTTTAATCTTTCAGTCTCTCCATGGGTACAGCATCTCCTCCACCACTCACCCCCGCCGCTGCTACAAGCTCCACTCGCATGCTCTTGACATAACTAGGTCTCCCTGTGAATAATAAACCAGCCGCCAGATTCCTGCCTTTGATATGCAGCCCTTGAAGTAAAGATCTGCATCTGATTGAGCGCAATCACTGGCTAATTAATGAGACGGAAGGCCCATGCTCGGCCCACGCTGGCCCAACACGTTGCCGCCACTGTCCGTCCCCGTTGGTTCCCCTGAGAAGAAGCCTGCCGAGCCTGGAGGAAGAGGCTCGGGGAGCACCCCTGGGACAGGCAGAGGAGGCTTACGCAACGAAGAGGGCGAACGGGCTCAGCACTGTAGATAACAAGAGGTAAAAATAGGATCTTTCAGCTATAGGTAGGAATCGAAATGGAGAGAGTTGTATGTACTGTTGCTAACAATTTTGTAGGGTGTACTTGGCCTATGATGCATGATTAATACGATAATGTTATTGGTCGATAAACTAAACCATTTTTTACCCACCAGATGCTTCTACAGAGACAGCTTAGACATGCTAATTAAACACAGCTCAACTGTCCCGCTATGCTAATCCTCTTCCAGGAGATGCAAAAACAACTTGTGTATTGGAGGCAGCAGGTCAAAAGCCATGAAGAGACTCAATCTTCACCGAGGGAGAACTTTGTTGTGCGGTACAGACAAAATATACTCATTGGCCCAGATGGGTTTTACGGGGAAAACAAGTTCACCTCGTGGGCATTGGGAACTAGGCAGTCTAAGGAACCTGGGCGAAGGGAGAACAAGCTAATCATAGAGGTCTCTAGATGGCTTTCTAACCCCAACCGTAAACGTTTCATTATGACAGTTTGTGCAACAGATAGCAGCTCAAGCTCATTCGAGCTCGTTCCACTTCCCTTGCAATATCTGATTTGGCCCCAGGTTCGAAGGCTCCTTGGAGCATTGAAAGGAATTTCATTTCTATTTTCCTACTTGTCGTCTTTCCGCCATCCGCTTTCTCCCGCTCTCTATCTTCCTCTCTCAGACCTCCCCCCTTCAGGTCCTCTTGACACAACAGACGCACACCGGCAGTCAAGCAAGACAGACTGTGCGGTTAAAACTAGGTGGAAAAAATGGGAGTTTGCCCTGCAGTGAGTATGAAAGCAACTCCTAAGTCATCTCCATTTGTCACAAACTGCACGCTGGAACTGCCAGGCCACTTCTCATACACTCAAACCTCTGACAAGAGCGAGCTGCGGACAAAAATACAGAATAAATGGGATGCTATGGAGCTCAGCATAACACTGCAATACCAATAGTCATTAGGGAAGCCTCTGGCAATGATTTCTTTAACTACAGATTGTGCCTGCCTATATATCATCTCCAAATGCTAAATGGAGATCCAAACAGCTCGTTTGTGAGTGCAAATGCCACAACTTCATCAACTCATGACTGCATTACCACATATTGATGAGGTTCTCAAGGTATTTTCCTCAATATTTAAGTCTCCACTAAGTAGGAAACCAGGAAGTGTTGCCAGATTTGAAAATATGTCGCTCTTATGAGCACCACAACTCCATGATTCTCAGCTTTTCTATTACCGTCCGCATCTTCCATATATGACACACTGAATCATTTTGAGTTGGAAGTCACAATGAGCTTGAAATTCTGTGTTTAAAAAAAATTCTGCTTTCAAATTATTCAAATAACTTAAGAGATGTCACCTCATTCAATTTCCATAGTTTTTTACTTAGAAATAGAACTTTTAGAGAACAGCATATTGCTAAAATTGTAAATTTACTATATTATAAATGTAATAATGATAATAAATGACTAACTGTGAATGTAAATTAATCTCCTAATTGTAAAAAAAAAAAGAAAAAAAAAGGAATATATATATATATATATATATATATATATATATATATATATATATATATATATATATATAAGGACAATATACCTAATATATATTTTATATATTTCACTTCAACCAAAAGTATGTTTTTTGATTCAGAAACGTATTTCCTTAATTTATCTTAAATTCAAAATTGGCTAAATTGACTATAGGACTATAGAAGCTTGACTATAGGTGAACACCGCCACTATAGCAAGCTCAACAAAAATGCTGTAAAGACAAAATATGGATCAGCGTTGCAAACAGAGCATAACAAGCTGCATTTTTAGGATACTAACGGTGCAATCAAATGGTTCTAGAAATATTTGCCCAAACCTTGTGTCAGTTTTGAGGGTCACACCTTCACAATCTACGCTGTTTGACATAGGTCTGTAATCCTCAATGGCAGCTCTCAGCGAGTGTCACCGAAATGCCATCTGCAACAATGGAGTGAGGCAATAATACTGACAAAGCCAAACAAAAACTCTCTCTCTAAGAATGTGAACGTACTTGACACATCAAAGCGAAGAGAGAGAGTGCGGCATTTTCCCAATCTCACCCCTGCAAGACAATCTGACATACCTGAGCACACAGAAAACGCTGCGTTTGAGCTCTGAGGAAAAGGATCACTTGAGGACGGGCTCCATGGGGACAAACTACCTGCCGGTGCTTGAAAACTAGAGAGAGAGATGCAAGATACAATCTGCAGTGGGTGAGCAGGTCAAAATAATCCCAGTGAAGCCTTCTCCAAGGAAGAGCTCACTCTGTGAAGCAAAGCATTGCCTTCAGCCAGTCCTGAGCCCGATAGTGCAATAAAGCGCTGATGGATATGGTAAACATTATTATCATACAGAGTGCTTGGACACATTGGCTACTTTTTTGGGTGTTGAAAATAATTACGAACCTGGGTAAAGGTGTGTTTCATTGGCTATTTACTTCTGGACCGAAATCATATAAAACCGTTCATGACACATCTTATAAAAAACAGCACAAAACAGGATTGATTTGAGTCTTTAAGGTTTATGAAAGGGTAAAAGCACTTTATTTGAAAGCGAACTGGCTGTAAAAAGCAGCATGACTTCCAGGAAAATGTCCATTTGGAAACAAGGTCTTGAATATTCCTTAGAGTAAAATAAGTGTCACACATGATGGAGATGTCTGAAGATTAATACTTATACATTAATATACATCTCTGCATTACTAATACCTTCAACTCATTCTTAGACACGAGTGTTCGTCTACAGATCCGAAGTGGGTTATTCAATCTTCTGTTTGGCTCATAAATTTCACAGACGGATGGAAATTAAATTTGAGAATGTTTATGTGCGTGTGTGCGGAGGTGGCTAAGTGTGTGTTGCCAATTAAGTTGCTCGTCTACAGTAAATGTCAATGCACATCGAGACACTTAACCTTCCATACAGACCCACGGCGGAAAAGAGCACATTTCAAAGATGCTTATCCGTTTACAGCATTCCACTCGGCCGCACATATTTCTAACAGAAACATCATCAACATCGACATTCTGCAGCGCTGACCAGCGCCAAATGGAATCCTGCAGACCCGAGAGAACATTCTATGCAGCGTGAAATGCCAGAGGGGTGTAAACAAGCATGTAGCACTACAAAGAGCCGCCTCTGAAGAAATGGCTAAACGATGTTAATGTTAGATACTATGGATGTGCCTCCATTTACAAGAGGGAACCACAAGACAGATTAAACATGAATGGACATGTTTCCTTTCCAATTATACCAATAGATTAGTTGTGCAGGTAACATTTGGTCATTATTTCCTGTTAGCTGTTCATTACGTGTCTGTTTGGGATCCTAAATCAGAAAGGGAGAGAGAGAGCTTGTTGTTCACTGAAAAAAACTCTGCTAACTAACAATTTGTCCACACGTAACTCCATCAACGGCCATATTTGTGCTCTGATGTAGATATGTGGAACTGTCACTGTGGTATTCTTGTGTTTTCCTATGAACCAATCACATGTGAGAGACAACGTATGCTTGTTCCTTTTGGCTATAGCACTTGTCAGTACATTTTATGCAAATTAGCCCTAGAAGGTCCAGTTGTGTACTTGCTGCTGAGGAGTTAGCACTCATTTTGCATATCTGAAAAAGTGTTTAATAAATCCTCATGCTAAAGTGAATTCTGTGTGCATCCAGAGCCTCCTTGTACACCACATCTGCTTAACGCAAACATAACAGTCACAACCTTATGTTGTGCTAACTTCTGTTATGCTAATGCTAATAGCACGATACCTTTCTGGGCTTTGTTATACAAACATTATTGAGAGGAGGGCTAACTTTCTAGACATAGTTATGCTAACATTAGTCAGAGGTAAGCTAGCTTATAATGCTAACATTATCAAACAAAGGGTACTTTCAAAGCATTATCCTAACACTACTGAGAGGAAGCTTTCTAGAAATTTTGGTGCTAACAATATTAAGTGAAAAGATGGTGGGAGAAACTGTTAGCTATACTTTCAGTCAGAGTAGATGGCATATTTAATTTGATACTGATGAAAACAAGGCTGTGAGGCATTTAAGTAGTTTGGTTTCATACTGTAGTATACATTACTACAACTATTTAATTATATTCTAACAGCACATTTACACGGATGGCATTTCTGGAATATTTGCCTTTACAGTACAGAGAAGACAGGAAGCGAAGTGGGAGAGAGAGGGTGACATGATCGGAAAAGGTCCGTAAGCTAAGACTCGAAATTGAGTCGCCTGAAATGCAACCATGCTGCACGTCGTAGCGGGTACAACCAAATTAAATTTCAGTACAGTAGATGGTGTAGACCTGAAATAAGAATTAAGAAAAAATAAGCATGTAAATTCTTGAATTAGAGTATTTTCTCAATTGGATTCAAAAATGTATTGCAAGCATGTGCAATGCTGTGATATTTACATTTGTTTTACATTCTACTAAATATTTGCCAAAAAGCTATTCTAATATGTGTAACCTTCACTACATTTTTAATAAAATGTATACATAAAATTATACTCATGGTAGCTCTGGTGACATTATTGCGCAGACTTTCTCTGATTCTGAATGCATCGACCAAGCAAGTTTTGGTCGGGATACACGCAATACACATATAAACTAATATGTAAATCAGATTGCAAAGTTTAGAGTTCTTATAAACAGAACTTTCAGAAACTGAAATCTGATTGGATTCATTCAGACTGACAAAAATGAGTGCATGTAAACATACCTAATGAGAGCTGATTTGATAACTTATCCAGGCCTGGACAGTTTTGTTTTGTTGTTTTTAATTCTCAGGGTTTTATGACCTGCCATTATGAGGTAGAAATATCTCAAAGGTCATGACCTCTACAGTTCCAACCACTGAAACATGACATGGTCAATGTCACAAATAAGATGTGTATATTATATATATATATATATATATATATATATATATATATATATATATATATATAAAATCCTACTTCAGGACTGCATAACAAAAAATGCAGTTACTGCAAACTGAAATGATTCACAAACTCGCTGCTCGTGTACACACACACTTGAGTAGTATGCACTGTCAGCATCCTCTAAGCACATGCACACAGACACACATGAACAGATAGCCCTGATACACAGCAGAAACTCATGATCACAGGCATCTATCACTGGCACTGACAAAAAAAAACACACACAAGATAAAACACGCGACACACTGTCTCCAATGGGCATCAGCAAACTGTAGCTTGACATATTGTTACACGACCTAGATTCAAGTTTGTACACTCTTATTTCTGTCTCTCTCACACATATAGATGAGAGTATGCTAATGAGAGTGAAACTCCAGGTTCCCTTTCTGGTGGAAAGTGTTGGGCGACAAGAATATCACCCACTGTAGGAAAATTCCTGCCAGCATAAATCATGAATTGTGTATGCATGTCTTGTTTTGCATGTGCGTGAACAGTTGTATAGAGAGAGCCAGAACAGTGGGATGTTTTTAGCGGGTGATCTAGGAAGGTCTAAGAAGAGAACGCTATGTGTCTCAACACCACCTGCAGCAAATGAAGAAAAAAAGCCTGTTAGATGATATGAGACAAGTGAGAGGGAAGACAAAAAATCATCAATATAAAACAATTCCTCTTAAGCATGAATAAATCTTACAGAAACAACTGCTTCAGAACAAGTAGAAGATGATGAACAAGTGATGTGCTCGATGTGCACTTTCATGAACAAGTCATGCCCGTTCAAACTGAGTGGCAATGTGCTCCCTAGATTTTTGAGCCTAATGGATTTAATACAACATGGCAAAAAAAAAAAATGTTGCATACCTATTGCTTTGTTGTACATAATATATGTATATTATATATTATATTTAGATCATACGATTTTAAGGTAGATTTGTATGTACACTATATTCAAAAGTTTTATTAAATTTATCAAAAGTGACAGTGAAGACTTTTATAATGTTAAAAAATATTTTTATTTCAAATCAAACAACATTGATAATAATAAGAAATGTTTCTTGAGCAGCAAATCAGCATATTAGAATGATTTCTGAAGGATCATGTGACACTGAAGACTGGAGTAATGATGCTGAAAATTCAGCTTTTCCATCCATGTCAAAATATGTTAAAACAGAAAAAAAAAAAAGTTATTTTAAATAGTATTAATTTGACAAAATTACATTTTACTGCATGTGTGATCAAATATATGCAGCCTTGGTAAGCATAAAAGACTTACCGACCCTAAACTTTTGAACAATAGTGTTAAAATGTATTATATATATTTTTTTAAATAATAAAATAAAAGAAGCTTAGAGTGTGACATCATACTAGTCCATATTTTTCATGGGGTCAGAAAAATATCGTCAAAACTGCTAGTGGTTAAGCTAGTCAAAAAAAATGGAAAAATCAGCAAACCAGAATCCCAAGTTGGGGACAATCATTGAAAACATTCACAATAATTCTGTTTCAAATCCTAGAAAGTCACTTTACTGTCTACATAGGCAGCTACCTTATGAGTGTAAACTAAAATGGAACCTGAAACCTGACTGAATTGAAAAGCTCTATATAGGCAACAACTACATTATCTCCACACAAGAGACTGACAATTTGTTTAACCCTCTGCGGTCTGAGGTGTTTTCTGTGTTGTTTCGACATGCCCTGACATTTCAGTTACTTATAACATTTTCAAGGCTAAAGTCTGATTATACTATATTCAGCACATACTCTGCTACAATAATATGCGAGCAACTTGTATGTAAAAAACGACATTTATGCATGGTTAGTAAAAAAAAATATTTTTAAGTCACTGAAATAAGGCCATAAAACACATACTGAAGATTTTTTACACAATACTTTTGAGAACTGGATCTTGGCATTGTGGCTAATGACACAAAGCCCACAGGATAATAGTAAGTAAGCTAGAAAAATTAGCATTTTGCTCAACATAGCTCTAATTTTAAAGGACTAGGAACATGACTGTGGTGCTAGATGCCCATCTGAGCTGCTGTATTCCTCATAACCCTCAGTGACACTCCGCGCCGCACGGGACACAAAGGGTCACTAATGCAGCGTCACACTAACCGCTTAGTGTGGAGGCGCAGCAGGTCAGGCAGGGTCAGTGATGATTACCTAAACATACTGTATACTGTATGTGCTGTCCTCCTGACCACGCTAACTCACACACACGGCTTTAATGATGAGAGAGGCTGCTAGTATGTAGCTGTTCACTAAACACAGTATAGAGTGTGGTGATAACAGCTATGTCTCATTGTCATGGGATTTTAGCACATATTTTGCAGAGAGTAATATTAAAGCTTAAAATAACCAGAGAAGTATGAAAATAGGAATACACTTAATAAAACATTTACTCAGGTAACCACTGTTTTGGCCAAAATAACACATTTACCACAGCTACTGTGACTACTATAAAATATTCTTATATTTTTCTTTTTATTATTATTTAAAACAGCAAAACATACTAAAAGCCTCTTACAAATGATCCATATCATTGTAAAATGGCTCTTTTGCCATTTTATTCAGAGATTGGGTTATGTATGCTAGCATGACAAAACTAGTAGCATGTTTAATTTTGTAAGGGATGAAAAGCCTAACTTTTAGTTCTTGACACACTGACTCATGAAGATACATTCAAAAATACACTGTATTTTTGTGACCAACCTTTTAAAGATAAAAAGGGACAACCGTCCAGGACTGCACCTTGGTCTATAAGCTATAAGTTGACCTTTCAAGCAGATAATAAAATCAACTCTAGCATCATAAAACATCTTATTAGATTAAGCAGCTTCCAATCTGATGCACAGGGCCAATTTTGGGGATGTTTAACTGGGTTTAGTTGCAGTGATGCCTCCTGCCAGTAGATGGAGTGAGAGCAAATGGAGTCCCTGAGCATCTGCGTCTCTCCCTCTCTGTGGTCACAGGCCAGCAAATTAAAACAATCCATCAACATTATGGCTTTTAATCCACACATTCCCCGTAAACACCTATTTCTTTACCCTCTCTTTTTCTCCTATATCCTCTCTCTCTCTTTCTCCCTTTACTCCAGGCCTTCATTCTGTATTACAATAGACACTAAATCATTAACCTACTGCAGCATGTAAAGGGGCTCCTGCATGACTGAAGACACCACAAAAACAAGCAATTTCAGCAGACAGGGAGAGAAGCGCTTCTAAGGGTACCTACAGTTCAAACAAAGGTAAAAAAAAGGTAGATTATACAAGGGAGAAAACACTATATAACGGTATACATCCTTTATGCTGACACTGAGGCTAGAACGAGATCATAGATGAAAGTTCAAAGAATCATAACCTCTGATTGTCAGGTTAAAAGATACACTACTGAACTAAGACTTGGGAAATCAACTAAATTATGACTTGCTTATAGATGTCTTGGCATATCAATTTATGAAAACATTCCACACTGCAGAATTTCCACCACAATCAACAATCAATGTGAAAAAAACTCACATTCCACCATTAAAGGATGCACCGCTTAACGTTTCAACATATCTAGCCATAAAAACGCAAAATTAATACCCCAGCAGTGCTATAAACTAACACTTTGAAGGGCAAAAGTCGTATCTCTAACCCAAGAGCTCTGCCGTTAATGCTATCGCCCCCGCCGCAGACGATTCTAACCCTGCCTTAGTCCTCCCCCTCCTCTTCAATAACCTTTGTCATGGTCGCACGGTGCAGGGCAGCAATGAGCCTGACTCCGTACGACCAGCGCGTTGACATGCGATAAGAGAGGCCTGCCGCATGCATGCACACCGCTGTATTCAGATGTGTAATTACAAAGGAAACGATAAGCCCGCTCCAGAGGGACCGCACCACTAATTACAGAGCCACCAGAGCTTCAAATTGCCATTTAAAGCAGCCATACACAATTACACAATGCCACATTCCTGGTGTCGCCTGCACTTCGATGGCAAAGCGGGACGAGAAAAAGGGCCCGGGCCAGCCGAACTCTGAGTTATGGCTGTTTACGATAGGCCTGACAGGCATAGCAGAGCAGGGGGGAAGGGTTTGGTGCAAGACGCCTCTGAGACTGGAACTGGTAGGATATAATGCTCCCAAACTCAAACCTAACTCCAAACGAATGTTTATATATGATAAACAAACGCTCCCACACAGATGTTGCGACATACGCATGTAACTCCGCCCATGTCCCGCCTTCCCCATCCGATGGGGGTCAGAATCCCTGGGAAAACATGAGCCACACAAACAGCAAGTGGAAAAAAGAGAGCGAAGCAGGAAAGTAAGTCATTTTGTGGTTGCGAGAGGAATGTCCTAACAGACATGAGCCTGCCAAAAAAACCCAAGCGATTTCCCCCCAACCCCCTTTTCTCGCCTACAAACACATGAGCAAATACACACTACCCACAAACACTTCTTGAAACATCTAGTACGAGGATAAATGGGTTTTGGCGCAACTTTTCACCAACCGTCTCATCCTCTCATGTATCGAGATAGCAAAAACACCCACCCAGACCTTCAAAGGCCTAAAACGTATTGTTCAAGTGTAAAGAAAGCAGCCTGGTAACCTGATAGACCACTAATGATGCGTCTCATTCATTCCCCGGCCATTTACAGATGGATTAAATCAAACGCATTATGGGCTTTCTGGTCTTTGGGGACTTGTCCACAGGGAATGATGAGATCATAATGGTCCTATACAATGAAGTTTAAGAGAAAGAGTGAACGCTTGTGTGTGTGAAACCACAGCGGCTTCTGCTGACTCTCATCTCATCCTCCAATTCATTTAGCATATGCTACACAGTAACAAACGAGCCTGAATCAATCCATCCATCAATTACAGGAAGCTCGGGCATTAATCTAATCTGAGGCTGAACCTGATCCCGGTCTCCGGTAGCGAAGGGAAACCGCAGAACTCAACCTCCCTGCCAAGAGTCTCGCGTCCTCTTCATCTCTCTTGCTCTCCGGCGCGAGGGTTCACCCACAACGAATGTCTTCAGAAGTCCACCGCACCAATAAAACGGAGGGATTGATGGTCGTTCGTAAAAGCTGAGTTGTTAAAAATGTGACCATGCCGCAGAGGAGACCTGTGTGATATAAAGGGATAGTTTGCACAAAAAAAAAAAAACCTGGGAAAACTAAACTAAACTAAAATGCATTTTATAATGACTCCAAAACTAGAAAAAATAAATTAAAATGGCCGCAGTTTAAGTTTTTGAAACATGGTATAATATAAAACTAAAAATTAAGAACAATTAACAATGATAGAGTGAATAGCAAAAAAAAACGAAAAAAAAAAAAAAATTGAATACTTGAAACAAATTCAAAGCTATAATAACCCTGTCCCATGACCAGTCATGCTGCAAAAAATTGTAATATTTGTATATTCAAATCACACAAATTAAATCTGAGGGGAGAATTTTCATTCCGGGTCTGTTCCTTACACAAAACTATTGCATGGTTTGAGAAAACTTGAAATATATTGCATAAGTCATACAGTATACCCCCCTTTCATGATGTTTTCATAGTGCTTTGTCATTTTTGGAGCTTGACAACCACTGGAGCTTGAAGCTTGACCACAACATTAATTGTAGGGAAAGAAGAAAATGATATAAGTTTGGTACAACAAGAGAGTGATTAAATAAATGACAGTGAACTATCCCTTTAAAACGAGAACAAAATATATAGACAAAGATTTAATACAAAATGGTTATGTAGCATAAACAAATGTGTGAGAGCCTTTGGTTTGTTTTCTTCGTTCTCCTTGAACAGCTGCCATGTTTGGCATGTCGTCTCAGGATCTCTGTGTATGTGTGTTCCGCTACAATAACTTGCCAATCGCACATGGCAGTGTATGTACGTGTGTGTGCGTGCACGTGTCAATCCGGCTTCGCTCCCGTGGTGCCACACACAGGTTGTAAATGAATATGAATGGCCATGAGAAGCCCTGAGAGGAGGCCGCCCGAGGCTACACGCACTGGGCTTCTATTAATCTTAGAGAAATTGACACATGGGAATAACCAGAACTGCCCTCAAACAAGCCAGCTGGGCCAAAAACGCACCCCAACTCACAGTTAAACCACAGCTGCATGACGTTAAGGGCTAACTTTCTTAGAATATATGTTGAATCATCTTAGAATGGAGATTGTACAAAGCAATTAAAGTGCCTTTATTATGTTTTTTCGAAAATTACCTTTCATGCAGTGTGTAATATAGCTGTTTGTGAATGTAAAATGTCTGCAAAGTTTTTAAAGATCAAAGTGTACGACAATTGTCTAGTAAAAAAAAAAAAAAAAATTGATTCTGAACTGCTGTAATGAGTTAGCAATTCCAGTCTACATATCTATGTAACAATCTAACAAATTTGCATTATGACTTCATTGACTGCCTGTGAACGACGTCTACTTTGACCCGCCCTCAAACACTGCAGTTGTAGCTGAGGACAAAAACAGTTTGGTTTGTGTTGTCGACATGTTGACAAGATGCTGTTTTCAGTGCTGCGAATCCACTTTACATGCACTTCAAAAGGATGAGGATGGAATCGCACAGTAATTGATATGGAAAAACCGACGCCATCCTTCGCATCACTGTATATTGGTAGACCAATCACAACAGACTGGGCCTTTTGACCAATCAGAGCAGAGTAGGCTCATGGAAAGGAGGGGTTTAAAGAAACTGACTGTTCGAATGAAATGTTTTCAGAAGTGTTTTTTGACCTTTGATTCATGTAAACCTATTGTAGGAGACCTCCAAAACTAAATGAGGAACCTTTAAAATTGGGCCACTTTAAAAAAAAGAACAAAATTATTTATATATATTTGTACTTTTTTCCATTAATAAAATAAAAAAATATATAAATTCTAAAAAAAAAAAAAAAAAAAAAAATCATAAATCTGACATTTTATTATGAAATAATAAATAACATCTTTATTATGAAATAATAAATAATATCTTTTTTTTTTGTTGCAGGAAATTATTACCTGCAGCGTTAAAATATCTCGGAGCAGATGCAACGGCACAGGGGTTGACTTCACGAGACGACAAGCCGTGCCTTTTCTTCAGTCAATTGAGATACAGCACAGCCCATTAGCCACGCAGTACGGAAGGCTTTTTGTTTGTGGTCATGGTAGACAGACATTGTTCCTCATGTTTGGCATTCCACGTTTCCCTCTTCACCAGCTCCCTCGTTCTCAGGGGGACAAATGAAAGGAGGGGAACGAAAAGAGACACTTGATCTTCCCAGTCACAGCGCAGACTATCTCTCTTAACACAATGATTTTGATGTAAGTCACATATCCTCATCAAAAGATCAATGACTGATGTCAAGAGAGGTATTTTATGACATTTCGATTTGAGGTGATGTTTATCCTCCGTCAAATGTGACAGATCCAATGATTTAACATTTAGGATACATGACAAACGACGGAAAGTTTGAACTGTTAAGCTGCATTATAACAAAGGGTTATGAATTCCAGGTCGGTTTACTATTACTTTCGTCTGTGGAACTGAGTTGGGAAACCAAAGATCATTGGAACCCACTGGCTTCAAATATATATGTATATTTTTTATATATATATATATATATATATATATATATATATATATATATATATATATATATATATATATATATATATATATATAAACATGTTCCACAGAAGAAAAGGTCATACAGGTTTGGAACGACATGAGAGACCCAACTCATTGACTTGAACCACATAGCTAAAGTAACAAAACCTTCCCATTAAATCCAGGTTAAACTGCTTGGTGGCCTAAGCTAGCAGACTACTTTGGACCAGCAAAAAAACACCATCAGCCACTCGCACAAGCTTAAAGGGATAGTTCACCCAAAATTATTCTTTCATTATTTACTCACCCTCATATCAGAATGTAACCAAACAGTATTTGAGTCCACTGATCTCCATTGTATTGACAAAGAAACACTGAGACATTTCTCAAAATATCATTTAAAAGATGACAAATTTGTAACTTTTTGGATGAATTATCCCTTTAAGATGATTTTGGACCTTCTTTCGACTAATGACTAACTTGGAGCTACTAGAAACCAGTTACCATAACTCAAAATACAGTTTAAGCTGAATCTTAAGCACTTTAGCAACATGGTACAGGCTTTTGAATAGCTAAACATTTAGAAAAAAAAAAAAAACTGAGTTCTACCTACATCTTAACCTCAAAGCCAGAAGTGCCACCTGAATACCAAAGCAGAGACATTCAAGTGTTAGCATTTTGAAACATACCTCAGAATTGCGATTAATTTCTTCACTGTTTGGTATTCAGAAAGGATCTGAGCATCATTACCTATTGAGGTAGGCACATACACAAAGACGGGCACGTACGCATACGACCCGCAGCTACAGGATAAACACAGCGGGGTGAGGTTACGCACTACAGCCTCTGAATATTGAAAGTGCCAATGCAATGCTGTGACCCAACAGACGGGCTTCTTATGTATGAATCAATGATATTCCTCAAACGGAGGGATGAGTACGTATGCGTGTTTGCGTTTGCATATGTCAACAGAGCGAATTCTCCATCCTCAATTCTCCATCTCCATTACCTCGGTTTCGCAGGCTTAAGCAATAACCAACAGGCTTAATCGCACTGGAGGTAATAAATGTGAATGTTTACTTTCTGTCTGCTGTAGTATCCCTAGAATCTCAGCACTCCTTTTTACCACGGGAACACAACAGGTCTTCATTAAAAGAATTACTGTGGTGGATATTGACACATAAACACACATTTTGCCTGGAGCAGAACACAAACAGTGCTTCGTCCACGTCCACGTCGGTTGCGCCATATCATGGCTTGACGGCTGCCTGAAGAGTCTGTGACACCAGTGCTGATTTTACCATCGCTATTCAGGAAACAGCGCCCGTGTGCTCGGCACAGTCAGACTGGGTCTAATGAGGCCGCAGGATCTGTGTGACTGACACGCGCACTTCAGCGTCCTGTCATGTGTTTATTAAAGCATGATGAGGGTCGCTGGGGCCGTCATCTTTAAAGGGGCCATACTATGGGGGGAAAAAAATAGTTTGTGAATATACACTAACTTAGGTCCAGAAAGCTCTCTCCCTGGTATAAACTAATGCTGCTTTCAAGTCCTCTTGGGAAGGTCCTATTTACGAGTTTGGAAGTCATAATTACAATGTGATGTGCATTCGAGTGAATTTGGTTGGAATAAAAAGGACTCACTGGGCAATTTCATATTTGTCCTTCTCTTTCCCACGCTTTGACAGAGACAGGAAGCTTTTTAGCACCAGCGGAATAAACAAAAAGGATGTGCATTAGGTGTGTAAGTGATGTTTTATGTTGTCTATCATTCTCATGCCGGGAATTATGGGTAATGAAGTTTTGTTGTGCAAGCCTGTCGCCTCATAAAGCAGCTAAATTAGTAGTATTTATCGTCGTTCTTCACTGATTCCTCACAGTGTAATTACAACCAATTAGCTCCTGCCACAACCATTTAACTGACACGCCTCCATCTTGAAACGTCAAGGCTCAAAGAAAGTCTTCACCATACATGACACGGAGGAAGTAAATCTGCAAATGGAGGTTTCACTTTCATAAATATTAAAAAAAAAAAAAAAAAAAAAAAAAAAAGAATCAAGGCTATGGCATCAAACATTAGAATATAAACACATGACCTGTTAATGCCTATTCAGCATTTTGCTACCATTGTGAAAGACAGAAGTTAGCCAATCATAACAGAGCTAATTTGCATACATTATGATAATTTTAAAGGTACAGCAGCAAAAATATTTAAAAAGAGAAAACTTGTATAATTAATTGTAATTAATTATTTTTGGTGAAATATATATGAAGATCTTTTGTAACTGTATTATATTTGACTATTATATTTGAATGTCAATTACAAATCATACTTCATTTTATATATATACTGTATATATGTGGCCTTACCAGCCACCTGCGAACCCATGTTTTCCATCCTTAGACGACATTGGATGAAGTTGGTCATCATCTTAAAGGAACACTACATATACATATAAAAAAAAAAATTTTTTTTGTTTTTGTTTTTTTTTCTACTTGTAGTTGACTACAGACAACAAAAACTTTTTCTTTTGATAAAACCCCATTGGAACATTATGCAACAAGGAAGAGCATCATAGAGAAAGATGGATAGAGATATGAGTGGGAGTGTTAGAGAGAAAGAGGTAGTAATATGAGTGACTGGGGTGCTGAAAGATGGTACACAGCCACAGGGAAGAACATGAAATGTGTAGTTCACCCAGAGGTTGAACACCTCATAGCTGAATGAGACCAAACATAGCCCAGCAAGAGTAAATACTGCTGGCAGAGACAGTGCACATCGATGAACTAATTCTGGGAGACACTCATGAACAGGCACTTTCACGTTCTGCTAATATTAAAAGACACAAGAATTTCTATTATTAGCATTGGTCTGAAGGTCGCCCCTGGCAGTTTAGGTCCTCCCTGACAGCTCCAGCGACAATCCCAGACAGTTTCAAGAGCTAAAACAGAAAAAAACGAGCTAAATTTCTAGCTGCTGTCTTAACTTTGATGAATGATTCCTTTGAGAGGTCACCCCCCTGGCTGGACTAACTTTGAACCTACGCTCTCTCACCTGGGGCTTAAAACTAATCCAAACTTAAGCCCTCTGGATGTCTCGATGGCCTCTACAGAAGAATGCTTTGAGGAGGATTGCATTCAAAGTGCGCTTAGTTCATTCCACACTTCACTCAAGACTCTCAACAACACACAGACCTTCACAGTTGGACCGAGAGAGCGGGAAGAAGAGGAGGGCGAGGACGAGGAGGTGGGAGTTGTTTGCTAGCACTCTCCTAGCACAAGCCACAATCACTCCAAAAACTCTCAAAGCAGCCCTCGATGGGCAGCCCGAACACAATTCTCATGCCAGTGAGTGGCTGCCAAAATCCCTGAGCCTTGAGCCCGTGCCATTGCAGTGAATAGATGGCACCGTGCATGCAGCGCTCTCGCAGGTAAAGGGCGCTGGGCAAGAAATACGTGCCATGGCACAGAAGGTCACTGTCCAGATGGGGAGTTATTTTCAAACATTTAATAAAGAAGGATTTGTGACAGAGGGAAATTAATGAGAGAATGTGTTGGCTGGTGAAAATCTGTGTTGTGTTGAGTATGATTATTACTATTGTTCATACTAAGTATTGAATTTTGGCACATAACTTGTCCTTATTGTTTTGTACAATGGACATGAATGTTATCCCTAAGACAAGCCATTTCTAAAAAACAAAATATCTTAGATTTTGGGGTCCTAGCAACTACCTGGAAGCAATTGACCCTTTTGCAAACACCCGCCCTCCTTAGTTACGGTCATTACGTCCGACAAGCCATGGCGCTCTCACACTTCATGTTCTTACGCAGTGAGAAATACATTGTGGAGCAAAGAGGACACTGACAACGCGCTGACAGACAAGACAGGGGAGGTTATTTTTGGTATGAACCAAAAATGTCATGTTTTAAAGAAATTCAAACACTAAATGCCGTTTTGTGCCTCTATAATGTGTCGTGACACCAATTGTCAATACACCAATTTTTAAATTTCAAGTCCACCGACGTTAATCTACTAACTTTCCTGTCTAGTTTGTTTGTCGGACAAAATGGCAGATATGGCATTGTGATAGGTCAGATCGCCTGTCAATCAAACTCCCAGCGAAGGGTGAATTACCTAGCAACCACCCAGAACCCCCAGAAAACACTAACAAGTGAAAACAGACAATCAGATTCAACTTATATGGACTACGATTTTGGACCAATGGGATTTTACTGTGGGCAGGGCTGCTCAACAAACTATCATTTGGCGTTTTTATCATGTCATGCCTGGTTAGGACAGCGTTACACATAATACTGTAGCACTAAACCTTCAAAATTTCCTCAGTTCTCAACAGAATCAAAAAATAAACATCCATCCAATTTTATCTCTCAATGTTTCCCTTGAGAACCTCTTTCACAGTGGGCGTTGGAGTATACAGTGCCTGTTTGAGCAGCTCCAATCACAAGACTTTGCAGCTCGGCTAGGGAAATATTTGGGAAGCCCTACATCGCCTGTGGAGTTAAAGAAATGATGAACTCTCCCCTATATCCTAATGCTCTCCTAATGAGAGAGAAGAGACAAACCAGAAGAAATGAGATTACCAAGAGGAAAGAGAAGTCGCGGGTGAGATCTCAATTGTTTCTCCTAGACACCAATGAGATTGAGAACAAATGCTTACGAATACAGCTTCCCAAACTTTTCTCTTGAGAGAAAATCTCACATGTGGCTCCTCTAGATTTTCCAGAAGAGACCTCAAACTGTGCTTAGATGCCAATGTCTGCACTCAAAAGTCAGATTTCAATATTAACTCAAACATTTCTCATTAAATTCACTGAGCTATGCTAGATAAATTAATGTTAAAGACATTTTGAATCCTCCATTTCTCCTTAAATACAATTTTAAGAGAAACATCTGATACTTAATAGAAAAATAAATGAGAACTTCAACTTGTTGAACACTCAAACATGACCTTAAACTGGGCTAAGTGTCCAGTCAACAAGTGCTGCTGGTTTACCTTCTTTACTAGTGGTTTAACACGTGAATCTGCACGAGAAAACTACATGAAGATATAAGGAGATGAGATGAGAAGAACACATTAAGCCAAACCACGTCCTGAAGTCAACAGGCCTGGGCCGCGCTGGTATTTCCTGCTGTAGCTCAAAGACGCCAGACAACTGGGACCAGCATGATGAGGAACAGCAGGACTGGGATAAAGAGGATCGGGAATATCACAACATATTCAAACACACACAGTGTGCATGTGGATTGACCTTTAAGGCAACATCTGGGCCGCGCTGTTTATTGGCCTGACATTGTTTTTCCCACATGGATTGTAAGCTAATCTGTTTGGTAAACTCCATCGTGATCCGTCAATACTCTGAAAGATCAGAACCCGCTCCTGGTGCCTGACCCGGGATCAGTGCTCCTAATATAAGAAACATCCTGTCTGGGCTCCTCTGTATTAAGACAGACTGATCTCTGACCAGTGTCAGTTCCCTCCCTTTTATTGCTTGAACTAACACAAACTAAACCCCAGAAGCACTGATATCGACTGCAAACTTTTTCCATTGTTTTTAAGAACTGCAGACTTGAAAATGTCAAGACTTCTAATACTCCCACATACTTTATATTGCAAGCGATGATCCCATCACATATAATCATGTGCTTGTGTTGAAAGCACTTTGCATTTTATGTTTAATCTAGGATGTATTGCATTTGTCAAATCTCTATAAAATTTAAAAGAGCTGTGGGTTAGCATTTAGCAACATACTGAGCTGTGGAGTCCACACGGGAGACGTGGGTTCACGTCTGGATCAAGTCATTTCTCAATACTGTTTCCCCCACTTTTAACTAACATTTCTTGTCCTCTTATTACACTGCTATTAATAAAAGTTGTTTTTAAAAAGTTTCCAGTTTTTGACCTATGAATTTTGATGTCTTTTCCGGCCTGTTGATTACTGGATAATTTTTTTTTAAGGGTGTTTGTAAAAATATATGTACACTACCATTCAAAATTTTAGGGGCACTGTGATTTTTTTATTTATTTTTTTTAATAAATTAATACTTTTATTCAGCAAGGACATTTAAATTGATCAAAAATTATAGTAAAGACATTTTAATGTTACAAAAGATTTCTATTTCAAATAAACGCTGTTTTTTTTTTGGACTTACTATTCATCAAAGAATCCTGAAAAAAAAATGTAGCATGGTTTCTAAAAAAAATATTAACTGTTTTCAACATTAATGATAATAAGAAAAGTTTCTTGAGCAGCAAATCAGCATATTAGAATGATTTCTGAAGGATCATGTGAGACTGGTGTAATGATGCTGAAAATTCAGCTTTGCCATCACAGGAATAAATTACATTTTTAAATGTATTAAATTAACAGCCATTGCAATAATATTTCGCAATATTACTGTTTTTTACTGTATTTTTGATCAAATAAATGGAGCCATGGTGGTAATAAACTTCTTACAAAAAACTTTTGAACGTGCAGAATGTGCAGAACTTTATGAATGAGCCAATTCTGCAGAAATACACCCATTTATGAGGCTGCAGATTATGAGTGGGCTTACCTATGAGAGGTGTGCTCCTTTTCTCACTATTAAACATTAAAGAACCTCCTCTACACACATGTGCATGCTTACACACTTATAAATCCAGAGTGCAGCATACAGCCAGAGTCATCATAAAAGCGCCTATCAGGACCACTCAGCTGCCACAGTTCACAGGAGGCGACATCGTGTCCAGGCACATCAGCATTTTCTTAAATGTTGGAATGAAGGGGGACCAATGAAACAGGAAAAATACATGAAGGCTAACACAGAAGAAAGTCAGAGGTTTTAATCTTAATGGAATATTAGCATACTGCTTACCAGTGTTGGGGAAAGTTACTTGTAATAGTAATCCATTACAATATTGCATTACTCCCTAAAAAAAGTAACTAATTACATTACTTAGTTACTTTTTATGGAATTACCATTACTTTTGCATTACTTTTTGCTTTCATTCTCTTTTAAAAACACATTTAGAATTTTATTATAATCTGACCACAATATTTCCTGTTTTTCCGTGTTTTGTTACTTCTTGTTTGTTTCCGCGCACACATAAGTGCGCATGTCCACGAGACTATGTTATACATAAGTTTTCAATTCATTCTTTTAAAAAAAGTTTAAGCAAATTAAACTGAAAAGTAATGTGAATTACTTTTTTTTTTTAAATTAACTATTAAAATTAAAGTAATGCGTAACATCAAAAAAGTAATCTGATTACATAATGCATGTTACATGAAATGCATTATCTAACACTGCTCCTTATTGTAGTGCATTGTACATTTTGAAACAGAGTACATCATGTTACAATTTACTACAATAAAATTGTAATAATTTAATATAAACTTGTATTATAAAGTTACAAATAAGCTTGTGGTCAAGAAATGAGTATAACAGCACCATGTTATGCATAAAAAAGGAAGTGGTGTTTAGGATTTAAATCCAGGCGTTAGTTTGATTTAGTTAACCCTTTAACTTTGTGTTGGTACCACTTTTGTTTAGGTTAGGATGTCATGTATATTACTCACAGGGATCTTAACTTAGGTCAGAAGAACAGATTCCCCTTGAGTTCAAAACACTGACAAACAGGAAGTGAAACGCATGACCTGAACTTAAACTCACCCCTTAAATGACTAAACAAGAACCAGCTGGTCTTAATACCACTAATCTGGATGTAATACCATTATCTGAGGTAATAAAAAAACAATAGAGAAAAAAAAAATGTTCATAACCATGAATAATGCAATAAAGCTCTCAGTGGTTCTCTGGGGTATAAGCACAGTTATAATAGCGGTGTTTGATCTCGCCTGGCAGTACCAGTATGGGGGAGTCTGGTGGTTAATTAGTGCCAGGCACAGTCGTCTTATCCAGGTTAGCGACTCAGACTAATCCGCGAACACTAGCACCACCATGCCCTACATTCCAGCGCTCGCCTCCCCTCCTCACGCGGCAGTTTAAAAGCTGATACCACCCAGAGAGACGTCTAACCCCCCTACTGACATTTCTACTGGAGCCACTGAAGTTTAAGAGCGGCCCACAGATGTCAGCCATTTCATTGAAGAGGGAGTGAAAAGAGGTCATGCACATGGATGATGTTAACCAAACCACAAAGCGCATTAAAACACCACTTTGGTTTGAAGTGATGAGGTCGGTTTGCTATTGAAAACATGTTGACGAGTAACCCAACATTTGAATTTATACTGTGTGAAATGCTTGATGTTGCATATCAATAAAAATTGAAAATCATTTAAAACTTAGGGCTGTCAATCAATTTCAATTAAATTTTACTTGATTTAGTTATGTGATATGTTGATTAATTAAACAAATTAATCGCATACATTAATATTTGCCATGAAAAGGCCACAAATGAAGATAATTCAAAGACATTAGCCTATATTTTTAGGGAAGAAAATTAAATAAAAGTATAAAAATATTAATTATATTTAAGATTCATGACTGTTTAAATGTTTTGGGTCAGTAAGATTTTTTTATAATCTTATTCAGCTAGGACGCATTTATTTTAGTGACAGTAAAGCATTTATAATGTTACAAAAAATATTTATATTTCACATAAATACTGTTTTTTTTTAAATATACTAAGATTTATTTTTAAAATATATTAAAATATAAAATACTGTAATTAAGTTGTAATAATATTGCACAATATTACTGTTTATTTTATCATTTTATTTTTGGTGAGCATAAGAGAGTTTTTCCAAAAACATTTTAAAAATCTTATGATTTCAAACTTTTGAATATATAATATATACATAATATACATATATACACATACATTTTATATATATATATATATATATATACACATATACACACACACACACACACACACACACACATACATACATAATGTTATTAAAAATAGTAATGTAATAACAGTAAGTGGAATTCGAAATAGTAGGCATTAGAAAAATATAAATACGTATGTAAATATTTAAAAATTCTAAATATGACTGATATTTTAAAAAGTTTTTTTAATCATGTCCCAATGTCATACCTCTTTTCCTCTTGCTATTCAACCTACTTTCAATAAAAGTGGCAAAAATTCCCCTCAAAATAAATATATGAAAACATACCACGTCTACAATGGGGGACTCTTCTGTCACTCTCAATTGCCCCTTCTCACTAAAGACAAGGCAGAGGAAGTTGTCGCTCAGGAAACAGGAAGTTGATTAGGTCAGAGGGTCAAAGGGTGATGTCCAATGGCTTTAGAGGAAGCAGTGTGGAAATGTCAGAGGAATGAATTACAGACGGCACACTCGTACAGACGTTTATGAGCCCTGGACGCTCTCGTCATCTTACAAACGCTGGCGCAACCCCAGTCATCACGTCGCACCCTCAGAGAACAATGCACGTCGTCTCCTGTCAGTGTGGCATCTCAGAAATGCTAATGAAATTCTGACAAACAGCAGACAAAAGAGAGAGAGGCGATCCCACTGACAAAGCAATCACATTCAATAAAACCTCCTTTTTAGTCTGTCATTTCTTGCCTGGTTTCTTTATGAATACTCAAACAGAATGAATTGATGTTATGCATACACGGAACGACAAATGCTTGAAGGAAAGGAAGAAAAACAGGAGGAAGATGACGGGAAAAAAACCCACATCATCTTTCTTCCCTCAACTCTTTGGAGCTTCCACAAGGGGCGGATGAAAAGAGACGCAAAACAATTTAGCCATAGTGTAAAAACAAGCTCCAATTAGCTAATTAAACCTGATAATTAGCCAGCGCGTGATTCAGCTGCCAACAAAACAATGCAGAACGTCGGCACGAAACACCTGAGGCTGGCATAAACAAAAGACGTTCGATATCTTCCATTTTGTCATCTTTTTTTTATCTATCCTCCTCCACCTTACCCCATTTTACTCTTTTGTTTATCCATCTTCATCACCAGCACAGCTCTCCTTTCATCACTATTTCAAGAGCCAAAACATGAAAACAATAGATTTAACCAAAACAAACAACCTGTTCTCCGACAGTGAAGTAATAAAATGCAAAACGTTCACAAAATTACTATGATTTTTTCACATGATACCATGGTAATACCATTGTTTAGATTCTAATATGATGATAAATATGGATTTCTTTGAAATACATGAACACAGAAATTTTCAAAATGGGGTCCGCAAAAAAGTTCAGAGAAAAAAAAAAAAATGTTAAAAGTCAAATAAATAAATAAATGTATAATTAATATATTATAATAATATTTTTATTATTTTATTAATAATATTAATACAAATTATTATGAAATTAGACTAGTCAGATTTATTTTATTTTTATTCGCAGCTTTCATTGGCCAAGGACCGCCCAAGAGGATGTTTCACTGACATATAACACAACCAATCACAGTTCGTTTTGTTCCGCGTCATGTTTAGGGGCGTGAAAATATAAAGTCGATGCCCCTACAATAACAGACCGGCGTACATCTAATTAATTCAAGAATGTTGTGCAAATTTACTGCAACAATGGAGCCGCGAACTTCACATACTTTTGAAGTTGATCCTGGTAATCGCTCAAACACGATGGAGTTCTTCTTCCATGAGGGGGTTTAGCAGCACGACTTCCAGGCGGACCGTTATACACGACACACACGTCTCCCGGATATCCTGTAGAATTCAACCAACCAGATGATGACTTTGAAAATCCTGAAGTGTTTCCAGTTAAGTGTGCCATATGCATCAGACGTTCTGCCAACGGTCGGTGGGCGTGACGTCTGAGGCTGAGACTAGCATAGCTGGAACACTACCGAACAATCAGAAGTCCGGAAACATTTGTTTTTAACAAAGTACTATGGCATTTCTGACGAGTGCCACTTTTTGGCGGAAATTGCTCGATCACTCACATACTCTGCTACTATCTGATAACATCACTATACCATGGAAGAACTGTTTGTTTTTTGTAAGAGAAAATTACAGCAGCTAACACACGGAAGATTCATATAAAACCCAAGTGAGTCGGTAGACTCATCCGGATTTGGTCTGACGGAGGTCACCACGGAAACACAGCATGCTCAGTCATTCGAGCTTCATTCCAAAACATCTAAAAGACGCTAGGACAAAAATCCACCCTGGAAGTCTGAGAGTACCTCATATTCCCATAAGTCAACTCCAGTGGGGTCGGTCTCAGGTCTTCCCCCATTAAAAAGACCTAGGAGTCCATTTAAAGAGTGACAGGGTGAATGGAGCGAGTCTCATGACTTTTTCGACGGTGGCCTTAATTTCTTGCATCGGCGTTCTGGAGCTTTCCATTATTCCTGCCTGACGGGGGATAACGGCAGGCACTCCACTCCGTAACAAGCTCCTTGACCTTTCCCTAGCAGGGATGGAGTATTCCGCCCCACTAACGGCTCCGTACAACCGATTGCTTGCTGAGACCCGCTGTAATAATATTTGGCTTGATATGTGGGAAGGTGAGAAGAAAGCTAACATTGTCTTAGCAGCATTCAATTTAGTTCAGCTTATGCCACAAGACTATGAGGCAACAATCAAAGGAACAGTTCACTCATTTTAAAATGATTTTGTCCAGTCAGCTCTTTCCTTTACAATGAAAGTGAACAGTGACCACAGCTGTCAAGCAAGTTTTATATAAAGTCTTTAGAAGACCTTAAACATAGCGCACAAGTCATTTGACTACTTTAATGATTATTTTATGGTGCATTTTTAGAGTTTAATAGCCCTTGATCACCATCTACTTTATTTAACTGGATTGGGACAGCGTAAACATTCATCAAAGCTTCTCCTTTTGCATTTCATGAAAGAAAGAAAGTGCTAATTTGGAACAACAAATGAGTAAATTTCTTCACTTTTCAGTGAACTATCACTTTAAGTCAGCTGATTTTTTTTTTTTTTTTTGAAAAAAAAAAAAAAATTCTAAGTATTTTTAAGTATGAAGATATAACGTTGAAATTCACACCATTGTTGTACTTCCAGAAACAGCTCGTGGACCATCTACTTCTGCATTATCAGGGTCCAAAATTAACACTCAGCAAGTGCCAAATGAGAGTAAATAAATTTGGCTTTGGCGGGGACATAAAGCTGAGTAACTCGCCAATTGGCATGGCAACTTTATTAGAAGCTTCAACATAACGCCAGTTTTAAGTCAAACTGTAAGAATGATAGTCTGACCACTTACTGATATGAATGTGTCCGGTTCAAAACAAATACCAAAAATGTCTTCTAAAAAACATATGTCGCAAATATTCTTCTAATGGCTTTTACATTTTGGAAAAAACAGCATCAGAAGTTTATCTAGGATATCAAAACATTTTTTTCCCTAGAACTCCATGTGGTGCCACATATGTGGAATGTTCCTCGCATTAAGAAACCAAAATTAAAATATGTGGAACAAAATCACAAGATGTCTTCATGTTTTTGTGACAGATGAAGCTTTACTGAGAGATGAACACTGGCCTGTTATATATGATGCTCTGAGTCACAAAAATTGGTGGTGTTTGTCACTATATGCAAGGGGGGAAATAATTTTGTTGTTGTTAAATGTATTCTATTTTTTCAATATTTTTTTTAAACTCACTCACCATTGGATCTTCCATTCATACAGCATTACAGTAAGGCTTGCATATAAAGAAACAAAATAACACTATTTTTGTTTTGCAAAATAACAATTACATTTGTTTTGCAGGTGTTCAATTGTCAACACAGAACCTTTACCATGTTTTACACACCTGTCTCAGTAAACATTTGCAAAACAGGTTTTATTATCATGTAATGAAGAACCATTTGACTTTTGCCAGCGGCAGCCAAAAAAGTCGCTCATTGTCAGAAACCTCCAGATTTGCAACACTGTAATTAACAGTGAAAGATGACAAATAATCCAATCAAAGTCTCCCATTGGTTTCCAATAAGCCACTCAGACCTCTTTGTATAAATTGCATGGGAGTGAATGAGTGGCTGGATCATGTCAGACAATCAATCATGTTACCTCTAGCAAAGCCAGATAAGGGAGTTACACAAAGAGAATCTATCTGACACCAGACAAAACAAGAGCTGATACAACTATCAAATCTAATCTAACATTTCTTGTCACAAACACCAATATTTTATCATAAATACATACTTTATTCCAGAGATGTCACCATCGCATACCTTCAACCTTTCTAACTGTATCTTGACTTCAAAATAACGTCCTGATGCACCAAAAGAGACTATAAGAATAGAACTTTGCTGTGTTTCCTGAAAAACAACATGGCACCAAGATGAAATGATGCAACAGCAAGCAAAGCATCACTTCAGCAATGGTTGAGGATGGCGAATCTCAATTGCCCAAAGTCTCAGAGAAAAATAAAATATTATCTTGGTGTATTTAAGACTGAGCCAACAGCTACAATCACTTCTCTTACCCACTTAAAAACACAAACAAAACAGTCAACTGGTCTGAAATGAATGCATGAATACATTATGGACACACAACAAGGCTGTGCAATGACAGCTAACAGAAATACAAGCAATTTAAATGAGTGTGTCTGCAGGTTCTTTGTCCAATATCCCTCATTATACCAGTATTGGGGAAGCTACTTAAAAACTGTAGCTTACCAAGCTACAAGCTAAAGTAGTTAGCTACACTACAAGCTAATAAAAGTATGTGAATATCACAAGATATTTAAGAGGATCAGATATCATGTATCACTTAAACAGAGTTTGATTAAAACTCCTTAAACAAGAACATATTCAATAAAAAAAATAAAAAAAAAGATTTATCTTAAATATAAATTGAGTAAATCTTGAATTAGGTGACAACATTAAACTTGAACTGATACATTTTTGCTAAATACATCTAAAAACTAAGTTAAAACAGTCATGAACAGCAGTGTTGTTTTAATTACTTTGTTTATATTTTTAAAAAGATGTATAATTTCTAATAAAAAGAGACTCAATCCAGTAAATTGTTACTTTTTGTACCGGTTCATATCCGAACAAACCGATTCACTGAAATAAAATGAGATGTTTTAAAGCTACATGATAAGGTATGTTCTGGAGCCTGTTCTGTTAAAGATGCATTACTGTGGCACATGTAATTGTGATGCAACTACCAGTAAACTGTGACACTGTTTGCACAGACGCAAAAGCATTCTTGAAAAAGAAAAAGCATCAATTAACACAGAGAATGATTATTACGTCTATTGATTGACTACCCGTTGGAGATTGATGAATTCATCAAGGCCACATTGATCATCAACTGCCTCTGACCCTACGGATGCAGGAAACCACAGGAGGGCAAAACAAGCGTCTCGTATGAGTTACTGTGCATAAATCTAGTTCAGTTAATATTACCATAAACCCTTGCAGAACTGAAGAGAAGTTTGTAACTAAACTAAAAGTTTGTTCACTCTTAACTTTAAAGTGCAGAAGAATATACAGAAAAGCTGCCACAGCAGTTTTGAATGCATGAACCAAAAAAGATTAAGGTCCCAATACTGGTACAAACTTGCAACACTTTCAAAAGTGTTGAAACAAAACAAAAACAGAAAACAAAACAAAACAAACAGGACAGAACAGAAAAAGAACAAAACAAAACAAAACAAAAACAGAAAACAAAACAGAAAACGGAAAACAAAAAACAGAAAAAAAAAAAAAAAAAAAAAAAAAAAAAAAAACCAAACAGAAAACAAAACAGAACAGAAAACAAAACAAAACCTGCTTAAAATAAAAAATACAATTAAAATAAATGAAATTAAAACTAAATTTCACAATTTAAATGTAATTTTACTGGTATTTTGTCATATTAGTCATTCAAAGTTTGACAAGCTTCAAACAAAAAGGTTTCCGTCTTTCTCCACTCAAGCAAATAGAAGTTGTACTTTAATGACAAGAAACTAACTGCCAGTGTTAGCAAAATGGCCGCCGAGTCACTTGCTTTAAAATGGAATTTGATTCCTAATTGAACCATCCAGTCCAATAGCCTGAGAACTGCAAAACAGTATTTACATGCACAAATAATCTAAAGTTCTGTCGGCGACTGTGGTGGACACAAGTGACATCGGGTCATATTGAGACTTCAGCTTGAATGTTTTATGTGCTTGTTGGGGCCAAAGTGACTGTCAGTCCATGTTACATTTGCGCTGAGGCAGCGATGTATCTCGAGGATATTTTTCTTTGCAGTGTGTGAGAATGTAAACGGACAGTAGGACGACCCTGTTTATACAATTCTCCCGCAGGCCGTTATATGTCTAGCTCTTTGGCAGTGTGAGTGTACGTGTGTGACTAAGTAAAGAATATGAAAGAGAATACATATTAAATGCATTAATGAGTCTGTGTGTGTGCATGGCCATGTGTCTCTCTGCAGGCCATCTTGGCTATCCAGGGCTTCGAAAATGACCTCATTAAATATCATTGCATTAAGCCAATTTTATGAATTTAACATAGTCCCTGGACCATTGTTTGCCTGCAAATTAGATTAAAGCAACATTCTCTTTTCTGTTTGGGGTCTTTCAATTATTTTTGGAGGGCATTGCAGGCAGGGAACCTAATGAGCTGAGACAGCTTTCCTCCTTTCGACTGTGTCTACAAAAGGTCTGAGCCAATTAACAAACAGCTCCTCCCCATCAAGACAACACGACTTCCAGGGACAGCGGCTGTTAACATAGCAGCTCTCTCAGGCTAGATTACCACCGGAGGACATTTGGATGGTCTAACACCATGATCAAAGGAGATCAGCGTATGTTTTTTAGTACCAGCTGTGGTGTTGGGGAAGCTACTTTGAAGCTACCCAAGTTACAAGCTACTTATAATTTCAGTTAGTTAAACTACTGTTAAATGGATAGTTTACCCCACAAATTAAATTTTGCCATCATTTACTCACCCTCATGTCGTTCCAAATCTGTATGACTTATGGTATGACTTACTTTTAGGCCCTATTTACACCTGTAATTCAGATGCATTTTGGTCGATCGGATCACAAGATCAGATCACAAGTAGACGAGGGAGACACATTCTCGTTTACACCTGGTGTTTTAATCTGTCTCTTTTGTCCACTTTTGAACACTTCTGTCCTGATTTCTTCGAGTGGAGGATCTAAGTATGGGCTTTTGCAGATCCTTTGATGTAATCGATGAAATAAGCTTGTGAAATTTACATATGAATGTCCCCGGAGATTTCGTTTCTGCTCTGACAGCCGCAAGACCGTGGTGAGTGCATGTTAGAAATCAGGAATGGTAAGAGAACATAGTGCTTATGTTTTCGTCTTCAAACCAAACTTGGGTCTTCAGCCAACAAAGTTTAAATCCCGTCTGGCTAGTGCGCTTCCCATAATATTTACGCATTAGGTCAGCAGGCGGAGAGTAGGCAGTCTTTTTGTGGCAGTTCTAACAAATTTGACCACATGAGCGTTTCCACTCTGAAAGCAATCCGGTTAAATACATTTTTTTACTACCTCTGGTTGAAAGTGGACAAGCTGTTGTCCACTTGTGATAAGACTGACAAAAATGCTTCTAAATACCAGGTGTAAGCAAGGTGTTAGATATTTTAAAGAACACTTAGGTCCAAAACCACACAGAATCCCATTCAATTTCAAAGCATCTTTTTTGGGTTAGTAAATGAAAACAAAATTTTATTTTTTGAGAATCATCACTTTAATGTGTAGGTTTATAGGTGCACTACAAAATATTAGGGAAAAAATAGTTCATTTGAAATAGGAAATCGAAATAGACCGAAATTAAATTTCTTAATGAATGCTCCAAGTCTAACTGTGAAACATTCAAAATTGTTCATTATTACTTTCTTATACTCTTTCATTACATTTACTTCCACTCAAACTGACTTCACTTAAGCCACGCAAGTTATTAAGGTAGATAGATTTAACTAAATATTTCACTTAAAAAATGAAGATGTAAAACAGATTTGGTGACAATTCATTTACAACAATTTACTAAATTGAACTCCATTTGTGTCATCCACACAAACAGATTCACTACAATTAATTTTATTTGAACCATCCAAAAGAACAGATTCACTAAAATTTAAATTATTTGAACTAATCTAAACAAACAGATTTACTAATATTAAATTTATGGGGGTTATGCACAACAAACTTTTAGCAGATTAGCGGATTAGTCCGTAGATATCGAAGTCAGTTCATACTGCCATTAACACTGCAACAAGTGGATGCAACAAGACCTGTTTTCCTGTTTGTTCATGTGACGATCACTCAAATAAACAGATTCACACACACAGCAAAAAAATAATGATTTCCAAACAAACAGATTTACTAAAATGAAACTTATTTCAACCATCCAAATGCAAATTCACTAAAATGAATAAGATTTCTAAATGCTACATATGAGAGAAAGAGCAAAGCTGAGTAAAGCTTGTTTAATTATCATCTCGCCCTCGGTAGAGCTGTGCAACCGGTAGAATGTGCCAATGTACAATGTACTCATAGTTAGTTACTGATTTTGAGAGTACATGCCTTTAAACCGAGCTAGTTTGCAATGTTTGTGTGTTATGTTTGTGTTTCCACAGTCCTTAAACAGTAGCTACATATGTGTATACATGTGTGAATGAATGCATGCATGAAACTACCTGTGTGTGCACATGCATGTATGTGTGACCCCAGGGACTAGGACCGGAATGTCATTTTAATGAATGCAAGGGTTGGGTAAGGCTGAGTTAGGCGCCCACTGAGGCCCTCGAGGCTTCAGGAGGACGCAGAGACACAGTCAGGACGACAGTAAGTGCAAAACAGCCAAACTCAGGGGGATAATGAAGAGAAGCAGGCCTGTTATCCTATTTTTACCACATTTTTTTAAACAGATTTCCCTCCGGCCCTGCACGGTACGCACACATATGTTGCCAATATGCTGCTCTAATATTTCAGCAGGACTAGTTGGAATATGAGCGAACACTCTAAATATGACATCATATGATTAATGTATCAAATAGCAGGGCTGTGGTGATGCATTCAATCATATAAAATTATATTGTGATTTCATTTCTAACAGTATTTTATCAAAACTTCAGATCCTTCAGGATGAGGATGAATATTTACTATTTAAATGTATTCATATTGTATCATTTTATGTAGATCAATTAACAAAGAATCACATGTTATTTTGCCCTTTATTTAAAATTAAACAGAACATTATGCAACAATTAGAACAACCATGACCCAATTATGTTATAGTCATGTGTCACATATTGAATTGTGATATATTTACCACAATGTTCAACATATTTAGAGTTAGTCAGTGATATACAAACCTAGCAAATTGACATCTCAGTGCTATCAGGATGGAAGCTTCAGAAGAAGAGAAGAAAAAAAAAAAAAAAAAAAAAAAAAAAAAAAACTTTCACCGTCCCAAATGATTGAGCCTCACAGTCTCATTTACTGATGGTTTCCAAAGGTCTAACTGGTTGACAGGAAGTGAATCTATATCTAATTTTTTTTATCCCTAATGATCAGAATGTGAGGAAAAGCTACTGATATGTAAAAAAAGAGTTTCTATTGTTTTCAAATAATTCATTTCTAAACTGCTCACATAACACTCTTGACACTTATGTTTGTGTGTGTGTATCTGTGTGTTGGTTGCAGGTCTCAAGGTTTGTTGCATAACCTTAAAAAGGTGCTGGCTGAACCAAAGCCAATCATTAAAGGCTCTACTGGACATTCCTCCACAGTACTTTAATCATAAACATAAAAACATAAAATACAAGTAAAAATAACAGCACAATAGCCCACAAACAAGCTGTAGGTCAGTCAATACAAATCCAAAGTCCAGCCAAATGGCCACCGCCAAGTAAAAATCACGCCAAGAGGGATTCATCCAAGAGTAAGATCCACCTAGAGAACCCAGAACAAAATTTCCACATCTCCCATGAGTCAGACACAGTGCTGGCCAGATCTGCTATGAAGGGTTATGAGTGTGGACACAGGCCCAATGACTGTCCGCCAAACACCATCTTCAATGACACAAGAGACAAAAGACATGAGACCAGAAGAGAACCATAGAGAAGAGAAGACAAAAAAATGAATGAAGAGTAGAATAAGTAGAGAAAAGAAGAGAAATTAAATGAAGAGACACGAAATTTAAAGTCCCCCGTAGTCAATTTTATCCCTTAAAACTCATCTTTGATCACCAAAATTACACATTTAAATGTTTTTCCTGTGGAAAAAAAAAAAAAAAAAAAAAAGTCTTCATGCCTTAAAATAGCCTTAAAATGTAACTCTACACCCCTACCTCATTTTGTATACATGGATCAATGAATATGCAAATTAGCCCCACCTCCACTTACTCACGCCAGCTCAGACATCCAATCGGTCAACTTATTGAGGTAAACGCTGCACAATGATATCGCTCTTTACAACATCGGACACATAACAGTAATTAATATGATTAGCCTTTCGTTTGACTATGTTATCAAACAGCTAATAATGTGTTTGCTAATGTTACACAAACCATGTTCATGTTCGCCATGTCAGAGTCAAACAGCTGCCTTCTAACAATCAGCACCCTTACAAACGCTTTGAACAACTCAGAACGTCGGTGGAGAAAGGTGTATAGTTCATCATAACATCGTAATATACATCATACACCCGCCATATTGCTAAATCTACATGATTTTTCATATCAACAGAAAAATATACCAGGATAACCTGGCTTCTTTCGAGAGTCCCCTGCTAGTTAGCAGTTAATGATATGCTAAAGCCCGCGGGCACGTTGACATGATTGGTTACAAGGTAGTTTGTGACGTCACAGACACCAGTGATTTCAAACCGCTGGTTTGAGACTGTCTTTTTTTCACTGCAGTTTTAAGGAGAAAATACACAACAATGGTGTTGACATATGAATTTGCACATGGTTTGTCTTAAAGCAGATTAAAAACACCACACAGACATATAAACAACATTTTTTATTTGTCTTTAAGAGATTAGGGACAACAAAAGAAGAGTTGAGAAAAGAGAAAAAGAGGAAAGAAAAGAGCAGTTGAAACGTAGTGTCTAATGATTCTGCTGAACTATTATATCTCAGTGTTGACATCACTCATTGGTGTTGCACATGACATTACTGCAATTAAAGCAGCAGTAAAGTGACGTTATGAAGATCTGGTGCCACGTGACATCAGAAGTGGAGACCATCCAAGACGCGCCAAGACATTCAGGGCCGGGCACAGAATGACATCAGCGCCAAGTATGGGACATGCACATTATGTCACAAATGCCGGGCCATACATCAGCTGCAAACAGAGCCCGGGTGTGATCGATCTCCTCCGGGGCGTCTGCGAAAGGGATGAAAACGATCCCACCCATCCATCCCCCACCAACCCCACCCCTCCTCAGCACACTGTAGACATAAATATAATTTCCTTTCTCTTCTGTCAAGGTCAATTCTCCCTACGTTTGAAATCAACACCATCCAGGGAGGGGAGGAAATACTCAGCGGCCTGTTTAAATCGAACGCCAGATCATGATAACAATATGGACCGAGAGGAGACGCAAAATGGGTTTATGCACCATCAGCAGAAAACGAAACACTTCCGTCTCAGCCGGATCCTTTATTTGCTTTCACGTGGTAGACCTTTTTTCAGAGATCCTGCTTACAGTTAAGTACTAATTTTAATTGTTAAGTTATAGCTTTAAAATTCTGTCCTGTTCTACTAAATGATGACAGTGGGTAAATGATGCTTATCTTTTGAACTAACTCACTCACTTTTATTTTGAACTAAATTTAAATTAACATTTTCTAAGTTAGGTTCCTGTAACAATGTTTCCTACATCAATTTTCACATACAGTACTTAATGTACAGTAGTCAGATTTAAAATAAATTCCTCTTATGAACCATTCTTTGTAATGAATCAAAAACAAATAAAGTGAAAAGTGTTGATCGATTCATGAACAAATGATTCTTATGAACCAGTTCTTCTAAGTGAATGAAAAACAGAGTGACAAGTGTAGTCCGATTCATGAACAAATGACTCTTTGAGAACCGGTTCTTTTCAATCATTCAAAAACATACAGTGTTCAATATTGTAGCTTGATTCTCAAAACAAATGACTCTTATGAGCCAGTTCTTGTTAGCTGGAACAAAAATTAGTTACTGGTTTTAATCAGCCTGAAACTCTGTCCTGCATCATTTACGGCATTAGCACAGAGAAACACAGCCAGCTTCAAAACATTCAGCTCTTTAAAATTAATGTGAACAAGGGCCAGATTTGAGAAAGAATGCAGATCCCACAACTGAGAAGCACGAAAACGAGTACCATTTTAGTGAACAAGGTGTATCTACAGAGCAACAGTACAACAGAAACCAATCGACTGCTAATGTACCGAAGAGACGATCAAGAGGGTGCAAGCACCATCTGAACTTCCTGAGGGGATCGCAAACAAGCTCTCACAGCCTCTGTGAAGATAACGTGCGATCATTATCAGGTCTACAGAGAGACAGACAGAAAAAGAGGGAGACAGACAGGGAGGTCTTGTATATGAGAGTTTGACTGGGTCATGCTAGAGGCCCTTAACAGATGTGGAGAGCACTGAGGTATCTGATTAAAGTAATCTGACAGGACAGGCCTTCCTAGCCCCGTTGGCAGCTCATGGGAAAAAAACCCTACGGCCTTATGTTGCACAAGGATGTGCGTTTGTGTTTACATGCCTGTGTATGTGTTTCCCACCTTTGCATCAGCCATCGAAGCAACAGTAACATGCTTGTGACTCAGATGCCACTGGGATCTTGACCCTCAGAGGACTATCAGCCCTAGCTAGTGTAACAATCGAAAGAGGACAGGGAGTGTGTGTGTGTGTGAATGTGTGTTCAGGTAGCACGAAATCGAAAATAAAAACCAGAATACCTTATTACCTTAGAATACCTTACTTAGGTGCTGAAATATTATAATAATTATATTAAATGAATATTAAGTATTAATATATAATAAAATTAATTGATTATGAACAGATTATAATAATATTAAATATACAGTATATAAAATAGGCATGTGCAGGAACACAGAGGTGTGAACACCCACACACGCACACACACACACACACACACAACCTAGATACATAAACTACAAGCAGATACTTTGTGTTTTATGGAGCTTGGCTGAACAAACAAATCTCCACCTGCGCGACTGTTTTGTGAGACGTCCTATTTTCCTCCAGCCACTATTAAAAATGCCTCGGGGTGCTGCGACTGAACCTGGCAAAGAAGAGAGATGCTCTTTGAGGACAAAGAAAATCGTTATTGTGCGGGTCGATACATCGGTGGAACGGCTCGTGAAGAGAAACTACCTCAGAGAAACCACAGCACCGTTTCACAGCACCGCTTCTACATTCCCCTCAATAATGGAGGAGAAAGAAAAGGTGTCTAATCATGCAGGTAAATAAGCTTTTAGTCTGTAAGACTCTCGGAGCTTAAACTGAACACCCGCTCTGAGCACAAAGCATCAGCTCCGAGTATCTCTCTCTGAAGACTGCAATTAACAATTATATATTACACAGTAATTTCTGCTGAGGGCATTAGGAGATAGATAGACTGATAGCATAGAAACACAGTTAGATGAAAGGACAGAATGAAAGAAAGACAGAACGAGTGACAGACAGACAGACAGACAGACAGATAGATAGATAGATAGATAGATAGATAGACAACAATAGATAAAACAAACAACAGACAGACAGACAGACAGACAGACAGATAGATAGATAGACAGATAGATAGAACAAATGACAGACAGACATAATAGATAGGACAGACAGAGAGATAGATAGATAGATAGACACAACAATAGATAAAACAACAGACAGACAGACAGACAGACAGACAGACAGATAGATAGATAGATAGATAGAACAAACGACAGACATACATAACAATAGATAGGACAGACAGACAGATAGATAGACAACAATAGATAAAACAAAACAGAGACAGACAGACAGACAGAACAAACGACAGACAGACAGATAGATAGAACAAATGACAGACAGACAGAGAGACAGATAGATAAAACAAATGACAGACAGACAGACAGATAGAACAAATGACAGACAGACAGAGAGACAGATAGATAGAACAAATGACAGACAGACAGACAGACAGACAGATAGACAGATAGAACAAATGACAGACAGACAGACAGACAGACAGATAGACAGATAGAACAAATGACAGACAGACAGAGAGACAGACAGAGAGACAGATAGATAGAACAAATGACAGACAGATAGATAGATAGACAGACCAAACAACAGACACAATAGATAGAACAGACAGATGGAACAAATGACAGACAGACAGAACAACAGACAGACAGTAGACAGCGATGTTTTAAACAGATACACAAACAAAAAAGACAAAGCAAAAGAAAGAAAGGACCAAACAAAACCAGCTAAAGAAAGAATGCCTCCGCTGGTGGCATTCAATCAACACGACATTATGCAAATAAACACAGTCGTAGTGTGCTGCGAATAATTTGGCAGCATTGTAAACAGTAATCACATTTAAGAATGAGCGAAAAATAAAATAACAGTATTTATATCAGAGCGATGCCTAATCCGATAAGCCCTCTTCATTTACTCAGTCAGAGCGCTAAACATGTTTTCCAAAGAACACAAAAGGAGACGCTAACACGCCGCTTCTATTTCCGTGACGCTAAGATGGAGATAAAGAGACATTTATCACTTTTATTGTGCCTGTCTGCTCGCTACAATTAATAGCAGACGATAATTTGATCTTTTTTCGTCTTTTCATTTCTTCTCCTGACAGCTTTCGGCGCAGAGTAAAACTGAGATGAGGAATCTGTACCTTAGAGGCATACCGCAGGGTGTGTACGAAGTGTGCGTGTAAGAGCGCAAGTGTGTGTGCGCGTGTGTGTGAACGAGCCAACAAGCACTTCAGTCCAAACTGAACTCCAAGGATTTATGCTGTCAACGCATCTGTCACAGCAAATAATAACAAAGAAAAATGCACTGCTCATACAGAATTACAGAGAGTGAGAAATTATGGCAGAGCTGCCCAGGACAATCTTCAATGCTACAGGGGAACAGTGATTAGCACTAGCGCCAACAACCAGAAGCATCCTTTTAATATCCAATGTTAATTTCCTCTGCTGGTGCCTGTCAAATCAGCAGTAGTCTTTACATTAAACGTAGTAAAGGGTGGTTAAATACAGTTTTCCAAAAAAGCAGAAATGAATAATATTTTGACAAATACATTTAAAATGATGTACATTTACACTTATGTCAGTTCAGTGTTTTATCAGTGTAGTCTCCACTTATAGTGGCCACCATTTTGAGATACAGTAGCACTAGTAAATACCAATAAAAGAAAAAAAGTTGTATGTCAACATACTATTCATTTCTTTTTTTAAGTAGGAAAAAAGTATGACTAGGCAAATTCTACTATCAAATATGCCAGCAAATTTAGTATTTCTAAGATAGCACTCTAACAAAATACTTCTGGATTTGCATAACGCTACATCTATGAAGCCATTATAAAGTCCAAGCCCATTGTTGGTCATTTAGGAAGACAAATAAGAGCTAGCAAACCTTACTTCCACACACAATCAAATAAAGAACAAACCACAGATGTCGATACAAAACGGTCAGTATGGCTCCTATACACAGAAAGTGAAGGAAGGTGAGATGAATTTGGGAGTGAGTAAAATGGAGATGGTGATCTGACTGGTTGTGGCATCTTCAGAGTTGATGCCAGGCCCAACAGACACAGAGGGGTTTAGTGTCAGATGTGACAATCTACACTGAGTGAGCCTTCTCAAACTGTCAGCCAGGACTTGATCCAATTAAGAAGTTAAACAAAGAGGCCACACACATGAAGCTTGTGGCTCTTCAGACAAACAGAGAAAGAAAAGTGTCTCTGCAAAAATGACTAGCTTACACTTCAGGTCTGGTTCTGGTGAAAAACTTGTAAAGTTGGTCAACTAAGGTAGTTACACCCATGTTGGGGACCAGCATTCAAAACACAAAACTGGTGACTATAAAAACGAAGCCAAAAAAAAAAAAAAAATATATATATATATATATATACACATATTAAACACACACATATACACATACATATACATATACATATACATATATATATATATATATATCTCTATCTCGCTTATTGGAGCCACTCAAACAACTGCATTAAAGCATTTTTGTAAGTACCAATGAAGAAACAATAGGGGCTTTCGCACCAGAGGAATCTTGTCCTAGAACTATTGGCGTATTTACCCGGCTTTTGCCACAGTAACTAGGAACTATTTTAGTCCTAGGAACTCTTTTTGGGGGAACTAATTTAGCTCCTACTTCAGAGTAGGGTCTAAACCAGCACTATTGTGATGTAAGTGCACATTGATTGGCCAAACCCATGTCAAACACCGGTACCCGTCATTTTTAAAAAGCTGTGTAAACGTATACTTACTCCACAAACATGGAAAACCGTGATTTACCTGTTGTTTGCGGGGTTGTATTCTTTTCTCAGCCTCGATGATATAACACTGCAAGTTGTCATAGGAGATTTTGACTCTTAGCCCCACTTTTTGCTCTTTCAATCACGTAAATTATGTGTTTACATTCCATTTCCGTTATCACGAAACCCACGACACATAACAAACGCAGCTCCAATGATGGTGTCCTCCATGCACCGTTTTCTGACGTTTGTAAATGCCGCACTTAAAGACGGCGCTGTTGGCCGCTTCAGAGTTCCTACTGTTGATGCGAATGCAACCAGGAACATGGCACAGGGGGAATAAGTTCTCTGGGAACTATCCTAGCGGCTAGTTCCTAGAACTATTCGGTGCGAAAGCCCATATTCTTCCTTATTGCTGGCCATGTTCCTCCTAAATTCTACTCCACATAGATCATAAAACTTCATCAAAACAGTTCAAATGGACAATATCATTAGTAGATCTATGTTGTATGTTTTCATGCTCGGGTGTCCCTGCATAGTTAAGATGCACGACTCTTGGCATCCATTTTGGAGATCGTACAGGGCTTGGCTGGAAAACTAATATAGCCATCAGTATGAACACTGTTAGACACATTTGGGATATGTATCCATCGTGCAGGGCGGAAGGGCTGGCGGAGGAGTGCGTGCCAAGAGACTGCTGGGGTCTCAATTAGGGAGGTGAGGGTTAGAAAGGTGGAAGTGCCATAAGTCCTGGCAGGACCAGCCGCAGTGGGCCAAAAGGTGACGGGCACCTGCTGCTGTGGCAGCCGCTGTCATCCTGTCAGGATGTTTCTGCCTACTCATCCAGAAGCACCCCTTTGCCCCTGTCACTCTGTGTCTAATGCCTTCCCGCTTGCTGGAGAAGATCTACAGAGGTGCTAGCTGGCGGACAGACAAGGAAAGAAGAGGGTCACACAGTTAAGACCTGCAAAGGTTAAGGTATGGCAGTTAGGTACCGGGATTTCAGTCCAAGCCAACTCCGAGAGTTGTGGTACTGAGCCCAGCCAGATGGCCTTGGGGGGAAGGGAGTCCCGGGTTATCTCGCTTATCCTTCGCACTGCCTCACTCTCAATTAGACAAGCCAAAAAACAAGAGCTATTGACACAGCCCACATCAGTCTTTGTGGTGCATTCTTGGCATGGGTTCCCGTAGTGAATTTTGTTTTGTGAATGCAAGGCAGACACACTGAGGAAAAGATTGGAGTCATATTTCAGTAATCTACAGTCAAGACCATTTCGTTCTTGTCATTTTTCTCCACCTTCTTCGTCTGAAAGGAGAGGGCACAGCACAGAGGTCAATAGAGCCAAATAAATTAACAGCTTGTAATGAAGTGAGAGGAGAAAAAAGGGGAGAGGTGGAGGAGGAGAATGAGAAATGACAGGAGAGTGTGTGCAAGAGAAAACAAAACAAGCACACCTGAGCGAGTGAACAATAAAGTGTGGGGGAAAACCAAGTTATTTGGTGATTAAAATGTGACCTTCAGACCTTGTCCCGAATGCTGCCCTCAATCCTCTATTGAGTCCACTTTTTTTAATGCAATACCTCACAGGCTGTTGGGTAGAAGTCCACCTTAAACACCACAACCGGTGTAGGTTTCTCAAGGGACAGATCACAAGTACCCATCTTGATAAAAAAAAAAAAAAAAAGACAAAATATGACACCCTACAGTCTTGTAAACTTCAAAGATACGTGAAAGTGAAAGCTATTAGACTGCAAGTACACATAAAGTGCACCATTTGGCATTTGAGACAGGGCCAAAATTTCATGTTAGGCCTTTTGGATGGGCAGAGCTTTAACATATCCGAAAAGGTTTATTTGTCAAACTAAGTGGCTTGGATCAGTGAGTCAAATCCAATCCTGGCACAATATACTGCTGGTCAATAACTCCAATCTTGGCATCTAAAAAAAACAAAACAAAAAAGAAAAAAAATGAGCACACAGGACGGAGAGTAATTTAGCGATTCATCCCAATTGTGCTAACAAATGGAGGGATAAATATGTTATTTGGAAACAATTAACCTCCCAATGTATCTCATAGACTTTAAACGAAGCATTTAATCCCTCTTTTCAAATGTATCAAAGCTCAAACTGTTATCTATTCATTTCCAGTGCAAGGAAATCTGCTTTAATCTGCTGGATTAACCCCTCTGAGCTATTTTCATCAAAGGAAAACTAATGCTAGACGGCTCCCTGAGTGCACTACGAACAATCGAGTCTTCAAAGAAGAAGTAGAGGAAGGATAAAAAGGAAGTGCCAATGTCAGAGAGACCTCAGAGCTGCCTCCTGATTTTTGATAAAGCAAGCAGCAAGACAGAGGGTGTGCAGAGGGTATATATATATTAGCATACGTCCATAACCTTACTGGGCGGCTGCAGACTTGAGGCCTGTGAAGTCAAAAGAACATAGGCAGAAATGCAAATATCAGGATAGACTTGTAAAAATAACCAATTCTCTTTAACATTTTTAGCTAAAGTATTGCAGTAAGCCTTTATCAAGTGCAATGCGTGACCACTTGACACTAGTCCTGTGGGTAAGCTCAATTATCATCAAGGAAAGCACAGACAACCAGGGTCATGACCACCGGGGGTCAAAAAGTCAATACATCACAAGAGAATCACCCACCTCTTAAGACAACTGAGTACTAGCATTACACCGGATGAAACCGAGCGCAGGCCTAAGCTCGCTTAGGGGCTGGAAATAAACTAAAGTGATTAACTCAGTGGCATGAGGTTACGTAAAGATGACATTTAATGTAATGAAACTTCATCGCACTCAGTCACGCCCTGCCCTTGTGCACATTTGCGTGTGTGAGTGTGCGTGGTGGTCGCTGCATAACTCCTGTCATCTGAGATGTCCGGAGCTCAGCGCTCACAATATTCACTTTGTTGTGATGAATATTCTGTAATCCGTGTTGGAACTTAGTGAAGGAGTTAAAGATCCGAATGTTCTCTAAGAGCCACCCCCCCCACCCCCACCAAATCCTGTGGGTCTGATTAATGGAAACACTGCATGACTCTGTGTGATTGGAATGAAGATGGAGGGGATATTGTTTATGATCATGTTAGGAAAGAGACAAAGCTGAACCCTGATCTTCTACAGAGGGTCCTGTGGAAAAAAAGAGAGAAGGGTGTTCACTGTTTATAGGGAGGGATGTGATCTAAGTGTTGCATATTATAATTTCACATGCTCTCACACATACACACACACATACACTCATCTTTGGCCTGCTTTTGACCTCGCTCATTTTAGAGCACAAAGGGCCACTGTGTGATATCAAAGGCAAAACATCTCACGCTCTGCTCAGATGGTCACTAACACAGACTAGGGCCCCTTTATTTTAAAACAGCTCAACAGCCCACAGACAGACCTTAATCATCCCCTGACCTCAGTATAAATGCATTCTTGCATATAAACAGAAATAAAGAGGCCACCTGAGATAGTCACTGTAATGGCTGTCAATGAATATCCAACATGCCTCTCCAACACAACTGGATATGCTTACTGTGGTAACACCATGGTATAAAGACTGCATCAGATGGTACTAAAAAGATGCCCATTCATGACCACCAGTTGGGTTGGTAAATTACAAGTTATTTACATGTATGTGGTAGGGAGTGAAAACTCAAATTCCACATCATTACGGTCTGTAGTGGTTTAGTGGTTTAAAAGTGACATGGGAGGACATGTGTCTCTTCTAGCCAATGAGGGTCTCTCAGAAAGTGTGCACTTCCATTTTCTATCAATCCCTTTCACTTCACACATATGCAAGGCCACAGAGAGCTAATGTGGGCCCCAGCCACGCTTCCTCCAGGGCTTGGAGCCAGAAAGCTAGTCATACAAACACCACAGCCTGCCACAGAAGATCAGGGTGGCCCACATAGGAGGGAGTGGAGAAGAGGGGGAGGACAGTGGTGGATAAAGTGGATGAGCCACACACACTGAAATACAAATGCACAGCACTGAAGCCTGTCAGGACGCATGCCAAGTTGGTATACTTTAATTACGGGAACGTCTGACCATGAAAGAGCAGGGCCGCTTGCATGTGCGCCGCACACATGGAGATTACACTCCAGTCACATGGCTTTCCACAGCCGGGATCGTTCCTCAACAATGGGCTGAAAGGGTTGGAGAAAGACATGGGGCTTGTGCAGAGGGAGGAGGCTGTCGTCCAACCCATTGAGATGCTGAGAGGAACATCCTGATATCATGCACGGTAATCTTGCACCAATGAAGACATAATGAATCTTGGCACGGGGAGGGTCTACAGATGGAGCGATTCCTCTTTTTCCCTCTCTTTGTCCTTCCCTTTCAAATCTGTCTGTTTTTTTGCACTCTATCGCGCTCTCTCACAGTTTTTAGAAGGAATTTTAAGTCACTCAGCGGAAGAAAAATTCAAATGAAAGACTGGTTCGCTTCACAGATGTGGCCTCAATATCCCTGGGCTTCCTTTTATGACAGACTTACAATTCTGTTGAAACCAAATGTAAGTGTGTATGTGTGAGTGTGTGTCCACTGCCTCTTCACCCCTCTGACTTTGAAACTCAAATGGAAAGGCTCACACTTACACGCCAAGAGCTCCTAATTCAAGATTGTGAGTGGCTAGCGAGCATGCATATGAGTCCGGGCAGCAGCTGTGTTGTGCGTGTAAGCAAGCCCATGAGTGTCTATGGGTTCGTGTCAGAGGGCCTCTCCGTCCTGATTGCAGGGTCCTCTCAAGGGACTTGATGCCTACTTGATAATCACTATGTCTGGAAGTGCTGAGGCCCCCAATAGCCTGTCTGAGGCCGGAATGGCCCCCTCTCCTTTACAGTGCAGTGATTAGCATCTCAAGAGCTTCAAGAGAAACCAAGCCATGGAGGTCACAAGAGACTGAGGTCTTTGATATGATAAACTCAACTCGAAAGCATCATGCAATTCAAGAGGCTCAGACTTGAAAGTAGGAACCCAACCCGATTTCATGAGAAAAAGTAACTATTTTATGAGTTGGCGACTTCATATAAATTTGTACAATACTATTTGTGGGGCTTAAGTAGATAATATGAAAATGTACAAATGAAAATGTACAAATTCTCATGAATTTGGCACAAATTCGCCAAAATCAGGTTTGGTGTGTTTATGTGCTGGTTTGAATGTGTACATGGCAAATGAGATTTGAGAACTATAACATGTTAATTTTCAGCAAATAATGATTTAAATTTCTTTTTGTTGATTTCAGAGCTTGTCAGTGAGAACAACAATCAATTTTCATTTCAAAAAGAACTGCATGAAAGTTTTCAAAATTATGGATGCATCAATATCAAAATTCTGGTTGATACCAATATATTTTTCATGTAATCAATCAATCAATCTAATATGGGCGAATATATTGTGAATCCCTATCCGAAATATCTGTTTCTTTTCCACTAAACCAAGAAAATCATTGTAGTTTGAAACAACATTACAGCAAATAATTGACTGCATTTATTTCAAAAGGAACAGGTTGCTACAGGGTGGCTAGCTAACTGCTATCCCCCTCTCCAAATCTTAACCTTAATGAAGCTTCAAAAGGTCTAATCTCATACCAGAAGCTACAGATTAGTCACCATTAGCCTTGTGATACTATGGTGGCCACTTAAAAGAAGAATAAACCTGAAGAGACAGACTCTCATTCACAATGTCGTGCCTGGCCAGCAGTCATGGGAAAGCCACTATCCGGTGTCTCCTGATTCTGTTGTTTTTCTTGGGTGGACAGATTTCCTCCCGTGGAAACGATGAGGAATAAAAACGCTGTGTTCTTTCTTGCCTTTAGGCATACATTCAGGGTCTATATGGTGTTATCTTCCATAAATGCGCTAGTGCGGTACCATTGCATGATAAAAGAATTTTCGTCTGATTGTGCTTGAGTGAAAAAACAATGCAACCATCTACATGCATATATGATGTGACATTGCCATCTTTAGGCATTGAACAACATAAGGAACTCTACTGAGCTTCACAAAAGGTGGCAGAAAAGATTACTGTTCTCTCCCATAATCACTTGCAGCAGGTCTGTAGAGAAAATAAGGGTCTGGCAGCATTAAGAAGTCATTATCTTTAAAGTTACAAGGAAGAACTTTCCTACCAAGTGTCATCTCTGAGACAGCGCTTGAAAGGAGGTCCCAGAGGGGCCAAACGTATCGCCTCTGATCATGAAACGTAACAAACAGGGGAGCGCATTAGAATTCTGGAGGGCTGGCAGGACACTTGCGTGAGGTGCTTCCATAAACGGAGAGAGAGACGGAAGAGATGGCAGACACCCTGCATATGCAGATGAGATGCATGACACACTCAGTTTCCACAACAACGGAACCCAAGGGAGAGCTGCCCTGGTGACAAAGGCTTTGGCAGCCAGAACACCAAGACCTCCTCGCAGACAGCGCTTCATCCAGTCATTCTGTGATCTGGGCTTCAAGAACTTGCCGAAATAAGCATATGGAGTCTGCACAGACTCACTATTGATATACTAACAGAAACACAATTTTCACCCTTATTGGTAACACTTCACTTAAAGGTTATAAACAAGATGCACTGTAATGCATTATAATGTATTAACTTGTTAATTTGTAAATATATTGTTCAATATATTTACAATAAATTTGTTTCTTAATATATATATATATATATATATATATATATATATATATATATATTTTTTTTTTTTTTATGTTCGCTATACGAATTGAACCATACCATTAAATGTTAATTATTAATATGAAAATTTAGCCGTTCAAAATAGTTATGCTAATAGTACCATAGCAAACAACAATTATTAATTCAAGTAAAGTGTAATCTTAAAATGTGTCTGCATATTATCTGTACAATCATCATTTTTTCCATCCATCACGTCTCTCCAGCTTGAACCGTCTTAGATGTACACCGTGATTGATGGGCGCTTTGCAAATATTCTGGCTAGGCCCCTACAAGTGTGGCAAGCACATGAGGGCAAACTGCAGGGATCGCGAGTTCAGTGTTAATGCGTGTGACTGACCACAGAGAGTGCCGTGTCTGTTGTGACGAACGGGCAGATGGCGCCAATGAGAGGAATGGAAGTGAGCAGCTGTTTTGGCCTTTCGCTGCGGGTGGAGGATGGAGGCGTGTCCACAGTTGTCAAACAACGGGGATGACGTCAGGGGTGGTTACAGATGCCGTTGGGCAGGCAGCTGTCCTTCCCTGGCATCAGGTGAGGTTGTGCACAGTTGCTCTGGACACAGCTGTGGCAAAAGCTGGCATGCAGCATCCTAGGAATGTAGCTGGTCACATCCTCTGTTGGCATCTGGTAACAATCGTACACACACACACACACACAGTCTACAGCTCTGCTGGAGAGCACAAGCGGCCATCACACATCAGTGACCCTCTGTTCCACTTGACAGTGTCCATTGCTGCGGGATGGAGTCGTGTCTGCATGCTGGATATCCACAGCTGTCAAAGAAACACAGGCCACCTCATCGCAGCATTAAACAAATGAGGCAGAAAATGAGAGAATACCCGACATTATCGTCATTCGGTTTACGAAGACAGAAAGCACATAAACACAAGCTGTTTGGAGGGTGTATAAACTTTTATGCTAACACAGTGTCCTTCGCTTGTATGATGATAGCTTATTGGCATTCGCTTCGCAATAGCCCGAACATGTTTATATACAATCGCCATCCATTACAGGCTAATTTTAGATCCATTCATGGGTACAGATTTTCCCCCCGGACTCATAGGTTAAGTGCTACTCAAGGGCACTTCTGAGCAAAGTCAGGACTTTGAGGGGGAAAAAAATAAAACCCCTGCGAGCACCTGGTTGAAAGTGTGCTTTCCTCACAGATGTCCAATGAGCTTCATAGCCAGGGGCTCTTTCAATCAAACCCATCTGCCAATGCTTAAAATGGCCACATACGTATACACATTGCTTAGCGAGCTGCCTTGCTATCTTCTCCCTAGATATGCAGCTACCTTCTAAGGAGACATATGCTGCAGAATTTGAACCTATATAACTCCACATGCGACATAAATAGCCCTTCTCACCTAAAGCGCACTGGAAGCTTGACTTACATTTGACTGTTAGAGAGTCACATTAGCATGTTGCTAAGCTAATAACAACACTCTGACAAGCATAAAAATACCTAAAACACAAAAATGAGTGAAAATAGTCCACTTTTAATTAGACTACTTTTTTCAGCACTGAAAGAAACAACCACAAGACATATATTTAAACTTGCATATCTGCTTAAAATGAATTACATAGAATAAAAGCAGCAAAACTCCTTTTTGATTTTACAGGGTCTTTAAAATGCCATCTAAGTAGACAACACATTAGGTTTTTAGATTTAGAACAAAGCTAGATATATAATTCAATAAAAATGGAATATAAAAAATAAAATGAACATTAAACATATGAAATATTTATATTAGATTTTTACAAATAAAAAATATGGATTTCATAATGGTTTTAGGATTCAGTGAGGACACAGAGGCAGAAACTGACAGTATAACAAAATGATAAAGATGATCTTTTACTTGCTCAAGAAGAAGAACAAAGAATAGACACAGATTGAGACAGAAACACGGGCACAGTGCCCGCTATAAGAGAGGAGCTGGATGTGACATTTATTTTGTCTGTGTGAGAGAAAGAGTGTAAAATGAACAGCTATCTGTACTGGCACAGATTCAGCTTCACCTTGACAATGAGAATATTAGATGCTAAGAAAAGTCACCACAGAAGAAAAATCACAGTTGCGACACGCTACAGTCAGTCTTCCTCTTATTTGTCCCTCACAGGCGTGACGCTTTATAATGCCGCTTGGAGCGACTGACCATGCAACAAACTTCTGAGGATTCGTTCCGTTCCTTGCTGCACGCTCCCTAATCACTGCCACCAATCACGGCTTCCGACATTCCCGCCGAGGACTACAAGATGTTGTCAATCATTAATCGTTCTCAATCAGGCGAGATTTCCACAAGGAGAAATCACTTCCTGCCGCGACAACACACCCCCCCCACCCACCCCACAAGCCTTCCTTCTTGCTCATTGCTTCCAAATGTTATCTGTAATTACCATTCGCTCGGCAAATTAGCTCAAATCAGATCATGCTTCTTAATTAAAGTGACATTTCAGCAGTGGAGGGGGTACACGTGTGGCTGCGCTAACATGCTAATTAGCCACGCTAACGTGCTAAATGATAAGTGACCTGTAGCCCTCCACCAGCATTTAGCTTCTCCAAGGGAGATCTTCACTAGCACCTGAGGATCAGGACCGCAGAGGCGGGTAGGTGGACATTACATGAACGTGAATGATTGGTTATTCACAAGCACTTTAATTGCCAGCCGCCACGTGTCGCCACATCTGACCACATGCCGGTTTGCATATTAACTCATCACATACAGATATATATACAGTTCTGATTCAGATAGTTACGACTCAGCTTGCGTACAAATATTCTAAATCCAACGCATTTTCAACCCACTTTATTAGCTGTTGTCTTCAATTTAGAGTCAGTCAAGCGGAGGCTTGAGGTTGGAGGGGTCAGGTGATGTCAAGTAGGCAGACATATTTATGCATAGAGGATGTACAGAAAAAAAAAATGGTGCTTTAACAGGAGCAACACGACATGAAAGTGGACTCTGCCTATAGGCAAATTCTGTCATGTGACATCACATTTATTTTTGTTAAAGCCCTTTTTCTTGACAATTTTTTCCAAACTAATTTTTGTGACATTTGAAGTATCAATATAGAATTTATGCGCTAAAGTTAAACGAAAAAAGATTGTCAACATTTGAGACATTTTATCAATAAATGGCATTTCCATCAGCTATATTAGTAACCATTTTGAGGCGCAAAACTCTTTTTGCAAAAAAAACCTTTGATGGAAACCAAGCTTTTGGCATAGAACGATAGATATAACAATAGACAGACAAAACGACAGACAGACAGAAAGACAGAACGAGAGAACGATAGATAGATAGAACGACAGATAGATAGAACGGCAGACAAAGAATGACAAAGACAGAATGAAAGAACGACAGAATGACAAAACGACAGAACGACAGATAGAACGAGATAGAACGATAGATAGAATGAAAAAAGCAATTGAAAACATAAGAGGAAAAACTTGAAACCATCACTACAACCGAACCAAACGATCTTCCATGTCGCAGTCTAACAGCCCATCATGGGTCTTTGCTTCACAAACATTAACACACACCCAAACACACATACACACACACAGCTGTCTGCAGCCACTAAGATTTAGGCCCCTGATTATATATTCATACAGATGAATCAATAAGGCCTTGCAGCAACTGAAAGACTAGAGGAATTACAATGAGCCCACGTCAATAGACTACAGCTTTACATTTCATTAGGGCCAGACCCACACTTTAGCACTAAATGAATAGCAATAAAACAGCACCGCCGGCACAAACACACATCTAAGATCCAGAGCTGGTCCATCTCTTACAGCTTGGCTCTTGAGAGCTCAGACATATTTGGCTAAGGCTCTGCAAAGTAACTAGATTGGCTGAGGTGGTCGAGCAATGAAAGGAACAGGAACAAGTTGGTGAGAGAAACGCACAAGATTGGTACTCAATTAACTGACACATATGTACATACACCTTTCTAGCTTTCACCTCGTTTGGAACCTAGACACACAGTGTATTTGCACACGGGCCATTGATTTCTGTCTAATGACACAGGCAGTGCTATCCAACTTGGGGCCGCTACAGGAAGAGCAAGGTGGAGGAGAAATGTGATTCCGATCATGGGATATCACTCGACATCCGCTGATTCCTCCTCACCACCCCCACTCACAACCTATATCCAGCCAGCGGTTTAGACATCACACCAGGGTCATATACAAGGACTGAGACAGGATTACTGCATACTTCAGCACAAGCACGTTTGTGTAAAAGTGTGTGTGTGTGTGTGTGTGTGTGTGTGTGTGTGTGTGTGTGTGTGCATGTGGCTTGTTTTCATATTCTTGAGAGCAAATGTGCCTGACTATTAGTATTCTAATACAAATACTTTTATAAAACAGTACCGTGGCAGTACCAAGATTCACTGATGGTATCAGATGGTACTACCTTGAAACTTTGATATAAACCATAGTACTGAATGATTTCCACATCTCGCATACAATGGTATTTACATGGCACTGTGAAATATTTCAAAGAATACAAATGTTATTACAATCATTTGCATTAGTGTTCAAATTCAAAGTATATTTTTAAAGATACTGTACCACTTAACAACATGGTGGTCTACTGAAATCACTGAGTACTATGATGAAAATCTATTATGAAAATCTAAGAAATTCTGTTCTACTCTATTCTATCGTCCCACAACATTACTTCTGTCCGACAAATACACCATGCCGAAACCTTTACGAACATCCGCATCCGACCTCAAATGAACACATTCAATCGCATTACCTTAACCAAAAATTAAGCATGCGACTCACCTTCTTCATCCTGCCGCTACGGGTGCCGGTGAAGGCTACGGTGTGGCCACGATAATCATACGCCGCCACTGACGTCATCCCATCGTCTTTGTCCAGGAATAAAGGGATCCCCTCTATTGTAGTGGTGCCCCCTAAAGGCTGGTTGAAGTCCTGGCCACAAAAGTTGTCATCTATCTGCAGAGGCTGTGTGGAGAGAAAAAAAAAAAAGAGAGTTATTCAAGTAGTTAGTGAGTGGGAGTTGGGAGTGATGGCGGCCGGTATGGCATTTTCACTCGTCTTAATCTTCTGCTATACCAATCCATTGCTCGATATTCCTTTGGGTCATTAAAGGCCATATACTGCATTTTCAGTGCTAATGAATCAGCCAGAGGCCCACACTCATACAGATATATCGCAGGATGAGTCCCTGCACTTGTGCTGCTTGAAAAGCGGTTGGAAAATATAGAGGACCTGAGGGAAAATCATTTTCAGCTCTTAACTCCTTTGTATGGAAAAACTACTCACATGGACATGGCCAACACCAAATGCTGCATACAATGCCTTGAAATTCAATGCCTTATGCACAAACAATCCCTAATCGTCCCAGACAAAGACGACCACACAATGCACAAAGTGTCCCATGAGACGTCCTCCCCCGTTCTGGCCGACAGACTGGGCTCATTAGCAGAAACAAAAGTGGCCGTGACCCCTACTGCCCCGCATTGCTGCCCAACGGTGCCCCTCATCCTTCACCCAGCGAGGGGTGCCACTGCTGCCAAGGATGACCCATTCCAGGCAGCGGGAAGGATATTCAGGCTCGCGAACACTATAGCGGACCAGCACTGTGCCCTACAACACAAGAGAGCATGTCCTTCCCTAACCCCATGGGAGATGCTGGGATTTGCTCTGAAAATAGAATGAACAGAAGGGGATTGGACAGTGCATCCCTAAGGTTAGCGACCGTCTGGGTTACACCGACCATCATGCTACTGTAATTACAGTCGGCCTGCACTCAGGTACGAGCAGGACTCGTCTCCAGAGAGAAAACCTTTGTTGCTCACCGTTTACAGTTATTGCCGCTAGGTGTTATTCTCAGTTAGATGAGGAAACATTATGTTGGCAGAGTTAATGACGCTGGTAATGGCGGTTAATGCAAGCCAACCAATGATGCTAGAAATACCACTTGCGTTAGCAAAGCTCGAAAAGTGCTGGCAAAGACAAGGTCGTGGGGACAAACTACAACTAATGGAATGTACCGAGTGGATGAGTCCAACCTGGATAATGGCATTACCCCAGTGCATCAGGGTGTGCAAAATTCAAATTCAAAGAATTTAAATATCAGGAAGTTAAACTGGAGTATTGGAATTGCAACTCAAAAAAAATTCAACACAGGTGATGTAATCTGGGAAATTATTTTGAGTTCCATTCAAAAAAGTAAATCTCAATTCAGTGCTTAATTCACTTAAAGGGGTTCATTCATGAGAAAATGCTACATGGGTACATCACTAAACAAGCACATTTAAACACACAGTCGACTCAGAAATTATGTACAATGCTGAAATGTATCGCTCTTACCTCCTATTCAGCACTCCATTTAAAAACTGTAGAAATAACAGGGCAGCCACCCATAGCCAGTGACCGCGAGTGGCAGTGATGCGTATCTATCAGAGGTTCTCCAGTATGCCTTGTGTAGATTTCATCTTTTTACTCTTCTTAACTCAAATTACACCTTCATTTTGGGGCAAAGGGAGAGGGAAAGATGACTAAACAATGGCGCAAGGTGGACTACACAAGGGAGGAATGTGTCCAGTGTAGAATTTTTTTGGTGGGAGGAGAAGGGAGGAGACGGGTGTCCTGACCCGAGAAGGAATCTCATCTCTCCCATAAATCTCTAGATTCGGAGCAGGGTGTTAAGAGACACGGACATGTTAACAAGTTAAAGACAGACACCATGCGACCACAGCTTCTTGGGCTGGACTGAGACTGTCATCTTCAATATCCGTGGAACGTGAGGGGGATGACAGCTGAGATGGAAAGGGGCCGAAATGCCTCTGACAGGCTGGACAGGAAGGAGATGCCTTAGAATCCAGTCAGAGAGCATGAACCTCAAAAACTTAAATTAACCCATTTGTGCTGCTGCCACTGAAGATCAAAACTGACCCTACATGATAAATCACGGCACATCACTAAATTCCAAATGCATTATTTACAAATTTTGGATGTTTCAAGCTGACCTTAAAGATATAGTTCACACAAAAATAAAAATTATATCTACTCACCTCATCCTGTTCCAAACCTGTATGACTTTATTTTTATGGAAAACAAGAAAAGATAACCTTGCCTCTCTGAATGCAGACTAAAGCTCTAAAAAAGCACTATAAAGTATTATAAAAGTGATTCATTCAACTTGTGCATTATATTCCAAGTTTGCTGAAGTCATACAATAGATAAAACTCCCTTCAGGTGAGAGGTTGACTGCTAAGACTGAATCACTGAGTCAGTGGGTTGAAGTAGAGAGTCTGATTTGCAAATGAATCATTTAGACTGGTTTTGTGAACTAGATCAACTGATTGGTTATAAAGATCTGATTCAAAAAGACAACTGATTTACAAATCAGACATGGTTACTTCTCTTATGAACATGCTGTTCCACATCAAAAAACTATCACATGATTTCAAAAGACTTGGAATACAGCACACAAGTCATAATTATGATGCTTTTATGGTAACTTTTTGTCATTTTCTAGCTTAACAGCATCAGTCCTCAATCACTTTCATTACATGGAGAAGGCCCAGGATATTCACCTAAAAATTTCAACTTCCACGGAAGAAAGTAAGCCATACAGGTTTGGAACAACATGAGGGTGAATAAGTAACAACAGAATGTTCAGTTTTGGTTAACTATCCCTTTAAGTTGCAGTAAATCTGTCTAAAGTCTAAAAATACCCCTCAACAGCATGGAAGGTTTAAGACAAGGAAGCTGTTGTGTAAATGTGTTATCTAATAAAAACAATGCCCTCTTATGTGAAGCACAGATATTACCCACAATTCTGAGTTATGCCTGGTTGATCCAGTTTAGCTGATGACTAAGCACAAATCTCCAAGTGTCCTGATTTCAAGTGACCCAATGCAGACCAGTGGGAAAGAGGAATGTGATGCCAAGTCACCTCTGCTCTCACACACACACACACACACACACACCTCAGAGAGCAGCTGTAATCTTGATGTCTTATCGTTACACCATCTGATCGATCTCGCAGCAGACACGATCCAACTCTATCCTCTATCAGTCCATCTCTTTCTTTTCCTGCCTCTCTCTCCATCCGTCCAATGATAGCCTTAGGGATCGATGAGGGAGGCAGGGCTTGACAGAGGGGGATATGATAGACACATCTCAAAGGGTTAATCTGGCAGCATGTTTTAGAGACGCCGCAGGCCTGATCCAGAGAGATGGACAACTGATAGACCAGGTATTCTGGGATAACAAACAGGAGAGATGCCAAGTTCTCAGTCCTGTTTTAGAGAGCTAAATACAGTTGTGTTTATTCAAACAGAAAACAGTTATTTTAAATTGTAATACTATTTCACAATATTACTGTTTTTACTGTATTTTTAATTAAATAAATGCAGCCTTGGTGAGCAGACGAAACTTCTTTTAAAAACATTAAAAATCTTACCTGTCCAAACTTTTGACTGGTAGTGTATATACAAAGTTCTGTCATGAAACTCTAGATGGCACAGGCTAATAGGTCCTTTAAATCAACTTGCGGGCACAGCTGATTGGTTCCTGCTGTTTCAGTAACCAATGAGCTTGCGTGTTCAACCTTTCAGAAACCCCAGCTCCACCTTGTATAGATCTGCTGCGGGTAATTCATGTATGCTATATTGTACAGCAGCAGCATGTCTTACTTGCTCATAGCAGCTTGTCAGGAAAGTATTGTCAGGAGCAAGTCCCATACTTGCTCTGCAGCAGCAGCAGCAATAACCTACAGCGGCAGTGTAGCAGATCTATTCTGCCAAGATCAAACATATCAACACTGTCATACCCATTACCATGCCAAACACTGTCATGACCGAAAAATATATATACATTTATAATTTTCAGCTATAATAATATTAAATTTAATTTGTCAATATAAATTAATATTTTGTGTCACAAAAAATATAATAATAATAACAATATTCTGTCTGTCTTCTTAAGACTCACCGCTGTTGAGTGTCTATTAGAGCATGCTCATTTGTGTTCAACATGAATCCTTTTTTGTTTACACTCATGTATGCACCAAGGTGGGCGGCCATGTACGAGTGTGTTTGTTTTACGCGTGTGCATGTGCATGATTGTCCTTAAACGTGTTTGTGTTGATGCGTGCATATGTGCGCGCTTGTCCTTAAATGTGTTTGTAGATGGCGGAACACATAAATGAAGATAAAGAGAGGCTGCCAAAATCTTTGGACGCATGGCCTAAGAGAAAGAGAGAGAGCGAGAGATGAGTGGAGGGATGGCAGGCTGCCAGCCTCCTGTTTTGATTGGTGACGGTGGAAATGCAGCGGCTCAGCCGTTTGCCCTTTGTTTCCTCCAAACAGCCAATGGAGGCTCTCTAATTGGGTCTTAATGGTGCTCGCACTAAAGCGAGCCAGAATTCAGGCACTCTCTCTGCCGCTCTCTCTGGCATTAACAGCATTAGACAGGAGAACATCACAGATCCCCAAAGCATCTGAGGCTTATTTAAAACTACACGTCATATTAGCATGGCCATCACGAGATGTCGTTTAGCTTTATATAATGGTGTTATTTATAAAGCTGCTTCCACTGAGCAATCCTATTGACCCTCAATCTAAAGTCCTTTAGTAGGACATAATGTATTTAGGTTGTCTGTCCAGTCATTTGATTAAGGAAAATGCTTGACTTTCATGTAGCTAACCTGGTAGAGCAACACTGGAGGTCTTAGGTCTTAGCAAGATGCTAATGTTAATTCTGTGAAAAATCACATGTCTATTGACGTTTTATTTTATTCAACATTTACTCAAGATATTTGGAAGAATTTATTCAAGATATTTGGAAGAATGTTTGTAACCAAGCAGATCTCGCCCCCCATTGACTACCATAGTATTTTTTTTTCCTACTATGGTAGTCAATGGGTGGCGAGATCTGCTTGGTTACAAAACATTCTTTCAAATATCTTCCTTTGTGTTCAGCAGAACAAAGAATTTTATACAGGTTTGGAACAACTTGAGGGTGAGTAAATGATGACAAAAGTTTCGTTTTTGGGTGAACTATCCATAATATTATATATATAAAGCGACAAATATTTTTGTGAAAATAAAATAACTTTTTAACAATATCTAGTGATGGCCGATTTCAAAACACTGCTTCAGAGTGTTATGACATTAAAACATTTTTTTGTGTGCATGTGTGTGTACACACACACACACACACACACACATATATATATACACACACAATTATTCCTGTGATGGCAAAGCTGAGTTTTCAGCATCATTACTTCAGTCCTCAGTGTCACATGATCCTTCAGAAATCATTCTAATATGATGATTTGGTGTTCAAGAAACATTTCTTGAAAAGAAAGTTCAAAAGAACAGCATTTATTTGAAATAGAAATCTTTTGTCACAATATAAATGTCTTTAATATTACTTTTGATCAAATTAATGAATTAGAAATTAATGAATTCAATTGAATAAAAGTATTAATTTCTTTAAGAAAAAAAAAAGATCTTACTGACCTGAAATGCTAGTGTATGATTCTACATTCTGTCAGACTACTTCCAGTTTATGCGGTCCTAATGCCTGCGGTCCTCAGATCACAAATGGTGGTTTATACAGACAGATGTATAATAAAACACACATTCACACCAATAATACACTCTCACATTCACCGGCACTATGGTTCTGTTGTTTAGGGCTTGTGCCCCGTGGCACGGCTGTAAGGCAGAGCGATTTATCAGTCTATGCTTTCACCTTTAATCACCTTTGGACTCTCTCTCTAAGTCTCCATTCCCCTTTCACTCCATCCCCTCATCTGGCACTAAAAAAGGCACTCGTGATCTTTATTGTTTGGCTTTATAACGTCTGCATGAGACTGTTGTGGAGTGAGAGCAGGTGTTCACCGTGTGTAGGCACTGGAAAATATCAGCGGAGAGCAGAGGAGAAGTGTGCACCGCTGATCTGGGCTGATTTTGAATTAAAGCTGTAGATTTCAAAATGACGAATTTAAAACAGCAATTTATAGAGTTAAGAGAGAGTGAATGAGTCACTGAACAGGAGAGAGAAAAAGAGATTCAGCTTGAATGTGTCAGCATATTTATTAATATAACTCTGATTGTGTTCATCAGAAAGAAGAAAGTCATATACACCTAGGATGTCTTGAGGGTGAGTAAAGCTTGGGGTAATTTTCATTTAAAAGAGAAGTAATCCTTTAAGGGACAGTTAAATCTAGCATATTCTGACATTTGAGAGCAAAACCTAAAAACTAGATGCAGTCAAGGATATTATTTACTAAAAACTTTTGAATATATTTCAGAGATCTGAAATCACGTCTCTTGCGAATTTTGGCAAATCCAGCGACTAGATCTTCCTTGAAAACAATCCTTGTAGCAGTCTGGGAAGTTTTAAATAAGTTTGTTCCAAAACTATAACATCATCACAAAAAATTGTGCATATCAGCAACTAAACAGAATTAGAACTGGTGATATCAGCCCTTTTTGGCTTCATTCAGACTGTAATACTAGCATTATACACTCAGTATCGCTTATTGTTTAAAAACAGAATGCAAAATAGTTTAAACTGTTTATAACCATAGTATATTTCATAGTACGTTTAATTCAGCAAGTGGTATCCACTGTAAATTAAATAGGTAATATTTGTCATACATATATATACACAAATTTGTATATATATATATATATATATATATATATATATATATATATATATATATACATATATACACACACACACAACCAGTCAAAAGTTTGGACACGGTAATATTTTTAATGTTTTAAAAAGAAGTTTCGTCTGCTCACCAAAGCTGCATTTATTTAATTAAAAATACAGTAATATTGTGAAATATTATTACAATTTAAAATAACTGTTCTATTTGAAAACATTTTAAAATGTCATTTATTCTTGTGTTGGCAAAGCTGTTTTCAGCATCAATACTCCAGTCTTCAGTGTCACATGATCCTTCAGAAATCATTCTAATATGCTGATTTGATGCTCAAGAGACATTTATTGTGTACAATTGTACAAAATATTTGTGCACAATATTTCTTTTTCAGGATACTTTGATGAATAGAAAGTTCAAAAGAACAGCATTTATCTGAAATACAAAGCTTTTGTAACATTATACACTACTGTTCAAAAGTTTGGGGTAAGAATTTTTATTTTTATTTTTTTGAAAAGAAATTAAAGAAATTATTTTTTCAGCAAGGATGCATTAAATCGATCAAAAGTGACAGTGACAAAGACATTTATAATGTTACAAAAGATTATATTTTTATACATTGAATAATCATAAATGTTTCTTGAGCAGCAGATCATCATATTAGAATGATTTCTGAAGGATCATGTGACACTGAAGACTGGAGTAATGATGCTGAAAATTCAGCTTTGATCACAGGAATAAATTACTTAATATTTCACAATATTACAGTTTTTACTGTATTTTTAATTAAATAAATGCAGCTTTGGTGAGCAGACGAAACTTCTTTTAAAAACATTAAAAATCTTACAGTGTCCAAACTTTTGACTGGTAGTGTATATGTATATATATATATATATATGTATATATATATATATATATATATATATATATATATATATATATATATATATATATATATATATATATATATATATATATATATATGTATGTGTGTGTGTGTGTGTGTGTGTGTGTGCGCACTTAAAAATGTTTTAATGTCATAACACTCTGAAGCAGTGTTTTGAAATCGGCCATCACTAGATATTGTTAAAAAGTTGTTATTTTATTTTTTTTGGTGCACAAAAATATTCGTCACTTTATAATATTAAGGTAGAACCACTGAACTGATTTAAATATGTTTTTAGTACCTTTATGGATCTTGAGAGAGGAAGTACCATTGCTGTCTATGGAGGCCTCACTGAGCCATCAGATTTAATCAAAAATATCTTAAAGGAGCCCTAGAACCCTATTTCACAAGGTGTAATATAAGTCTAAGGTGTCCCCAGAATGTGTCTGTGAAGTTTCAGCTCAAAATACCCCATAGATTTTTTGTTATACAATGTTTTAACTGCCTATTTTGGGGCGTAATTAAAAATGCGCCGATTCAGCGCATGTCCCCTTTAAATGCTCGTGATCCCCGGCCCCAAGCTTGCAACTCTATAATACATTGCATAAACAAAGTTCACACAGCTAATATAACCCTCAAAATGGATCTTTACAAAGTGTTCGTGATGCAGTATATCAGATCATTTAAGTATGGTATTTATTTTGCGGATGTTTACATTTGATTCTGAATGAGTTTGATAGTATGCTGCGGCTAACGGGGCTAAAGCTAACGTTACACACTGTTAGAGAGATTTATAAAGAATGAAGATGCATTTATGAATTATACAGACTGCAAGCGTTTAAAAATGAAAATAACCACATGGCTCTGGTCTCCGTTAATACAGTAAGAAACAATGGTAACTTTAACCACATTTAACAGTACATTAGCAACATGTTAACGAAACATTTAGAAAGACAATTTACAAATATCACTAATTATATCATGATATCATGGATCATGAACAGTTACTATCGATCCATCTGCCATTTTCGCTATTGTCCTTGCTTGCTTCACAATATCTGCAGAACGTCTGATGATTCAGCTGTGCAGCTCCAGATGTTAATACTGGCTTGTCTAATGCTTAGAATGCAAATGTTGGGGGCGTACATATTAATGATCCCGACTGTTGCGTCACAGTCTGTGTTATGTTGAGATTCGCCTGTTTGTCAGTGGTCTTTTGCACGATCGAGATTTACATAAGGAGGAGGAAACAATGGTGTTTCAGACTCACTGTATGTCATTTCCATGTACAGAACTCTAATTACTTAACTATGGCAAGGTAAATTCAATTTTAAATTCTAGGGCACTTTTAATTTGTGTTCCGAAGATCAATAAAGGTCTTACGGGTGTGGGACGGCATAAGGGTGAGTAATAAATTACATTATTTTCATTTTTGGGTGAACTAACCCTTTAACATGAACTCAAAATAGATAATAAAATTAAAAATCAAACACATAATTACTAGACACAACAATAATCAAAAGGTGAACATTAATAAGCAATTTAATAGATGTTTATTGTTTAATTATTATTCATTAAACTATTAAACTTATTAATAAATGTTCATTTATTAAACATAATACATTTTAATTTTCAACATACTTTGGGTTCATTTTAAGCAAACAATACAGTAATTTTTTTTAAAATAGTTGAGTTAAATAAAACCACCCAGCAGGTTGGGCAAACATTTAACCCAACCACTGGGTTAAAACAGCCCATTCGCTGGGTTTGTCCATTTTCAATCCAACTTGGGTAGTTTTTAACCCAGTAATTTTTTTTTTTAGAGTGTACACTCACACACACACAGAAACAGGTCCATGTATACAAAACATTCACACATAGTGTGCACAATACTGAAATAAAGTATGATAATACGCCATTCTGATCTTAGCCTTTGTGTGTAATATGGATCAGATAGCCTTTGAACACTGCTTGGGTGTATGCCTTCTAAAGCAGAGACTATACTATGAATAATACCAAAAGGCTGACTGAAGCAGGCAAGTGCAACTCTGAGCCGCACACATGTGCTAATGTGTAACGTGTGCACTTGTGTCATTTAACTAGCAGCAGGCAAAAGCTGTGGGACAGATGTTCATATCTCCTCACCACTGACCTGACACTGCACACGCACCCCAGACACAGCCTGTTCGCACTCGCACATACAGATTCCTCAGACCAGCACCACACATCACAAACACATTTCCAAGTAGTGCACAGAGGCCTGATTATGAGACTGCCCATGACCTGCTCTCGGCCCCATGGCATCTGGCACAGACAGAACACACATGCACAACACTCACGCTCTCTCTGTTTCGCGGTCTCTCTCTCTAACATGGAGGTTAAATGATTATGCATGTCACTGATCTATAAATCAACATAAACTGAATGGAAGAGCAAAGGTACAAAAACGCTTCCATATGAAAGCAGAAACAGTTTTTCTGTTAGTTGGGTAAATCTCATAAAACCTGTCAAGAACTTTCCCAGGTCATATTTCAGCAATTATGTTCAGAAAAAAGCCTATTTGAGGAGCAATAAATATTTTGCATTGTGGCATCATATTTAAAGGGATAGTTCACCCAAAAAATGAAAATCATTTACTCGCCCTCAAGTTGTTCCTAACCTGTATGAATTTCTTTCTTCTGCTGAACACAGATGATGATATTTTGAAGAATATGGTTAACCAAACAGTTGATTGCCTTCCATAAAAAAAAATACTACGGAAGTCAATGAGAACCATTAACTGTTTGGTTTCTAACATTCTTCAAAATATCTTCTTTTGTGTTCAGCAGAAGACAGAAATTCATACAGGTTTGGAACAACTTGAGGGTGAGTAAATGATAACAGAATTTTCATTTTTGTGTGAACTATCCCTTTAATGCCAGTTTAGCACATTTGTAATCCTTATTAATGTATTGTGGGGAAAAAAATTGTAGCAGAATTATTTTCATTTCGTATTTACAGTAATGAGAATCACTGAGAAAAATTTGTATCACTGAAGAAAAAATGGCCATAATTGCCATGAAAATAATATCTAATAGCTAAAATATGCAAAATATTTTTTATTTTGATTTTGTTAAAACATGACCCAGAATCCCTCACATATTTTTTTCCTAAGATTTTCCCAGTTTGTATATTTTGGGGAACGATCCCCATATAGTACTGAGAGCAGTGTGATCTACAGTCCTCATACGGTTCAGATTAGGATAACAGAACAAATAGTTTGGCACGGCATCCCCAAATCTGCACTGCCTCTCATGAGAAACAACCTGTAGAGGCTGAATGATTTGTATCCTTGTATGGCAGATCACACGTATGTTTGGCACGCTCAGACTTCAGGCCTTTCAGAGCTTCCATTGAAAGCAGCTGGTCGTATTCTTAATGTGCTGGGTAGGAAATGCAATTTAAGCCAATTTCTTAACATTACTGACCCACTTCCTGCCTGATCGTTTCCCCTTAAGATTCCAGTGAACCTAAACGTGTGCCGAAACATGCTCTGTGTTTGTACCAGGGAATGTGTGTAATTATTTGCATCTTGGTTTGTCTGAGGATTATTAGGATTTAAACACAAAAAAAACAAAACAATCAAGAACAAATAAAGCATCTGCTTAAATGACCTAAAAACATCTGCTAAATGTCAAACCTAAACACATGAATGAAACTTTTACTATTTCATTTCATACTCGAAAAATATAATGATAATTTCTAGTCATAAACAGAAACTGTCATTTGGTGGGAATAAACATACAGTGGTGTCCAAAATCTCTACATGTATTAATTTGTGAATGTTTTTTTTTTTTTTGTTAAATCACAACACCAATTTGATTGCTCTTTTCAACACTACTGGTCTCCATCTTGTATAATAATTTCACTTATAGTTCAAAAGAACTAAAAAGTCACAAAAAAAAAATATTTCTACTTCAATTTTTTTTTAAATTGCCAAAAATTATATTTTGGTCATTATAATCCATGTCAGTCTAAATTACATTGCATCATATTATATCTAATAATAAAAATAGTGAAACAATTTTAAAGTTATATCTTAGACTAAGAATTAGACCAATATAATGTTCTAGTAGAAGTACTAGTTTTCTTTTCAGTCAAACTTCACACTTTTTATGGGTCAATGACGTGACGGGTCATTTTTTTTGTCCAAAGGCCTTAATAATAATAATAAAAAAACAAAGATATGACATCCAAAATATGTAAGGTAGTACAACTTGATCTCTTATTTATTGAATCCAAAAGGTTTTAATTATATTTTGCTACATATAAAGAAATTTTAATAATTTTAAAGATTTTGAAGTGTCAAAAGGTCATTTAAAAGGCCAATACAGCCATCTGTGATTAAAATATCTTAAAAAAATGTAATAAATAATTATTTTTTATTCTGGCATGATTTTATAACATCATATATCAACATAGTGCAAAATGGTATTAAAATTATGTGTAGAAGTCATTGCTTAGTTGTGAGAAAGAATGTCCGGAAAAAAAAAAATGTATTTCATTGATGTCATTCGGAGTAACCAATATAAAGGGACCATTTTGGATCAAGTCATACGGTCAATATCACGTGACATCATTTAGACACCTGCAAAGGACCACATGGTCGTGAAGCAAAGTAACTAACTCTCTCTTAACTATATAAAAAATTAATGTTTTCACTTGCTCATATACATGTCCCAAAACATCAGGTCATTTGGTACAACCACTATAAAACATGGAAAATGTTGTAATATTTTGAAAACTTGTACTAAATATAAAATGTTTGACTGTCCTTTTGCTAGCTAGCTAGATATCAGCCTGTTAGCATTGTTTGAAAATATCGTCATTCGGTATAACCAAAAGTGTCATTCAGTAAAACTGACTTTTTTGGTGACAAATTTTTTCCATCTTGTAATAAATGACAAAAGCAGTGTTAACTGATGATAAAAAACACAATCTCATTGTTAACACTTAATAAAACTTCAAAATTAATTATATCTCCATTATATTTTTTGACACTTTTAAAAACCTTATTCAATGACTCATTATCATAAAGTGACAGGAAAACTAATGTTTTGTGCAGTTTAATAAATCAACAAAAATCCCCATAACTAGTCCTTAGATTTCTGTTTTCCCTGTTTAAAGAAGGTACATTTAAACACTAAAATACCAAAATCATTTAACATTTAGGCCATAATGTATAAAACCATTACCAATTTTTCCCATTATTTAACTGCAGTTAAACTCTAGATATACATAAAACTCTTAACTTGTGAATTCTTATACAACATATAGTACATATGTGCAAAACCAAATCAACAGGATTCATTCATTTTCACAAATATTTTACATATAATTTCTTATAATATCTTTTTGTATTTATATGTGCTTTTGATTGTTTAATGTATTCTCTACACATGCAACTATTAGATTTAGTCTGAATAACAAGCTCTTGACTGTTAACCATATGCTGTGAGTCATACGCGCAAGCCTGTGTATGTATTTGCGTCTGATCTCTAAGATCATGAAGCTGAGCTGAGGCTTTTAACATTGTTGTCCCGGCAAAATCATCAGATTATAATCTACATAATCTAAAATTAAGCATCCCATAAACACTAATCCAATTACAGCGAAGACACAGACTTTCTCCCAAGAGTGTGCTGCATTTCCGGCTAGAAACATCTGTATCCAAGAGCTCCGCTAAGCTACGTTCACATACAGCTACAGAGTAATGAGATCTGAGATCCATCTCTGTTGTGTGCGAGTACATGAGAAAGCAATGAGCGATTTCATTAGTTTTCATTCAGCGGCTATATGGTAGCCATTGGAGGCCCCGGTGGGCGCGTTCTCTTCGACAACAAGGCCACAATAGGAACATAACATTGAGAGAATATGGGTCTGCCGTTTGACGCCTATTCAAGGAGCAAGGCTGGAAACGGCACTCCAAGACTCAGCATGGTGCGCCTGCAAGCTTCCAACAGCACTACGCTAAAAGGCCTTGATCAAGCTAACATAATGTTTAGCATGCTGTTAAATTGCCTGATGCCAATTTATATGCATTCTAAGTTTACACAAGATGTAAAAAATGGCCTCTAGTGATCCCTGCAAAAAGATAAATTAATTCCTGATAAGACAAGACGACAATGAATTGGCACCAAAAAACATTTGGACACAAACAAATGGTGCTAGAGATTTTCTTAAAATCAGTGTGCATGTGTTTATGTATGCATGTATTATGGCTGTCAAAAATAACATTTTAATTTCTGCAATTAATATTTCTGTTTAATATGTTAAAACTATTTTAACGTGATCCTTTTTTTCTCCTTGCATCCTTTGGCAAAAAAAAACTGTTAAACAGAAAATCTCAGAAATTAACATGTTATTTTTGACAGCCCTAATATAGACACACATATACACCATTTGCCATTGGTTTGATATTTTATTATATACTTCAAAAACTTTCATACATTTTTATATGTGGCTTAAGTTTGGTGTTTTCATTGGCCAAAAGATAGTTTTAGTGGGACTATGAAAAAAACAAAAAACAAAAATGTATTCATGACTGTTAAATCTTTACTACACAAAAATACTATTCAAATACATTTAAATTAGGAAATAATTTTAAATTTTAATTTAAAAAAACACGTATAATATTTTAATATTTTTAAATGTTTTAAATATTTTTATATTATTTAGATTAATATTTTAAACTTCAGTACAGTGACAAGATAAAGACAATATTAATTTAGTATAATATGATACTTCAGTGCATAAATTAACTTTATACTTGTACTATACTATGCATCGATCATGTATAGTTGCCTTTATAATTTTAAAAGGGGTTCAAACCTACACAAATGTGGTCCTTGACAACAAAAAGTTTGCTTTGGTGTCCAAATATGTTTTGGGGCCACTGCTGTTGCATTGGCTGCAGTTATGGGTCAGATCAAGCTGATAAGCTCTCTTTGGTGGGAAAATGGAAAAAAATAAACATCTGTTTGATAAAAAATATCAATGAAAGAATCAAATTGCATCTACTGGCTCATTTGCTAAATGTACTGTATCATGGTCATCAGCGAATGTCTCCCAGGAGCAATATCAGGGCTTTAAATGTCCAACATCAGATGAAGGTACTTGACTCACAAACATTGTCTATTCAAACACACAATCAACAAAGCATTTAGAGCACACCATAATAAAATAAACTGTGTTTTTCCCACTCACTTGAACAAAGAGCAAAGTCATTTTGCCATTTGAAGCTGTAACTGTTGGGTTCCATTAGCTATTAGCATTTTTCTGTCTAACTACACTGGATCCACCCCCTAAAAACACAAGGTTGCAAGGTTGTGACAGCACCCAAAAGGGACATCCAACTCTCATTATGCACCCAAAACATTTTATGTTTTCCTGGAATCACTGACCTCAGCGTCCAGTAATGCTCCATCATCTAATCATACACCCCCTCATTACATTTGGACTCAAGAGAGCCTGCTAGAAACATCTCAGACAACAGCTAGCTTGAACAGGGGGGGAAAAAAAACATAATAATAAAGTTCTAAAAGCCACCGTGACCTCTTCGGAGTGTCACAAAACTCCCAATGGATCTCCAGCTTGGGTCGAGGTGCCAGGAATGAGGAATGGTTTTGTCCTTTCAAAAGTGGTTCACCATCTTTCTTTCCAGGTCATGCTAGTTATGCTCTGAAATTTGCTTACCAAAAGTGGCTGGCCATTACTCATAATGATTTAGCAAGTAGGCTATTCATCTGTAGAAATCACAAGATTATGGCTGAGCTTTTCCTGCATAATATCGAGACTGATTGCTGTTCTCCAACCCTGCTGAAAGACCTGTGACCATGTTGTTGCCAAGTACTGTATTTGATGTTCCTGGAACAACATTCTAGTCAAATAATTTCAACTATTAAATTCCCCTAAAATCATAAGGGAATGCTAAATTAATAAGAATGTTGTTTAAGCTTAAGCTTAAGCTTAAACCCCAGCATTAACCTGAAAATCTCATCGGTTGACAGGAATGTTTTTCCACAACCAACAATGATGCTGATCTAAGAACAGGTCATACTTGGTGAAAACACTGCTGTTCAGCCTTCTTAAGTAGCTTAATCAGCAAAATTTATGATTGTGGTTCACTGACTACCTAAAGACCCGCGACCATGATGTCAAGTACGAAGTGTTCCTAGATCATTATCAAATCCTAACTCTAATTTACCACTGGAATCAAAGGGCAATTACTATCTGATAAGTCGATGAACCCCATAAAATATTAACAATAAAATATGTTTGGTTGAAAATGAAAATGAGACAAATGCACATCATGCCAATAACAACTGTAAAAAAATACATAAAATTTGTCTGAATTTTACAATTTTAGTAAAACTGCAAAAAGATTAAATGTTACAGTTTTAGTAAAATAGACTTACTGACTGAATATGACATGATGAAATATTGACTACATTTCAAATATATATTTTTTCATCAAAAAAAAATAATATGACTTTAACACTAATGTTCATGGAAAAGTGTCCCCACAAGCCTTCTTATCTAGCTTAACCATTGGAAAAACTGATGGTTGACCAGCTCAACAGAACCAAACCAAAACTAACCAGCCTGCTAATGCATGCTGGTTAAGTCCAAGCAGGTCTTTTCAGCAGGGAAGGTATAACTGGCTTTTCCCAGCTTGTGTACGCGGTTGTTTTTAAGCCTTTGTGGAATATGAAATAGACTGATGTTCTTTGGATCTATCCCATTGCCCACCACCACAGGAAACAACAAATACAGCTGCATGCGCAGCCTGGCAAATAGCTCCGCACACCCACAAACACACACTGCGCTCTTGATCACAACCACCTACCATCCCACACACACTTTATACGCGGCTCCCACACAAACACACATCAATAAATAATTACACCGACAATTAGATGGGGAGCACTCGAAGCCTGACCTGTAAAGTGATTTGCAACCTACACACATAGTCGCTGAATCTGGGGGTGGGGGGTGGGGGGTGGGGGGGGGGGGGGGGGTCATTTTTCTTACTACCCAGTTAACTGGCTGACTTATTGATTTAAAATTACCATCACAGTGAGCTCATACAGTTGTCTACACTTTATTTGGCAACTCATAAGGCCTCGCTTGATCTGAATAGCTTATGTTAAGGCTACAAAGAAGCAGGAAATGCGAATTATGCATTTACTATGCTAACATCCACACAGGGATGAAGTGATACGATACTACTATCGGATACTGAGATCATGTTCTTGTATAACCCAGTCTTGGTTCCACCTCTTTCTGCTTGGTTTTCCACAATACTGTATATACATATTAAAATAAAGGTTTTTTAAAAAAGGTAAATTAGCAAATACTAGGGCTGCCCTCGACTAAAGATTTTTCTAGTCGACTAGTAGTTGTGCATTTAAGCAATTAGTCGGCTAATTGTACGTTTAATAAACAATGTAACTCATAATAATGAGCCTTTAATCGCCTATATATAATACATAGCCTAATTAGCACTCAAACGGACGCATAAAGCTTGTAGCAGCGCAATGGTGAGCAATCCGAATGTTGGATTATTCTTATCTGTATGACCAAAAATGACGGAGTAGTTTAAGTTAAAGGGTTAGTTCACCCAAAAATGAATATTCTGTCATTAATTACTCACCCTCATGTCGTTCCACACCTGTAAGACTTCGTTCATCTTCAGAACACAAATTAAGATATTTTTGATGAAATCCGATGGCTCAGTGAGAACTCCATTGACAGCAAGATAATTAACACTTTAAATGCCCAGAAAGCTACTAAAGACATATTTAAAACAGTTCATGAGACTCCAGTGGTTCAGCCTTAATGTTATGAAGCGACGAGAATACTTTTTGTGCACCAAACATGATTTCAGTAAACAAGGCTTCATTATGTCATAAGTGTTTCGAAATTTCAATGGTTCACCACTGGGGGGTGTGACTTTGGCAGTTTGATACGCGCTCCGAACCACTGATTCAAAATAAAAGATTTGTAAAGCTTCGAAGCTTCATGAAGCAGTGTTTCGAAATCGCCCACCACTAGATATTGTTGAATAAAGTCGTTATTTTGTTTTTTTTGGCGTACAAAAAGTATTCTCGTCGCTTCATAACATTAAGGTTGAACCATCGTAGTCACATGAACTGTTTTAAATACATCTTTAGTAGCTTTCTGGGCATTGAAAGTGTTAATTGTTTCGCTGGCAATAAAGGCCTCACTGAGTCATCAGATTTTATGAAAAATATCTTAATTTCCGAAAATGAAAGAAGGTCGTACGGGTGTGGAATGACATGAGGGTGAGTAATTAATGACAGAATTTACATTTTTGGGTGAACTAACCCTTTAAATTCAAGTGATCGCAGCGGCACCTCCATGTCATGTAGTAAGTGTGCTCTCCACACAAACACTTGGATATGTGCCAAATAATAGCGCACATTTGTAGGTTAACGTTAGAACGAGCGGACTTGTAAAGTTGCAAGTTTCAAGTGATAAGCCATGTTTGAGGTTGATGAATGATGAATGATGAATGATAGACGAATGTTTGGATTTCCTGCTGTTAATGATCTGTACGTCACAGACTGCTTGATTTCGGCACTTCCTGTGGATGTTATTTTTTTTCTGCGACTAACCGACGTGTGAATTTTGGTCGACTAAGCCTCTTCTCGTCGACTAACTGTTAGTCGACTATTAGGGGGCAGCCCTAGCAAATACCAAATAGAAAGTATCAGTACTCATTCTTTTTCTCTGAAAATGATATTGGTGCACCCAATCGGACTGAATAGATATTTACAGTCAATTTTCCTTCATTGTTTCCCCTTTAAGAAATAAAAAATGACAAAGGATTCCCTTAAATTTCAAACCTCTGATCCAAAGCACAATAAATAAGACTATGGGAAAACGATTAGCCCCGAGGTTGAGGTGGATATAGTTTCATTTATATGACTTTTCAATATTCAGTCATCTCTGATCAATACCCTAAAGGGAAGGAGGCACAGATGGGAAGCCATTAAAGTGTAATCCAGTACAATATCTTTTTTGCCTGTCCGTGAAGAGCTCCTGCGTGGACTTGTTCTCTCATTTCCTTGAGCAGTTCCTCAGGGAGTCAGAAAGAACTGAAGTGAACACCAACAGCAAGCAAATGATATTCAATGTCATGATTAAATCACAAAGTCTTCCATCTGGGAAGTTTTCAATAGCATCCGAGATTAAAAGACAAGACAGAAAATCTTTCAGCCTTCAGTCTGAGGGAAAAACAGAACTGAACACTAGAAGGATAACTGCTAGCAATCAAAATCACCAGGCAAGTGATCAACAGAGATAAGTGATAATGTAATTATGCAAAGAAGCAAAGGGTGAGGAGTCGGTCCTGGTGTATTTTCATTCATCAGTTAAACAACAATTTGTCTCAGTGCCACACATAAAATCAGCTAAAAGTCGTTCAATAATGATGAGATGTTCTCCTGAGAAAGCGATTCGCACTCTGTGTTTTAAAGTTCAGAAATGAAGAGTAAGAATTGTTGTTTGTTGTTATTGTGTCGTTGTTGTGCTCATTAATATAATCTGTGGACACACTTGAAAACTCATTAGCAATGCTAATATGTTTTTGTTTTGCCCCCCCCCCCCCCCTTTTCTTTTCTTTTTTTTTTACGGGCACAATTCAGATGGTTAAAAACCAGCTTGCATCTGGCACAGAAGGTGACCTGGAACTTTTAAAAGTTCCTCGGTTGTTAAAGCCACCATAAAATCGAAATATAGAGGGGAGAGTCTGCCACGCAAGCCGCATGGAAATAGACGAAAAGACGCAATCCAGCAGAATAATCTCTATATCCTGCAGATCAATAGGTTTGAACATATAAGAAAGACTCACATCAGCATCTGAATAGGCCACTTTGGCAGCAAAGTACAAATTCAGTCTTCATCTTCCAAAAGCATGGTGCCTCAAAACGCTGCATCATAATGTTGCATTGAATCATTTTAGAGGCCCTTGCTGTGCATGAACAGAAGTGTCCATTATAAACGTCAGTTATTTTTTAAAGAAAAGGCCAAAGAAATGAATTACAGTAAAAAAAGTGCTACTGCCAGCCTTGATAAAAAGCAGCTTAGAGAAGTCGGTGTGTAATTATTATTTGACTCTGTTGACGTATCCTTGATGGATTGCAACACAGTGTCGCAGATGGTAATCAAGCACCATCATGTACGGTTTCTCATTTACATATATGCATAGCTTTACCATGAGCAATGGGACAGGTGGGCAGAAGAAAGACGTCAAAAGCGCTTACTGTCTGTCTGTCCGATTGCACGCATCTCTCATCGTCTTACCCGCTCCAGTCGGCTTTCCGTCCGTCTGCGCGTGTATCTCCCCAAAAGCCTTCTGAATTATGAAAGTGTGGTTTGTGATTGGAAAATGACAACATTAATTGCTTGTAAGCAGAGCGCGGAGGCAGAGGGATTTTTGATCATGCACTGATTGTGATGGGCTATAAATGAATAACACAAGGTGAGTGAGGGTGAATTATTCATAAGCTGGAAGCTCCTTGCCGGTGGAGGACCCTCAGAGCGTTATCTTTTCATCCAATTCAGCCAGCCGTGCCGCCATCATTACCAAGGCAGATTGCTCCAGGCCCGTTATTATAATGGCAGCAGTTATTATCGTTAATGCCACTGTCAGTTATTCGTCGACTGAGTCTACCACTGTGGCCGCTTCTACCATCAAATTCTGCATTAGAGGTTAGAGCATATGGTTTACACTACCCACAATGCACTATAAAAACAACTGTTAAGACTGTGCAGAAGGCAGAGTAAGGGCAAAAACACATTACGCAAGTACACAAACAGAAACATAATTTCCAAAATGTGTCAGAAGCCGATTCATAACATAACACAAGTATGCATTGCATTGCAACAGCAGGCATTAATTTAAAAGTAGTCTTTTAGATTATTTTTATGGCAGAGCAACAGGGGATTGTTCACCCCAAAAAAAAACATTTATCATCATTATCTTTTTTCAAACTTGTATGCATTGCTTTATTATATATATTTTTTTATATATAAATAGATATTTTGAAAACTGTCTCGTACAAAATACAGGTCAACGTGGTCCAATGTTGTTGGATCCAAATATCTTTCAAAATATCTTGTATTCTGCAAAAGAGAAAAATGCATACAGGTTTGGAATGACATGAGGGTGGGTAAATTACAGTATTTTTATTTTGGGGTGAGCTATCCCTTTAACAAGGACACAGGTGAAGTAGAACCATCATGAACAACTGATGCAACAGCATTAGTCTCTGTTTTCTTTAATTTTCTGCCAACTTTCTTTAGAAAAGCACAGTTTTTTATGAACATTTCTTAGTACACTATCAAGTATACTTAAAAAATAAATAAATATAAGGTCTCAACCAAACCTGCTTTTGAAAGAGAGACTATGACAGCTGGTCTCTTCTACTGTGATATGTAGTCTGATAGTGATTACTATTCAGCATTTGATGGATGGTAAAATGAATTACTGTCTAGTTTGAATTTTAGAGCTTTGATGTATGTGCTACTAAACGTTTGATCAGAGCAGATATTGCCGTTATAAACTGAAGCGAATATTACGCTTTCTCATTTGGGGCATTTAATAAAAGTTGTCAGTGAAATGTAATAATTCATAACCCACTGGGTGTTATGACAAAATACTGTAGATGAGGTGTCATGGCATGAGAATTGTGAAACAATAACTATATCACTGAGACTGCATCATAATATATCATAATACTACATGAGAAGTCAGTACACTTTCTCGATCTTTATCTGCCTTCGTTCCCTTTATCTTCCTTTCTTTCATAATCATCTCCATCCTTCTATTTTTTATTACTCTCACAAGTCTCTGACTAGTTCCATCAGCCAAAATGTGTCTTGTATGTCTGAGTAAAGTCGAATCACCCAGGAACATGCTGCACATATAATAGAAGGGAGGATTTGGGCTGTTCTCTGGGAATAATCTCCTCATTCTGTGCTACAGCATTGTGTTCAGTGTAGAACTGCCAGCTTGGCTATTTCCTATGAGGGTCTATGTAGAGAGTACAGCTAAGAGTTCTGTTGATTAGCTATGCGCCTGCACGCTAGCCTCTCTTTGGCTGTCCACATTGTTCTGACTCCAGAACAAAGGTCCCAAGAGGACTTGGCCAACAAAGACAGGTCAACTTTATTAAATCAATTATCAATTGAGGAAATGGACACATGTGGCAAGAGAGTGACAGGGTGCTAATCCTATGGACTGAGCTAATGATGTGGCTAGGCTAGTTAATCTGATTTGAGAGTAGAGTTTTCCCTGTTAAACAACATTGAGATTCTCCATGAACACGGACAAGACATTCCCAACTGCTTTACTCCACCAATGATTTGGAAATAGCATGTGTACTATAATGAATTGATTGATTGCTACAATACCCATCAACACTGGAACTGAGTTGAGGGACTTAAGTTACTCAAATTCATTAGCAAACAAGTTGGGATTAAAATCAACAAGCACATCTTGCTTGTTAAAATAACAATATGGTAACAATTTATTTCGATTTAGACATTCTACTAACATTCTAGTAACTTTGCAATTACATGTCAACTACCAGTCACTAGAGTATTAGTACACTGTCTTCTTAATATCTCTTTATTGTGATGCTAACTTTGGAAGTACATGCCAACTTATTCTACTAACCATAACCCTAACCTGTCTACTAATACTCTGAGAGTTAGTTAACATGTATTTGCAAAATTACTTATAGTTAGTAGAAATGTCTAAAGTGGACTATTGAAATAAAGTTTAACAAACAATATAGTTAGTAAGTGTGACTTACTGAGTTGATGCAGTTCAGTTCCTTGTTGAGGAGCCAGGGCAGGGACAGTTTACCTTCACCCCGGTAGCAGGATTGGATCCTCTCCTTAATCTTTTCCTTGATTTTACGCAGTGTGAACAGGCATAGGGCAGATTCTTTCGGTGGCTTTGCCCGGTTCTTTTGGCCCTGAGCAAAAACAATAAACAGCACCTCTTCCTGTTCAGAAATACCCAACGATCGTGCCAGCCTGGCACCAGGCCGACTGAGGTAGGCGTCTTGAACCAATCGGTATTCCACACCATCCTTGGTACAGCCAATAGGAAACTCCACGTAGGAGTAGAACTTGGGGTCATCCACACAGAGGCGGACAATCTTGGAGGTGAAGAATTGTTCACCGCTGGCATCTGGTGAGGTGAGTTGGGTGTCCAGTTGGAGAGTTAGGTAGTAGATGAATTGCTCACTGCTGAAGCCATAAACGTAGTAGATATCAAAGGTAGGGAACTTGGAAAGTGTGTCAGATGGAATCTTGAGCTGTGAGGAAACAAACTCATCCTGGTAGACAAAGCTGAACATATCAGCATTCTCCTCATTAGCCATCAGCTTACGACTGGAGAGAGTCGGGAAGTACTCTGATTTTCCTTCGATGGGTGTACCTACAAACAATTTACCACTGTCTTCACCTTGGGTTCCACTAATAACCACTCCTGACATTGTGCCAGCCTCGGATACACTGGAAAGGTAGTGCTCCTTGCGGTGATGCGGCTCACCCAGTTTGAAGAGGTCATCCAGTCTGAGGAACTGGCATATACCCTGCGAGGTGCTTCCACATGCAATGAGCCTGTTCTGCCCTGAATCTAGAAGCAACAGCTTGTTGACGTTGTTAGTCTGTGACAGCTCATGAGGGCAAGACTGAACCCCAGGTGGTGGGTAACATTTCTCATTATCCACCACAGGGCCAGTAACATGGCTTCGGAGCTTGGTCAGGTTGCTGGAGAGCTTGTAGATCCAATTGACAGCACCGACGTAGACTTCACCCGTTTTGTTATGGACGACCAAATGCGTAAGCCCTCCCTCTGGTGGGGTGAAGGTTCGTAAGGAAGAGAGGTTAACCTCGAGCCCCCCATGTAGAGGAGAGAACGAGAGGAAGAAAAAGAGGAGGAAAGCCTCACAAATAGAGGCGGGAAGGGGCCTCCTCCCATACGGCAGCATTTTTAATATCTTTCTGAGAGGAAGCGGTAGGGCAGGTGATCCGTTCACCTTTCTGATCCTGGGCCTGGAAAAAACCTGGACAGCGTCTGTCAGTCTACAGTGAGGAGAGCAACTTATTGACCCAGTGTCCTCTTTGCTCTCTCGGCACGGAGCTGTCGTCTACACCATCATCTGCAGCGCCATGGCCGCTAGCCCTGCAAGGGTAGAAAAACACATCATGAGTGTTGGAGAAAAACAGAATAGAACATTGTCTATTGATTTGACTAGAGTTTAAAAGTTCTGCCTGCCCAAGAGGAAAAGAACCCATAATACATAAACATAAATATCTTACAGTGGTGCCCTGGGTGGAATCCTATACAACATTTAATGAGTGTGTCAAGCTTGCAGACAGCAGTGCACTCCACAAACTCCACACTGAGAACTCGTCTGATAGACCTGCTGTGCCCTTAAATATTTCACACAGTCTGTGCCAACTCAGCTGGCACAAAAAGGGAAGCAAAAGAGCGAGAATAGAGCAGGAGAGAGTAGAGGAGATGAGGAATGAGGAAAGAGTGAGTGATGCCATAACTGTAGACTGGTTTACCAATTCACCTTGAAGAATGCCATAGGCTCAGAAGCGTCAGCAATAAACGCTCTCATTTCCTCACGCTTGCTCAGAGAAGCCATTCAAGTTGACCCCGCATAAAACAAAAGCACTTTCCTTGAACTGCGGGAAAGCGTTCAGATTTTAAAATACCACAGTACAGACAACACGCCCTCTTGGCTCAACCACAGGGCTGCGGAAAGTGAGACAATCCATCAAATTTGTTCTAATTGAAAGTCTAATGACATTCATGTGATCATGGGTGATGAAGAGGAGCTTGGGGTGTCCAGCTACATCCTCAGAGTGCAAAACTACTTAAACAAGGGTAACCTCGGGCCTCTCATCTAGCCAGCAGCAGGGACTGTCTGCTGCTGTGACCTTCTCCAGTGTTCAAAACAGAAGCATCATTGTATCTCAGATGACATTTATCTCACTTCACAAGACTATTGAGCGAGGAGACTGCCTCTGGGTCTCATTCACCGCTCAATGCTGTGAGCCATACTGTGGGCTGACTGTCATGCGCAAGGCTACGAAACAACTGTGCAAGAGAGCAGATACGCATGCTGGCAAAAACTCATACATCAGTACACATCATATACTCTTCAATTCCAGTTCTTGAGTGCCAGTGTCCTGCAGGCTTTACTATCAATCCCAATTTAACCTACCTGTCTGATTTGCAAGTAATTCTGAACACTGATTAGCTTGTTCAGGTATGTTTTGTTTAGGGTTAGAGCTAAACTCAGAAGGACACTGGCCCCACCAGGACTGGAGTTTAAGAGCCCTGCTGTAGGACAATACGATAAACATCACAATTTGCAGTATGGGAAAAAAAAAAAAAAAATGACAAAAAGGGTAATGTGTCACATTTTATTAAAAAGTACTTGAATTAAAATCGATCAATTACTGTAATGAGGTATCAATGAACATTTTAGTAATTTAGTTGATATCAACACTGGTCACAATAATGTATTGATATTAGGGGTGGACAATATGACCTAATTCTCATTTCACAATAACGATATATATCATGATATAGTTTGTTTTTACACGATTTATCACACGATACAAAAAATAACATTGAACTTACACGCGGTTATGAAAATCAGCCTTTGCGGTTATTATGAAATCGCAAAGGCTGTGATTTTTTCTTAATGCACAGCTTGTCAATGAAATATGGCTCCAAATGCTAATCCATCTGCAAGCTTGAGTCGTTTATAATGTACATTTGAAAAAGCAACACGCGTCAAACATCTTTCCAGACATGAGAAGCATTTATTGACATCTTGTCCAACAAAAGACAACATTTAATAACATGTTTTTACTCTAAACTCAAACGTCTGTTGAGCATCCTTCTGTGAGATGATGTGGCTTCTTACACAGAATAAGGCAGTCGTGTGTTTTATTAGTCATGTTTAATTAATCAAACGTTTCAATCTTCTGTTTATTCAGCTACAGCGATATGACGCGTGGCATATTTGGAGTTTCTGCGCAAGAGCGCCCTCTGGCTTTCAGATGGAGAAGCATTTACTACTGATCACAGAGCCGTACAGCTCTGACAAGATAATCGCAGCCTTTTCCAAATCGCGTGCGGTATTATTGAGATAAATCGTGCATTACTTTGTGTTATTTTATATAATTTCTGTTATTAAAAATAAGAAAAATGAAGCAAATTACAAACAATAGGACAAATACAATATAACAAAAATATGAATTAAATGAAGTTTTTCAGGTTTATTTAACATGTAGTTAGAATAAGTACATTACGTTACATTCTCTTTTGTTTGATTTACATTAATGACACAGTGCAGCAGGTTCATTAGGCTGCTGTCACTTTAAGACCAAATGCACAGATCCATTAATCTGATACACATCCGGTTTATACCCAACTGTTTACTTTCACTTCAGACTGTGTTAACATGAATACTCCACACAATGGGCATTTTGACATAACTGCGTATGTATTCGACCATTCAAATTCAAAGATTTTACAAATTAATGAAATATCGGCACAGCCCGCACTTAAACAATTTTGAAACAGTAATTAGAGGCACTTCTAAACAAGTCAGATTTTCAGCTATTTTTAGTTTATACCGCTTCACTGTATTTGCTGTGTAATGTATTGTGCTGACAGGGGTCCAAATTTCTCTCCTCTGTATTGATCATCACAGCTGAGCTCTTCTCAGCTCAACTGACTCAGAGTCAGCACTCCTTGGTGCTTTTTGGCTCTGTGATACAGGGACACTGTCAAAGCTAATTCCTAACACTAAAAAACACAGAAAAATTGCCTATAAATAACCAAGTAACTAACTAAATAACTCCACAATACACTTAAAATTGAATTTAGCAGTGCTGCACCTGACCCATTATCGACTATAAAAAACAAAGCCGTCAGAGTTTTGACTTATCTGGGACAAAGATATGCTAATGAGGTGGCAGGAGCTGCTTAAACGCAGATCCAAGTGTCCACTTATTTTAACTCCGAAAATGAAACAAAAAAAAAAGAGAGAGAGAGAAACTATAATAAACTGAAAATTCAGCAAAATATATACTGTACGTGCTGCAATTTATAATACTGCACCACAATGCTATTTGCGTGGGATAGAGCAATTAGGGTATCCACCCACTTGCTCCAAAAAGGCCCACACCAAGGATAAAGGTGAAATTGGATGAATCAATTAGAGGTGGTATGGGAGTTGCATGGCACCGTCAGGATAGCAAAACCTGCCTGGCTCAAAAAATGGCTGGCGGGACCAAGGTATCTATGATGATTTATTGCTTGTGGCACATAAATTACAGCACAAGCCATGAAAACGGCACCACATACTTAAGCAAATTTATACAGAGCGCCTCTTTAACATGGAGGTCACATCGCTGAGCATTGTGGGGTAGAAGGCAGGACTCAGTGATGGCCACAACTAAACCACCCAGAGAGGCTCTGCATGGCAGGATCTGCTTTCTATTACAAGCACGCAGACACACTCACATACATCAATACATAGAGGCCTTAATCCACATACACACACAGTCTGGGCTTTCTTTATTATTCTGCTTCTGTCTTTATGTCTGTCTGTCTTTCATTCTTTCTGTTTGTCATTCATAAATTCTGCCTCTCTGTATATATTTGTCCATCCTTTCTCTCTTTCAGTCTTTCCTCCTACCTACAATTAATTACCACCACTATTATCAGGTGTCTAAACATGAAAACAGATTCTGGACTGCATAATAAATGGAAATCCATAATAAATCCAATTTATGTAATCAAATTAAGATACATATTTGCAATGATATTAGCCAAACTAGAACAACACCACTGGTATGCTTTGATATAAGATATTAAAACCAGACAGCCTCGATTTAGCCTACAATTTAAAAAAGCAATAATAACCTCCATCCAGCAAGACCTCCAATGAAAGTGATATTTTTAACAAAGCTACACTGTGACTGTGATTGCGGGGGGGATGATAGAGGAAACAATGACTTGTTGACAGCAGGAAATGATTTGCAAAACAGAGTCTTGGAACGACATGTCATCTCATTCAGCCAAAAAGATGATATAGCAACGCAAGTTTTGTTTCAGTCTAGGTGGCCAATTTTCAGTGTGAATGCTGCACATTCACAGATTGTGCGAGTGTTATGAGGACGACGATTTAGAGGGACGCAGTGGGCCATAAGTGCGCGACTGGCTGTGGAAATAATTCCTTCATGCCAGAGAGGAGAAATAAAGAGCTGACGGCAACAATGGTGGTTAAAAGGCGACAAGGACTGCAATTTCTGCAGTTCCTTAGCTTAGCCTAATGTACACATATTTTAAAAGGCAAAAACAGCCAAATAGCAACTGTTCCAGTGAGAGATGATATCAAAAAACTGCTTTTACAATAGATTTAACAAGTGAGGCAGAATATTTAGCAGGAAATAATGTAGAACAGAGACCTGATTTATGAAACAAGGATATGTAAGGAAAAAAAATATTGAAAAGTCCATGAAAAAATGGCTTTTATGTCCAGTCACAAAAGTGACCGGTAGTAGAACACAGGGAGTCTAGGTCTATGGTGACAATGCATTTACAAAATGACAAACCACCAACAATTAGTTTGAAGATTGGGTTAAATAGATGAAATTAGTGTTTTATTCCATTAACAAAGAAGTAAAGATTGTCTGGCTCAGTTTCAAAAAGGACAAAATAGCATTCCTATGCAGCAGTACGGAACAAATAATCCATACAATTATGACAAAATGACAAATTGTAGGAAATTGGAAGATAATTATTAAAAACTTCATTATAAACTGAAATAAATAAGTACAGACAGACAGACAGACAAAGAGACAGATAAATAGATAGACAGACAGACAGAAACAGAATAAACCATGTATTAATATAATTTCAATATGTATGTATAGATAACCCTTTCATGATGATGTGTGCAAAAAATGTATGAGCTATTCAAAAATTTACTTAGAAAACTTACCCGTCATTTCTGAGCTTTAACGTCATCATTGTGTTAACATGGCAGTACCAGGAAATAAATGTGTGTGGTCACATGACCAAACTACACAATGTTAGACCTGCCCAGAACTCATGCAGACATCTTAAATTTGCATTATAAATGAACATGTGCTTCATAATAAGAGTTGCTTTTTAATACCACACCAAAATATGTGAGGAAAAATTGTGGTCACAGTTGTGACCGGTGGGATTAAATGGGTTAATTTACACGACAAAGGCGTTTTGGTGGCCTGAAAAAGCAAACTTCTGAAAAGTTTTTGAAAACGATACTGTTGTGATCTCCATATAAACTACAAAAATGTGAATCTGTGAAAACGGTGCACATTTATTTTTCAACGTGGAAGTAAGGTGTTTTCTGTGAATGTGCGAAACCTGCCATTTCATAGCCGCTATAGGGAATAACGAGAAGAATACCAAAGTGCAGTAAACTGTAAAAATAAAGTTGATAGGCATGTGCATTTGGCGCGAGTGCTCTGTAAAAAATGCATATGTGCAGGCATGTAGTCTTTCTTTACAAAGTGACACCAACTACTTGTCTGGCATGCATAATACAGCGTTTTTAGTCATTTTTGCGGATCCATGTGAACAGGGATAGTTTTGATTACGTTGTCATCTGTACAAAGAAAAAAACTTTTCTGTTTTTAGTACATCGTTGTCGTGTAAACGTACCCTAAATCTTGGCGGTTTCACAACCAGAAGCTGCGCAACACGCTGACCGTTCCAAGATGGGGGAGCGCCGACGTGTCTGAAGCGGTCAAATGTGGCATCTACATATACATGTTTTAGCCTTTGAGGCTAATGTTAGCTACTGTTAATGGAAATTAAAATTAACAGTTAAATTTGTCCTCTGAAGAACAGACAATATCCATTAGTTTATATCCGGTTCCACATGAGATCACATAAAGTGCTCCCTCTGGCATGGAATTCCTAATATCTTGTAGTGTGTGATGCACCACATTTTTCAAATCTTGTAGTGTGTGCATGTTTGAGATTTGAGAGAAGACAATATGTAAAGATTCTCCTTATGTGCATGATGCAACCAGATATTATAATCGGTTAGGACTTAAAGTCCTGTAGTCTGAGCCCGGCTTAAACAATGTTTTTTGAATCTGGCCTCTGGGGCCAACTTCATAAACAGCTAAGACTAGTCTTACAAGTTAGTCATCAAATTGTTTTCTTTAAGACTGTTCACAACTTTGAGTCAGTTACATAAAAACGATACCAAAAAGTAAGAGTGACTGCCCCTTGACTAAATGCTAGTGGGTCATACTAGATCTTAAGACACTGTCTTAACATAATAGCTATGTTTATGCAATTGGCCTCTGAACACCCTAGCAACCACACAGCAACATGCTAAGAACAACAACATAAGAACAATGTTTTAGTAGCCGAATAGCAATGCTCTGGCAACCACCTAGAAGAATTTTTGTAAAGCTAAACACCACTTATTTATACTTTTAATATTGTATAATTCTGTTGTTATTTAATAAAGATCAGCTAATGAACCATGGCGAATTAAACAAAAACGATGCATCCCCAACATGAGATGGCTTATGCACAGCATCTAGAACACAAAACAAAACATTTGCTCTGCTTCTCACTGATTGCTAATTGCTAATCTAATTCCTGTATAAATGACCACAGAAAGTTGCACTCCGCCTCCATTCAGGTCTTTTAACTCTACACCATGCTCTCTCATGCTGAGGGTGGATATTGTTTGGGTTTGACTAATGGCCGTGCAGCAGGGAGGGCCCAGTGTCTGCAGGAGTAGAAGACACTAAGGAGGTGATTGTGCAGCAGGCCTGTTGCACTGTGGATGTGCCAAAATCAGAGAACACTGTCCTCCTTTTATAGCATCACTCCTTAGCGTGTGACCCACTGACACCATGACAGCTGCCCCCTCCCCCTCCCTCGGCCCCCAAACCACCAACAACTGGGTGGGTTAAACAGCACCCTAATATAAACAGGTGCATTTTGGGAAGAAAAACCAGTGGTACTAGATTTACATTCCACATAATAACAGTGGTTTACAGCTGGTTTTACTTCACGATCCAGATATTTACAACCAGACCTTGACAATAACTTTTTTCCCCTCACCAGCCACTGTGGCTAGTGGTTTTCCAAAGTTACTAGCCACTTAATACCATAAATACCAGTATTTTTGACAAGTCTACATTGCACTTAGTTTATTATTTCAGATGCCTATTTAAAAGGCTACAACTGAAAAATGTATATATTATGTATAAATTTGGCGGGTGTTAATGTCAAGCCCTGTTTACAATCCAACACAGTAGGAAGTTGTTTATCGAACTAAATAAAAAAAAGTCCTAAATTAAACATTGAAATGTATTAATATTACCATGAACTGCATAAACATGACATAAGATAATTTAGTATAATAAAATATTTTTTTTTAATAAATTTACTTTATTAAATCACATTGTGGTCGGCACAAATCATGTTTGTCCTTATTGTCCAAGTGCATTATGGGTTACATTTGTTTTGTTCATGGTTTGAGCATGTGGCATCTCACAAACACATTCATGTTGGCAGCTGTCTAATTTAGCCATTTTCTACTAAGTGGCAATCAAATTTGTGCCAAAGAAACTTTAGATTTTGATTGTATGCATGGACTCTGAGGTCAACAGCAGAAGAAGTGGGAAGTGTTTTCACCTTTTTTTTTTTTTTTTTTATTGTCCACCAGTTAACATCAAACCTAACATGCCACACCATTTCAGAAATGAATCATGTCCTTTGAATAAACAGTGTGGGATGAGTTTAAAACTTAGGTTTAAGAGTTTTGAAAAACGAAGTATGAGTAATAATAATGGCCTTAGCAAGCACCACTAACTCTAAAGACACAAAATGTACAATGATGTGCAGCTAAACGTATGCTTCCTAATATCCAAAAACTGCTATGTTATTATATGGACTAAAGACTAGCGCGGTACAGACTTATCTTCAATCAGAGCAGAAGAAATCCAGGCTCATAAGGTCACAATGGGCATAAACTGTGAGCTATGAGAAAAGACACGACACTCCAAGGAAAAAGCCATCAAGTCTAATCACTGGTTCTTTTCACGTTGCTGTAAATGTTGCTACTGCAGCAGTTTGGACGAATGTGCTTATGTTAGTCCTGCCTCAGATGACACAACTGTGACCAACCTTATGCAAACTCACACTACAAGACAGCTAGTCATGGCAGATTAACACATGCTGTAATGATATTAATATTAATGTAAGAAAACATATGGTCAGTATGACTGTGGTGAAGTCATCCATATTTACTATACACAAACATGCTTCATACAACCATGTAGGGATCCTGCACTTTGGTACCAAGGTGATAGTAAAATAAAATGAAATCTATATTTAAAAAAATCCAAATGTAAAGTAAAAAAATAAAAGAAAAATATAAAAGGAAAAGAAAAGAAAGGTTAAAAAAAGTAAAATAAAAAGTGGAAAAAAAAAAAAAAAAAAATTATTTATTATATATATATATATATATATATATATATATATATATATATATATATATATATATATATATATATTATATATATAAAAAAAAAGTATGAGTACTACTGACTCAATTCAGGACCTAAGCACTGTCTGAGTGACAGAAAGCCAATATGTAGCAAAAACTGGCCGATACATTTTTACACACACAATGACTGATACCAATCCATAGTGTCTGTAAGTGTATTATGTGTAAAAGTATACAATATTTTATATCAATGCCAATAATTAAAATATTAATAACTAAAAAATTATATTAAAACAAATGGTATTTGTTAATTGGATAGTTTACCCAAAAATTCTGCCATTGTTTACTCACCATCATGTCGTTCCAAACCTGTAAGACTTTCGTTCATCTTCAGTACACAAACAAAGATATTTTCAATAAAATCATAGATATTTTTGTCCCACTGAAAGTCCATGCAACTACCACTTTGATGCTTCAAAAAGTTTGTAAAAAGTTTGAAAAAGATCGTAAAACTAATCCATATGAATTGAGCAGTTTAGTCCAATTTTTCTGAAGAGACACGATCGCTTTATATGATGAACAGATTTAATTTAGGCTTTTATTCACATATAAACATTGCTCAGCGAACAAACAGAAGCACAACGAACTTGCTTGATGCGCGAGAACAAACCTCACTGGTTCTTGTGGAAGCTCAAACATGCTGTGTAACACACGAGAATGAACCTCATTGGTTCTCACACGACAAGCAAACATGCTTGAGCTTCCGTTTACCACAACTGATGTGTGCACTGATGAATGTTTATATGTGAACTCAATTCAAATTCAATAAAAAAAACAAAAAAAAACAAAACACTTTATTGTCTGTCCCCACAGGGGTAGAAAATTGTCTTTGAAGCATCAAAGTGGTAATTGTGTAGCTGTCTATGAAGGGACAGAAAGCTCTCAGATTTCATTAAAAAATATCTTCATTTGAGTTTCAAAGATGAACAAAAGTCTTATGTGTGACGAGCAGGGCGGGCGAGAGCCGTGAGGGAACTGCGCGTTGCACCGGCCTCGAATCTCTCACGGAGGAGCTCCGGAAGCATAAAAGGGGAGCGACGACAGTGAAAGACGAGAGAGGACCAGGCCTGGACTTTATTTTATGGTTTTGTTATGTTTGTATGGCCGGCAGACGGCCGTGAGGGTCTGCCGGCATTACTTTCGTTTTGTATTTGTTTATTTTCAATATTAAAATTGTGTTGAATGTTCGCCGGTTCCCGCCTCCTTCTTCCCGTACATACGAACTGTGTTACATTATGGGTGTGGAACGACATGAGGGTGAGTAAATGATGACAGAATTTTCATTTTTGGGTGAACTAACCCTTTAATTTAAAGGAATGTGCTCGACAGCATTGTAGTTTCTGCTGTGGTATTAAAAACCATGTATTGTGACCACATAAGCATATTTTCACATAGAGGATGTGTATAAATGTGCAAATGAATGCAGAACTGTAAGGAATACACAATCACAGTGTTTCCAATTGCAACAACCACAAACAACAAGCTCAGATCAAACAGACACATCCCGTTCCATCTCTGGTTATGTTAATAGATCCACGTCCATTACCACACCTCAGTGTCTGGGCTACAGCTCCCACAGAGCCAATAAAAGCACGCAAACACTGCTGACTCAAAGTTCAGCCATCAATAAAATGCTTTCTCCCTCCTGGGAAGCATTCGGTTATTTCCTTCAGCCCGTCGCAGAAGTAAGTCCGCCGCATCTTATCCTCTTTCATTAGCTCACTCTCATCTGTTGTGTGATCGACTTTATTATGATAAACACGGCTGCAAATCAAAGTGTTTTTTCGTAAATTCCACAATTACAATTTACGATGTCATTTCTAAGCCAGCTACAATTATCTGCGGCAAATGCCAAGCTAATACAAGAATGTGAAACGCTCCACTGATTCTGGCTGTGCAATGCTTTAAACTACAGGGGAAAAAGGGGCATAAAGACTTCAAATCCCATAACAGTAGCTCCCGAGCTCATGCCGTTTCATGTTCCGCAGGCCTCGCTAGCGCACATTCCATCAGGATCGCATCATTGGGCAACGGCCATTCTCTGGCCTTCTTCCCTCCGCATACTGCAAGCATGCACGGATGCATGAGTTTGTGTGCTGAGCTTTACACTTTCGCTAACTTCACTCATTACTTTGCACCCACCTACACATGCACGCATGCAAACAAACATCTTTGGCAGTGATTTAATTTTAAAAGACTTGTCAAGAGATAAAGTCATGAAATCAAGCATGAGACGAAACAGAGTGTGATTTCGTGCGTGCGCGCGCGCCTTCACTATGTCATCTGTGTGACCTTTCTAGACAGGTATGTGCGTTTCTGGCGAACGCATTTGTGCTAACACAATTACACTCAGCTAATGAACAGAGCGGTGAGATAAATCTATCTGAATGCTAGCTTCATCCCAGCATCTCAATCTCCTTTAAAGGCTACATTTGCATCTTTAATAGAAATGAAATTCCTCATTAAACGTGCAGACTGCTGGTGGCTCTTTGAGAAAGAGAGTGAAAGAGCAAAGAAAAGATGTAAATCAAACTATTTACACACTCTTGCCCATAGGCTTACAGCGGTGGTCTCATACTAGCAGATTAGAAGGGCAATTTAACGATTCTGGTTCCAATTCTACATAATGATTCGGGGTTTGTTAATTCCATTAACTCTTTTTTTGAAGAAGAAGAAGAAGAAGAATAGTTAATCCTAACAACATAATTAAATCTACTAAAAACTAAACTAACATAATATTATTTTTATTAAAATACCATTACAATAAATTCATTGCAAAGGACCAATTATGTCCCTTTTTCACCAGAATGGTTAGTGTTTTGGAGAGCGTTTTGGAGAGCCTGTTCTCGGCGAACTGGCGTGGTGACAAATCAGGTCCCCCTCAAAATTGGGTCTCTGTTATGACCCCGAGCGATCCCACTGACTCAAAATTAGTGGTTCAACGGCTCACAAAACTCACAGTTTGGATCATATCAAGGTTATTAAGTCATGAATTCAATAATTTTTTTGAATCAGCATGAAAAAGAAATTGGAATTGGGGGGTGGGGGGACTTTGCATTTATCACTTAAAAGCCCACTTTAAGTACTCCAATACCACAGCAGAAATTACTAGCCTAACTAATAAAGTTAAAACATTATTAAAGGCAAATGAACACACTGTAAAAGAACAAACACTGTACACTTATTACAAGAATAGATAAATACAACAAAGTTACAAATAAAGTAGCGATACCGAACCAGAAACTGGTTACTGAAATTTTTCAAAATATCTTCTTTTGTCTTCAACAGAAGAAAGAAATTCATACAGATTTGGAACAACTTGAGGGTGAGTAAATGATGACAGAATTTTCATTTTTGGGTGAACTATCCCTTTAAGTACAGTTCAAAAACAAACCTTCTCAGTTTTCAAACCTACTAGATCTATGAAAGAGCACCACAAAGATTAAGCAAGGTGAAAGATGTCCCTTAGAGCTTATTATGGATCTTCCACATGAGAGAGAGTTTGTGGTTTATAATGCTTATAAATTAGGCCTGGGGAACGAGAAACTTGATCCTAAGTCAGCAATTAGGGCACCTTGTCCCGGGAGTGTCTGAGCCCTACAAAGGAGTTGATCAGTCAGAGTGTGACAATTATGATGAATAGCCTCAGTACGCCAGCTGTCCGACTGCTCCTTTGGCCATTAATATTACTCGCGGCTCTACTGCAGCAAAAAGCCACTGAAGCTTTCGCTCACCCCTTTCTAGCTCTTTCAATTCAGGAATGTGTTGCCATGACAGTGACCGATGGCTCGGCAGCAGACGGGGAGCCCGCTCATCCCAGCCAAGGGTTGAGGTTGGTGTGAGAATGTGTCAGGGCCCCGCGGGCGAAGGATCAGAGACTGATCCACTGGAAAACTGGAAGCGTCTGTAGATGTGGTACTGATTAGTGGCGGGTGCGGGGGAGAGCTGCAGGTATTTCAGCTATGCTCCGCATTTACCACAGGGGAATCCGACTAGCGAGACCTACGAGCAAAACTGGGCTATATGGGAGTGAGGATTTCTAAAGTGCGAGACCTTCACTTCTGGTTTAGTGTGAGCTGTAATTGCAAACACGTTTAGCCCTTGCGGTGCTACAGAATGCGTTTAAGACAATGAGGCCTGCCAACAGGGTGTCTGTTCATGGAAGGTGCCCCGTTTTGAGCCTTACAGGCTGATGAGGCTCAAAGCGGGACGCCTTACATATATCTATGATTTGATCAGAAGTCGGGAGGAAAAACATCGATCATGATGAGGTTTACTTTTCATGACAAGGCTAAAACAGCACTGGTAAACCAGATTTTTTGGTCGAACAAAAACAACTTCTGGAATCACTTAAAGCAGTTAGGTGGATATCTGAAGATACAAATTAAACAAACTTTACCAAAGCTTCACTTACGTCACATTTTCAACCATTGAATTCACTAACAATCGATTCAAGAAATTAATTTTAGTTTAAATCAAATCTGTTGTATCATTCCCTGTTTGAGCAAAGCATCTGCAAAAGCATAAAAGCAAAGTCAGATGATTAAGTGAAAAGGAAATAAAAGAATAAATGACTCGCTATACAGTGCAACCATAAATGACCACAAACAAACTAAATATCAGCTACAGCACATGTGTACAAAAGCAAATACTGACGTTCATACGAATGAGTCCTGGCTCTTATCAGTAAATCACTCCCCATGATGAGTTAATAATATTCTTTTATAATAATGAGAGTTTAATGTAAGAAGAGCAACATTTTTAACAACAACATTAAATCAGGGTTCCCAGCCTTTTTTTTTCTTTTTTTTTGGTCAAACCACTTATATTTGCATGAAGTACCAGCCCAAAATGTCAAATAATATTAATCAAAGTCAATCAATGTTGTAAAAATTTTAAATACTCTACATAATATTATAAAATGATTAGATTATGATTAAATTATAATATTTTCATATAATTATTTAATAGATTTAATTTGCTAAATTATCAAATTTAGTTATACAAATTTTATTTAAATATTAAATGTAATATTAAATATAAAAAAATACAAAATGTAATTTTTAATTGTAATTTATTATTTAATAATACTAAATGATATATATATATATATTTTTTTTTTTTTTTGCTTGATTATATAAGTTTTATTTAATTTGTAATTAAACAATAATACATTTTATTCAGCTTAATTCACCATTGGAATTTTTATAATAATCTCTCAAACCCTCAGTTGGGGGAAAAAAGGATCCTCTTGACTAGATTTAGAGCCCACGGGGCGTTAACTCTTTCAGTTTGTTTGAGTGTTTATTAGAGAGCTCTAGTGTATTTTCCCCTGAGGAGAGTTTGGACACTACCCCAGTCTGGTGGCCTATATAGCAACACAAGGGCCTGGCCATTGTTTTGTCCCTGTTTGCATTTCCCCCACCGCCAGTGCAACCGGCTCATCTGGACATGATTGTGAACTCAACAGGAAATGAGAAAGAATGGCACTGGAGTCTATAAAACATTAAGAACTGTCTAAGGATGGCCAGTCGGCAAACACACGTGCACAAACACACGCACACGTGTACCTGGCAAACAAACCTGTCCTGAAGTCAATCAAATGAGTAAACGGGAGTGTGCTATCATTGCGGTAACACACACTGATATCAGTGACAGTCGACTGCTGAGCGGCCCTTATGTTAAAACGCTTGCACACAAACCCACATCCGGTTTAATGCCAGCGGCACAGCCGAGGGTCGCTCGGCTCTGCTGATGGTCATTAAGGCACTGCACCACCATCACTCACAGGGTCACAGGAGCATGAGAATCGAGCTGGAAACAGCCATGTAGCAAAAGGCTAAAACAGACTAGTCTTATCTGAGCCAAGAGTGTGTGTGCAAGAGTGTGAAAGAGACTGTATCGTCGGCCGCTGTAAATACCAAACTCAAGAGGATCACACTCTCAATTATACAGCGACCCAGTGGCAGCCACAAAAGCAAGCCTGACGAAGACCGCTGTGGGATTTTCGTCGTCAAACGCACAAAAATACATCTGCCAAGGATGAGGAAATAAAGCTAGCCATTAACCTACTCTTCCTTCCTCTTGCCCTTCAATAAACAGTGCCGCATACATCCTTTCAGTCTCTTATTTGTTCAAATTCAAACCCACATTCGTTTCTGCAGAGTAATGAAGGTTTGGGATAGCAGCACATTTATAAGCAAAAAAATAGAGAAATATCTATATTGCATCGGGCGGCTCGCCAGCTCTTAGCACAACTCATTCTTCTCGCGATCATCTGGAGCGTTCTGCCGAGCCTTTATACCAAACAGCATCTGCTGCATCTCACAAAAGCCCTCATCCACTGAGAGATTTCGAGTTCCAACAGCTGCGGATGGGAGGAAAGATGTGCTTATGTCTCTGTCCTTCTGAATATTAAAAACAGAGGTGTTTCAGATTAAGCCTATAGAAAGGGCATGGCCATATTGAGCTTCACCTCGTTCTAGAGTCAAATACACATGGAAAGGGTGTGTAATAGTATAGGGTTTGCATCACTATTATAACTGTTCATGCTTAGGGTTAGGGTTTTTTGTTTTAGTTTAATGTGGTACAGTTTGTGCTACAAATGACATGAATGACACCTCACAAGCTATTACTAGTGATCAGAGTATAGGTTTATTTAATTTTTTTTGTACCTTGCGGACAAAAAAAAATCTAAGGCAAAAAAAAAATACAAGACTTACAGTTAGAGCTGCACAATTAATCGTTTCAAGATTACAATCTCAAATTAAACACTTATGCGATCTTATTCCTAAATAAGTCTTTTCAACCACACAGTGTCATTATTATTGTTACAATAATTCAAATAATCAAAATAGAGTAAAATTAGAGTTCATTGTTACAGCAGTAGGCGGCGACAAGTTACTGTTAAAAAATGTATTTGTTGAATCATTCACTCAACAGATTTGTTCAAAAACACGGATTTATCCAGTAATTAAAATGTTGACAGACCCCATTTACTTACATAGTATTTTTTTCCACACTATGGGGTCCAACAACTGTTTGGTTACCGACATTGCTCAAAATATCTTCTTTTGTGTTCAACAGAAGAAAGAAATTCATGCAAGCTTGGAACATCTTGAGGGTGAGTAAATGATGACCGAATTTTCATTTTTGGGTGAATTATCCCTTTAAGGTTCAACTCCCAAATCAAATTCAGTAGATGACCTTGAAAAAAAAAAAAAAAAAAAAAATCAAGCTTTGCAACTTTTTTTGTTTGTTTGTTTTTAAAAGAAACTTTTGGGAAAATCTGAAATAATGTACTGTACAATATTCTTGTATTCATGTTTTAAAAGACAATAGAACTAAACTGTTATGATACTAAATGCTTATTATTTGATATATGTGCTATTCAAATCTGGGGAAATACTAAGGAAAACTACATTTCCATATTTCCCACACAATTGCATGATGAATTTAAGACATATTGAAAAAATAAATAAATATTTTTCTTCAACATGAAATTTCCGATTCTAAATCTTTTAATATCTTATTCATGAAGCAACTGCAAAAAAAAAAAAAAAGTTACATGAACTGCTCTTATAAAAAGTGGAAATTACATATGGAAGAACCCACTTCAACTGAGCACCATATTGTGCATTCATCATGTGTTCAGTCTCACTAAAGACACAGTTGAGTGATTTATGTTGCCTAATCAGTCTAGAGACAAGTATTTCTCTGCATAAACAAGTAAACTTTTATGAACCTGTTTTCCAGCTAAAATCAGATTTTACTGGCAATAGACTGTCTGAAAAGTTGGATCCACTGAAAAGCTCCTTTGGGAGGCAACAAGAGGTGGCGAAGAAAACACCTCACAAACAGTGAATTGCACACCGCTCTAAACACACGTTAAATGCAGGTTGTCAGGAGAGGTGTAAAGGCACACACCCCAACACCCCTGTGGCTGAATGCCTGCTAGTCATTCCATCAAAGTGACACTCTCAAATACACACGCTAACACACATGATGTCATCATCTCCCTCGCTCATTCAAATAGACGCACACCTTCTATAGGCACCATAACACATTATCTCTCTCCCAACAGTCTCAAAGGAGATTTACTTGTGCATCCTGCACACAGACACTCACACTAACCCACTAAGGCACGATGACACACGTACAGTCCGTTCCCCATGACACCTCCGGGCTCTGCAGTGAAGCATGTCAAGCGAATTCCATCTGGGGAGAGGAATTTGACCTCCGACCTCTGTTTATGACCCATCAAAGGGAAGCCTGCTCATTGGTCTGGCAGAGTAATCATTTCCAGAACGGGCCACTCAAAGAGAATGCGTTCAAGAGGGAGAGAGGGGAGATTTTCCAGGGAGACAGAATGCCTGCAGCCGACTATGTTAAAGGAATCAGACTGCTGATGTTCAACAGAGCTCTACAGAGAGGCCCATGTTCAAAATGCAACTTAACCAACCTCTCAGAGAGAAAAGATTAAGAAAGAAAGAAAGAAAGAAAGAAAGAATGTTTGAAAGAAAGGACTTAAAAAGATTTAGGAAATTTTAAAGACCCCCTGTGGTGAAAATCAAGTTTTAAAATGTTTTTTATATGTCTATAAGTGGTGCTTTTAATATGCTTTTAAGACAAACCATGTGCAAATTCATATAGAATGTCAACACCATTGCTGAGTATTTTCTCCTTAAAACTGCAGTGAAAAAAGACAGTTTCAAACCTGTGGTTTGAAATCGCTGGTAACTGTGACATCACAAACTACCTTGTAACCAATCACATAAACGTGCCAGCGGGCTTTAGCATATCATTAACAGCGAACTAGCAGGGGAGCCTTAAGAGAAGCCAGGTTATCCCGGTATATTTTTCTGTTGATATGAAAAATTGTGTAGATTTAACAATATAGTGGGTTTATGATGTATATTACGATGTTATGATGAACTATATGCCTTTCTCCACCAATGTTCTGAGTTGTTCAAAGCGTTTGTAAGGGTGCTGATTGTTAGAAGGCAGCTGTTTGACTCTGACATGGCAAACGGGAACACGGTTTGTGTAACATTAGCAACACATTATTTGCTGTTTGATAACATAGTCAAGCAAAAGGCTAATCATATTAATTACTGTTATGCGTCCGATGTTGTAAAGAGTGGTACCATTGTGCAGCATTTACCTCAGTAAGTTGACCGAGTGGATCTCTGAGCTGGCGCGAGCGAGTGGAGGTGGGGCTAATTTGCATATTCATTGATCCACGCATATTAAATGAGACAGGAATGTAAAGAGTTACATTCAAGCTATTTTAAGGAAGATATTTTTTCAAGCTATTTTTTACATGAAGAATTTTTTTTAAATTTAAAGGATAAAATTGATTACAGGGGGACTTTAAGACTAAAAAAAAGACTCTCTGAAAAGAAATTTCTTATAATTGATAATTAGTACAAAATAGCAAAAGTGTAAGATATAGGATGAAAAGGTACAAATTCTAAAAGTTTTTTTCTTATTGCAATCAACCAAAGGGACATGGTGAAGAAAAAAAAAAAGTGATATGAAGGAAAAATTATGTCAAAGCTTTTGCGTTCTCTCGCAAATGTTTTGCGTTTCCCCAAGAAACTTTGCGTTCTCTCGCAAAGAGCTCAAAAGGTTTTGCGGGTGAACACAAAGCATCTTGGGGGAACGCAAACATTTGTGAGAGAACACAAAAGAATTTCCTTGTTATATTTTTCCCATCTCTTATTTTTTTCCACCACCATGTCCCTTTAGAGGCTCCGCAGGTTTAGGGGTTTGAATTTATGGCTGGGTTAACTCTTGTGATTTCTTACAATTTCGCCATCTCGTACAAATTATTACCAATTCTCATGAGATCAGGTTGTGGAAGATGAGGAACTAAGACTATACTGGAGGTATGTTCACAATGACATCAAATGCGCAATAATAAAGCAACAGAAAGTCATTCATTTCCTGTAAGATTTTGCAAAAGCAACCACTGACAAAGTTCAGTTGAGTTTGTCAGTTTATGCAAATGAGGGAGGACATAATCTGCCAATGGAAGTACAGATAAACTTAAGTGTAAAAACATCTACTAGCAAGTTACTTCGCAACACTAACCAATGTAAACAGACCTTGAGAGAGTAGCAAAAATGACTGTCAAATACTAATATGGAATACATTATTTAATTTATTCTATTTAATTCCCATTTTGCATCCATGAGGAGTTTTTAAAGTCCACTCATTTGATGTTGCTGTTGGCATAATCACCTTCTTAAAAAGAACCAGTCCACTTGCTCACTTGCTCGCTCTCAGACTGCTGGAAAAACATGATTAGCTGTTAGAAACATGATTAATGATTTCGGTTTCCCGAGCTGCTCCTCTGTCAGGAAGCATCACTATGGAATGAGAAGTTTTCTGGGCTCCCAGGAAGCCTGCAGTGACAAAAAGGTCCCCCGTCAAAGACCCCCCATGAGGTTAGAGGTCAAGGGGCAGTGCGGATTAGGACGACACGTCACCCCGCTTTGGGATTTCAATTAACCCTTTCACAGTCCTCTGTTACTTGGGCAACGGATAAGCCTGCCGCGACAGATCCAATGCGCTGGTTTCTCTCACCCGGATTAGACCTAATCCTGAATGAAAACCAACTCACAAAGCGGGTTCCAAATCAAACCCGCCTTTAGCCCAAAACCAGCCAAGCAAAGATCACCAGCAGCCAAAATTACAAAGCAAAGGTCCCGATCTATAATGCCAGAATAAACCACAAGCGAAAACAGTTGAGATTATGAGGTCAACTATCTAAATCCATTCTGGCTGTATTAAAGGTTGAACATTACCGAGAGAGATCAATACACGCCGTCTTTTAATGAGATATTAATTAAGGGGCGACTGAACACCAGGACCTTGACTTAATCTCAACACTCTTATTAAAACCAATTCAATATCATGAAATATTACATCTATCAATCTATCAAGAGCAAGCTTTATCTATTAATCGATTTGCTGAAACAACTCCACGGAGCACTAAACTATACCGTATCCTGCACACACTCTCCAGTTTCTTACGCATTGAAAACGCACCTATATGGCTACTGTTGACCTCTTGAAAGGTCTTTTAGAGCATCTGTGGTCCTCGGAGAGGGACATCCCCTTGGGCCCCATCACTTTTAGTCTTACTTACATGGCCAGTCTAGAGATCGTGCATTATTTAACTGGCTTTCAGTACACAAACCACAACTGCCTGAGGAAGTGCTTCAGCGGCAGTATCCAAGGAGAGACGACGGCCAAATGAAATGAACCAGACAGTAAATAGTCTATTATTGAGTTCACACTGCTTATACCATAAGGAGGAATCACAAAGAGCAAACCTGCACGGACCACAATGGACAGAAAGCTGGGATACGGATTTTGCACATACAGCCCAAATTTACAAACGCAAACCCTTATAAACACACGTGGCTATTCTTATTACTGACTTCATGTTGCCTACAGCTAAGCTTCCAGAGTCACTTTCATCAGAAGCGGTAAATAAACACACGATTCAAACCAGACCTAAAGGGATGCGTTGTAAGGGATGCCTTTGAATACAGCAAAAAGAAATTTGGCTCCGAGATTCTGCCAGTCTGTGACTTCCATTATAAGCCCTTCTCGATACAAAACAGGCGAGCGAAAAGGAAAAACACTACGGCACCAGTTAATAATACCCTTAACAGCTGGTTTGGCATCAGTGAAACCAACCCTATGCTTAACATAATACATTGTGAGTGTCATGACAATGCTATCCAGGATCAGTTGTAGGGGCCATAGAAAACTCCACAGAGGGTGGTGGTAAAGCTGTAGTCTGCAAGCAGATGGCAGATAGCATTGATCGGATCCAAGCCCCGATAAGGCTGAAGGATAGATACGCTGTCCTGGAAACTAGAAAGGAGAGGTGAGTGGAAAGGTCCCCCCACCCTGTCCCAAAAGAGAAATCCACACCACTGACTGGTATTGACGTACATTAACGGTCCCAGACGTTGTAATTTAAATCTAACAGCCATGTATCACTAATAATGCTAACTGATGTAATGTTCAATATGCGTAAAAGAGGTCAAGGGCCGACCCAAGATGGGCAAAGGCTGCAAAAGCTCATTCGAGGGCCCTTGACACTTTCATTCACATTGGTATGTGACCTGACAATGAGGTCAAAGGTCACACTTGGTATTTCAAGCGCTGGTCAAAAAGTTGGAGTAAACTCCAGGAACTGGTCAAGACACAGCAGGTTAGTTCTTTAGCAAGAAGGTAAAATTGTTGGTCGCAAACATATACAGATGCGCAGTCTCCATCACAAATACATCACTTATCTATTCCTAGAATAAGGTAATACCATTCAGCGGTTGAATTATATACTGCCGAATCATGCTTTCTGGAATGATACTCCTGGTCATGGTCAAGCTTCATTGGTCACCACAGGAAAGCTTCTAATTTCACTACCGGCCCCATACTTTAACAGCAAAACAATACAGCAGCTCAAAACAAAGGTAGGGATTTCAGTTAGTTCTTTTATTTTGATGCGTGGTTGAAAAGAAAGAGGGCTTGAAAAACACAATCAGAATGAGATCATTGCTGTCCTGACATCATGAGTGGCACTGATCCTACACTGAGGTTCCCAGCTGAGACCTCCAGTCTGTTGAGGGAGCAGGAAAAGCTGCATCTCCTCTGGACGACGGCCATGACAAACAAAACATGGCCTGACCCTTCAATCTCCAAACCCTGCTCAAGCCAAAGAACTATTTATACACAAACAATAACTCAGAAATAGGAAATGGTAATGAATTTGATGCAACAGCGCTCTTTGCTCGTCGTACCAAGGCACTGAAATATACAACAGAGTATGGATGCTAATAAGCCTGATCAAATATAAAATGGTAGCCTAATCTCGATTCCTGTCATATTCCTATGGCATGAAGTATCTAAATATCACATGCTTTCTCAGAGGGATAACCATCTGCCAGCCTTTGGCGCACACTTATATAAACGTACATACTAGAAGAAAAGTGAAGGGAGAAACAATTTTATTATCTCTTCCTCTGATCTGATACAGTCAGCTTCAAAACACTTCAGGCCTGACTGGCTTTATTGTGTTAGTTTGACGTCTCCACAGATTTGAGGTGCAGAAAGAGCTGATAATGGATTGGAAGAGTAAATTAAATAACTTGTGTTTTATGATAAACTCAATCAAAGAGATATCATTTTCTGTCCTAGAAGTGATATTTAAGGAAACTAAAAAGACAAGTAGCTAATGAAAATCTAAGAGCCCTCTATTCAAGAAAAGGAAAAATGAAACCGAAAAACTGGCAGCTAAGGCTGATAAATATGAAGGAGATGCTTGTGAGAAACATTACGAATGTATTGTTTAATCGATGTATGAGTGGCCAGGGCTAGTTGTCGCATGGGCATTATCTCAGCAAAGATTAAAACGTCAACAGTTTTGTATTTTCTTTAAAACACCTAACTTCAAAACCCCCAGAAATATAGGATAATAATTTTTCAATTCCAATATATTTTTTTCTAAAACAGTTGGGTAGACAAATGAACACAATATAAAACCATGGGGACAAGTTTTCACAAAAGGTCAATGTTTCTTCAACAGCACATTTTTTATACATTCTTAAGACTTTAAGACACACCGAAATTGATTTGAATAGCAAATATAAACCTACCCTAGTTAATATTCACTAGAATAAAAAGTGTGACAACTAGCCCCGGTCACTAAATGCAATTCATGCTCGTGAGTGACTCTATAAATAATCTACGTACTGTAACGCTGCAGACGTTAAGTGTGGGGAAAGGCGCCAAGAGTGTCTCTGTCTGCACACAGCGCCTCATGTAGAGTGGGCACGGAGGTTTTATACAGCCCACAGCCCACTTTACACCGGCAGAGAGATTCGAGAGGAGGCTGGCACTGACAAGCTTGAAGGTGAGGATGTCAGGGATATTTAAAACATCCGTCAATCACGGCAAAGGCCGAGTGCGCGGAACATAACGACTCATAGCGAGATTAATTCTGACATGGCGCACTTCGTTTCCCACAGTGTCACAGAGTTGACATAAAGGATGACATTTACGCCTATAACGTTGAGATTGATGCTCTAACATCACTTCATAACACAAACTTCATCAAGTATCAAGGACTCTGTTGGTTAAAGTGTGATACTGTAAGTGTGACCAATACGCTAGCTGTAGCCTAGGCTACTTTATTTATTGGTTAACTTTGGAAAACAAGCTAGTGTTTATCCAATTTTGTATTAAATTTTTATATATCAATTTTAAAAAGTACCGGATGGTCTTGGTTATAGATGAGAATCGATCAGTCCAACTTTAGAACCAATAAATTTATGAACCGATTCTTTTTAGTGAATCAAAAACATACAGCGCGGCCAGTGTGCTGCGATTCCCAAAAAATGACTCTTATTAGCTGATTCTTTTTAGTGAATCAAAAACATAACGCGACATGTAGCCCATTTTCCAAAAGAATGACTCTTATGTTTTTTTTATACTGTTTTGTTGTAAACAGTTCTTATTAAGTAATATTAATGAATAAGTGTAATATTTTAACACATTTTAGTTCGCTTGGCTATTTAACACAGCATATTTAGTGTAATTTTAGTGTCATGAAAGTCTACGTAAAACTTTTTGTAAGAGTTAGCCTATTACATTTATTTATTTTTTATTTTATTGTTGTTTTTGTTTGCTGTGGGCAGGTAAACGCATTAATTTTTCCAAATATTTCTTTCTAAAAGTACTAAAAGAATCGACATTGTAGGCTATCCGTTAAAGAACACGAACCGTAAAGAAGAAAATGGACCAATCGTTCAGTTCCTTAAATTTCCATCATTAAACCGTGTCATAATCGGCGCTACTTGAAGAATGTAACTGAAATGGCATCACTATGACCGTTGTGCCCAAAAGGTACGAGTTGCCACTCTCATTAAACACGGAAAACGAGTGTTTCAAAACAGGTAACTTTTAGCCAGTCTGCTTATTTCCCCACAAGAAAATCTTTCAGTCCGGTTATGAGTGCTCTAATGCTGACTGAGAGATTGATGTCTTAAGTTTAAACGACCAAATTTCAATAAAACGTTTAATGGTTATTTACCGAGCTTTCCATACAACATCTTCACTTTCGAAATAAACGTACTCTTCTAATCTCTTATCAGCCATATGAAAAACCAAAGCCATATCGAACACTCTATGGAAAGACGCCGAGCCAGAAAGATCAAAACATTGACAAAAACGTAATCTTTCAGCTCACTTGCTGCAAGAAAACGCGGACTAGTACTTCTTTGTTCTTAAAATCATTAAGAACAACATCGTATTGAAATTTATAATAAAAAGAAATGAAGCAGAACATATCGTTCATTCACAACATAAACATACAAACACACCAACAGTACCTTCGCTTTGACTGTCAAACAGTTGGCCGCCTTACCAAAAAATGCGTCTGCTCCACAAAATAGGTAATTTAATCGTAATAAAAGCTGTAGGCTTATATTTTAAATAAGCTGATAGAGCTTTATATGTGAAGGCTATGTAGAGATAGTACATGCGTGAAATTGCGAATAGAAATTTGTCTAATCTTAGATTTCTGCCTTTCTCGTGCAGCCTAACAGTTCTAACCTACATCCAATTTCCCAAATTCCCATCTGAATCAGTCTTGGTGAGATTTTACAGACAGCCAACCCACATACTGTCACATTGATACCGACAATCCAATAGCCAAATAATTGAACAATTGAGAGGCATTGGGCAGAGCTTATATATTTAAACATATAAAACACACCTCGCTATGCAGTTCATCTTATCCCTAAAAGTGTGATATGCAGTGGGAAACTGCGCTATCCAACAAATGCATCGTTTACATTCTGCATATTCCCAGAGAACGCCCCTGTACCCAAATAACCTGCTTGATACTTATTCAGTAAAGCAATTAAACCACGGGGAATCTAACCAAGTTAGTCCTCCGCTACTGCTGTTCAATGCAAATATCAGCTTGTTTAATGCGTCAATTAATAGACACTGAGGTGTCAAACCGCATAAAAAATATCCACATCGCACTCCTCGGCTGTTCCGACGCAATGAAGTATCGATACATTCACTGTGAACGCCGAAGAAAACAGCGCGCGACACGTATCTGCTCCCAAAAAACTGCATTTTCCCCTAAACAAACTGCACTGAAAAGTCACGCCTGTGCGTAAAGATGCGAGGTTACTTACTTGTGCTCTTGATACCTTGGTTTATTATCCTCGCCATGCGTAAAACCTCAAACTTGTGTACATTTTCTCGGCAGCAATGTGTAAAGCTCCGCGTGCACTTTCCGAGTGTGAAGTCTCAGCACGGCATGAATGAGGAGGAATGCGGTCCGCGCGCCCTGATCGAGACGCAGCCTCGTTTTGAGTCTCAGGGAACGCGCTGCCAGATACATATATCTCGCGTCGCGGCCAGGCGGCGACATTGAGCGCGCTGGAGCCTGTATGGCGAAACATACAGTTAGTCTGTAGTCTTGAATACCAGTCCGTTGCACCACCTGTCGATGTATCTAAGCACATTTATAACAATCACAGAGACGATGGTTTGTTTGTCTCTTGTGTATGCCAGCCAAGCATAAAGTAGAAGATATGAATAAAACAGCTTCAGAGGAGTATTGTAACACCAGGTAAATTGTACCACCAGTTAAACCAATTTGAAATGAGCTAAAAGAGTGACATGTTTCCTGTATATTTATGTTTTTTATATATATAAAATGTTTAAAATGAATTAGGGGGCTGGCATAATAATTATTTTGAACAATCATAGGCTTCAGCAGTCTTCTTGGACGTTTGTAATGATAAAAAAAAAAAGATTACAAGCGCACGTTTTTCACCTGCTACCAAGTAGACCTTAACTAACAGTAGTCACGTTGGCAAGATGAGGTAACCATAGCAACCGTACACTTTAGAAATGTTCTCTATTGCGATCAGTTTCAGTTTGTGCATCAGTAAAACATGACAATTCATTACAGTATGTATCGCTTTTTTATATAAATTTACATATTACAGATATGACAGAAAATTATATTGTTTTGTCTCTAGCAGCAAATTTCAATTTGCTTTGTGCAGGACGAACATTGACAGATTGTGCCCCGAAATTTAGTTTACGTTTTTATGTTATACTTTCGTTATAGAATAGTGCTTTATTTCTAATTTGTTGCAGATAAATATGTGAATATTATATCTTATGACAGGTATAAGAATTACAAATTGTACCTTGAAAAAAATGTTACAGCACTTCCAGTCTACCAAATATTGTATTTTTAGATTTCTACCCATTTTGCATGCAATAGAGGTTGACATTTTACAGTGCAGACTGACATTAAATACATAATATAGAAATATAGAATCTCAAACAGAACTGAATTTTGAATATACTTTTGAAAATACCTTAATCACTAATAGAAAACTGAGAAATGTGTGACCAGACCAGAGCACAGTCATATACGACATAAGCAATCATAAAAAACAATACTTTGACAATAAGATGGTATCCATCCTATATTTACTTTATATGGTATTATAAATCCTTAGATTTAATGAGGTTAGGTTCTTGTTTGACAAGTGACAGACAAAGGTCATCTCATGTTAGAATGTATTTGACCACCCGCTAAGCTTTACAATCCCATCATCCTACTGCACACATACCCTTCCTCACAATGAAACCAAAGCTTCTCTGATAAACACTGTGGATTCAGGATCAAACTTGCACACCCACTGACAAATCCAGTGCTAGACTGAAGACGGAGCCGGAATTCACAAACAAGGCTGTCAGAACAGTCAAACCTTAGACTTAAAATAAACTTCAGCTGAAATTCTACTCTAACCTTTATAACATTTCTTTGCATTGTTGTATTTTATGTAGACATTTCTTCAGTGATGTGAGGCTTTTCTGGTACTTCGTCACTGGACGTATGCTTCGAGCTATTTACAACAAATAAGAGTGTCTGCCCTTATTTTGTCCTCAAGATGCTGTCTGGCCAAAAAGTGACGAGTTTTCAAAAATCTACATACAGTATATTGCGTTTGTGACAATATAATGGACCAGTCACCATTTCATAAATGAGCAGCGTTATGAATGTTTTAGGCAAACATGTTTTTCATGTCAGCAAAACAAAGCACAGTGAAATCTAATGGGGTAAGAAAAATGACAGAATCCATGAGCATCAGGCTGAGGTGCTTTGAGTCTCAATTGTCCATTGATCTGCTACAGGTGAAGGAATTTTGAGGACTAAATGCAACTAGTGGTCGTCCTACAAGAAAGAAAATAAAGCAAAGAAAGTTTTGCTAGTAAATGTAAGAAGAAGAGAAGGTATTTGTTGAGCTGGAATTCAACGTTTCTGTCATTAAAATTCCACTAAATTCGTTTTAATGAATTTCCATTACATTTTTTTACTAGAAAACCTTACATGTTGGCTTGACAAAGTCTCATTTGAAAGTTCTGAGTATGCACTGCATAGTTCTCTTTTCATAAATCAAATATAGATTAATCCTCATTGAAGTTACAAAAGATATTCAATCAAGATCAGTGAATGACTTCTTTTGTTCTTTGATTAACATTAATGACAGGCAGCATTAGGCTGTGGTCACTTTAAGACCCAACACAGATCCAAAATACATGTTTTCTTTCTCATCTGTTTACGTTCACTTAAAGGATTAGTTCACTTTCAAATGAAAATTACCCCAAGCTTTACTCACCCTCAAGTCATCCTAGGTGTATATGACTTTCTTGTTTCTGACAAAGACAGTCGGGAAAATATTAATAAATATCCTGACACCTCCGAGCTTAATAATGGCAGTAATGCGCTACCAAACGAGTATGAGCTGAAGAAAGTGTCTCCATCCACATCCATCCATCATTAACATATTCCACGCGGCTCCGGAGGATTAATAAAGGCCTTCTGAGGCTGCGCTTGTGTAAAAAAAAAATCCATATTTAACAAGTTATGAAGTAAAATATAAAGCTTCCACCATATTGTCTTCTCAGAAACAAGAAAGTCATATACACCTAGGATGGCTTGAGGGTGAGTTAAACTTGGGGTAATTTTCATTTGAAAGTGAACTAATCCTTTAAGAAAAAATTGTGTTTACGAGGAAATATTGATGTAATTTTGTTTATATTGGTCCGTTTGAGCACAAGAAGAAGCGAAAGAGAAGTCGGTTCCAGCCCGGAACTACCTTTTCTGCAGCGGAAATGCGTGGAATGGTTTGAGAACGGACACAGGTCGCGAACTCGCACGGGAATCGTGGCTCTCTGTGCTCGCACTTCATATGTGTGCGCGTCGCTGGCATGCAAAACAGTGCGCGAGTACTCTTTAACATCTTCACGCTTAAATGGTTTAAAATCACATTAAAATGTGAACCCAGGAATCATAAAGCAGAATCGTAATGCACTTGTCTTACTGAATCCCCAGTTCTTGGAAATTTGGAAACCGTTCTCCATACCCAACCCTTTATATAGGCCATAGCTAGTATCTTCAATGAATTTCACCAAATCCTGTTACCAACAAATTTCTGGACTGTATCTCCCAGTCTTTCTTTGTGATTATCTGTACCTTTCCACTTTGTTGCATGCTGGTCTAATTGTGAAACAGCATTGATTTTAGAGGTACCTACCACTATACATCAGAAAATAACAACTGTTCTTGTAAATTTTTAGTCAGACAACTGCTAAGTTAACGATCTTGGCCAGAATAAGCTAAATCAGACATTAAACCAATAGTCAAACAGCACCACAAAATGTGGTTTTGTGACTAATTCACAAAAGCATACTGAGAGAATGAGAGAAATTGAAGGGCTCCAGCTGACAGACTGTCAAGAGTTACAGAGTTCAATGTCTAATAATCTGTACAGGAGAAAGGAGACCAGAGAGCTCCTACAGGTGTTGGTCACGAGCTTCTAGAGCCAGGTGTAGTGGGATGACTCAGGTCATTCAGTAGTTGGCCTCGCATCTTAAAAACAGTGCTCTGAATGTAAGTATGCTGCTCATCCCTGGGGATGTTTGCAAGGTCACTTGCATTAAGGAAGTCTGACTCAGATTGATTAGGTCTAAAACTTTTCTCTCCAACTCCTGGAGTTAAAGCAGGTGGTGAATGCAGGGATATTAGTCATTTTCTCTTTCTATATCCCTAACACATTCCCATGCAAATGAATACAAGAACGCTCCCACTTCCCAGCCGTATCCATACATGTCCAGTATGTGGGCTGTAACAGAGCCTTCCCAGTCACCTATTCAAAACCTTTTAGAGAAACATGACTTCGGAGGCCTGCTGCGATGGCTGTTGCTTTTGCAAACACACAGCTGTAAGTTGCCCCCTGCTCTCTGCCTCCAGTTTCACGTCCTGCGGTTCGCACATTTCCTCACAGGACATTGTTCCACCAAGAAGCAAAGACTTCTGTACAATGCGAGACTGCTTGCAGGGCTCATGGCGTATCTCTCCTGGCCAGTGCCGCCTTCATGTCACCCATGCATTTCTTTCACATCCACCGCAACACCCAATCATAATTAAAATCTTGTGTGGAAGCAGGAGCAGGGGAAGCTAATTAGGGACAAACACTTTCTTTTTCTCTGGCACAAATCAAAAAGAAGAGAAAGGACAGGCTGCTTCTGCACCCCTGTGATGTGCGGCTGGGGCAAGTAGGAGGAACTGGCGGAAACCGAGTGCGTTTTTTTCCTCTATTCTTTAATGCTTTTTTGGGGGTTTTTTTTGATCATGTGGAGCATCACAGACACACTTCTACTTCTTTGCTCACACTGCGGTTCTGTGTGAATTAGGTCTGTCTAACTCACTAAATGATTGGTGCGAGGACAGTAAGGAGCAGAGAGCAAAGCAGCGTGGGCGTGGGGACTCTGTCTGGTGTCTGCATCCAGAAATAAGCTTCATTTTGTTCCTCCCTGGCTGGGTAATTAGACGTTACACTAAATGTGTGTTTGTATAATGGATGGATGTTACGTTTAGGATGTACAAAGCATTGATGTCCTTCTTTACATGTCTTGTATATTGCTAGAACATTAAGTCATTATGTAAGAGCAGATATATCAAACTTCATATATAAATAGCTGATTTTAAATACATGAAAATATTTTTTTCTCAGTTTCCTACTCTTCACATAAAAATCAATAATATTGATACAGAAGCTAGGAATAAAGCATTATATGCAACTTGAAGACATGCTGATGATGTTACAATAATATATGATGAAAAGTCTCAAATTTAGATGGTCAGCATATACAACAAATGACCTCGCAATATGATCACAGAGATCGCACACACTGAATACACAGTGGCTGTATTCATACAGTCAGAGTTTGGGACGGACAACTGTTTTTAATAAGGTTACGTTCACACTGTCAGTTTTTGGGATTGACAACCGCCTTTACTTACAGGTGTGAGTCTTGGAATGTCCCATTAAAACAGCAACTTAAAGGGTTAATTCACCCAAAAATGAAAATTATTTATTATTCACCCTCATGTCGTTCCACACCCGTAAGACCTTCGTTCATCTTCAGAACACAAATTAAGATATTTTTGATACAATCTGATGGCTTAGTGAGGCCTCTATTGCCAGCAAGATAATTAACACTTTTAGATGCCCAGAAAGGTACTAAAAACAAATTTAAAACAGTTCATGTGAGTACAGTGGTTCAACTTTAATATTATAAAGTGACAAGAATACTTTTTATGTGCCAAAAAAACAAAATAACGATTTTTCAACAATATCTAGTGATGGCCGATTTCAATATGCTGCTTTGAAGCTTCACGAATCTTTTGTTTAGAATCAGTGGTTCGGCTCGCCTATCAAACTGCCAAAGTCACGTGAGCCATTGAAATTTCGACACACTTATGACGTAACGAAGCCTTGTTTACTGAAATCACGTGACTTTGGTGCCCCGAACCACTAATTCGAGTTTTCACTTTTGAGTGAACCAATCCTTTAAAGTAGCGTCTTGAATACTGTCTGTATGAATTTGCAACGGTAGTCAACACCGCATTCTCTTACCAGTAACCATAACGACAGTGACCAAAGTAATATCAAAGATGGCGACATCCATAAAACTGAAAAGTCTTATCTTATTTGATACAAGAGTTCAATGGAGCCCTGAGTTCATCCATCAAATTTTCATTAACCAACAACAGCTTTTATATCTGGGTGGAGAGCGGCGCATTTGAGTTGCACATATAACACAAAACTGACGGCAGCATCTCCAATATATAACAGTGACTGGATCTAAAACCTTCAGGTGATACACAGCTTATATCTCAGTCACTGTAAGTTAGCATAAACGAAACCATGCAAGAAAAAACGCAACACATGGTAGATGCTTTTGTGCAGAACAGAAAAGTAGAGCGCACTGTATGACATGACAAACAACTAGTTCAGTCTAGTTTTGTTTACACAGCGCATGTTTCCCAGAATGCCGTTTTGAGTCCTGAAAATGTAGGGGTGCGAGTTCGGTTATAGAATGCGGTTGTCACTGTAAATAATTTAACTGTTTGTGAATGTAACCATATTAAGGATTTAAATACAGAACAGACAATCGTATTTCTGCTACTGTGTGAACATGGCCTAACAGGTGTGACTCTCATATAGTCTTGTCTTATAAACTATAATCATTGGCTTTCCACAGTGGCCATATGCACGTTCACGAGGGTTGAGTCGGAAGAATGACCTCTGACCCCATCGTATGACGTAGGTGTACCGTAAGCTTAGGTGAGAATTGATGAACACAGAAGCACAGAGGTTAGAGCAAAACAAAATGCTGGTCAAGAATTAGAAGTCTAAAATGAGAAGTTTTAAATTTTCATTTGTCGCGTCAGAGGTCACCCTTCCGCCGGAACTCGACTTTCTCGTGAATGTGTGTACACCTGTTGCTGGAAGTCAGTGATTATAAAGTTTATAGAGTTTTAAATATGGATATTTTTACTTACAAAAACCCATCGCTTCGCTTCAGAAGGCATTTATTAAACCAATGGAGTCGTATGGATTACTTTTATGATGGATGGATGCACTTTTTGGAGCTTCAAAAACTATTCAATGCCATTACAAAGCTGGGAAGAGCCAGGATGTTATTTGATATAACTCTGTGTTCGGCTGAAAGAAGCAAGTTACTGTATATACATCTAGGATGGCTTGAGGGTGAGTAAATTATGGGATCATTTTTATTTTTGGGTGAATTTTTCCTTTAAGGGAGTCTTAGCCGAACTGTGTGAACATAACTGTCAACTTACTCTAAGCTCCACAACCATTTTAACCTCTGCACTTAGATATAATAACAAAGTCAGCAACCTCAGATATTAGTTTATGACTTTTCATTTTTGCCTACAAAACACAAGTGAATTCATAATCAAACTTAAGCAAAGAATAAGACTACATATGCTTCTGCCAAAATGGTTGTAATTGCTTGCCCAATCCTGCCCCCATAATTGGGCAGTGCATCACCCGAATGTCACTCCCTTAGTTTTAATTGCCTTTCACAGTATGCGTGCATCGCCTTCCTGACTAAATATTGCACCCTATACTGGTCCATTCTAGCTGCCTATTATGTTATGTATAAGACAATGTAGTCTAACATCCCTAGACACCAATTACTTGCCCATATCAGACCGATCATTAGTCCCGACCGAAGTCAAAGACTGAGGCCTGACACGGCAAGTGTAAAGGGAGTCTCTCTTTCTCTCTTTGTGTCTCTTTCCCCCTCCTTCCCTCCTCCCAATCACTTTCATGTGGCAAACCCTGATCTTCTATTTGCAATTCATCACTGGGACATGAAGCATTCCTAGTGTCTGCAGGAGCTGGCCATTGCTTCCCGTTTCTCTCTGCCACTTATCGACGTAATGCATTGCTTCTTACTGTCACCAGAGCAGCACTTACCAACACCCGTCCCCTCAGCAACAACCTTGTACTGGTTTCTGACAAACGGAATTAATTATTGAGTTGTGACAGAGACATTGTTATGCTACAAATACTGAGAGAAGAGGGCTGGATGCATACAGAATAATAACGGTTTAAGATGCACATACTCAGCAACACATTATCAATCAAATTCATCATGCAAGTGGCTGTCAAACATTCAGCTCCATTAAATGATAAAATGGAGATTGGAGAGTGGTTTTTATATTTTAGGTTAGATCAACTGAGAACAACTGAACCTTTTATATTGTACTATATATTTTTCTTAGTGAGGTGCTGGAACTTTCAACTTCCTGGCAGCGCATACAGACCAGTGACATCTCTTTGCACTGCGCCAGTTCGGTAACAAAGGACTTCTACTCAAAAAACTACTGTAAGAGAAGGTGTCCGTTTATCAATTCCAACATGCATCAGTGCAGTGATGTAAATGAGTGAGGAGAAAGGAGGGCTGGCGAAGCCCTCGGGGAGCACCCATCCCTGAAAGCAAGAGCAAGAGGAAAAGACAAGAACAGAAAAATGGGGGTTAGAGGAAGAGAGAGAATCCCATTCCCTGTCAGATCTCACAACTTTCTTTGTCCTTGCAGTATTATGGTGTTATTTCTAGAACCTTATCTAATGAGAATTTTTGCCATGTGTTTGGAGGAGTGAAACTTTAGACACAGTCAAACTGCACTTTAGCTAGGGAATACTCAAGTGATCAAAATTACAAGTTTAATGTTAGAGAGATGCTTACCATGTACCTCGACTGTTCTGAGTGTAAGTTTGAGAGGAATTTGCCAGAAGGTTACAGATGGACTGGCCATACATTAGTAAACCATTCTTCAGCTGTGTTGAGGGTCCGTGTCTTGTAGACTTCTTCATAGAATAATCACAAATGAGATCTCAATTATTTTTCCTACACAAACATAAGAATAAATGGAAGGAAAATTAAAGTTTTTTTTTTTTTTTTTACTTTAGTTAGTGTGTAGTGTTGCTATTTGAGCATGAATAACGTCTGCAAAGTTACGACGCTCAAAGTTCAATGCAAAGGGAAATATTTTATTTTATAGAATTCTGTTTGAGGACTACAACAAATGGCTGGTAGGAACTACAACAAGCTTCTTGCCGGGTTAGTGACATCACTAACCCTAACATTTACATAAACCCTGCCCCCGAGAACATGCAACAAATGGGGTGAGGCCATGTTGGGCTGCTTTAGAGAAGAGGAAGAGTTGTTGTAGTAGAGTGTTGTTGCCATGCCGTCATTTTATGCCGGACTGCTTCACAAACGAGGGTCAATTCAAGGGTGGATTTGCACAAAAGATTAACATGACGGCACATGCTAGTCGATGAGATGAATCAACTCCACAGCAACTACATAATTTATCCACTAACTGTAGAGAAATGTCCAGATGCATTCTTTAAGTTGTAACCTCTTCTTGAGTCTCTCCATCAGTGTCCGACTCCGATTTGAACAATGTAAGGCTGAACACCGTTACTGACAATCGTCATTTTGGCTGCGAGAGATTGTCCAGCTTTGTTGAGCAACCAAAGCGCAAGCTGTTAAAGCTCCACCTCTTCTGGAAAGCGGCCAGGAGCAGCAGCTCGGTTGCATTTACAGGGACACACAAAAAAAACGGCATGTTTTTACCCACACCCAAATAGGGGAAAATTTGACAAGCTATAATAAATTATCTGTAGGGTATTTTGAGCTGCAACTAATATTACATCTTGTAAAAGAAGCATTATAGGTCCCCTTTAAAATTTTTGTTAGTCTCCTGTTCCTCAGACTGGTCTTCTGAGAACAAAGACCTCAGTAAACTCACATTTCAGAATTCTCAGTGATGTCTCAAACTGTGCTCTTATTTGCCAAGCTAGATTTCAATATTAATGTTTCTCATCATTGCTTCTCAGAAATTTCTCCTGAAAAAATACCCCAATAATCTCCCATGCGCCTCCTATAGAGGTTCAGAAAGATCTTAACAATACCTGAAACTGTACTCAGACATGCCAAATGGATTTCAGTATGAACTCAAACATTTCTGATCATAGCTCCTCAGATGTTTCTCCTTAGAAAAAAAAAAAAAATAGAGTTTCAGAAGATATGTCAACAGTTTCTCAAACTGTGCTCAGATTTGCCAAGATGGATTTCAATAAGAACTTTTCTCATTGAGTTTGTCCAAGTCTAAATGATCTATGCTATCCACATTTGTTTTATTTCTTTATACTTATGCTATATGTCAACATTTTTAATGAATTGGGAGAAACCTCTCATGCAGTGTTGGTATTTAAATGAAACATAACTAAGAATTCTATTAAATTTCCTGAGCTATGAAAGAGCAACCGAATTTTCACCATACAAGAACGCATAACAGCAGATCTCAAGACATTGTGAATTTCCCATTTGCATGTGCATGACTGCAATCTCTGCCTTAACTTACTGGCCTATCCATATCTCAGATGTGTGCGTCTAATATAGAAACTGAGGACTGAATCTACAGTAGATGTTGATTTGATGGAGGGCTTCAGTCAGGTGGTGACACCCCCTCCCTCTCCTCAGCTGGGAAGACTGACGTGGATGCGCTCGGCCTGATTTACTAGGTGCGCTGGCAGTTATCTAAATGCAAAGTGATGGCTTAATGGCAGTCGCAACTCTATGTAAACGGACAGAGAGGACCCCGCTCCTCTCTCAGCCCTCACATGAGACCCCGCAGTGGGGCATTAGCCCAGCCAAATGTAGCAGAAGTGATATGCTCAGACAAAATATGGGGATTATAGCCTGTCAAGGTTGAGGGAGGGAGAGAGGTGGGATGACAGAGTGGGATGATGGGGAAAAAAATGGATGGCTCATCATGTATCTGCTGATAAGAATAGGACAGTTGGGAAAGAAGCAATTGAGGTGTTGGTTATTGACACTGTGAGAAACTGAGTGGACAAAACAAACTCGGAAGCACATTGTGAAATAGAAAGGCATGAATTTAGAAGACACTTTTAGTGATTTTCATTACAATGACAATCCCCTTGGAACAATCTGGGATTTAAAAAAATAATTTTAATAATCAGTATTTTTGTCTCGTCATATTTTTTTACTTAAGATATAAACATTTGTCAGTTTATTTTTTGTATGTTTGACTGTTTAAGTATTAAAATCTTCAAATGTAACCTTGTGGTTTATCATTTAAAAAGACAGCTAATTTACAAAAGTCATTTAATTATTATTTTCATATACTAAAGCTCATTGTGCTGTAATACATTGTGGGATCTCGAAGATCTGCAGAACATTTGGTCTTTTCTGACAGAGAGAATTAATTAATTCATAGCTAGAGCCACACAGCATTCCCAATGTGACAGAGCATGGTACTCAACAGTCACTGTGTGTGAAGTCCGGCATGTTGCCTCAGTACTTCATGAGGTTGTTTTTGAGCATTGGAAGAAACCACAGCTTGAGATACTAAAATCAAATGATCAGTGAGCATTAGAGGTATTTCAGACATGAGAGTGCATAGAGGAAATCAAATCGGTCAGATGTGAGACTCTGTGCCACTGTCCAAGATGTTCTAGTTAAGTAACAAATTAAAATAAAACATCAAGTAAAAGACCAATGAAGCTTAAACACTGAGCTTGAACCCATTTTACATCTATAATGCAAAGTATTTTAGAATGAATCAGAATATTAAATGAAATAATCCTACATGGGACTTTATCCATTAGATTAGATAGTATTAGGAAAAGTGGGTGTCTCAATAACTATTTGGCAATTAATTTAACATTATTTTGCCTAAGTGATGTAAGAAAGTGACGTGGGAAAGCTAAGTATGGTAACCCATACTCTGAATTTGTCCTCTGCATTTAACCCATCCAAGTTAGTGCACACACATTAGGAGATACGAGTAGTGAACACACACTCAGAGCAGTGGGCAGACATTTTGTTGTGGTGCCCAGGGAGTGATTGTGGGTTAGGTGCCTTGCTCAAGGGTACCTCAACTCAGGTACTGAGAATCGAACCCGCAACCTCCAGGTAACCAGTCTGACTCTCTAACCATTAGGCCACGATTGCCTGTGTAAGTCTATGTTGTGATGTACATAACCAGTTCTCAACTGGTTTTGCTTCAGGACCCAGATTTTACTTTGGACATTGTTTATGAACAAAACCAAACAAAAATGTCCTGAAAATCAAACGCTTAAATGAAGGCATGTCAAGCAACCTGTCCGTGTTGCCATTTGCCTAATTCGAGGTTCAACTAAGTGACAGATGTTAATTTTGAATGGACGGACAGCCTTTGATGTTAACAACAAAAGATATGGGAAGTGTTTTCTACTTCCTTTTGAAATTAGATTTAAAAATCCTTTTAAAGGACTCTATTTATTTGCTCTCCTAAATGATTATATGGTTGAATTTTTTATGATTTAAATTTAGCATGGTTTCTTCCTTACAGGTTCGTTCTGATAGGGTTATGAAAAGCGACCCAATTTCTGGTCACGACCCACCGTTGTTTTGGAAAGAGCTCGATAAACTATACTTACCTGTGTACTTGAATGTTTGTCATGTCTTTTTAACTACCGCCTGAATGACTCAGCAGAGATCATGCAGCCTTGCTCATGTTGTGTTGTCTTTCTCTTTTTCTCTCTCTTTCTCTCTTCTGTTCCCATGGCCTGTGAAGCATTTCAGTTCGTAGAAAGCCACATAAGGCTTCTTATTAACACCCATCCTCCGCTTCCCGACACATCAGCTCCTAAACGAGCCGCGCCACCGTGCACATTCCTGTAATTCATCTTCCCTTATTCGGCAGACCTTCTCTCTCACATTTTGTCTCTTCTACTTGCACGTTCAACAGATCTTTCTTGCACCTTCCATGAATAGGGTACAAAGTTGGGACTGAAAAATAAAAAAAGTGGTCATTTTAACCTACATTTTAACCTGTTGACTGTGAATCTCAAGAACATAATCCAAATATTATATGAACTGATTTATTTTATAACTTTTAAACACTGATTTGTTTCATGTTTGGCAAAAAACATTAAATAAAAAATATTACATTAAATTCTTAAATAAAATAAAACTCAATGGGGGCTAGCTAGTATTAAACCAATATTTGCTTGTAATTAAATAATAAAAATAATAAGAGTTTTATTAATTGTTCTTTTAAAGCCTTTCGTAACAGGACTGAATAGCTTGAACAGTGCAGTCAATACAACAATATTTGTAAAAATTTAGAAAATGGGATGAGATCACTTACTTGCCTTCCCATCATGCTATAGAAAGAGTCCAAATGATGACACTTCCTGGATGTGTTCCCAATTTTAAGTAATTTTACAATTACTTAAGGTGGTGCACATAATTCTAGGACATAAATAAATATTGTTTTTGGACAATAAAATTAATTAAAATTGCAAACATTAATTTAATAGTTTGTCAAAATGAGTACATAATATATCACATATCTCGTGACAAAACCTTTAATGTTTTACTGTATCCCTGAAAAGTGCTTCTTGCCTTTTCCTTGTCACACTGCATCTCTTCCTGTTCCTCCCCCTTCCGCTCTCTTCATCTTTTCCCTCTTTTTACTGGTAATCTGACATGCACTTTATTTATTATCAGCTGGTCATTAACCGCTTCCTCTCATCTTTTATTTTATTTTATAGTGCACACTCTTCACGCCCACTTTCATTTTACTCTCTCTCTTTGACATCCTCCCACTCAACACCTTGCATTTTCTTCTCTTTTCTTCCATTTTACAGCGACAGAGCAGGGGCAAGGTTACCGCGACAAAGGCCGTAAAGGTTTGTGCACGGTGTTCACAATGACTAACACATGAGCGGACACCCACACAGAATCGGCGCGGATGAGGGCGGTGTGTCAGTTTGGTAGTGATGGGGGATGCAGTGGTGTCTGTGTAGGGTTATGGAGAGTTGTCCTGCCAGAGGGGAAGAGCAGTGGCCTGTGTCTGTTAGCATTTCGCTTCACTTCTCCCTGTGTTAGCCTCACTCGACCTCCTCAAGCAGCCTTCACCTCCTCTCGAACCTATCACAGTGAAGAGCAGAAATAGTGAGAAAAATAATACTGAAAACAAAGGACTTTTCCATTGGAAGCATCAATGTACAACAAAGAACACTCAAGCTTCTGCTGCCTGCAACCCAGCTAACAAAAGTATGTTTGGATGGTTTGCTAATGTTCCTATTAAGTTATGCAAACTTAATGTTCTCTAAACATTCAAAATGTCCAGTTTGTTTAATGTTTTTAAACGCTTTTTCTTGGTTATTCAAACGTTAAAGAGTAAGTTCACCCAAAAATTAAAATTCTGTCATTAATTACTCACCCTCATGTCGTTCCAAACACGTAAGACTTTCGTTCATCTTTGGATAACAAATTAAGATATTTTCGACCAAAGAAATCTAAGCGATTTCTGTACCTCCATAGACAGTTAAACAACTGATACTTTGATGCTTCAAAAAAATTGCATAAGGAAATCGTAAAACGAATCCATATGAATTTTCTGAAGAGACTCGATCACTTTCTATGATGAACAGATTGAATTTAAGCTTTTATTCACATATACACATTCATCAACACACATCAGTTGTGGTAAACGGAAGCTCAAGCATGTTTGCTTGACGTGCGAGATCCAATGAGGTTCATTCTCGTGTTACCTAGCATGTTTGAGCTTCCGCAAGAGGTTTGTTCTCGCGCATCAAGCAGGTTTGGTTGAGCTTCTGTTTATATGTGAATAAAAGCCTAAATTTGGACTAAACCACTCAATTCATATAGATTAGTTTTACAATCTTTTTGAAGCATCAAAGTGTCAGTGCGTAGCTGTCAATGGAGGGACAGAAAGATCTAATGTTTGATCAAAAATATCTTTACTTGTGTTCGGAAGATGAACAAAAGTCTTGCAGGTTTGGAACGAGATTTCAGTGAATATTTAATGACAGAATTTTCATTTTTGGGTGAACTAACCCTTTAAGACAATATTCTATTTTTTAATTCAGCAAATATTATAGAAAAGTTACTTTTGAATGTTCTCTGAACGTTCTGAAAAAAGTAGTAACGTTTAAAACACATCCAACTAAAAGGTTTTTTAAAAAATCATTCCATAAACGATCTATGAATAATGTTTTTTGTGCTAACGTTTTGAGAACATTTTTAAAGATCAGATAGCTTTGAACGAACGTTCTATTAACGTTACTGGAAGAATGTTTGTTCATATCTTTAAGAGAACCTTGCCAGAATGTTAGCCAATGTTCTGGGAATGATCCCTGTTATCTAAGGCCCCGTTTACACTGGTGCATTTTTTGTTTTAAAACGGCGTTTTATCCTCGTCTACACTGTCGTTTCCACAGCGTTTCAGAAACGATGTCCGTCTACACTACCCAGCCGAAAATGCATGTCACATGACTGTTCAATGCACACTGGGCATGTGTGTACAAGTGTAAACAGTTGCCTCTTGCGGATGTAGGCAGCTGCAGTATTAAAAAATGCAGAGTTTCACTGCACAGTTGCTGCTAAAAATGACAACAATGCCAGCAAAGATTGCAGTTCAGTCTCCATGTTACTGTTTACATGGTCGTCAAGAATACGCAGAGCAAATGTGGGCAGCTACAGCATCGTTTTCAAAAGTCTCAGTTTTGGTCCGTTTATACTGAAATGCATCCCCGGCGTTTTCAAACTAAAATGGGGTCTGCAGTGTTTTCAAAAGTCTCCGTTTTCGAGGTTCAAAAACGGCGGTGTAGTGTAAACAACAGGTGTAACCGTAGCAAAACTTGTGCGTTTTAAAATGAAAACACACTATTGTAAACGGGGCCTAAGAATATGCTTCCCATTAACATTAGGCAAAGTAAAAGTATATATTTTTTAAATAAATAAAAACTGATTTAGAATGAGTTTATTATATGCTGTGTAAGTTAGTTTCTTTCCCTGTTGTTGTAGTGTTGAATGGATGAATAAATTAAACATGTATCCAGATTTGAAGAGCACAATATATAGTTTGTTTGAGACAAGAACACTGACAACCATAGAAGGCTTCCTGGATGGTGAATGACAAGGCAATCATATGCATTTCTCATTTGCAAGCAATGCCTGACTGAGTGTTATTAACTGGAATGCAATTGCCGGAGAGAAAATGAGTCGGAAAGAGAGAACTGCTCCTATCAAGTCCACATCACAGCAATTAAACCAAATCCAGCCACTGTCTGCGCAAGACTGATACAAACAACGGCTCGCCCCCAAAAAGAAAGACTTCAGATGCACAGAGCACAAATTTGAATGAATGAGTGTAGAGGAGTGATTCATTTGAGCTTTGATTCCACGGCTGCGCTTGGAAACGTCTCGGAGTTCTGAACCGTGCAATCACGAACTGTGATTTCACAATTGTTGGCTCTCGATACGGCACAGGTTTATGTACTCCCAGAGTTCCCCAAAAGAGACAGAGATGGAGAGAGATAGAAAGAGCTGAAACAACACTGCCACAGTTCATTAGCAGACACTTTTCTTGGTACAAAAAAATAGGGCCTGAAACTTAAATAATGAGGTAATTTTTTTCTTCTTTTCAAACAAATGGTCAGTGAAAGAAGGCGTTTAACCCTTTAGAAAATGCACATTTGTCAAGCTCAAGTATTAAACGAGCTGTTTTATGTTTGCAATTGTTGGAACTCTGTTATCATAGATTGGAGCAGGCCTCAAAACAGCTCAACCATGATGCCATGATGTCAATGCATGAATGCTTCGACAAGCCTTGAATGTATATCAAACACGCATGGCTCTCTAACTACCGTAATAGTATCAAACTCTCTTGATATTTTAATAACAATTACAAAAGAATAAAAAAAAGCCTATTTCTTTATCTTTTGGAAGGGTTCAATTTGAGCAGATGTCTGTTACCATCATTAATGTGATTGTCAGAGCACATTTCCCCAGTACATTCAGCATCTGGCTCATATTCGCGATCTCAACCACACTCTCAAAACTATCATTTTCAATGTCTTCAAAATCAATATTTTGATTGCTGACAGATTCTTCACCAGATCCACCACCAAGTAACAGTGACACCAATATTTGATTAAGTACAGTACTTGCTCTGCAGTAAATCGCTAAGCTATTTTATGTTTTGCTGATGATATTTGTGTATTTTTTTGCAGTAAATATGAGTAAAACATCACGTCATCATTGTGTATCAGACATTGCCACCTTGAGGAATAAAGGTGAATTGCACTTATTGGGCCCTATTTTAACGATCGAAGCGCATGGTCTAAAGCGCACAGCACAAGTGCACTTAGGGCATGTCCGAATCCACTTCTGCTAGTTTAAGGACAGGAAAAATGGTCGGCGCGCCCGGCGCATGGTCTAAAAGGGTTGTCCCTATTGTCTTAATGAGTAATGGGTGTGTTTTTTTGGGGCACAAATGCATTTGCTATTTAAACAACGTGGCACAAGATCTGAAAATGATAACTGCGTTGGGCTTAAACTAGCGAAAAACACTGCACTGGGTGTATGATAGGGCCATTCGAGTCATCAGAGATTCAATTATTGTTGCGCAGAAAAAAAATACACTATTACATACCTTGGGTAGCTAGAGATTCTATACACTTTTTACAAAAAATTTATTAGAAAACATATTCTTTTTTATATATATATATATATATATATATATATATATATATATATATATATATTTATTTATTTTTATTTTTGTTAAATTGTTTATAATGAATAGATTGAGGAATACTAAGGTTGATATTTAATTTTAAAAAATGAATGAGGGGGAGGGTAGTAAAGGACATCCCGGGTTGCTAAAGAATGAATGCAATGAATCCCAATGAATGCATTAAAAGGTAAAAGGTAAAAGGTACGCTACATTCCTATTTACTGGGGGAAAAAGATAACACCAAACACTCACTTAAAATACCCAGAACACCCCAGTAATCATCAAATACACTGTAGCAACAACCCAGAACACTTTAGCAACCGCAAAGAAATATAAATTAATTTGTAAAACTTGTCACACACTGTCTCAAAAACTAAAATATATTAAAATTCAATTAAAATAAAACCACACCTACATATGTAACAAGGTTGCAAGTAACAGAGTTGCAGATTTGCCCTAAATTAAAATTAATAAAATAAATAAAAATAAAAAAAAGAGCTAGTTTGGGACAAAATTTTGGTTTGTAGTTATTGGCAAACTTATAGTTCCCTTATATTAAAGAAAATGCAGTCAAAACTTCAATTTGCATACAAATTGAGAATCTGCATACACATTTTTTTTTAACAAATGTGATGTATTTGTTAAAAAAAAAAAATTATTTCAGATTTTCAAGCTAGGTTGATTTAATGTTAGATAACAGTATAATATAATAGATTATACGGTATTTGTGTAAAATGTGCCAGCAGCCAGACTGGCAGCCACCATGTGCCGTCCACTCCACGTCAAGGGTCTTTCTGCCGGCTACGAACAGAGACGCATCCCCCATCAGAAAGCAAGTCTGCACCCATCACCGCACGGTTCATCTGAGACTAGAAAAAATCCCCAACAATCCACACATGCATAATGCATAGTGACTGCAGCACAATCTTGCAACGACTCAAAGGAGACTTTTCTGGCATTCATGCAGGAGGTCAGGTTTGCCGTGTCTATGGAAACATATTGTTGTTTGTGAGTCTCTGTAGATGACAGATTTCTTGAATCAAAGTTAGTGTAAGTAGCGTCGGCTTTGATTGCCTCATCTGAGGTCTTTTCACACTTCTGCGTGTTTGTGCTGCATAAGCAACAATGATTTGAGATTTCACAAGGGCAATACGATTTCACAGATAAACCTATTTACTAACGTACTTATGATGCAAATGCACAAGATTAGTTCAGACAGTTACTGCGGTTCTCCTGAAAGACGTTGCCTCGCCACTCTTCTCAGTCAATCCTTATTATACATCTATATTTACAAAGGCATTCAGCCACTGTTGAGTTTTCATTTGCTCAGTCGTTTTATTTGTTCATTCAAATACCGTTACATCTTGTGACGCTCCAAAGGCCTGATTCCATTACAGATAGCGTTTCACAACTACACAGTCCTACAAATGGAGGTTATTGCAGCACTTTCACTTCAGAATTTTTTAGTCCAGCCTGCGTCATCTTTTGATCCTGTTTAGCTATTTGTTTTCCAGATATTACTGCACATTTTCATTTGTAAACAAAACTTCTGTCATGACATCTCTTGGAGTGATTGGCCTGGTAGTGGGAATGAATGTGAGAAGATTGAGTTAAGGACCTATTAGCCTGTTCCATCTAGAGTTTCATGACAGAACTTTGTATTTAACACTTGATGAAAAAAGGAAATGTACTATAAACATTTCTTATTATTATCAATAGCTATGGTTTCCATCCAAATTTGTGAATTTAAAATTGGAATTTCCCATAAAACATTTGCGAATATGGGAGTTTCCATCTCATGTGTTCAATAGAACAAAATCGTCACTTCCTGGAAAATTGCTGCAAAATATCTGTAATAATAATGGAAACTGCTGCAATTGGGGAAGCTACTGTGGCTCTTTTTTCCTACAGCATAAATGAAATGCATCTTGAAATTATCTTGCGTTCGGTTGCTGGTGTTTGGGAACGCAATCATGTGACGCAATTCTGGGAGGGAATTAACCTATTTCATTCTGATGACAGACTTTGGCTCAGGCATTACAGAATAATCAAACCAACATTTGAGATGCTGTGCAATGACATATGTTTGCTAGTGAGTCCAGTTATCGAATCAAATCAACTGTTGAGGAAAAGTCAAAAGAGTTTTTTGTTGTATATCAAGGGATTTATTCAGTAAATGTGTTTCCATCATAGTTTATGAGCATGTCTTCTTATAAGATAAAAAATTATCCAACTCAATTGAGTGCACAAGTTTTTTTATGCACATTTTTAGAATTTGGGCCCTATTTTAACAATCTATGTGCATGGTCTGAAGCGAATGTCGCAGGTGCACTTACGGCGTGTCTGAATCCACTTTTACTAGTTTAACAATGGAAAAAATGGTCGGCGTGCCAGGTGCATGGTCCAAAAGGTTTGTACCTATTTTCTTAATGTGTCATGGGTGTGTTTTGGGCGTAATGTGCAATAAACCAATCAGTGTCATCTCCCATTCCCTTTAAAAGCCAGGTGCGCTTGCACCATGGCAGATTGCTATTTACATAGCAGAATATAGAAACCTCAACCTGACGAGTCAGTTAAAATACATGTGTGTATTGCCAAGATTGGTCAAATAATTTCATTTGTCATTACTGCAAATAGATAATTCTGATACATACAATGACTATCCATTATGACATGTAGGCATTTTTATTTTTATGTACACAATAATAATCTTTTTCTTTGTAATCCTTTTATTTTTAATATTTGGCATGTTTGTGTGCTGCTGTGCGTCCCTGTGTGTAAAAAGTATGAGCGTTGTGTACCCGCTTAAAGGCACATATTACCAACATGCTCTTTAAATAACAAAAAAAAAAAATACTGCACCATTGACTTTAGACCAGGTTTTTTGTTGGTCAACGGCACAGGCGTTTTCAGTTGCCTCAAAATAGCAACACGCGAACTTTTCAGACCAGAACACCCATGGATGAACAGATGGGCATGAGTGCATTTGCTATTAAACAACATGGTGCTAGACATGAAAATGATAACTGGCTGAAACTAGCAAAAAATCACTTGTGTCGCGCCTGGCGTCGCATTGCGCCGAGTGTATGATAGGGCCCTTTATGTGCATCTTGGCGTTTCCATCTAGAGTTTTTTTATGTGATATCCCAAAATGCAAATAAAAATAGGTGGATGGAAACATAGCTAATGTTGAAAACAAACACAGTAGAAACTGTGATATATTTTTTCAGGATTCTTTGATGAATAGAAAGTTCAAAAGAACAGAAATATTTTGTAGCATTTTAAATGTATTTAACATCACTTTTGATCAATAAAATGCATTCTTGCTGAATAAAAGTATTTATTTATTTAAAAAAAATTTACTGACCTTAAACTTTTGAACAGTAAGATATATATGAGATTTATGGAGAAAAACAAATGTATGCAAGACTTCCAGCCTATACATAAAGCGGTATAATCAGGAAGTAGAGTCAGGCCTGAGCAGCAGAGGCCTATACTCTTCAGAATGAGTGGTTGTTCTTTATTAAGAAGAAACATATGTAGTGTCTGGGCACCCATGTGTGAAATTCAATTCTTATCCTGAAATGGTGTTTTTATTAGAGCAGCACTATCACACAGGAATCAGCTCGGCTTTGCTCGGCAGAGAAGCACAGAGCGCTCAGAGAGCCATTGGACTGTTCCTGTCGGTGCTTTAAACCCTTCTGAGTCAAATCATTCTAATAAGTATGCAGCTGTACAAGAAATGGTTCGGTTCAGATTTGCAAAGTCACCTGTGCTGTTCTTGTAAATGTATTTCAGGGTAATTCAGGTACAGCATTAGTATGAGAACATACATTCAGATTAATTTGATATTTCATGTAACTTAAACACAGTAGTGGCCAAAAGTGATGTATGGAGGGTATATTTGTTTTTCATGACCCTACAAGTTTGATTAAAGTATGAGGAAAATATTTTATATTTTTTAAATATTTTAAATATGAGGGAAGAACAAAACACTTAAGTTGGCCAAAGTAAAATCTTGCAGTTAATTAATTACAACATTAACATAATTGCAATTGTTTGGCAACAATGGTTTGATATTCTGTCAATGAATTGTTCTACTGTCTGACAACTTACATTGTGACAACTATCCCATATAGTGTGACAACATGCCCCAATACCAGGTCAGCACGTGTTCATTAAAAATATATTAATTCCTCTGCAATAATGCAATAATATTCAATAACTTGTTTGAAATTTAGCAGATTAATATGTTTGGAAAGTAAATTAGGCAGTGATTTTATTTGTCAGCTCAATTATCTGATAAAACTTTTAAGCTTTTATCATCCCAAATACTGCAGACTGACAATGTCATACTGTTCATGTGAGCATGGTCTGTTTCTGCTGGCTGGGAGGAAGAAAAGGGGAAAAAACGTCTGTTCTAGACTCCTCTGACAACTCTGCCCTTTTTCCACTGCAGGAGGAAGAAGAGGAGGAGTAGGAGGACAGCAAACAGAAGATGACAGGAATCTGAAAAGCCTGTATTTATTATTTATTATCTGTATCTGCTCATGTGGGTCAAGGCTAGCCAGAGAGAACAAGACAAAAAAACAAAAAGAAAAATGTTATAGATCCAAAGGATAAGATGATCAAGTGTTGTTGTTTATTTATTTATTTTTTTTTGTTTTTTTGTTTTTTTTTAATGTTTAACATTTACCCCTGAGTAGGCTGAGTTTTATGCCTTTGTTTTTAGCCGTTTAGAGGTTGTATATGCTGCTTGAAATTTAACAAAATTTGCCACAACTGACAACAAACTGTTATTTTAGCATTGTTGAAATAGCATTATAGTTTTTATACATTCTGAAATGTTTTATTTTGTATTTTTCATTTTAATTTTAATGAAAGTTTAGTATTTTTTGTGTTTTGACATTTTTATTAGTTGCTGTTTTTTTTTAGATATGTCTATATAGTGTTTATTAGTTTTATTAGTCAGTATTAGTTTGAGTTATTTTAGTATATCAAGTTGAACTAAATAAAAATGAGAAATGTTGCTTTTTCAACTAGCTGAATTAAAATAAGTTTATGGTTTTTTTTATATATTTTATCTTATTTCAGTTAACGTTTTTTTTATTTCAAGTAACAAAAATGTTTTTTATGATTTCCGTTTTAGTTAACTATAATAACCCTGATAAAATCTGTATAAAATGTATAATTTTTATTTAAAAAAAAAAAAAAGATTTAAAATGAATTATTATAAATAAAGTAAACAGGAATATAAACAATTTTTATAGATAAATGTGGTCACTCACATAATAAGTAGTGTTTTTGTGATGCATTACAGGGCCATAAGCAAGCAAACCGAAGCTTAGCTTTATCAAGTTCACCCTGAAATGAGGGGAACAGTAAGTGACCAAGGCTTTAAGGACACCATCTGTGTGGAGCGAGCCCGTCTTTAATACGCTGAAAGTGCTGATGGCGCAGTGCGAGAGGAGGAGAGACACTGATCAATAGGACAGATAGAGCCAGGCAGCTAATAAACAGTGAAGCCCAGGAGAATGAGGGCATGTAGAAAAGATCATTTGATTTGGCTAAAGGAAACCTTTATTTAAATGAGACCCAACTGCGACTATGCTATAAATGTATGTTATGCTTGAAGGTGACAAACAGGGTTGGGATAATTGCAGTAACAAAGCGACAAGCAATATAAGACCTTGGTTAGGACTAGGGGTGTAACGGTTCAAATTACTCACGGTTCGGTTTTATCATGGTAAAGATCACACACTCATCGCTCATGATATAAAATATAGTGGTCAAAGATATCTGTAAGCATTTGTAGACCAATAATTCAAAATAGTGCAACTAAATGCAAGAACAATGGTGTATATATATGAAAAAATATTTATAGTATAAATTTATTGCACTAAACTATCATAGTCCACCAAAAACTGAGACATAAGAAGGAAAATCAAGAAACAAAACCAACTAACGATGTGAAAAAGCATATGAAATGACTTTTTGTTTGATGAATTAAGATACTGCTATATAGTATTGGACAACAAATAAACAGACATGACTGGGCATGACAACAACATAACGGTGTTTGGCTGCTACAATATCCTAAAATTTGAGACAGTGGGGAAAAAAAGTCAGTCTAGAGATGTGGCCAGAAGAGCATTGCTAAAAGCTCTTGCTTTTCAGGGCTTGTCAAACCTTTTCAGAATGGCAAAGATGGAAATACACATCCTGATGGAAAGCCCCCGCCTCACATCACTCAGCTCCTCTGTGCAGTGTTCCTGCCACAACCTGGTGTGAACTCATTTCAGATGAGGTGGAGGATTAAGGCTGGTGATTTCCCTGCTGGAGGATTGAGGATGCCGCAGCTTCAGCCTGCCTGATTATGTGATTGGATGAGCTGGGGGTTAATCTTAGCTGATTGGTTAAAGCCGGGGATTGGTGTCACAATGGAGGGATGAATCTGAGCCCGGGTATAGACTCTCTAGTGTGTCACCAGAACATGTCACAGTGACATGAAACCAATAATGATGGATAAAAAAACATAACCAACGCTATACTGAAAAGGATAAAAGAATGAGGGATTTGTGCACACTTAGACTGTGTGCTAACTATGATAGATCATCAAGTGTTAAAGGCTAGTCTGAGTATACAAATCTACATTGTTGTAGACAAGTTATGAACTCCCTACAATCCAGAACTCCCTAGCAATCACTTAGAACACCTTAGCAACCACCCAAAATACCCTAGCAACTCCCTAGCAACCACCTAAAATATCATAGCAACCACCTCAAATATACTAGTGACATCCTTGTAACGAGAAGACCTTTTAGCAACCACTCAGAGCACCCCAATGACCACCCAAAAAGTCTAGTGACTCCATTGCAACCATGCAGAACATCTTAGTAACCCCCTAGCAACAACCTAAATGACCTTATAACAACCACCCAAAACACCCTAATAACCACCTGAAAAAGTCTAAAGACTCCATTGCAACCACTAGTGACCCCCAAGAAACCACCCAGAATAACCTAAATACACCCAAATATCTTTGCAACCACCCAGAACACCCTAGTGACCCCCTAGCAACCACCAAATACCCTAGAAATCACCCCAAATAACCTAGCAACTCCCTAGCAACCACAAATATACTAGTGACCCCCCTTGCAACCAACAGAAGACCTTTTAGCAACCACTCAGAGCAACCTAATGACCACCCGAAAAGTCTAGTGACCCCCAAGCAACAACCTAAATGACCTTATAACAACCACTCAAAACACCCTAATAAACACCCAAAAAAGTCAAGTCTCCATTGCAACCAAGCAGAACACACTAGAGACCCCCTAAAAACTCACAAAGAAACTCCTTAACATTGTCATGACTTTTGCACCACTCACATTTAGCAAAAACCTAAATGACCCTATAACAAACACATTGAAAACCCTAGTTACTACCCCAAATACTCTAGCAGGTCCTTAGCAATCACACAGAACATCCTAGCAACTCACTAGCAACCACCCAAAACACCCCAGCGACTCACTAGAAACCACGCAGATCACCTTAGCTGGCAACCACAACTGAATACACAATACCCTAGCAACTCCCTAGTAACCACCCAGAAAACGCTAGAAACCACAAAGAAACACCTTAGCATTTTGACACAACTTTTGCACCACCCATATTTAGCAACAACCTAAATGACCCTATAACAACTACATTGAACACCCTAGCAACTACCCTGAATACTCAGCAGCTCCTTAGCAATCACACAGAACATCCCAGCAACTTGCTAGCAACCACCCAAAACACTCCAGTGACTCACTAGCAACCCCCCCCCCCCCCCCCCAAAATACACAATACCCTAGCAACTCCCCAGCAACCACCCAGAAAACCCTAGAAACCACAAAGAAACACCTTAGCATTGTTACGACTTTTGCACCACTCACATTTAGCAACAACTTAAATGACCCTATAACAACCAGAACACCTTAGCTGGCAACCACAACTAAATATACAATACCTATAGCAACTCCCTAGCAACCACCCAGAAAACACTAGAAACCACAAAGAAACACCTTAGCATTTTTACAACTTTTGCACCACCCACATTTTCGTAATAAACTGTAAACATTTAGTCTAGTCTGTAATTTGTAATGCAGCTGTTGAACAGCACTTATTGAAGTAATGAGCTGTACCTCTATTTGCTGCTTCATCTGAGAGCAGTTAAAAAATGAACAGGTTCTGTTAACAGCTTGGCAACAGTTTGCACTAAAATACCAGAGCGCACAAACACACAAATGAAGCGAGGAACTCAGAATGAGGAAAAGAACGTATCCACCAAAGAGCCAGGGACACCAGGCCAATGAAATCATTGCTGTCTGCTGTTATGTCCTGGCTGTCATGTCAACCTGTCATACTGATGATTTAACTCATCTACTTCTCACGGATGTGTGCGAGTGTGGGTGTGTGCATGAACATCCCCGCAATTCCCCACAGTGGTGCCTGAAAACTCGCCGCCTGCCTGTCAAACCAAATCCAATCTCCGCATTCCAGAACGGTAGAGTTGGGGTAGGAAAAAAACCACTTAATCCATTTACTGCAGTGTAACAGCATCTCATCCATCAGCTCCTAGCTGCCAATGGGAAGACTGCACCAATCCCAAGCCAGATTGAGGCAAAAAAGGAGAGAGAGAGAAAGAGAGAGATTCATCTTGAGTAGTGTAAGAACAGCCTGCAGTTCTCAGGACACACCTGTACACACACTTGTACGTCGATGTGATCGATGGCTGCTGTGGTCCCGGCAAATGTTACCGTTCATCATACATGGGGGACGCGCCAGCACTAAGGCATTCACATCGAGTTGCCTTCGAACAAAAACGGACACGCTTAATTACCTCATAGAGTCACATCAGAGAGCCTGCATATGTGCTAATTTATGCTCCAGTCCAATGTGGCTGACATCTACAATTCATTAAAGGCTATATTTACGAGGTCACCAATTCATGTAAGTCATCATAAAATATGCACAGTGTCAGAGATGTGGCATGATGGGTAGTGCACATGCTCCGACATGCCGCACAGTGTTTTCTGTGTCCTCTCCTAATACTATTATTACAGTAACAGTTAAAGAAATAAAAATGAAAACGTTGTCTTCATTTACTCACCCTCATGTTGATCCAACCCCGAAATGCACTCTAATGTCCAGGGATTGGTTTTTCATAACAAAGGCTAATATAGCCCATGTTTTCTGAAGTCATTCTGAGGTAAATGCGATGTTCAAAACATCTAGACAAATGTTTGAAATAATTATGCTCACCAAGGCTGCATTTATTTGATAAAAAATACAGTAAAACAGTAATATTGTAAAATATTACTACAATTTAAGAGAGTTATTTTCTATTTTAATATATTTTGTATGTAGTAAAATGTAGTTTATTCTTGTGATGACAAAGCTGAACTTTCAGCAGCCTTCAGAAATCATTCTAATATGCTGATTTGGTGCTAAAGAAACCTTTCTTATTATTATCAGTGTACATTGCTGCAGTGTTGGGGGTAACACATTAAGTAACACACCAAGCCGACGGTAGTTTTTGTTCGTCGGCCGACTAAGTTTTCTCAGTGTGTTCCGCACCGTCAGCTGAAGTTGGTCCTCGTCGGCTTTTTTCGGCCGATTCGACATGTTGAATCGGCGTCAGAGCTCATTGGTCAGACGGGCCATCTGATCATTCTGATTGGCTGTTCAGCTACTGCCACCTGCTGGTACGGAAAGGCATTTCTTCTTACGCAGGTGCAGAACGGACGTGCTACTTGGCCGTCGGGTGTCAAGCGTCGATTTGGTGCGTGAGGGCAACTTTGGACCCAGACGCTGCCGACGTGAGCAAACCCCGCAGTCTGCTTTCGTCGCCACTAGTTCGTTGATGTCGGCTTGGAGTGTTCCGGGCTTTAGAAGTAACTTGCTTCTCCTGTTTCCTATTCTTCTTTAATCCAGAATGGCAGCACAGCTGCAAGGTTTGTTTGAGCTGTGCCCTCTACTGTACAGGCGTAAATATGCATTTCCTTCAGCCTGAGGCTTATTTATTTCACTTTTGGTGTGAAAGAGCCTTAACATTTGCCAAAAATAGAACTTTTTTATTGTTATTAAAAAACAAACAAGCAAGGCCAGCCTAAGTGAGAAAAAGTAATGCAAAAAGTGAGTAATTACTAAGTAACACAATTAGTTACTAATATTGTAACGCATTACTTTTAAAAGTAACTTTCCCCAACACTGCATTGTTGTTAAAACGTTGGTGTCCATCCTCATTGCAGAGCAGAGCAGTGTGAACATTCGGCCAAACATCTATTTATGTTCCACAGAAGAAAAAAAATCTTCCACTTTTGGAACAACATGAGAATTAAAAGAGGACAGAATGTTCCTTTATTATTGAGCAATTCTTATAAAATTACCAAATGAATGTAAAAATATTTGTACTCTGCACTGCATAGAGTGGACTTTACCGGGCAAAGTGGTGCCTGGAAAACCAAACTCCACCTTTGATAATTCAGCTGGTGAGATGCAGCCATGCCTCTCTGCCAGAGGGGAATGCTAACAATTAGCCCCGGAGCTTGGCATGGATGTCTGGGGAGAGAGCCAGCAATTAGACCCAGGGAGAGGCATCCCAGCCAGGGGAAAGATCCAGTGATGAGGCCCTGAGTTTGGCAAGTGAGAGAGAATGCTACATAACTGCTTGATGTCACACGGTGGCTCTGGCCAGAGGGGCGGAAACTGGCACATACTTTTATGCACTCGCACACACACCCAAACAGAACAAATTCCAAACAAAAAAGCTGATTCACAGGCCAGAGCAGGACGTCAGGGATGTGAATGTGTGTGCAAGAGACGGGGAGGTTAATAGAAAAGATTTGAATGTGGATTTCACACCTAGGAGCTCTCATGCCCCGGAAAAACGCTATGACAAACCTTTCAGCATGAGTGCATATGATGCCATCAGTGTCAACGTACTTGGCTGATCTCGCTCTCTCTTTCTCACTGTCCCAGACTCCCTGAAAGCATAAAAAACGGGAGGAAGAGTTACTCAAAGTGACGTGTCTGTCATTAATGTAAATTTTTCTCATCGGTGGCCGTAACTAACACAGACCATTGCACAAGGTCAGATTAAAAAGACAGCCCCTCCATTTGGTTGAAATATTACAACAACAGCGAAAGAGACAGTGCAGGGCGCCCGGCATCCATCCCGAACCATTTTCATATTTCAGTCGATTCTCATTATGTGACATTTGTCCTAAAACTTCAGAAGCATCCATGCTTCTTGAACATCCCAACTGGAATATGAGACAATTTGAGGACCTGCCAATCAGAGCTTGGTTCTGCTTCCTGCATACTCTTAAAGTCAGCGTGAAAAACTCATACAAGGGTACATACTGGTGGCATCTATTTCGCCAGAGACATCCAAGTCGAGTATGACTCATCTGTCTCTGTCAAGATGACAACAGAGGACCCGAAACTATGCAAAACATCCCAAACAGCAGTGCTGTGGAAGCTGCTTTGAAACTGTAGCCCGTCAAGCTACAAGCTAGGCATGATTTAAAGTAGTTCAACTACAGTCAAGCTGCTCTATTGAAAAAGTAGTTTGCTACTCTTCCAGCTATAACAAAAAGTTGCTACAACACTGAATCAAAATACATTTTATTTAGTAAAAAACATTGTAGTAATTTGTATATTGCTACAAAACTACAAAACTCAAAACTGAAAGTTCCACATAAATATCTGTGCAGAAATCATATTATTGAACCTGTGCATGAGCAAACCGATTGACTAAAATGATTCAAATTTCTCTGTCAATATTCTGATACTTTATATAAGAGAATGAGTGGATATTTAAGGTTCAATTAACCCTTTGAACTGCATTTTTTATTTATTTATTTAATCATGAAAAACATACCAGATCTGATCAAAAAAAGACGCACTGACCCATAAGGCCCTTTCACACTGAACGCGACGGAAAAAAGTGAGGCGAATCGCGGAAGAACGGACCTTTCACACTGAACGCGAAACAACTGATCATCTTCTGCTAATTCACGCCTGCACGATGGCACGACCAATAATGCATTTGTCCTCGTATGTGGCTTTAGCATTGTCTGCTGCATAATATGCAGCATTAAACTAAGATAAATAGTTTGGTACTACATTAGAAACACAAAATATAATGCTTACAAGAATACATCCTAAAATATAATTAGAGGTACAATTAGCATCAAGCTACAAAATGATTATTAATGTCTTTGCTCAAAACGCACTTTAAACCATCATCGAGTTATTGTAATGACCTCTGATTATGATCTATGATGAGTGGGTTTTGATTTGATAATGGGCAGACATGCATTCTTTGTATGTTTTACAATGGATTGAACACTAAATCTGCTTATCATTTGTCATATAAACATCCTTCATTGTTATAAAATACAATGAGCTGGCATAAAAAACACAGAAAACATCATCATAATCATATCTATTTGCCTTCATATTTCATCTGTAGACTACGTTTCTCTCAATTTTTATATACGGAAGAGGCCCTGATAATCATAAAACTTGCGCACATGGAAGAAAACGGACAGTGATCACATAATTCAGTGGAAAATGACTAGAAATTATATTCTGTATAAAGAACATGTGAGAATAAATCTGTTCTCAGATACCAATAATAATCCCCTCATGGATACTCTTCTTCGGTGTTTGTTTACAGTAGTTTTCGAAACAGCGCCACCACTCTCGCCCTTCTGTGCAACAGTGGCTGCTCCGAGCACGTGATCTAATGCTCAAATCTAACTGGACGGCCCGTTTCATCGCGGAGCGACAAGGAAAAAAATCGGCACACAGGTTGAAAAAAAATCCTCGCTTTTTCGCGCCGCAAATGTTCGCGCCCAGTGTGAAAGGCTCCATAGATTAGATTAGATTAGATTCAACTTTATTGTCATTGCACATGTAAGGTACAAGGCAACGAAATGCAGTTAGCATCTAACCAAAAGTGCAATCAGAAGTAAGTACAAAATATAAAGTGTCTACAATATGTTACAAATGTTCAATAAATATACAAATAAGGCAGTATTATGGACATAATTTACAGGTATTTAAATACTATCAACAAGATATACAGATAGGTGTACTATGAACATACTATACAGATGGATTATGTATAAGTGTATGTACACTATACGCAGAAACTATGAACATATCATTTATACTAGTGCAATGGACAATAAAGTGCATAAAAAATATTTCAGTGTGCAAATGGATTACTCAGGGTTCTGGATGAACAGACAGTAGTGCAAGTAATAACAAGTTAACTGTTTTTCTTTTGCTTGTTTGTAAATAAGTCAGATGTAGTGATGAGGAGGAGTGAGGAGTCTGTGTGTGTGGTGTGGGGGAGTGTTGGGGGGTATCAGAGGGCAGAGTTCAGTAAGGAGACAGCTGTAGGGAAAAAGCTGTTCCTAAATCTGCTGGTCCTTGTCCGGAGACTCCTGAATCGCCTCCGAGAGGGCAGGAGGTTAAACAGCCTATGGTCAGGGTGAGAGGAGTCCTTAAGAATGCTGCGAGCTCGACGTAGACAGCATTTTCTCTGGATGTCCTCAATAGCAGGAAGTGGTGTCCCTGTGATGCGTTGGGCGGTTTTCACCACCCTCTGCAGTGCCTTGCGGTCAGCAACTGAGCAGTTCCCATACCAGACTGTGATACAACTGGTCAGGATGCTTTCGATCGTACACCGATAAAAGTTCACCAGGATGGCTGAGGATAGCTGGTTCTTCTTCAGTGTCCTGAGGAAGAAGAGGCGCTGGTGAGCCTTCTTGACCAGGCTAGAGGTGTTTGTGGTCCAAGACAGGTCCTCCGAGATGGTGGTTCCCAGGAACTTGAAGCTGGAGACACGTTCAACAACCATCTCGTTAATGTGGATGCGGTCATGTGTGCTTCCTTTCTTCTTCCTGAAGTTCACAATGAGCTCCTTTGTCTTGCTGGTGTTAAGGAGCAGATTATTGTCAGTGCACCATGCAGCCAGGTGCTGTACCTCCTCCCTGTAGGCAGTCTCATCGTTGTCTCTGATGAGGCCAATCACCGTGGTGTCATCTGCGAACTTAATGATGGAGTTGGATCCATGCAAAGGCTTGCAGTCATGGGTGTAGAGGGAGTAGAGGAATGGGCTCAGCACACAGCCCTGTGGTACGCCGGTGTTGAGTGTGATGGTGGTGGAGCAGGTGTGGCCTGACCTAACATGCTGAGGTCTGTTGGTCAGAAAGTCCATAATCCAGTTGCAGAGGGAGGTGTTAATGTCCAGGACTCTAAGTTTTGTAGTCAGCTTGGAGGGAATGACAGTGTTAAATGCTGAGCTAAAGTCAACAAACAACATCCGTACATATGTGTTGTTATTGTCCAAGTGTGTGAGTACAGAGTACAGCACTGTGCATACTGCATCCTCAGTACTCCTATTTCTATGGTAAGCAAATTGATGTGGGTCCAGTGTGGGTGGGAGGCAGTCTTTGAGGTGTGCTAGAACCAGGCGCTCGAAGCACTTCATGACAATAGGTGTGAGTGCTACAGGGCGGTAGTCATTCAGGCACATTGGGGAGGAGTGTTTCGGCACTGGCACAATGCTTGGGTGAGGGACAGGTTGAAAATGTCTGTGAAGACCCCTGCAAGCTGCTCTGCACATGCCCTAAGCACACAACCAGGAATGCCATCCGGGCCAGCAGCCTTACGTGCGTTGATCCGGCTCAATGCAGTGTGAACATCTATGGAGGTGAGTTTAAGGGTTTGGTGATCTGCTGAGTGTGTGATTTTGGTGGCCGCCTCCTTGCTGTCGCTGTTAAAGCGAGCATAATAGGAATCTATTGTTTTGATTCAAGAGCTTCATCATGCCAAATTTCGCTTTCAGTGTTAAAGGGCCTTTAGGTGACTACATTTTATTAGTACCTCAGTTCACTTAGCTGTAAACTAGCATGCGCCATACATTATAACAAAATATAACAATGCAAACATAGCAATTGCATAGCAAGTCTCATTACACGGCCACCTACTGAAGAAAAAAAAAAAGATAGTCATGTCACTATTTTATTTAGTCACTCCCCAAATCATATTGTTAAAACCAAGCAAACAGCCATGAGACTCTCTTTTTATTTTCCTGGACAGCTGTTCCAAGTGTATTGGTGCTTGGAAGTTGACTTAGTGGAAAAGCAACTGTGAGTTGGTTAATAAGCTTAATAGCTGAGCGTGTCGCATCCTGACCAGCTCATGTGCGGAAGAGTGCGAGAGCACAAGCTACTTTATAACTGTAAGCCTTTTAATGCCACTTCACCACAATGGCTTCCTTTAGCGACCAGGATAAAAGCCAGCACGCTGTGTGAATGAGTAAACAGCTGAATATATCAAGATATGGACAGCCCCACTGTGGCATGTGTCTTTGTGCTGTTAGCAGCAGGGGACATGCGGGATGGATGTTTGCCTAACATGAGCTGAGACAAATGCATAACAAATGGGTGATGGGAAGAGAGAAAGTAAGAGAGAGACAGAGCAAAAGTGAATTTTCTTCTTTGTTTCCTTACCGTGCACATGGGTTTAACGAAAGCTTCACGCTGCGACCCTTTCACTTCAGGACATCAGCACACCACACTTGGTTTCAACACAAGCTTCATGCGTTACTTTGACCTCCAATTTTATGAGGATGCTAGACGCAAGAAAGCAGAAAGTGTGCACTGTAAAAAGTATGGTTTAGATCGTCTGTGCTTCGAAAGGTCAGCAGCAGTAGAAATTGTTAACTTTGAGCGTTGCATTATAACACTTGACATGTAAGTTAGTCGCTTCGCTTCATAGAGCTCACTGAAAAAAGTAATATTCTTAACAAGTATTTTTATATAATTCTCAAGTAAAATCAGTGGTTCGGAGCATGTATCAAACTGCCAAAGTCATGTGAACCATTGAAATTTCGAAACAATTATGACGTAAAGAAGCCTCGTTTACTGAAATCTTCACGCTCCGTACCACTGATTCGAAACAACAGATTCGTAAAGCTTCGAAGCTTCATGAAGCAGTGTTTTGAAATCGCCCATCACTAGATACTGTTGAATAAAGTCGCTATTTAGTTTTTTTGGTGCACAAAAAGTATTCTCGTCACTTCATGACATTAAGGCTGAACCACTGTAGTCACATGATCTGTTTTAAATATGTCATTAGTAGCTTTCTGGGCACTGAAAGTGTAAATTAACTTGCTGTCAATGGAGGCCTCACTGAGCCATCGGATTTTATCAAAAATATCTTAATTTGTGTTCTGAAGATGAACGAAGGTCTTACAGGTGTGCAACGACATGAGGGTGAGTAATTTTAGTTGGAAAATAAGTAAATAAAATTTTTTAAAAAACCCTGATGTAAATCGGGTGAAATTTTATAGTGTGTGTGATTGTGTGGGAATCTGTACAGTAGGGAACGTTCAATCTGAAGAACATGGCTAAAAGACTCCAACACCAATCAGTATGAGGGGGAATTACTCACAGATGCCAGACTCAGAGTGCAGTTCTGCCCTTCTGGTAACCCCACGGCCCTGCCAAGAGCAGCTATAGGTCACCGTGTTCCAGCCAGAGACCTGGACTCAGGGGGGGAGAGAGACGCCGGGACACTGCAGCCAGCCATCCAGTCCCCTAGTCACCCGTTTAACCACCTGCCAACTCCAACACAGCTGCTGCATGACCAAACAAGAACTCACATTATTAGGTTCTTCAAAGAAAGCATCAACAGGGCCTGAAGGCAATAACAACACATGCATCACCATTTTGTTTTCGATAAACCTTCCTTCCTGCTGTTCTCCTCCATGCACTACCTTTGAGGAGCAAACTCAATGACGTGTGACCGGAGATGATGCGAGACGGAGCGTTTCTACAGTCAGCCCTCGGACATTGAGTGTTATTGTACCTATGGATTTTATTTGTTTTCCCAGAGGAAAATTTTACATTTATGCATTTGGCAGACGCTTTTATCCAAAGCGACTTACATTGCATTATACTATACATTTGTATCTGAGTATGTGCAATCCCTGGGATTGAAACCACGACCTTGGCATTGCTAGTGCCATGCTCTAACAATTCTAAAAATTGTATTGTAATGCAAAAAATAATAATAATAATAATAATAATAATAATTTTCTTAAGTATTTTTGTCTTGTTATCCAGTTAAAACATATAAACAGGCTTTTAGAATTTAATAAAACATTAAGACATGTTTTCAAAAAATACATCTGTAATAGTTCATTGTTTTATTCCAATTTCAGACAATTTTTCTTGTTTTAAGCATTAATTTAACAATATTTGTGCAAAAAAACTTCAAAGATCATTTTCATAATGAGTAATATTTTTGTCTTGTTTTCCAGTTAAAATATATTAACGTTTTAAAATTGAATAAGACAAATTAAGCCTTGTTTTCTGAGAATATAACTTAAATTAAGTTTACTTTCCTTACCCCATTGACAGATTTTTTTTTATTCCTTGTTTTAAGCATAAATATAAAAAGTTTGTACATGAAAAAGAAATAAATGAATTCTCTGAAAACAAGTCTTATTAACACAAGCTTGCTGATCAGTTTAATTTATCTTGTTTTAAGGGGGTTTTACTGGAATTGAAGACAAAAATGCTGATTAAGAAAAGGGTTTACTGCTCAAAGGTTGTACTTTCATACTGGTGCTCAGGAGAGGTAATTGAGTTCATTCAATATCAGCTGTCTCAGATGTTGCTCTTGGAGAGAATAGCTTAGATCATTTGGTTTTGGAAGTTTCTGATGAAAAATGTTTGATTTTATACATCGTTTTTTCCCGTCATAATTTGGCTAGCGTTACATTATATGATCTCTCTCTCTCTCTCCATCTCTCTTATTCACGCAAATGCTTTTAAACCATTCAAGTGCCACAAGACAAACGAGAACACGCTGTCTGTGAATGTCGTGTCTGTGTGACACACATAAACTAAAAAAAACGACTCGTGTGCACAAAAAAACGCGCCAGTATCGAGTTCTCTTTTGCGCTTGAACAAACAATAACATACACAATTATGCCAAAATGCCTATTTTGTCGAGTATCCTCATAAGAGCAGTCTTAAATTAGTTAGATAATGTCTTAAAATACCTTAAAGAGTTGTGAGAAAATGAGATGCGAGTCAGATCCGAGTCATTTTCAGCAGCGGCAGTTCTTAAAGTGACAGTAGCCTAATAAACCAGTTGTTGCGATTTCTGTCATTAATGTTGATCAAGAACAAAGGTGAAGGAGAAAATTGTAGCTTTAATAAGGAATAATCTATATTTAATTTATAATTTATGCAGTGAAGACTGTAAAGTGATTGATAACTTTATTCAATTTCTGTATATTTGTGTAAAATGTGTAAAATTTGGGAGGATCTATTGACACAAATGCAATATAATATACATAACTAAGAGACTCTGCAGTCTCAGGCGACGACATCTTTGTCTTGTGTCGGCCAAAAGGCCACCGTAGCTTCTCCAAAAGGGAGGGGTGAGCTCCATTGGTTGCAGTTCGCAAACTCACCACTAGATGTCGCTGAAATTTACACATTGCACCTTTAAGACAGGTAGGAAGGCCACAGGTAAATATGACATTTATTATAATGGGTTTATGTGCAGATTGTTTTAAGTTCACTTAAATAAAAAAGTTATTTTTTAAAGCATAATAAATGTTGAAATTGATAGCTTTTAGTTATACTGTAATGTTGAATGTCTATAATGTTTAAAAAAAAAAAAATCAGTTTGATAGAGACATCAGTACCAGTATTAGTATCAGAGATACTGGCCTTCATTTATAAAAAGATGCCATTAAACAAATATTTTAAAATATACTGTCTTTAAATTGTTTCTACATTAATTTGGAGAGTAACATAAACATATTATAAACTCCAAGGCAATTATTTAGGATACAGAAAAAAAAGTCCAATTAATTAGTTAATTTTTTAATCGATTGACAGCACTAAATATAATATAATAATTTGTAAGTTGCTTTTTAAAGATTCTGCACAATGAATACATGTAAAACATAATATATTACTATATACATGCCAGAAATTGGGTGAGTTTGATTCTTTTGATTCACCATAGTTAAACTACATGTGCATTCCATTGTTCTTGAAACCCAGATCTAACCTGTCCACCATGTGAAGACGCATAATGAGACGAGACCTGAACCATGTGATCACCCCAGCATGTTCGGCATCCCCAGAGCCTTTGATTATAGTGTACGGAGAGACAGACAGGACTAATTGCTGCATTTCCAGCCCCCTGTGCTGTGGTCGTGCTGAGCTGCTCAATGCCACCCTGCAGTAGTGCATTTCGGGATATCATTTCGACTGACTCCTACCCCTCCCTAATCCCATGACCGGAGGGTGATTTTAATAATACAACACAGATTGGTCAAAGAGATCAAAAATCTCAACGAGGGTGGACAGATGCCATGCAGCACATCCTACTACTACATCTCAGAGACTGTCATTGTTTGCCCCGCCCACTCCAGTGCCACCCTGATTGTCATGGAAATGATCCAGATGCGACCCTCACACCCTCGGTCACGGCCATTAGCCAGTCGCGGGCCCTCGGAGAAGGAACCCTGGTGATCTTAGCGCCATTAAACTTGAACCAAAGCCATTGAACTTTGACCACCTATCGTCCTGGTCCCATCACAAGTCATTTGTATGTAATTAGCAGCCAAGGATGGTTGTGTTTGTCCAGGCTGGTTTGCACCACTAATTATTTGTTTCACATTTAAAGAAATAGTTTACCCCAAATTAAAATGTTTTAGTCATCCTCATGTCATTCCAAACCTGTATTACTTTCTTTCTTCTGTTTCAAAGAATGTACTGGTCATTTTTGTACATATATATATATATTTTGTATATATATATGAGACTTCTGACTTCAAAATTTAAAGGGAAAATTCTGTCATCATGTAACTTGAATACGTAAGACGGTCTGGTGGATGCTAGATATTTTTCTTCAGAACTTGTTAAATGTTTTTTTTTTTTGTATTTTACAGAAATGCATCGTTTCGCTTCAGAAGGTCTTTATTAACCTCGCCAGAGCTGTGTGGAGTACTTTTGGATGGATGTGGATGACACTTTCTTCAGCTCATACTCGTTTTGTAACACTTACTGCCATTATAAAGCTTGGATGCGTAAGGATATTAATATTACACCTATGGTTTGAGCGTGAGTAAAGCTTGGGGTAATTTTCATTTGAAAGTGAACTAATCCCTTAAATAAATTGGGACTATAGACTATTTTAGCTGTCTGCTTTTAGCTGGTTAACCAATAATGCTGTACCTGATTAGCGGAATGAAATCTGATGGCCTTTGCAAAACCGAAGGCATTTGGCAGTATGTCTCGTGGTGTAATGTTCTCTTCTCTTCACTTCAGATGATTAATGCACTGACTTGTTTAGCCTGGCCGCAGTCTCATGCTGAAAGGAACATCAATAAACATTTCCAGTGATCGATTGGCAGCATTTTCATGCAGATTACACAGTCAACTGTTAATCCATGTGTGTTGTGTATGATTGATCTCTAACGGAGGCATGACACCCACCTTTCATCTCTGAAGGCTTAAAGTGCCCAATCTTGGACAGGCATTTATGTCACTGGTTTGATGCTGGTCAAGCTGGGGGAACTGCTCAGCATGGCAAACCATGAGCAAGGTCTCGATATCTTTCACTTTTTTACTCGCTCTTTCTTTCACACTCCCCCTCCCTCCTGCTATTCTCCTGGTGAGAGAAGTACTGTGAAGCAGTTGTGCTCGGTCACAGGCGAGTGGCTGCATTGTCTCTCCCTCTATTACCATTCATCTCACTGCAATCCTCTCTGCTCTGCCCAAAACACAGCTTAGTGCTGTCCCCTCCACCACGGCAGGGGGGCCAAGCAAAGTGAGTCTCAGCCTCTTGAGCCTCGTCGAGCTTGAATAAGCATGGATAAGCCGAAGAGGCAGACCGTGGACCACCTGGAGCAGCATACTGCGTATATACTCAGTGATGGAGACCGACTGGGAAAGGTGGATACGGTGTGTGGCTTACATGACAGTGTCGGACCAAGTTTATACTCTGCACCCTGGTGGACATGCATCTAAGAGGGCAACCAGCCCTTTAGAATGGCCAGATGGGCACTTTTGTCAGTCAGGCCAGATTGGGTATTTTCATACATGTTTCAGGTCTTCTTGCAAAAGAAAAAATGCCTTATTAATCTTTAGTAATGTCCAGTTTTCATAATGTAATTAATTCCTGCTGGATTAAATCAAAACCCATGCATTGTACATTCATTCAATGCAAAGAATTCAAAATTAATATTGTTTTTCAGTCAAAATCAAATTTCTGTAAAATTTTCTAGAGGTGCAAAATTAGAAAATTCATTTAAATTGTATATATATATATATATATATATATATATATATATATATATATATATATATATATATATAGTTCATTATAAAATATTATAAATATTTGTAGTATTATAATATTTGTTGTTAAATATACACCCTGTAAAAAAGAATTGTTGGTTTAACTTAAAAAAGTAAGTTACCTGGTTTCCTTAAAATTTTGAGTTCATTGAAATTAAAAATTTTAATTAATAAAATGAAGGCGATTGATTTAATCAATTGATTTAATCATTGATTGATTTAATCATTCTAATATGCTGATCTGCTGCTCAAGAAACATTTATTGTGTACAATTGTACAAAATATTTTTTTTTTTTGATGAATAGAAAGTTCAAAAGAACAGCATTTATTTGAAATATAATCTTTTGTAACATTATAAATGTCTTTACTGTCACTTTTGATCGATTTAATGCATCCTTGCTGAATAAAATATTAATTTCTTTATTTCTTTTCAAAAAAATAAAAATAAAAATTCTTACTGACCCCAAATGTTTGAACGGTAGTGTATAATATTACAAAAGCTTTGTATTTCAGATAAATGCTGTTCTTTTGAACTTTCTATTCATCAAGAAATCCTGAAAAAAGGATCCTGAAAAAAAGGATCACATGAAGGATCATGTGACACTGAAGACTGGAGTAATGATGGTGAAAATTCAGCTTTGATCACAGGAATAAATTACTTTATAAAATATATTCAAATAGAAAACAGTTATTTTAAATTGTAATAATATTTCACAATATTACACAATATAAATGCAGCCTTGGTGAGCAGACGAAACTTCTATTGATAACATTAAAAATCTTACCGATTCCAAACTTTTGACTGGTAGTGTATGTTAAATGATACATAACTACACTTGTTACATGAAGACATTTGCTACATTTATACTTAATTAAAGGGATAATTCACCCCAAAATGAAAATTTTGTCATCATTTACTCACCCTCATGTTGTTCCAAACATGTACAGTTTCTTTCTTCACCTGAACACAAAAGAAGATATTTTGAAGAATGCTGGTAACCAGACAGTTGACGGCACCTATTGACTAACATTTTTTTCCTACTATGGAAGTCAATGGCTACCGTCAACTGTATCTATCAACATTCATTAAAATATCTTCTTTTGTGTTCAACAGAAATAATTCATACAGGTTTGGAACAACTTGAGGGTGAGTAAGTGATAACAAAAGTTTCATTTTTGTATGATCTATTCCTTCAAGTCTTTATATTCTGCATAATTTAGCTTCCCCTGTAAATACTGGGTGTAAAATTACAGATTAAAAAAATTATTTTTTGGAAATACCTCAGATTATGGGAGTAAAAGGGGCTGCGAAAGCCAGTTCACATTCAATTTAATGCCACTGGCTTTTATTCTTTCTTTCTTTCTTTTTCTTATGTACAATGACAAAAAGAATACCAGACGAATCAATGCAAACCCACAATCCTCTTCCACTGACCTTTAGTCTCATTCTCAAAAGCCTGCAACTGAGGTTAAACATCATGAAATGGGTTAGTACAACGCAGCCCCGGTCAGTGTGAAAATAGATAAACAGTGTATTCAGATCAGTGACCAGTAGCATTGGTACCCCATAAATCCAAAATGTGTCTTGCTGGGCAAATGCATTGGGAGTGATGAGCTGTATGATTTAGTACCGCCCGCACTGCTCTCTCTGTCTGTCTGAGCAGCGCGCACAGACGCAGAGCTCTTTTCATAAGCCCGGCCGGATGACATGATTCATGGCTCTAGTCCCAGCTGTTCTAGGAGCAGCACAGGCCAGCCACTGCTGGGTTTGCTGGTTTATTCATGCTGTCTGGCACAGTAATGACAACCTGCAAACTGCAAAACACTAGATCAACATCCTCCCTGACCTAATGTACATTTTAACAGTTTACAGATTGATAGGGTTAGACATGGAATTGATTTAGGACCTATCTGTTCAGAAAGCCCTGCACAACTAATTTCTTGTCGTGGGGCCAGGTTTCAAATGTCATGAATCCACACCTGTGGCATACAAGAATACTCATGCTGGTATCGTGTGTCACATGATGATGGTTGAACATATTGTGTAAGTGCTACCATTATATCTTAAAGGGGTTAGTTCACCCAAAAATGAAAATTCTGTCATTAATTACTCACCCTTATGTCTTTCCAAACCTGTAAGACTTTCGTTCATCTTCGGAACACAAATTAAGATCTTTTTGATGAAATCTGAGAGCTTTCTGTCCCTCCATAGACAGCTACATAGCTGACACTTTGACGCTTCATAAAGAGATCGTAAAACTAATCCATACGAATTGAGTGGTTTAGTCCAAATTTTCTGAAGAGACTCTATCACTTCATATCATGAACAGATTTAATTTAGATTTAATTGTATTCATTTATAAACATTGATCAGCGAACAATCAGAAGCTCAACCAAACCTGGTTGACGTCTGAGAACAAACCTCTTGTGGAAGCTTAAACATGCTGCATAACACACGAGAACGAACCTCATTGGTTCTGGAGAAAGCTCAAATGTGCTGCGTAACATAACTGCGTCCTTTAACCATAACTGATGCGTGAGTTGATGAATGTTTATGTGAATAAAAGCCTAAATTCAATCTGTTCATCATATAAAGTGATAGAGTCTCTTCAGAAAATTTGGACTAAACCACTCAGTTCATATGGATTAGTTTTACAATCTCTTTATGAACTTTTTGAAGTGTCAAAGTGGTAGTTGCGTAGACTGTCAATGGAGGGACAGAAATCTGAAGATGAACGAAGATCTTACGGGTTTGGAACATCATGAGGGTGAGTAATTAATGACAGAATCTTCATTTCTGGGTGAACTAACCCTTTAAACAACTTTTTTTTTTCCATTTTATAAAGCCAACATGCTCGAATCCTTGCAAAATAGACCAGTTTTAACCAAGATGACACCACCATACCAAGCATTCAAAACTACATATGTGCTAGTTATTTCAACAGGCATTTTCTAGATGGTTGCTATGTTGTTTTTCATGGTTGTTAGGTGGTTATATAGTGGTTGAAATCAAATGAGCCCACACCCAAAAGATATTCTGGTCCCATTAGTCAATGGCTTTTGTTTCATAGTCTATGGGACTGTTCAACCTGATCTCACGAGATGTTACAAGGTGGCAATTTTGAATGAATTTACACAATGTACAAAAAGTATGATTATTAGAAAAAAGAAAGCACCACCCCTAAACATACCCATCACTAGGGTGTAAACAGATTGTATAAAAACGTTCAAATGAGATCATACAAATTAGCCACCAATTCGCCAAAACGTAAAATAGTTACAAATTGTCATGAGATTTTGTTGGACTTCTCACCTGTTTTAAAATCCATTAGATGAAAATCACAATACTGACCACTTTGATGAGTAATAATACACCTTTCCTCAACAAAGTGCAGAATATGAGGTATTATTATTTAAGTCTGTAATGCAAATGGTTTAATAATTGATTTAAGGTATAAGAAATAGTAATGAGCAAATGGTACTAATAGACATTTTTGTGGATTACAATAACTGGTTTGAATACCATAAAATATCATATCATTATACACTTTAACACTATGTAACTCCCTTTCTGTAGATCTACTATCATAACAGATGAATAATTTCTCAAGAGTGGATCTCTTAGGAGCAGAGCTGTGTAAGAACCCTTTGTTAACCTCTGTAAATGGTATCTTGTCTACATAATTCACCATTCTATTGGGTTTCGTCTGTAAGTAGAAAACTGTGTCAACTGTGTCAAGACCGACAAAGCAGGGGGGAGATCATTTTTATGAGCCTATAAGAGTTCCTAACCTCATTTAAAGATCTCCTGAGACATGTGAGTCCATCCAAGGCCCCTAAAAAAATCTCAGTGTATGTTCACAGAAAACTAAAGGAACAAAATTTAAAGGAACAGTGGGTTGAAAGTCCAATTTGCAGTTTCAGTGCAGCTTCAAATGGCTCTACATGATCCCAGCCGAGGAATAAGGATCTTATCTAGCGAAACAATCAGTCATTTTCTAAAAAAAAATCAAGTTTATATACTTTTTAACCACAAATGCTCGTCTTGCACTTGCGATGCGATGCGCCACACATTACGTAATCACATTGGAAAGGTCAAAGCAAAGCAAACATACAAAGACTAAGCCAAACGCCCTTTACAAAAAAAAGGTAAAACAATGATGTCAGATGATTTTAAAGTTGGAGGAGAAAATGAGATGTAGTTTATCGCCCTACCGTGGTACTTCCGCCTTCGTCACGCGTGACCTTTCCAATGTGATTATGTAATGCATGGCACATCGCAGAGCTAGTGCAAGACGAGCATTTGTGGTTAAATGTGGGTTTTTTTTTTTAAGAATATTACCGATCGTTTCGCTAGATAAGACCCTTATTCCTCATCTGGGATCGTGTAGAGCCCTTTGAAGCTGAACTGAAACTGCAATTTGGACCTTCAACCCGTTGAAGTCCACAATATGAAGAAAAATCCTGGAATGTTTTCCTCAAAAACCTTAATTTCTTTTCAACTGAAAAAAGAAAGACATACAGTCAACATCTTGGATGACATGGGGGTGAGTAAATTATCAGGAAATTTTAAATTCTGAAGTAAACTAATCCTTTAAGGCAAGTGTCAAGATTTTGAATAAATAACAACCTAAATTTAGTTTCATTTTCTCACAAAAAGCTAACATAGAAGACTTGGAATATAGTGCACGAGTCATACATATCACTTTTTTGATACGTTTATAATGCTTTTGAATCCTTTTGGAACCTTGAAAGTGCCCATTCATTGTAACTGCATATAAAAGATTCTTTTTCTCATCATGTTCAGCAAAGGGGAAAAACAAGTTTAGAATGACATGAAGCTGAGTAAATGATGACAAATGATTCATTTTTAGTGAACTTTTCTAGAACCTACCCTGTAGAACAACATCTTTACACATTTATATTATAAACATCATTCTATTTCTTGTCTAAATTAATGCATTTCTTGAAAAACCTTACAAAATGATTGAAAAGATACTCAATGCACAGGCTGTTGTCTTCATCTGAGTCACAGGAGAGTTTCAAAGACATTGATTGGTTGCTTGATTTCCATTGCTCCTTTGTTTAATAAAAGGATCACGTCACTTTTGTTCCTAAGGGTTTGAAGTAACACAGAGGTCATAATCAGGGTTGACGGTCCGCAGTGAAGCTCCCCATAAAAATATCCATATTCACAGCTTTATGTTACTCATTAGCTCTTGCCAGCAGTCAAGGGTAACCACTCACTGCTATATAAAAACCTGCCTCTCCTAATCTTGGCATGCCTACAACAAACAAACAATGGAAAAAAGTGACTCCATCCATAAATTAAAACAACAACAATCCTGAATGCCTGCTGGGATGCAAAGAAGTGATTGGTGCACACTTTGGTAATATTGCATTAGAGATGTCCATTTACATAGCACCAAGCATACTAAAGTCAATTAATTACAAAGCTGCAATTTTTTTCCACATTAATAAACCACCCTGTTTAATAGCTTGAAAATATATTTCTATTTAGAGTCAGAGCTGAAATAGGACATCTCAAATATATGAGACATTCCTTTACCATGGTCTATCTATTCCTCCATCCATCCATCCATCTATCCATCCACCAATATCTATCTATCTTTCAGTCAAGGTTTTGACAACATCAAAGTTTGTCTTTCTGAACTTTCCTTTTCTACTTCTACTTTCTACTTTTCTACGTATTCTGAATGAGTTTTGAATACGTGTCTTTGGCTATCAAAAAGAGTTTAACCCTCTAAGCTGTTTAACACGTTTTACCTCATTTAAATCTTTTAAAAGAGAATTCCACAGATTTTTGCCCAGCATCAGTGCAGAAGATGTGTGAAAGTCTGCAGATTCTATATGGCTCTACTGCTGCAGTCACTGTTTACCATGCACCATAGTTCAAGCGTTTTTTTGTTTTTTTTACTCAAACACTCGAAAATGAAATATGCGTTTTATGCAAATAACATATTATAAAAGAGACAAAACCTTTGCATTTTCAATGCTTTAAAAATACATAGTGTTTTTTATGCTAGAAGAGTATTCTGTGCTCTGAAATACCCACAGGGGCCGCATTTACACAACCCCGCTCTTCAATGCTGTGACCTCTCTCACTATTGTCTGTGAGAACAAACAAAAGGCCTGAAGTCCCCTGCACACACTACCCATAAATCACTGAAACACTGAACTCAGACTGAGCCTGAGACCCAGATGGAGCTAAAGAACTATGGATACAAGACTGCCATCTATTGTTAGAGAGAAGAACGTTGGCTGAAACTAGGTATGAAGGTTACTTTTCAATTGCTAAGATAGAAAATGTGCATGAGTCTGCACTTCTACAGTGAAGTCTGCCTTTATTCTTCAGCTCCACTGAAGCCAAAGAAGTTTCAGTAATATTGTCAGAGCAAAGCATAGCCAAAACTCACAGCAGAACCAGTTATAATATAAATCCAGTAATATAATAGAGCAGGAGGTCTGCGGAAGTACAAGAGTGCTGCATTTAACACTGTCACACCTAAACACATGCTTGCAAACACTAGGCTAACTGTTTACAGAGCTTTGTGAGGTTTATTTTATTTATTTTTGGCCTTTTAAAGCTTATATGTGAGGGAAAGTACAGAGAGGTCAGAAAAAGATAAAGAGAGAAAAGGGGATTGGGAAATGTAATGAGCTGGATTCAAACTTGCATTGACTGCATAAAGCCCAAACTATACTTCACCTTTTACGCATACTTGAGGGTTAGCATACAGTGCGCGGCGCGAATTTTGTCATCAGAAGAGTATGTGCATACTGTATGCGCACCACCAGATTTTTGTAACCACGCATTCTTTGTACGCTCAGGCATTTAGCGCATTTAATTTTTTTTGGAGTAATTAGTTTATCCACAAGGTGGCAGCCGTGCCCTAGGGCCGTCGATTCACAAGATAGTCGAAGAAAACCTGAATAAACAGAACAGATCGGAACGCATGCAAGCTACAGCGACAATGGAGGCCTACATAGACAACAGATTGTGCGAAGAGGTTAGAAAGTACCCTCATTTGTACAACTCTAGCATACAAATATATTTACATGGGTTGTAACTCGTGAAGAAAGATTGCTCAAAACTGCAAATGTGTCAAACGCCTGTGTACGCGGAAGAGTCAAATGAAGTATACTTTGCAAGGCTGTGTGTACATGTAAAAAGCGAAGTATACCAAGGGATTAAGTGTCATAGCACAATATTTTAAAGCATGTGCTTATATCCATAAAAACACTGTACACTTACTTTGATCATTCACACTTTGATCATCGTTAATGATTACAAAAATAGAAAATTAATAACAATTTTTAACAAAAGTCCCAACCTGTCTGTGTTTGGTTCATATTTTATGCAAAAACCAAAAGAAAATAGAAAAAAAAATTAGACTATTGAAATTCTTGCATTGTGATATTATGCTATTTATGCATAGTTCTCCCCCAAAAATTCTTGTTAGTGTAACACACACACACACACACACACACACACACATATATATATAGTCAAACCAAAATTTATTCAGACACCTTGAACATTTCATTCATTTATTCACTATAGTTTGAAAAAAATGGTAATAAAATATGACAAGAACTCAAAGTTAAAGAAAAGCAGCGAAACTTATTTTAAAAACATTAAAAATCTTACCGTTTGACCGGTAGTATATATATATATATATATATTTTATAAACACACACACACATATTATGTATATTATATATTAATTTTTCACATTACAGTAATGAAAACCCTGGGGAAAATTAATATAATTTTCTCTTTATCCTTTTAATTTTGTGCTGAAATATGACCCGGACATGTTCTTGACAGGTTTCAAAAGTTGATGTTCTAGTATATTGTGCACCACACTGAAAAGCATTAGCTGAAAAAGCAAATAGGCTCCAACTTTCTTTGACATTCATCAATTCTCTCGCTTAAAAAAAAGAGAGTGTGATAGAGAGAGGAAAAGATACCAAAATAAGGAACCGGAATAGAGTAAGGTGCGCTGTTGCTCAAATCAGGAAGGGCTGGGCCATGCTGGCAAATTGAACAAAGATTATTGTTTTTATGTAAATATTTCCCATTTGTAAGAGAGCTCTAATTCAAGTTGTTCCGAGCATGACATAATAAAACAAAACAATCCATGAATTATTTGCGACTATGCGCCTGTGTGGGCGAAAAAAAAGAAATGATGTAACAAACAATGGAGCTCCTGAAAGCTTTTATTTGGGACGGATGAATCCCTGTCAGTTGTGACAGTATGGAGGAGTGAATCTGTCATTCACCTCAATGACAGCGTTCCCCAGACAGCGGCTTTCATCTGTGACGCCGTCACGGTTCAAGCTTCCTTCAGGTCTGCCGTGCTAAACAAGTAAACAGAGCGCATGACCAGGCGACAGGGAATGATCTAGAAAACCAGGTTACATGTTACCTGTTGCATTCCATGGAAGAAAGAAAGTCTTACAGGTTTTGGATGACATAAGGGTAAGCTAATGAAGGATAAACATGGAATTCTGGGTAGAACCGCAACAGAATGAGAGCGGTCTGTGCACCAGCTCATTGTGAGGAACAGATCCAAGACATCTTTGATAGGGGCCTGAATCACTGGCCCCCCCACTGGTCGTACAGGAAGTGGTATGATAAAAATAATGAGTCTGGAAGCTGCTAGCAGGGATAATTACGCGGCAAAGAAAGGGAGATGACAATGCAGCTCGCCGCATTAAAGCCGCGATAAGAGGACGGCCTAATCCACAGGACTATGGAGGGATTAAGGTTGTGAGCTCCTCGTCTGGTCTCGAGATGAGAAGGTTAACCGGCCTGTCCTTTCCACAGTCTTCTCTCTTCTCTGTCTCAATGTTCTCCAGCTCTGTAATTCCATTAGAAGGAGGGCAATCTCTTTATCCCGGGGAGCAATGGAGACGGGGAATGCCACTCGGCTTCCGAAGAGCATCCACGGACGTCGCTTTCGCTGAGTAATCTGATGAAAGAAGTGATAAAACACATTTGAGCGGCTGATCGATTTCTCCCAGTTCACCCTGGCTAATGCATGTCAGCAACGGCTGTCCATATATACAAATTAGATATTCATTATATTAATTACATATTCAAGATGACAGATAGACTTGAATCTAAGACATGCAGTGGCCTAAAAAAGTATTTATATGCACTGTAAAACCCGATAAGTTATGGTAACTCAAACCATTTGAGGAAACCGATTGCCTTAAACCATTTAAGTTTTAAAACCAATAAGTATGAGTAGTGTAAACTCATATACATTAAGTTAAATTCACTAATATTTTAGTGTTGGTTTAGTCAATCATTAGAATAAAAAGATTTTAAGTTTATTTCACTCATTCAGTTTGAATTCAAGTAACAAATGTAAGTCTTAAAGGATTAGTTCACTTTCAAATGAAAATTACCCCAAGCTTTACTCACCCTCAAGTCATCCTAGGTGTATATGACTTTCTTCTTTCTGATGAATACAATCGGAGATATTTTAATAAATATCCTGATGCATCCGAGCTTTATAATGGCAGTAAGCGTTACCAAACGAGTATGAGCTGAAGAAAGTGCTTTCATCCACATCCATCCATCATAAACATATTCCACACAGCTCTGGGGGGTTAATAAAGGCCTTCTGAAGTCGAGAGATGTGTTTGTGTAAGAAAAATATCTATATTTTAACAAGTTATGAAGTAAAATTTCTATCTTCCGCCAGACCGCCTTCCATATTCAAATTACGAAGAAAGTGTAAACTCACATTGTGTCAGTTGCACTTTTTCTGTAAGTTGAATATGGAAGGTGTAGGACGTAGCATAAGCTTTTTGAGCTGCAAGAGTTTTACACTTTCTTCGTACGTTGAATACAGAAGGCGGTCTGGCAGAAGCTAGATATTTTACTTCATAACTTGTTAAATATGGATATTTTTTTTACACAAACATATTGCTTCGCTTCAGAAGGCCTTTATTAATCCCCGGAGATGTGTGGAGTACACGTTTATGATGAATGTATGTGGATGGAAGCACTTTCTTCAGCTCATACTCGTTGGTCCTGTTCACTGCAATTATAAAGCTTGGATTTGTCAGGATATTTATTAATATAACTCAGATTGTGTTTATCAGAAAGAAGAAAGTCATATACACCTAGGATGGCTTGAGGGTGAGTAAGGCTTGGGCTAATTTTCATTGGAAAGTAAACTAATCCTTTAACTATATAGCTACCTAAATGGTTTGAGGAAATCGATTGCCTTAAATGGTTTAAGTTCATTAAACTCAAAGTAATAAAGTTACATAAGACTAAGCAAAAACTAACTGCTCACCAAGGCTGCATTTATTTAATTAAAAATACAGTAAAAACAGTAATATTGTGAAATAGTATTACAATTTAAAATAACTGTTTTCTGTTTGAATATATTTTTAAAGTAATTTATTCCTGTGATCAAAGCTGAATTTTCAGCATCATTACTCCAGTCTTCAGTGTCACATGATCCTTCAGAAATCATCCTAATATGCCGATTTGCTGCTCAAGAAACATTTATGATTATTATCAATGTTGAAAACAGTTGTGTACTTTTTTTTCAGGATTCCTTGATGAATAGAAAGTTCAAAAGAACAGCTTTTATCTGAAATACAAAGCTTTTGTAACATTACACACTACCGTTCAAAAGTTTGGGGTCAGTAAGAATTTTTATTTTAATTTTTTTGAAAAGAAATTAAAGAAATTAATACTTTTATTCAGCAAGGATGCATTAAATCGATCAAAAGTTACAGTAAAGACATTTATAATGTTTCAAAAGATTATATTTCAAATAAATGCTGTTCTTTTGAACTTTCTATTCATCAAAGAATCCTGAAAAAAAAAAATATTGTACACAAATATTTTGTACAATTGTACACAATAAATGTTTCTTGAGAAGCAGATCAGCATATTAGAATGATTTCTGAAGGATCATGTGACACTGAAGACTGGAGTAATGATGCTGAAAATTCAGCTTTGATCACAGGAATAAATTACTTTATAAAATATATTCAAACAGAAAACAGTTATTTTAAATTGTAATAATATTTCACAATATCACTGTTTTTACTGTATTTTTAATTAAATAAATGCAGCCTTGGTGAGCAGACGAAACTTCTTTTAAAAACATTAAAAATCTTACTGACCCCAAACTTTTGAACCGTAGTGTATCCAAATATGCATGCTGTGCATGTTATCTATTAAAGCTGTTTACATTTGTTCTACATGGCTCATTCAATTTTTTTTCCAGATCACTTGTGAAATCTGAGACATATTTGAGCACATCTTGTTTCAATGTTTAGACATAGACAAGCAAACTCAACAACCTCTCCCCTCCACTTGAAACGCATTCAAAATTGAAATCTATCACACATGGACACAATGCCTTGTCTCCCATGACTGAAATAGCTCTTCATATGAAATCCTCAGTGCAATGTTTTCCATTAGCTAATTTAATAAGGTCCCTTTGGAGTGTAAAGTACTCTCAACGAAACACTATGCTTCCTGGCACAGCCAAAAAGTGTTTTAATAGTCAGAGTGATAGTTTTGGAAATATTAGGCATTTATAATCAGACATTTCATGCTGTTAATGTATAAGGTATATTTTGAATAAACAAGGATTTCTGATTATACAAGACACAAATAGTTAGTGCTTCTCCTAAAATCCCCTTCAGCTATAGAAAGCTAGAAAGTTAAAGGAACAGTACAGTTAAAAGAGAGAGAGAGAGAGAGAGAGAGAGAGAGAGAGAGAGAGAGAGAGAGAGAGAGAGAGAGAGAGAAAGCACCATAAAAGTAGTATAATGTATTTTTATGATTTTTTTTTTTTTTTTGGAGTAAAAATTATAGAAGAATGAAAGTCATACTAGTTTGTAACGAGTATATGAGGGTGAGTAAATGATGATGACAGAGTTTTCATTTTTGGATGTAATATTCCTTTAGGGGCTCAAAAGTATAAGATTGAGGTGCTTTATCATGGGGCGGCTTCATGGTTAGGATGGCAGTCTTTTAATTTGCACCTCCTGTAATCATAACTGGCTTGAGTTTATCGTGAAGTAATGACCTACACGATGGCCTTGATAGATAATGTGATTCATTCATTCTCTGCTTCCCTCCTCTACTACAGATTAACACAGAGAAAAGGCTCAGAGGAGATGAGTGTATGATGAATAGATGAGATGAGAAGACAGAATTTGATGGGGTCCTCAGTCCATCGAGAGTAGGTGTGACTAGGCATACGCATAGCCCAGACTCAGGCAGTGGGCCTGACACACATACACACACAGATAAATGACAGAGGTACTTCACATGAGAGCCTACTGCTGTTGAAGTACCAGGTGAAGCATGTGTAACTGAGCTGTATGCCAGCACACAGAAACAGACTGAAAAAAGAAATGAAGAGAAAGGATGGAGGAAATGAAACATCATGGATTGAACAAATCAACAGATTTTCTAACTATTCTAACTATATATAGTGAAAAAGTGAAGTGAAAGTGACATGTGAAGGCCAAGTGTGGCAACGCATACTCAGAATTTGTCCTCTGCATTTAACCCATCCAAGTTAGTGCACACACATTAGGAGAAGTGAGTAGTGAACACACACACACACATTGAAAACTGTGAACAAACACACCCGGAGCAGTGGGCAGCCTTTTTTTTTTTTTTTTTGCTGTGGCGCCCGGGGAGCGATTGGGGAGTTAGGTGCCTTGCTCAAGGGCACCTCAATCATTACCTGCCAGCATTGGGAATCGAACCCGCAACCTTCGGGTTACAAACACTTCATATTGTTTTTTAGCATAAGTATGTCTGGGTGTGCAAGTACATGAAATCAAATTTCCGAATTACGAGAGGTAGTTAACCAATCAAACAGCAGCTGTCTGGAAACTGATCTGCCCTTACACATCTCCTCACTGACCTGCTCACAGCAACGACCGACCCGTCAGAACATTGCTAATCATTCTGCTCCATTTAACCAGAATATTTGGCCCTGAACTAACAGTCCACAGTCGTCTGATTGTGGGCATGATGTCATTAAGAAATGCACAGGAAATGAAATCACTGAGCCGTACATGTCGAACCAATAGGTCACATGTTTCAGTCTCTTGTAAAATGGCAGTTTAATTTGTTATAAATTCAAAACATAAGACAATGAGGTCACACTCATTACCTGATTATGGTCTGACACCTAGAGTTATATGACATATGTAAGTTACAAGTTTGAGTCTGGCTTGCAACATTTTCTGTTCTCCCTCTAATCTTCTGTCCTCTCTCTACAAAATGTAGCTACTGAACAATAATACGGGGAAACTTAACCAACAAAAATAATTACTTTTAGTTAATACTTAAAAAAGTTAATACTTTTATTCGTCAAGGATGCATTAAATTCATCAAAAATGAAAGCAAAGACATGTCACAAAAGATTTCTATTTCAAATAAATGCTGTTCTTTTATATTCATCAAAGAATCATGAAACAAATATTATTAAATTATTAAGCAAACATTAAGCAGCACTGTTAATAATAACATTGATAATAATAAGAAATATTTATTGAGCACCAAATGAACATTAGAATGATTTCTGAAGGATCATGTGACACTGAAGACTGGAGTAATGATGCTGAAAATTCAGCTTTGATCACAGGAATAAATTATTTCAAAATATGCTAAAATAGAAAACAGTTATTTTAAATTGTAATAATATTTCACAATATTATTGTTTTTACTGTATTTTTGATCAAATAAGTGCAGCCTTAGTGAACAAAAGAGACTTAAAAGAGACTCAAAAACATAAAAAAGATGAATTCAGAAGACAACATGATTTTTCTGTGTTCCCTTTAGAATAGATTTCACATCATAGCTTTCACTTTCCTATGATACTGTCTAGATAGGCAGCTCACTAGGTTTTGGAAAACTTATGAGTATCTTCCAAAACCTGATTATATACCCTAGGGAAGATACATATTTACTAGAGTCTTCAAAGGTATCAAACGAGGGTTGCCACAGGTTCAACATTTCCGTGCATTCATTACTCAAGTGATCTTCGAGGTAAACTACATTTGTGGAACAGCATGTTGATACTGGTTGTCTAGATATCTAGCCTCAAGGCCTTTAGAAAAACCCTACAGGCAATTTCTGTCTCTGCACAGCAAGAGGGCTCTGACAGATGTTTTCATTCATGTGAAGAGTTACCAGGAGGTGCCGGGTCATTTTCGAGCAACTCTTGAGTGTTTGAAATGAGCTTTACCAGTGCATGGATACACAGCCTCAAGCTGTTATAATACCAGTGAAAGGAGCACTGGATTTCTAGTTGTCCTGCAGTGAGTTTCAAGACATATCCAGCCTCACACAAATGTACTCGTGAGTCAGAATAAACCAAGCAGTGCTAATATCTCTTTGAGTTCAACATGTGCAGTGTTTATTTACCTTAGGTCAGTTCTACTGGACTGCAGAAACAAATTAGTCACTGACAAAAGATAATAACAGTAATAAAAAAAAAAAACGAATAACACCTAAAAACAGTTTTCCAACATGTCTAATTACTAAGGTTTTCATTGTTTTCTTAGAGTTTTGACAGTTTTATTAACTACGTCTGTCTTAAATTTTCAAGGCCTGTTCACACCAAGAACGATAATGATAAAGATATAGTTCTAAAAATCATTCTAAATATAAAAGAATAGCAGAGTCCACACCACTGTTATAACCATAATGATATAGAGAAACAATATCGTTGGGATCACTTCCAGAATGATTTTTTTCTAGCTGTTGAATGATAAAACACTGACAGCCAATCAGAATCCATTCAACGCTATCTTACGACCAAATTCATACATATTTTACGAGGTGGCTAATTCGTATGAATTCATACGACCTCATACGAATTCGTATGATTTGTCTAAACCCCAGTGATGGAAAGGTTTAGGGGTGCGGTTTGAGGAAGGTCGTTCGTATGAATTCATACAAATTTGTCAACTCGTAAAATACGTACGATTTAGCAAAAAACTTATGAATTCGTACGAGTGAGTTCGTATGAGTTCGTACGAATTAGCCACCTCGTAAAATATGTACGAATTGCCGTGAGATCGGGTTGATCCATTCTAATTTAAGGGGTCGTGCATTTAAAATGGCAGACGACATTGCGGAGAAGTTAATCACTGTGGTCCAGAAAAAGCCACCACATTCTGACAAATCAAACTCCCTTTTCAAGGATACTTTAAAGAAAATGGATATATTCAAAACAATTGGTCATACCCTCAGAAAAAATGGTAAGAAGTATTAACGATGAGATCATAATGCCAGGCTAGCAAACAGTGTAACATAAAATTCCCTCAGGTATCCAGCGCTAGTTTCAACAACATTGTCTAGCTTCCTTTGAAGCTGCAGTGAAAAAGACTAGCCATTGTTTTTATTCCACTATATTGACTTCGTCAGCTAAATTCACTGTTAGAAATGTATTTAAATGAATGTAAAAGTATTCATCTTAAATATATTAATGATATTAAATAAAAAGTTTTCAAATTCTTCAGTGCAACAATGTAGATGAATGTCTGAAGAATTTATTAAATGTTAAAAAACTATTCTAATATTTTTATATAAATTACATACTTTTTTGTTATAATGTAAGATATACGTACATATAGCCTATCAAAGATGAAAAATATGAAATTAAATAAATATAATTTTTTTTATCTTAAATATATTAACGTTAATGATATTAAATAAATATATCCCCACTTTTGTAGACACAACCAGAACACTACCCATGAGCTTGGCTTTTGGTCTTTGTTTTCCACTTAATACGTGGGGGCATGGTGTTTTCGGCCTACCGGGAATAGTTCAGGTGCTCCTGATGGCCATGTCAGTGTAGTAGGCTACTCCTGAAAAAGGAGAGAAATAATAAAAGAAGGAAAAGAGACAGATGTGGGCTTCTTCAACGATAGTTCACCATGAATGTATTTTCTTTTTACACAACTTATTTTCCAGAAACATAACAAAAATGAAACTGCATCTTTACAACTATACTTTTCTCCAGTTGTAATTCTTTACAATAAAGATAATGCATAAACATGCTTGTTAGAGTTATGAATAATTCAATAAAATACTCTCACTCAGTTTTGTAACAATACAATCAAAAAAATAGACATTTGAATAAAGACAGACATTTAAATATATTAACTCATATTAATAATACTCTTCCTATCGTCTCTGTAGGCTGAAGATTTGAAAATAAACCGTTACAACCGTCACCTCAAATTAACTTACATAAGAGGGAGCTACATTTATCATTTACCAGTTTAAAACATAAAATATTTAACATATATACACTTTATACTCTTTAATTACATGACATGGCTATATTTCTCACATAGTTTCACTTTTCTCACATCCTAACGCGCTAATCGTGATCCGCTTAACGTAGTCATAACTAGCCATCCGTTTCGGCACTCGACTATCTTTACAAAAAACAAAAACAACTTCCACACACCTACAAATCATCAGTATTATGTTAAACATTGTATTATATACAAAACGGGAATGTATTTGATGTATTTATACCCGTACCTGAAAAAGGAGAGAAATAATAAAAGAAGGAAAAGAGACAGATGCGGGCTTCTTCAACGATAGTTCTCCATGAATGAAGCGCATCTCGAACATTCTCTCTTTAAGTCGGCGCGCACACGCATAAAATTGTCATTACTTAAACTCAAACAAGGATTACTAATAATTTTATAATATAACAGGAAATTAATAATGAACCTTTTCTTTTTGTAACATAATGATATATAATATATACAATAAAATATTTAGAATAGAAAATACCCGCGGTTAAACTGTAAAAGGGTACATAAATATAATTTTCAGTAGCCTATATCACATAAGTCTACTTCACAGCCAATCAGCCAATCCCCTTTGTAGCACGGGCCCTGGGACTTCAGTCCCTCGCCTAGCCCTATTGTTAATGCAGCCCTGCCCATGAGTCAATATAGCCAGCACTGCTGCTGGAATTACACCCAGGTTTGAGGTGGTGGAAGTGTCCATTAGGTAATATCCCTGGATTGGACATTTGGCCACCACCTGATACAAGGCTTAGATATTTGATGTGGTCTGGCTGTGATTGCCACATTGCTTATGCGGTGGGGTTTATGCCTGACCAAACCAACCAAGGTGGCTTTGTGGGTTGGTAGTGAGCTGTAGCCCATCTGTCAGACTATTTTGTGAAGTACTTGTAAGGGCTTCAGCGGAGCTTTGGTAATGGTCTAGCTGGCATTCCTCCCACTCTTTTCATTAAGGATAAGATGTTTGTTTTGTCCAGTTTGATTACAAACCGAGTTTCCAAATCCAGCTGCTTGTTTTGCTTATGAAATATGGTCTGACAAAATGAATAGATGTTGTGTGATGGAAATTCAATCTTTTTTTCCCCAGTTATCAAGGATTATTTTACTGATAATAGAAGCGTTGGAAAACCAGGGCTGGATTGTGGACCGGATTTCAGAATGCCAAGGGCCTCCAATGCAATCTGACCATCACTCTAAATTACAAATAGTGAACTAAATAAAAAAAGAAACTGTGAGCTGCTACAGCGTTAAAGGAAAACACAAAAGAAACTATCCGAGAGACCCACCAGGTCGCGTTGACTTCCTGTCATCCGAGGTCTTCCATTAAGCCTTCACGGTTCCACTTGAAATTAGTGGAGTGAGGTGGGTGTGGATGGCACAGGAAGGGAGGCCCAGTTTAAACGGGACACTGTGGCGAAGAATGGGCTCTGTCAGCCCACAGCATGCTTTAATTAGGGCCTATTGTCGGCCGCGTTCCCCTCGGTGAGAAGACTCTGAAACGAAACAAGCAGAAAATGGGTTCAGGCAGTTAAAAGAGGCTGAGTAAAAGAGGAGCTGACTGTGTGGTACTCAAATGGATCTCTTAGCTGTGCAAGGGCTAAGTACACATTTCAGGCGGAATCAAGCACCTACCTGAGATTTCATGGGTTGTTTCCGTCAGGTCGAATCGCGGGCGGTGTATAAGCGCTTGACGCGAGGCCAGAGTTTGTGAGTGCATCAAAGATGTTCTGTAGAGCACTTCAGTGCTTGCTGCTCCTAGAAACAAGTGCAGCAGTGGGACAAGTCAGTCAACATAAGAATGAAAGATTGCAGTAAAACCTCAAGAGAGTTTCTGGTATATATTTTGTCTTCTCTCAGAAGAAAAGAAAATATTGATTCCTCTCAAGCAATGATTATAAATATACCAAACCAGGCATGAAACATGAAAAAATAACCCTCAATGTGTTGAACTAGGATGAAAAATCAGATCTGGAGGGACTATTGATCATTTCCCTGTCACAATGAAAGATAAATACGTTGTATAATTGAAGATTACTTAGAGATTTCTCAGTATTAAACGCTGCCAATCATAGTAGGCTTTACCGCCACTGTCTCGACGCATCCGAATTCAAAGCGGAAATCGACGTCGCTGCGTTTTTTCGCTAAGGTAAACACGAGAAGTGTATGGAAAGGTGGTAAAGAAAAGGGATAGGGGCAAGTATTCATTAAAACCACTTCCTGAGACGTCTGAGGAGAAGTGCGACAGCGTGTTCGTTTGAGAGGCGCTCTTGTGCTGAATAGCATGCGCCTGTACGACAGCACGCGCTGTAATTGGGTATGACACGGGATCAATGCGGACACGTCAGGATGCAAAGATGTCATTTTCTAACCTGATGCCTTCAAGCACATCTCCGCCGTTACTCAGGTGCCAGTTGCTGTGGAAACCCAGTTCTTCTTCTCTTTTTTATACATATTTTTATTAAGATGCAGCAGAGAGCATTGAAGCTTTCTCCCTCACAGCAGCGGCGGATTTCCTATTAAAAGATACAAGACGTGCAGTCACGCTAATTGAAACCTGCCTGTCAAACGTCCTATTACATCGGGTGCCATAGGATGTCAACGTGGGACTGAATTCATTGCTTTCATGAAGTTCAGAATTAAAGTTTCTAAGTTCAGTTCTGTAGTTCTACAAGCTGTACTAGCAAATAACTCAAAGTATAGTCTTATTGTATTCATAACCTTTATCCTGTCTGAACTGATCCTCCACACATTTGTTAAGGAAATGTATATAGCCATGTAGAACAGTCTCTTGTTTTGAGATTTTATCAATAGTTTGACAAAATTTTAAAGTTTCTCTTCACCTGTTGTGCAGAAAATAAGCCCTGGGTCCCATTTAGCAACTTGTTAGCAAGCATTCTTTTCACTGAAAAAGGATCCAAAACACTGCTTCATGAAGCTTTACGAATCTTTTGTTTTGAATCAGTGGTTCAGAGTGTGTATCAAACTGCCAAAGTCACATGATTTCAGTAAAGAAGCTTTGTTACATCATAAGTGTTTCGAAATTTCAGTAGTTCACCGCTGAGGGGCGTAACTTTGGCAGTTTGATACACGCTCCGAACCACTGATTCGAAACAAAAGATTCGTAAAGCTTCGAAGCTTCATGAAGCAGTGTTTTGAAATCGCCCATCACTAGATATTGTTGAATAAAGTCGTTATTTTGTTTTTTTGGCACACAAAAAGTATTCTCGTCGCTTCATAACATTACGGTTGAACCACTGTAGTCACATGAACTGTTTTAAATATGTCTTTAGTAGCTTCTGGGCATTTGAAAGTGTTAATTATCTTACTGGCAATGGAGGCCTCACTGAGCCATCGGATTTTATCAAAAATATCTTAATTTGTGTTCCAAAGATGAACAAAGGTCTTACGGGTGTGGAACGACATGAGGGTGAGTATTTAATGACAGAATTTTCATTTTTGGGTGAACTAGCCCTTTAAAAGTGGCTGGCGGTGACCCCATTCCTGGTAAGGAAAGCTTACTTTTCACGACCCAATGAGTTCCAGATAGAATAAAATCTCCCACCCTACATATTTTACCCAAATATTCTGTTTCCCTCAGAAAGGTCACTTTCCAAACGTGAACGCCATGTTGACTTTAAAGGTGATGATACATGGGGCGACTTTTTGAGCAATGTTGCTTGGGCACTTTCCCATTGAGAATGGGCAACAAATTTCTATCTGGATACTTTAGATCGAAATTTGTTGCCCATTCTCAATGGGAAAGTGCCCAAGCAACATCGCTCGACAACATTGTCCGGCAACATTGCTCAAAAAGTTGCCCAGTGTATCATCACCTCAAGTGTCTTGGTCATAATGTTAACAAATTAAGGACTTAAAGGTTTGAATCCACAACCATTCAGCTGCCAATACACTATAGGCTCTTCTAAAGTATTACAAGCCACCATAATGTATGACCATTGACTCACCTAAGCTCTTCCCCAACAGGACATGGTTGAAAATCTTCCACACCTGGGCATTGGAGAACCTTGAATGGTCACAGCATTTAATAATCAATTCACTACCATTAAAAGGCCATGAGAAAGTTTAGCAGAGCAAATAAAGCCACTGTAGCATGGTGGTGAAGGCAATAAGAGGAGCATTAGGAGCAAAGCCCACTTAACAGGCCCATCTGACGGGATCGCTCTGATTTCATTGGTACAGGCAGGCACTGAAACTACCAACCTGTGACTTATTGCTTTGGGAACTAAAATGAGGCTCTTAGAGATGTAATCCAAACATATGAGTATCTAAAGCGCTAAGTTAATTTAGAACGAGAGCTCCAGTTGACAGCAATGTTTTATGGGGTACTAGTCAATGCGCCAACAGTTAATGGCTTTATGGTGAAATAACAGCAAGTGATCTTGATACATAACAGCAAAATACCATCTTAACAATCAGCACCACATATCAAACATTATTCTAGAACAGTATTTACACTGCACTGTAAGTAGACAGCTGACAAAAAATGAGGTTCTCACGACAACAGCAACATTTCAGGCGGCTTTGATGTGGCATTTCATTTACCAAAGTCACATCCGAACTGCTGATGGATGGAAGTGGGGCAGAGCCGGTGTATTTTAGTACAGGTTTTATTCTGGATTACATCTTTACAAAAAATGTGGTGGTGGTACAGTGCTTCTGTTTAAAATAAGCAGCAAACAATAGGCTTATTTTATGTGAGTACATTATACAGAGAGGTTTTCACACTTATATTTGTCACTAAACTCATTGAATTCTTAATAAACTAATGCATGTTACTTATTTAAAAAGTCATGTATTATGGTGTATTATATTTTTTAATGTTAAACATGTCCACACACTAAAATGAAAGTGATATACTGTATATGCAGTTAACATGCGTCTTTTCTTCTCAACCTGTTTTTTGTGACCCTGCTGACCAAATGAGCATTTCTTGTCCAAAGGTCACACCTTAATTTTGCAAATTCTATAGTATTGCATTGTTCTTATGGGCATTTAAAGGTGCAGTAAGTGATTTCTGAGAAACGCTGTTGATATTTGAAATCCCCAAAACAAACACGACCCTAGCCAAAAGGAATACACCCCTATCTTGATAGCTCCGCCCCCCAAATTCACGAACATGCTATGCAGTACAGGCGCCTCCCCCCTCATGAGTGTATATGCCCCTTACTGCTGATTGGCTACAAGTGTGTTTTGGTGCTCAGTCCAATCCACTTTCAACAGTATTTCTCAGGCTACGTTCACACTGCTAAACTTAATGTTCAATTCCAATTTTTGCTCAGATCTGATTTTTTTGGTAGGCCTATAGCTATTCACATTGGTGTTTTAAATGTGACCAATATCAGATTTCCAATATGAACAGATCATGGTTCTGAACTGACCTGCATGCACAAAAGAACGATCCAAACAGGGTTGCCAGGTTTTTTTTGTTTTTTTTTTACCACAAAATCCACTCATATGCTTCTCAAAACTAGTCAAAAACTAGCCCAATCGCGTTCCTTGGGCTATCGGGGTAAAAACCGCGTTCCGGGGGTTAAATATCGCGTTAGTGTGGTCACTTTAACCCACGGAGTTACAAAACAACCCGGAGCAATCGCGGACTTGGCAACACACACAGCGCGCTGTCATACGGAAGTAAACACGGAGGGCATTAAAGTAAGCGATTACACGTTTAGTTATAGTGTGATCTGCCGCGGAAGCCAGCGAAATTATGCGCAGGCAATATGAAAAACAAAGACAATTATGTGACAAAAGAGAGCAGAGTTTTGAAGCCCTCATGTCTTGCTTGTATAATAGAGATGTCTCTGTAATACTTACAAGTTCTGACACGTCCTTTTACCAAAGTCCCTTTAAGACAAGTCATTTCACTCGGTGGCCATCTTTGAAACACCTCTCGGGCATTCAAGTGCAGCTCCTATCTCTTTGAATAGGGAAACATCAAGTTCTCCAAAGCTGTTTGCCAAGCTTTCGATTAAATTTCATATTTGAAATCACCAATGAAATCTGACAACAACTGTCTCATAAATTTTGTTTCAAAACGCTCAAATCATGACAAAAAAACTATTTTTCAGGCTGGATCAAGCTAATGCGCATGCGCAGTCCTAAATGCGCGTCTTTTGTGCCCCATCTCGGAGGCTTCTAACGGCCGCTGCAGTGACGCGATGATTTTACCAATCGACGATTGGCTCTTAGAAGGCGGGACTTATTCCAACATATTGCGCGTTGCACTTTCTTTCTCCCATTCAAAATAATACGAGTGACACGTCTCGTGTTATTCTATAGTCTTTGCTTTTATTGACTGCCTTTGGCAACTGTCTTGATAACGTTGGGTATGTAAAATCTTTAAATAGACTCCCATGAGCGCAGAATCGTGCGAACGTTACCTGCAATATTAAAATATTCTTATTATTTTCAAATTTAAATTAGATTTCCCACTTTTAATGTGTCCTCAGACTACAAACAAGAGGAAATCCAGCATCAAAAGTCCAAGAATCTCTTGCCGTCTTGAATAAAAGTCGTGTCAAAGTTCCCCTTCAATTCGGTTGAAAAACTAAAAGCCTGGCAACTGTAACCAGCTGACAGTGTGAGACGCGTCCCCCCTCTTCCAAAACCGAACGGCCTCAGCAGGGTTCCTGTGGGGGTATATTACGCCATTGTATGCCACAAGATCTCTCACTCTCGCAGAAAGGAGATGAGTGAAAAGCAATAAAAAGGGACGGAAGAGAGCGGGGGCTGTTTCTCTCTAATTACTCTCATCTTTGCACAGTGAGAGGATCTAATAAAAGAGGAAGGGTGTCATGGTATTTGAAGATAAATGTCAGCTGTGAGTGCATGTATGAGTGTGAGAGACAGACCGCATGTGTATGGTAATGTAATGTCAGCTAGGTGTGTTTATATATTTCTCTAAATCAGTGTTGTACTGCGGCTCCAGTGCAGGAAGCCCATGTGCGTCAGTGCAGGTCGAGCCCTGGAGGAGGGAGAGCGGCACGGCGATGGCTCGCACAACATGATGGTAATAACAGCGCGCTCCATCACCTCAGCCAGACGCTGTTTGCCCAAAGGGGGCGGCTGTTAGCACAATCCAAATGTCAGGGGCACATGCTCGGGAAGGACGGAGATTGAGCTGGCAGGGAGAGAGAGTGGATCAGCAGAGACTGTGGGGTGGACACTGAGGGGAATCCGAGGATAAGAATGGTATTCTTTCAGCTAGCACTGACAAAGGCAGCATGTTCGCTTGAGGCTGATTAAATATGCTCAGTGCGGTTACGTTTTTTTAATGCAGATTCTATTTTGTGTGATTTCAGAAAAATGTTTCTGAATTGTCGGAATAAAAAAAGGCAGCAGCGCAGGTACTCGGAGGACATATTCAAAGCATACCATATACAGATGGTACAGATATACTTACCTACAATGGTGGTAATAATGGCTTGAAAGTTGATTGCAGAGTTTCATTCACAGCAGAGGTGAAAATAAATAAAATAAAATAATTACCATTGATGCTCAAAAATAATATCCAAAATAATAAACAATATCCACCAAGCACAAATAAAATAAACCTTATCATTGAAGCTCAATAAGAATACATTATCCTCTACAAGCAAAAACAAAATAATTATCATTATCATTGATGCTTAAAAAGCATACAACATCCACTATGAGCAAAAATAAATAATAAAATATAAAATAAAATTCTTATTACCATTGAAGCTCAAAATTAATATATTATCCATACAAGCAAAAATATAATAAAAATGAAATATCTATCATTACCATAGATTATATAAAATAATACAATATCCACTACAAGCAAAAAAGTAATATAAAATAAAAATAAAAAAAGTAAAATTAAATAAAAAAATTATCACTGACACTCCAAAAGAATACAATATCCCCTATATATATATATATATATATATATATATATATATATATATTGTGTGTGTGTGTGTGTGCGGACACCGTCAATATTAAAATATTCTTATTATTTTCAGATTTAAATTAGATTTTGAATCCAACTTTAAAAACACAACATCCACTATGAGCAAAAATAAATAAAAAAATTATCAAATCATTGATGCTCAAAAAGAACACAATATCACCTACAAGCAAAAATAAAATAATAAAAATAAAATATAACAAAAATCTTACTACAATTGAAGCACAAAAATAATACATTATCCCTACATGCAAAAATAAAATAAAAAGATAATTAGTAAAAGAAAAATTGATAAAATTATTATTATGATATTATTATTATTAATGCTCAAAAACAATACAATATCCCCTATAAGTAAAATGCCATTAATGAGGAGCCCACTGGTGGAGGATCTGCATGCATTAAAACAGAATATTTATTTTTAAACAAATAAAATAGATTTACAGGTTAATTCTATTCCACTTACAGGTCTAGATACAACCAATTCCTGTAAACTTACATCGACATATAGAAAGTATGTTTTTCCATATGTGTCCCTGGACCACAAAACTAGTCATAGGGTCATTTTTTTAAATATGAAAGATGAATAAGTTTTTCATTGATGTATGGTTTGTTAGGATAGGACAATATTTGGCTGAGATACAACTATTTGAAAATCTGGAATCTAAGGGTGCAAAAAAAAAAAAAAAAAAAAAAATCAAAAATATTGAGAAAATCGCCTTTAAAGATGTCCGAATGAAGTCCTTAGCAATGCATATCCACTCACAAAAAATAAATTTTTTATATATTTACTGTAGGAAATTTACAAAATATCTTCATGAAACATGATCTTTACTTAATATCCTAATGATTTTTGGCATAAAAGAAGAATCGATAATTTTGACCCATACAATGTATTGCTGGCTATTGCTACAAATATACCCGTGCGACTTATGACTGGTTTTGTCTTCCAGGGTCACATATAGTATGTATTCATTCGTTTTTGTTTGCATTTTGGTGCTGATCAGTGTATATGTGACAGTCCACAAGATTAGAAAGCTTGTGTTAGAGGTGTACAGAGAGGTAAACCCACTTGTTCTTTCTCTCTTTAATGTGAGCTGTGTATGGTTGAGCTGTCAGACCTCATTGGTGTATGATGGAGCACTTATTATGTTAACCTTTGGCCCTTTCCTCGCTCCTGCTATCGCCTGCCATCTTGTCCTCGGCACACCATGCAGGGCACTTCTGCCGACTGTGTGATCGCTGTCTGAAGAGCCTGTGCTAGAGGTTTTCGCACATTCACACGTTAGCACACTGTCTTATTACACGCGGTTTATTTTTCTAAAGCATTACTGTATGTCAAAGTATTTCTGTTTAAAGATAAGTGGTGGTGTATTGGACTGGCTGTAGGTAGCACTGAAGTGCCAGTTGTCAAAAGCAATTTATTTAAAGATTTAAAGGGAAAATAAGTTTCAACACCCTCCTTTTACAGTTAAGAAAAGGTGAGTTTTGATTCAAAGCAGCGTATTCTAGTTTGCCTACACACTAGCTGCACATAAACACATGCAGCAAAGGAAATGTGCTCGGTTCGGCTGTATCCTTAACAAGGTAATTCCCAAGTCAATCCTGCTAGCATGGATTGAGAACCTTATTAGGCTTGACAGAGAGGTGTGTATATTCTGACACGGAGTGTGTGTGCGCATCTGAACCGATGTCGAGATGCAGTGTGTGTCAGCAGGATAATTGAGGGTTGTGTGTGTGATGCCATCTCACCATAATTGCCTGAGCTCACATGGGAGACCCGGCCATGTCAAAAGCAACAAATTGAGCTAGTACGTCTATGTGTGTGTATGACACCGAAACCGTGTCACTACTCGCAGATCAATCACATCTTCATCTCTCTTCTTGCTGTGAATCATTTCATCCTATTACAAAAATAGGCTACATTCAATCAGATCATAATATTTTATGCATTTTTAATGAAATTCAATTCAACTAAAGGCATAGTTCACCCAGAAATTAATATACAATAGTTATTTATTTTATAATATCATATAGTGTAACAATTATAACTTTAAATAGTATTTAAAATGTATTAAATATATATTATAAATCCTAATCATTATTATTATATTATTATATTAATTATAATTAATTTATTATTGATATTATTATATGTCATAAAATATAATTAATATTAATCACAATACATTATTGAAAATGATAACAAATAATCATCATTATTATCATTATTATACTGTTTCATTCTATTTTTATTTTCTATGTAGCTGTGAACTCCCAGTAGTTTCAAGGTATTTCTGTCTTTCTGTAACTGTCCCTATAATTTAATAATAATAATAATAAATATAGCTGCAAGCAGCAATTAGGGGGCCAAGCACAAAAAGAAGGCACAAGTAGTCATGCCAACATGGCTGTGAGCATCAGACCAACTGTAACAGTGAGCAATTAAAGATCTATTAAGATCATTTTAGGCAAAATAGCTGTAAAATCATAAATACATTCAATAATAATGATTAACTGGTTTATTTTGTAACGATACGCTAATGGGTTCATAAAATACAGCATTGTCATACAAAATTCAAAATGGCCGACATATTGATATGGGAAAATTGGATATCATTCGACTCAGCGTGATGCCCCGAATCTAATGAGACCAGATTTATAATTTTTGGACAAAACCATCAGAAAAAATAAGCAAAAAGAGCCATTTTTCGTATCTCCGGACCAGTAGGTGGCACTGCACCGAAACGCTGCATGTTGCCTCAGGTCATGCTTGTGATGACTCTTACCAAGTTTGGTCTGAATACGATAAAGTGTTGCAGAGATACAGCCTTATGCCTATTTTTTACAAGCGCTACATAAAATTCTTTTGCGTGTTTTTCAAAAACGGTTTGAAAAATCGACTTGAAAACGTTTTGTCAGCATGGTCTGAATATGATCTGGTTCAATTTTCGTGTAAATCGGAGCAATGGCCTAGGAGTTCAAAAAAGTAGGTTTTTCAGAAAATTCAAAATGGCGGAAAATTCTGCAATCAAATCGTCTTGCCAAGGAATCGGAGGAAAACCTTGCTGTTCAAAAGTTATTAGCATAAACGTGAGTGAAACTTTGGACAGATGGTGGCGCTAGAGGGATTGACCTAGAGACTCCAAATTTGCTATGGTGACATTTCAGAGTGCCCTCTATCCGTGTGCCAAATTTCATAACTTTTCCGCAAGCGGTTCTATGGGCTGTCATAGACTCAGAGCAAAAGAAGAAGAAACGCCAGAACGCCAACGGATTCAATAGGTGCTTGGCCCCCAACAATAATACATTTTATTTTATATAGCACCTTTAAAAGTTGCATCTCAAAGCGCTTTACAAGAACATACAAACAAAATACATTGAAATAAAAAAAATAGAAACATACATCAAAACACATTTAGGAGACAAAAATGTATAAATATTAAAAAATACAGAATAATCACTTGTATGCTAGCCTGAGAAAATAAGTTTTAAGTGAAGATTTAAAAACACTAAGAGAGCCAGCATGTCTAACTTATTGATATAATTATTATTATTATAAAATTAAAATACTAATTATTATTATTACTATTACTACATTTAATATAAATTCTTTGCACTTGTTTGTCTTTTTAGAAGCTTTACAACTGTTGTTGTACGGAAAAGAGCTACATAAAGATGCTTTTAATTCTCCTTTTGTGTTCTATAGCAAAAAAACAGCACATTGGCAGTTTGAAACGACACAAGGATGACTAAAAATAATTCATTTTTTGATAAACTATGCCTTAAACGACCAATGTCAGGCTTATTTTTATGTGGAACAAACCAGAAATGAATTCACTAACAGATTGATTTAGTTTTAGACACTGATCTCAAGTTGGCCATATTTGAAGGACAATAAAAGACAGAGGCGGGACCAGCTTTGGGCAGTTATCCATTTATGAAGATATGCTTTTGCCGAAATACAATGCATAAATAAAATCCTGACAAATAAAAGCATCAGGATTTCCTGAGTGTACTCTTATAAAAAAAAATCAAGCCTTGCATTGCGGTGATCCCATTCTCTGCGCTGTTACAGATAATGGAATACTCATAGTGGCCTGTAATATGTAGCTTGTTCAGTACACTGGAGTGCGACTCCGAGCCCTGGGATCAGATGGTAATTGGATGGAGTGGCTTAAGATGAAGCGGCCCGTGAAACCCAACATTCAGATGAATGGGAGCGACGGGTAAGATGGCGCCGCTGACTCTCTATCCGTGATTCACCAACAGATTCTGTTCAGAGAGTGACAAAAAAAAAAAGGGAGGGAGACAATAAAGATCTTTAATAATCAACATCAAGACTTTAGATTACAATTTAAATGAATGTTCAAAAATTCAAATTTAGTCTGTCAATTAATACATTCAATATTACAATGCATGAGGGACGCAGACAGCATGTGAATACTAAATTAAGTTAGATTTTTAAGTCTTCTTGTGCTTGACTGGACAAATTCACACATGTCAGCATGCACATCTTGGCGAGTATCCTAGCAAACATAGTAGGTTATGTCTTAAGTGAACGTAAACAGTCGAGAAAGACAAAGCACGTGTACACTATCAGTATACAGAATCCGTGCATTGTCTTAAAGTGACAGCAGCCTAATATTCCTACTGCTGCTGTCTGTGTTTTTAATGTTAATCAAACAACAAAAGAGAAATCACTCACTGCTCTGGACTAAATAACTTTTCTAACTTTAATAAGGATTATACTTTAATTTATACAGTGAAGATTATATGCAGTGTTATTTTACATTTGCTTACTTTATTCAATTTCTATACCTAAAAAGTACTGTTAAACCTACCTGAAAAACCTGAAAAGCAGTTTATTTAATTTGCAACTTTTCTCAATTGTATTTATTTGTGCTATTCCGTGTAGTTTGATTATTTGTTCTTATTTTCTTTATTTTTACTTAATATTAGTCTTTTTTTTTTCTGAACATAGCACATACCGAACTATACCGAAACAGTGACCCTAAAACCGTGATAAAAATCAAACCGTAAGTAATTTGAAGCGTTACACCCCTAGTATATATACACACACACAAACATACACACACACACACATATATATATATATATATATATATATATATATATAAATAAATTTGTATTTATTTATTTTAGCGAGACAGAAATATACACCAGAATATTAAGGTTTGGCACATTTAAATTTGAAAATTTAGACTTAATTATATTTTTAATTTCATAATAGAATAGAAAGCTCTAATATCTTGAAAAGTAAAAGGCTAAAAAAAAAAAAAAAAAAAAAAAAAAAAAAAGAAAACCCACAAGGTGACGTTCCTGCAGGACTGAAACAAACCCTGGCCAAAAAACAATATTTTAGAGAGTTTACAGTAAAAAAAAAAAAATCAGTAGTCACTGCCATCACTGCCTGTGGGATTCAGGCCCACATGAGCGAGGGGGTGGACTACATTGCATGGGTAATCATCACCCACTAAAGGTCAGGGCCCTTAATTCCAGTCATTCGGAGGTGCTCCATACATTACAGCGGGTGTGTGCCAGAGAGGAGGGCAGGAGGAGATGGAGGGAGGACAGGGCATGAGAAGAGGAGGGAAATGAAGAGAGAAACAAAGAGAAACAGGCAAAAGGGAGGACATTGCAATGACATCACTCAGATTCAAAGCAACCCACATAACTATTATTTCTGAATGCTGGCCTTGACCTCTGAAGCTTCTCAGCATACATGCAGGCAAAACAAAGATGCTGCAAACGAAGAGGGTGCGAGTTAATTAACGCAACCTGTCAGCAGCACCAAGGGCCAGTTTAACCTCTGAGGATTTATGTCTTTCAACTCAGAGGTACAAATCACCCTGGGTCAGGATATCTGCACAATTATTGTGCATGGCCCTCAAAAGACTCAAACAAATATTAAATTGGCTTTTTGTGAGGGGTTAAGGGTTTTTAGTAAAAGAAGAGAATGTTGAAAAAGATCCTACACATGAATAAGTGTTTCTTCATCTATGGTAACTTTTAGCCCTGTGGACTTTTAGAAAATACACTCACCTTTTACACTCTCACAAGTTTAACTTTCTACAATGTCCAACACTAGACACACAAGCATCTTTCATCGTTCTGACATTTTGTCTGCAATTTCATGAAAAATTTCACCACAACATCATTTCCATCACACCTGAAATAATGGATGATGACATTTTAAATATTTTGAAATGACATTTTAAATATTTTTGGAATTAAAATGGCAACTTCATTGGCTTGCTAAAGTTAGTGTCATAGCTAATATCCTAAATACACAAAATTAAATATTTTCACATGCATAATTTTACACATTTACTTACATTAAAACGGAAGCAAAATATTGTTATAAAAAAACAAATGTATATGTACACTTGATTACTGACGGCTAAAGTTGTAAATCATGTAAAAAAAAAAAAAAAATCAATCTAAATAAAGAGGTTTATGATTATTTCACTTTCTTTAGAGTGAAAAAAATCATTGGAGTTTTTACAATTTTAAAATGTATCAATATTTTAGGATAAAATAATAAAATATATACATTACAGGCGTATAAAAAGTTTATGGTAAAACCTTTCCAAGAATTAAATGTGACATTCATGTAACACACACACACAAAAAATAGTTCAACCCCTGGGACATAAAAACATGCATATACAGGCTACACAAAGGAAGAGAGATACATTTAATTCACTAAAGCACACTCTATAAGTAACACAACCTACATAACTGAGTATCACAAAAAAACTGCACAGCAGTCGCCTTTCACAGCTTTTGCACAAGGCCACTGTCAGCTCAGCAGGCTTGTATACGTTTCAGTCCCTCATCGATTGTACTGTCTTTCCCTGTGGTCGAAAGCAACCAAACCCATTGTTTGTGCAGCGAATCAAATTCTGATAACCCTCCTGAGGACCTCCTGGATCAAAACAGGGAACTAACTGGTGGAGGGGAGGCAGAACTAAGAGTGTGGGATATAGAGATAATTAAAATAGGCCCAACACTGAGACCTGAGGAACGCCGACCGCACCGACTGTGCAAGTGTGGTGTATTGACCTGTGGTTGAAAGCAGTGTGGTGAGGAGTGGGTGTCATAAAAAAGGTTCAGAGCTGAGAAACATATAACACAGATAAGAACGCTGATAGATCAATATCTCAGCTGTGATGGATTTCTCACAATGCATGAAGGACAAATACTGCCAAGAAAGAAAGAAAGAAAGAGTGTGTGAGTGTAAATGAGTCAAGAGTGATTCATTTACACTAGATGGATACACAGATCGATAGATTTTAATTGTGAAGAAAAAAAACAGTAGTATGATGCAAGAATGGAACACTTTTGTATAAAAGTCATAAAAATTAAAGCATAATCAAAGTATATTATATATAGAGAGAGAGAGATTAAAGCACAATAAAAATGTTTATACTATAGGGCTGTTGAATGCTCGAATCTGATTGGTTGACCAACATTCTAAGGTGTGCAATTATTTTCAGGGAAACGCATGGCTAAAGTAGTTCTAGGCATTACAGTTCCATATCACTTCTCCAAATGATTTCAGTTATTTCAATAGGTTCTACAGCCTACATCGCAAAAGAAACAAAACACTGACCAAGCAAATAAATATAGTAAACAATAGGATGAAAACAACAAATTATTGTCATGGTTTTTGCCACAATACACGTTTTATTGTGTCCTGAACTCTCTCGCACTCACTCTCTTTCAAACGTACACACGTACTGTGTACTATATAGTACGGACACACACTCGCGGAGAAACGTTTTGTCAGCGCTGCTCTGACGAATTAATCAGTAAAATAGTTTAGCAACTTAAGATACATGACTCAACAGCGAGGTAATAATAGTATTATAGTTTCGCTATTAGTAGAGACACTGCTGCCGTGAGAGAAGCACAGACTCATGTAAGTTAGGTTAATTCACATGCTTATTCTCTCTCTCTCTCTCTCTCTCTCTCTCTCAACTGCGTTAATTACTGCATCAACTGTATTATTCTGCTATCAAGGCTCAAGTCTCTGTTACTAGTTCTGAAATGACATTCAAGGAATCCTGAAAAAAAAGTACACAACTGTTTTCAACATTGATAATAATCTTAAATGTTTCTTAAGCAGCAGATCGGCATATTAGAATGATTTCTGAAGGATCATGTGACACTGAAGACTGGAGTAATGATGCTGAAAATTCAGCTTTGATCACAGGAATAAATTACTTTATAAAATATATTCAAACAGAAAACAGTTATTTTAAATTGTAATATTTCACAATTTTACTGTTTTTACTGTATTTTTAATTAAATAAATGCAGCCTTGGTGAGCAGACGAAACTTCTTTGAAAAACATTAAAAATCTTACCGATTCCAAACTTTTGACTGGTAGTGTATATATACACACACACACAGTTGATTTAACACGTTAATTTAATTAGTTATGGAAAAAATAATGCACTAAAATTATTAACGCATTTAATTTGCACGCCCCAGACCTACATATGTCATCTGACATTTCATACAGTTGTTGATGGTGACGAACATGATGCAGGGAAACAAAATTCAAGATATTGGGGCAAAAATGCCACTGTATGAGTTTTTGTTTCATATTTATCTCATTTGATATAGTTACGCAATATTACATGAGCAATGAGTGCAATATCACACAAGTGCTGCTTTTGTTCCGAATAGCCCAAGTGCAAATGTGATACTGATTTTATACAACAGTTCAATAAGAAAAGAAGTTAATATTTGTCATATTTTATAATATTATCTGTTTTTGTTACCTATAAAGCCATAGCAGAACGATTGTGCATCTGTAAGCAACACAGCTGTGTTTCTGAATGAATTTGTGTTTTGAACGAATCGGAGAACCAGTGATTCAATAGCCCATTCATAAAGAGAGGCATTTACTTCATTCCTGAATGAATCAGCCATTTGAACAAATCGAATGAATGACTTAATGACTTACTTATTTAGACATTTACCATATTTACATTATAATAATAATCGATATTAATAAAAAAAAACAAAAAAAACATTAAAGGTATAGTTCACCCAAAAATGAAAATTCTGTCATCATTTACTCACCCTCATGGACTCATGGCCATTGTAGCCAAAAAGTTTGTGTGTAATAAATTCTATGTTAAATCAAATATAATAATTCTTTCTAAATCTCCTTTTTCTATTTTCTCATTTATCACAATAATGACTTTAAATGATCTTTTGGGGATAATTTCTCAGCCAAATTTGATGTGCGATTAAATTGTGATCAATTAAATTTCTGAAAATAAATAAATCGAATTAATAAAAATTTTAAATCGCTTAAATTTATATATTATATATAAATATAAAATCACATTTGGTTACTATATGAACTGCTTCATGGTTATCACACTGTACAAAACCTAACAGCGGAAATAGTCGGTGTTTGTTGGGGCATTGTGAACCTTTATAAAGCTAAATAGCAAAGAGGATGTCTACTAAAGAAAGTGATGTAATCTACAGAAAGAGTTGGGCTGATGTTAGCTGCTCCTAGTGTCTCATTTTCCTCTCTGAGGTCTTGTCTAAACTCCCCTCACCATTAAGGGCAGGGAGAGACAGCTGCTGTCACTACGACGGCAAACAAGAGAGAAGCAGATGAAGAAGAATGATCAAACAAGACAAACAAACAAGGCCGAGAGGGAGCTTGACTCTGAACTCTGCACTGAGCAGAGTACATGAGGGGTAAAAAGGAAAGAAATCGCCAGCAGCGACAGTGAGTTCAATCTACGAGCAAGTTCTGCTGATTTTAACTTCACCAACTTCTGATGTACCACTCTCTGATCTGTCTGATCCTTTCATTTCATAGTCAGATAAATCACACAGTCACAGGCAATCAAATATGCGAGAGGAAGTACTCCACAACACATCTGGCATAAAGCACGTCCTGAATAAGGCATTTAATGAGCCTGATAAGAGCTGATCTACCTCTTTTTCACTTCACCTTTCATTAGGCAGGAAGTTTCATTGAGGTATGTAAATTTCTTTCTCCAAAGAGAGCCAACCTGGACAAAATACTTTAAAGGCCTATTCAAACCAAATGCGAAACTGAAATGCAAAACAAATCGCCAATAAAAAGGTCTATTCACATCAGGAGCAAAACGAATATTCATCAGTCTACATTAAAACCATTGCTTTGGCAAAGTATCTGTCAAACGAACTAAAATCAAAAGCGCAATATGGCTTTGTGCCCTTATCAAATTGCAAAAGACTGCTATTTAATTAAATAAGTATAGGGTCTGTTTGCGCTGCATGTTTCAAAGCGAAGTGCGCACTTTGCTTACGCAATCAGCTCGTGATCCAGTGTTTTCCGCATCTCAAAATGGCTCGGTTTACATTGAATGAATGTAGTGAACTCCATCTTTGCATGTGCTGTGAGTTTAGCGTGCATAACGTAGTGGTCAACATTATTTTTTACATTTACATAAACATTTTGTGGGCAAATGATTACAGCTATTTCACAAGATTTGTAATGAAAAGTGTTTGAAAACCTGTTTTCACAGAAACAGTAGTTTTCTGCTAAAATAAAAGCTCAACTGCAGTTTCCACCAAAATAAAAGCTCTAGTGCTTATCTCTTGCAAGTGAAGAAATTAGGACAAAAAAGTATTGTAATTTTCCTTATGCCCAGTGTTTCTGTTCTAAATCTTGTTCATTTGTTCCATGCTTCATGTGAATAGGCCTTAACGGTTGTTCATACAACTAAAGCTGATGCTAAAACAGATTGCACTTTTCAGTGCTTCAGAACATGTGGAAGTCAGAAACATACACTCACACTTTATCTTTCAAACACGAGCACAATGTCAGTTACTTTCTTTCTCAAAGGTCAGCCGGGTTTCTTGACCCCAAGCTCCCTGGCCACTACATCATGTCTGATGTGACAGGACATTGTGAGGAGGAACCAATATATGCATGACTTCTGCCCTTTTCATTTCTGGACATAAAAGCTAGAAATGCCCTTTGCTCTAATAACACCATCATCCAAAAAACAGCCCATCTAAACAACAGAAAACCCACTTTCAAAATATCCAAAAAACACATTGAGTTTATGACACAACTAGGTGCAAGAGGAAACTCAATATTAAATTTTCAGCCTACTGTACTTACCCAATATCAATTCGTTCAATAAGCAAGATATATGGCACAGGAACTATACGAGTATGTATAAATGAATTATTTTTAGATAAGTCAAATCCTTCTTCTTTATTGAATAACACAGATCCGTATTTAGGTGTTTCTTCAACTATGAGCACTTTTGGCCCTCTGAAGTTTTAGAAAGTAAACTCTCTTAAAATAAACTTTTCACACGCTCAGTATATTTAACTGCATTGCAGTGGACATACATGAATTTCACCACAGTGTAATTTCCATCATATGTTGTGTTTAATAGCAGTCTGTGGTGCAAATTACATTTTTAATATTTCTGGAATAAAATGACTGACTCCTTTGTCTTACTAAGGCATTATGTATCCTAAATATACAAAATTAAATAAATGTTTCCATTTTTGCTTAATTTTAACAGTTAACGCTTGATGGGAAATACTAAATAATCTAAATAAAATATTCTGTTCACATGTGATTTACCTATCTTTTTCTCTAGCATGCTCTTCTATTGCTGTTTCCATCCACCTATTTTTAATGCGCATTTTAGAATATCACATCAAAAACTGCTGGATGGAAATGCCAAGATGAGCATAAATTCTAAAAATGCGCATAAAAAAACGTAAGCGCTCATTTGAGTCAGATTAATTTTCTATCTGATAAGAAAACATGCACATAAACTACGATGGAAACACATTTACCGAATAAATTTCTTGATGCGCATTAAATAAAAAAATCACGTGACTTTGCGCGATGGGACAGGATAACTTTACTAAACAGCAGGAAAATCTTGTTGCAAAGCGTCTGAAATGCAGTTTTGGTCATTCAGAATATATTCAGGTATAATTCCTCCCAGAACTGTTTTACATGACTGCGTTCCCAAACAGCAACATCTGCCTCTGAAAGCAAGATAACACATTTATTGCGTTTCGTCTGCACGCTCTGAGAAGCAAATAATTTATTATATACAAAAATTATTATATACAGTGGCTTCTCCTACGTTTCTTCATGATATTTAGCACCAGTTTATCAGGAAGTGGCGATTTTGTTCTCTTTGACTTACTGGATGGAAACGATGCTTTATTCGCAAATGTTTTACGCGATATTGCAATTTTGCGCAAAAACTTTGGATGGAAACACAGCTACTGATACACTTGAAAATAAGCAAAATTAAATAATGAAATCATGTTAAAAAAGGTTTTAATGTGACCTTCATGTCACAAAAAAAAAAAACCCTAGGACATAAAAGAAACACCTACAGTTATAAATAAACAAATAAACAAATAAATAATGTTTTTTGGTCATTTGTATTATTATAATTTACAATAAAATAAAATTTAAAAATAAAATAAAATGCATTTTATTATGAGAACACAAAAAGTAGTATAGAGTGTAGTATAGATTTCAGCTCCACCATTTGCATTTGGTCTGGGTTGAATTGGATATCCATCATATTAGATGCTTGACAGGCAATCTGGTACTCAAAGAACAAACTTCTTGCTCGCCTGCTGTAGAAATTAGGGGTGAAACAATAAAAAAAACAGCAAAACAGCCTGTGCTAGTTGGATGATGGGATCGTTCGCTTTTCACAAAATGCTTTTTCAAACGAGAAACCATTTCTTCCGTAGGAATAGTCTAAAACACAATACGCTTTTTCTGAAAACCAAAAAGCAAACAAAAACCTATTTGTTGTAGGTAAAGAAACCCACAATTTGGTTGCTCTCCTTATGATGTCTGATGACAACCGTGAAAAAATAGATGTCTTTGAAGCTAGTCCGTGGAGGTACTTCAAACCTGCCTTTGTGGATGGAGTGATAGCCGGTCCAAACAGTATTTGCTGCTCCTCCTAACAGCTTCAATAGAATAAAACAGAGGAAAGAGCTTTTGGAGACCAGACAGACAATGTGAACCGCCTTGTTCCAATGCCAAATGGGAAACAGCACGCGGATGCTTTCGGGGTAACAAAGCAAGAAAGCCATTCCTAATGCACTTTTATCACACCTGGAGAGTGCTGGAAAAAAAAGTCGACTGCAGATTCTATAGTTCAAGTTTTGAAGCTGCTTTTTATCGGAACAATGTCTGTCCGGTGGATTATCAGAGTTATCAGAATGAATGCACAGTGGTGCACAACTGCAGGTCCGCTATGGAAAGGTCACGTCAGCCATTGTGTTTCTGGCTCTTTGGCCTCTGGTTCCCTGCTGACTGTGGCTTCAGGGCTTTGTGAGGATGTTCGTAGGCCATGTGGCACGCCTGAGCCAAGATGAAGCCTTCAGAATAGGTCTGATATGCCGTTAGATAGTGCAAAGTGCAGACAATAGCAATGGAACGATTGGAGAGGGAAGCACAGAAGCAAGACACAAGAGAAGTAGTACAGATTGAAAGATGAAAGGAGAATTACGGCTACAAAGAGTGGTGAGCCAAGCATGTAGTCAGCCTTTTTTTTTTTTGATTTGATCTTTTTGTATTACAAGCACCATGAATTGTCACATTTGGTTCCAATATCCTTCTACCGCAAAGACAGCTACTGTAGGTGCAAATTGAATCTATTTTCGCAACAAAGGCCTAACAACACACAAACTGCTGTAAAGATTTAACACTAAGATAAAAACCATATCAAAGATTTTGATTTATGCAATTACACTGAATGGGGTCTAAAGCTTTCAAACTTCAAAAAAAGACCAGTAAGTTCCAGAAAAGTATCACAAAAGTGCTCCATACAACTCACATACTATTTCCAAAGTCTTCTGAAGTCTTACAATAGCTTTGTGTGAGGAAGAGACCGAGATTTGGGTCATAACCAATTGAAAATGATTAAAAATTGTTCTTTTAAGTTTGATTTTTTTTTTCAATTAATGGTTTGATCCAGTTAACAAAAGTGGTCTGAATGATTCGTTCACAAATCAGACTGAATCAGATTTTTTGTGTTTTTAATGGCCAAATGGTTATATTTTGTCCAGTTTAATTGTGTTTATTGCTAGGCCCTACTTTATTTTGCTGTAGACTACAGACAAAGTTAATACACTTAAAAGTCCAGTTATGGACAACAAGGATAAAAGATTTTCAAGTTTTTCAACTTTGGATATCTTGTAGTTTTTTCTGGCCTCCTAGTGATGTGAAATATGAGTGGGAGTCTTCACAGGGTGATTATTTTTTACTTTTTTTTGTATTTCAGCTGCGCGGCTTGGACGTGGCGTCTGTCAAAAACAGACTTGGCACCTATCTTTAGTGAAGCGGCACTGCAAGCCGCTTCTGGGCAGCTTCTGACATGTGGCGCGGCTGGTTTAAACACAAGCATCGACTAGAGTGGCCGCGGATCGACTCCGGTAGCCACGTCACAGCCGTAACGCCCCGCAGACGCGTGCAGGGTAAATAAGGGGTAACAACAGAATGAGAAGATTAATCAGTAAAAACGACTTAAATTTCAGTCTGTTTCTCACCCAAATCTATCGTATGACTTCAGAAGACTTGAAAAAAAGTGTTAAATACCTTTATGATGCTTTTGAAAAAGAAAATTCAGTCATCAGTTACTCCACTTAATTCCTATGGACTTCTATGTACTTTCTAAAGCATCAAAGTATTGGTATAATGGACTTTCAGTGGAGGGACAGAAATAGCCCAGGTTTTATTACATATATCTTAATTTGTGTTTTGAAGATGAGGGTAATTGACCCTTCGCCGGGAGTTTGATTGACAGATGATCTAACCAATCGTAACACCGAATCCGCCATTTAGTCCGACAAAGCAGTCAGGGGAGTTAGTAGATTTACATCAGTGGATTTGAACTTGAAAATTGATGTGTCTTTCCGCGGTTGAAACAACATTCCTTATGATGTTCATTAATGTTTATTTGATGCTATAAATGAACTACTAGTAGGAAGAGATGATCGGTTCACGAACCGCTTGAACTGAGGCGGCTGCAGCGATCTGTCATGACACATTAAAGAGAAAAAAAAACGGTATTTATTGTTTAAATTTCTTTAAAAATGACTAAATTTGAAATTTGAGACTTTGTTTCATATCAAAAGTAACCTGCTCTGTCTTGTCTGTCGACACGTTGTCAGTGTCCTCTTCGCTCCACGATGTATATGTGAGAGTAGCCTGGCTTGTCGGACGTAACAACAATAACTAAAGGGGGCGGGTCTTTGCGAACGGTCAATTGATGCCAGAATTTTCATTGTTTGGGGGAACTAACCCTTTAAAATCTACAAATCTCCATTCTTTATATTGCATGGGGAAAAAAACTGCATGTTGCACAAAAATAATTTACACAGATTTGGAATATGTGCACTGATGACTTAAACTTTAAGTGTTTTTGGTGATGTCAGCCTAAATGAAAAGTCATTTCAGCGTTGAAGAAGCTATTACAATTTGGTGAAATATAACCAAGACGATTTTTTTTTTCTTCTGATGAATCATGCACAACAAGACAAAGAATAACTATTAAATGTAAAATTCACCCAAAATTGAAAAATATGTCATTTACAGCCTCATGTTATTCTAAAACTGTATAACTTTCTATGGACCCCATTGACTTTCATTAAATGGACCAAAAACAAGACATATTTCAAAATATCTTCATTGCATTCCACATAAAGTCACACAGGGTTTGAAATGACATGAGGGTGAGTAAATAATAACAGAATTTCAATTGTTTGGTGAACTAGACCTTTATGAAGTACACAGGGTCAAATTTGATGTCATGTTGACATTTACCCTCTGAAGGCACAGAGAACGTCCACACTTCGGGTTCTATGATAGAAAGAAATGGTAAAACAGAGAGTGAAAACCTTTCTGCTTTTGTGTATCCTTGATCATCAGGGGTAAGAAACAGAAATGTAGTCCTAATCCCTTTAGCCAACAGACAGCAGCCAGTAAAGCACAACAGCTTCTAAAACCAATTTGAGTGTTTCTTCAGCCTAGACCCACATGTTCAGCTAATCAACAACACAGACACTTATCTTAGTTAGTTTCCCTACGAGACGAAAGATTACAATTAATTTTAATGCACTCCTTCCTACAGTTTTGATAAAGGCAGATGTCCTAAATGAACAAGAGCCGTAACTCCACGTATATATGTTGCGTCTCCAAGGCCAAATACATTAACAGGTGTAATTGGGTCCCCAGAGCACTGCATCTTTTTAATGTAAAGGCTTTCAGAAATGGCAAGACAACAGTCTCTGTTGTATATAAGCGCAAATCAAGGTTTTCTAGTTCACCCAACCCCCACACACATTTCTATAGATGTGCAATAAAAATTAAATAAAGAAAACGCTCCTCCATCCATTTCCCTCAAGGTCTTTCTCAGTGTGGCTGTGTGAAGCTTTTCGAGCTATTACTGCAAACAAGATAATCCTCACCATCTATTATATTGTGTAAATGTGCTGCTGGAACAATAAGTTTGTTCTGAACTCAAACCACTTTAGCGTGGCACTTTCGGAAAACTTTTCAAATCTGTGCCGCCAACAAACTCGCCATTATACTTGATGTTGTTTGCCAATGCGAGCTCCATTATTTCAGGACACAAAAGGAGAAGAGAAAGGGAAGCGGCTGAAAAAAAGAAAGATAATGGTGTTCCCTTTGATTGGTTCCTTCTAACACAGGCGGACCGAGGATCAATTCACTTTTTGAAAAGAGGGGAAGGTTGTTTACAACGGAGGACCTGCAGCAATATGAAAATGAAATCAATAATCCCACTGTGAAGAATGGATGGATGGAGGCTCGAGGCGTCTGCTCTTACAAGAGAAAGGGGCAAAAAAATGAAAGGCAGAGATTGGAAATGATAAGTCTTGTGCCTGCAGTTGAGCATAGAGTCTTATATTTCTAGTAGAACTGTGGTTAATATATGATAATGTATGCGATTAGTTAAACAGGTTTACCTTCATTAATTATTCGACTTCTAATTATTTAAAAATCAAACCCAGGCAGGAAATTTAACAAAAGTAAACTCATTTGCATTCTTGAATGATGAAACTTAATAAATAAAAATTAAGTATTAATTAAATTAAAATTAAAGTATATATATTGAAAGTATTCAACTATAGAAAAATTGACTAATCGCAATTTAATATTTAAATCAATTAACACCGGCATTGTGTAAACGACAGCCGTAGCCGTGGCAAAATGTATGCATTTTAAAACGAAAACGCACTAGTATAAACGGGGCCTGAGTCATTGTAGTTATAACTAGGACAAACCTTCCAGTATCTAGGGTGTTTTTCAGGGTCAATGACATTGGATAGTTCAGTACAGATAATAATTCAACTTCACTATCCTGACAAAACACTATTCTCATCTAAGTAGAAAGATGTTGAAAGCGTCTGCCCACCTACAGTACCTTGACCTAGTCTCTCTTCTTTACTTTTTAGCTTTTCATTTATCTCATTCTATTTTCAGGCGGGTTTCATTGAAAAAGCTCACACAGATCACACACAATAGAAACATCTAATTTTATTTGAAATCTCTGATGCAGACCAATTTAACCCACCATTTATTTCAATGGTGGTGCTCGTATTGATGATTTGTTTGTGGACCCTGGAGTCGGAGTCAGTCGTTGCATTTGTGCCTTGCTCCACAACCATATAAATAACAAGCTGTCATGCAATATTCCAGCAGTACTTGATATGAGAACTCACAGAAACACACACAGCTCTGAGTTGGCACAGTGGGGGTCGTGGGAAGGCCTCGAAGCACCTGGCAGCCAGTTCCTTTTAGTCAATCGAATGAAAAGAGGTTCCATCTCTGGGCCTCACTGGAGAAATGCAGCAGTACATTCTGTGATCTGACTCGTGTGTGTGGTGATGGACGCTAGACACAGGATGGGGCTGAAAGTGTGTTTGTGCACATTTCTAACCTAGCTATAACTTTGGGGAAAAATGCTCCCGGAAGTTAGCCAAATCTGATCAGAGTCTGCTATTGAGCAAAAGTCATAAATAAAGCAAGAAGCTGAAGACTGTGTGTTACACTGATTTTACCACAATTAAAGGGTGTTTTAAGGCACAACACAAAGCTGCCTAGAGTAGCTTATTGCTTTAATAAAATAGAGGCAAAAGCAATTTGATTAAACAAACCAATGTTTAATTAATAAATGCATTAATAATAATTTAACATTTAATTATTTACTTTACAATTAATTAATTATTTAAACATTGGTGTTTTTGTGTATTTTATATTGGATATTTGTATTTATGTATAATAATTAGTTATTACTATTAAAAATAACTAAATTAGAAATGTATATTTTATTAATAATAATAATAATAATAGTAATACATTTCATTGTATTTTATTTATTAATAAATATTTATATAATAACAATAATAATACATTTAATTACTTAAACCTTAGTGTTTTATATTACAATACTTATTATTATTAAACATGATTTATATTTAAATAATAATAACAATAATTCTTATATAAATGCTGGTGTTTGAACATTTATTATACTATTTATTATTACAATTAAATATAAAGATTTCTATTTTAATAATAATAGTAATAATAAATTAAATAAATTATTAAATTATATTTATTTATTTATTATAGTCATTATAGCATATAACAAGTAATAATAATAATAATAATAATAATTATTATTATTATAATAATAACCTTCAAACTTGTATTAGGGTTTGGGTTTGAGTAAGTCTGTTAAAATAATAATAATAAAAAAAATAATGATAGACATCTAGGGTAGAAGTCTAAAACAATAAGTCTCAGTCCTGATAAAGACAGACATGTGTAAACCTGACATGAATTTTCTTAAATTGCATTAAGTAAAATAGTTTCAAATGAAAATAATTTAAACTATGTCGCAACAGCAACGATTATTGAGTAGAGCACCCCACAAACTCTCACGCTCTTCTTATATATTCACATTATTTATAGCATCTCAGAGCTCATATGAGTGCTGATGTATTTATATATGTGGACAGGCATTCTGAAACATCTGTTCCAAGAGCATGCATTGGCCTGAACTGTCACAAACACATCAACACACACACAGGGCATTAGCCCTTGAGCCTGCAGTAATGCTGATGGCAGAGCTGGGGCTTTGGGGGCAAATTTTGCAAGGAGAGAAACAGCATTAAAAGTTTTGGGCAGCCTCTCAAAAAGTTCAGCCTTGACAACAGCCCCTGCCGCCCCACAGCATCAATCCAGCATCAGACACGGAGGGCTAACTAGCCTATTCCCTTCTCCCACTCTATTTTTCTCTTCCCCTCCATTTTTGTGGGATTTTTTTTTATCCCTTTCTATATCTCCTCCCCTCCATTTCTCCTTCAGCAGTTGCCCACAAGCATCTCTCTCCTCTTCCTCTGTGTTAAATGCAAGGGAGCTCAAAACATCAATCACAATCACCGTTGGTGCATCTGGCCCTGGCCGTAAATGAGCGGAAGATCCCGGTGCAGGGTGGAGCGTGCAGGATGGAGGAATCAGCCAATCTCGGAGTCATTATCCCAGACAATGCCCAGAGAAGCATGGGTGCCCCCTCAGATGGAGAGTACAGGGTTCGCTCCTGCCCAACTCCCGCTTCTTCTCTCTGTCTCCCTTCATTCCAGGGCATGCAGCCTTCCCAAAGTGAAGTGTGTCAAGAGCAAGAGAGAATTTCTCTAATAAGGGCTTCTATAGTTTCTAACTGCTGTCTGGGAGCTGCTATGATGAGAAGACCTGCCTTTGATCTGTGCTTAAAATAGGAATGTGCAAAACTACATTTTTACAATTATAACATTTACTGGCTGTTGGGTTGCCTGCAAAACTAGTTGACTAATCAGTCTTAAAGGGGACCTATTATGCCCATTTTCACAAGATGTAGGGTGTCCCCAGAATGTGTCTGTGAAGTTTCAGCTCAAAATACTCCACAGATTATTATAGCTTGTCAAATTTGCATGTCGTTCTCCTCTGTGTCTCTTCAAACGCAAATGAGCTGCTGCTCCTGGGCACTTTCCAGAAGAGGTCGGAGCTTTAACAACTTGTGCTTCGGTTGCTCAACAACAACAAAGCTGGAGAATCTCACACAGCCAAAATGACAATTGTCAGTAACGTTGTTCAGCCTTACATTGTTCAATCCGGAGTCAGACACTGAGGTTGAACCACTGTAGTCACACAAACTGTTTTAAATATGTCTTTAGTAGCTTTCTGGGCATCTGAAAGTGTTAATTATCTTGCTGGCAATGAAGGCTTCATTGAGCCATCAGATTTTATCAAAAATATCTTAATTTGTGTTCGGAAGATGAATCAAGGTCTTATGGGTGTGGAATGACATGAGGTTGAGTAATTAATGACAGAATTTTCATTTTTGTGTGAACTAACCCTTTAAAAATTCTAAATAGAAAGTTCAAGCAGCATTTATTTAAAAATGAAACATTTTGGTAAATTATATATGTCTTTACTGTAACTTTTGATGCATCCCTTGAGAATAAAACTTCTGAAAGTGAAAGTAACTGTGTGATAGATAAATAAATATATATATATATATATATATATATATATATATTAAAACCATATGTAGTTAAATTATTGTCATAAATGTCACTGCTAGCGTAGGTTTAATTGCTGGAGTCTAATTAAATGCATCCCGATTATAACAAGGTTGACTGCATTATATTTCACACCTCTAGCAAACAACGTCTGTTCTGAGAGGTAACACAAGCCTTGTGCAATGAACAATATTATCTAGAGTTGACTCACCTCAGTGGGTGTTACTTATAATGTAAACTGACATGTGTATTGTTGAAAGGAATAATTCACACAAAATAAAAAGAATCCTCTGTCATCCTTTAATCACTCTCATGTTATTATATTGGTTTTTCAATTTCTCTGTAAACACAAGATGATATTTTTATGCTTTTTTTCCATATATTATACACAGGTTATAATCATGATACCCAAGCCATGCAATGCTTTCTGTGAGGAAAAGACTGAATTGAAGTCATTAATCACCAAAAATCTTCCCTTCTGCTGTAGAACTGAAAACAAACGTCAATAATATTTGAGAGCTGTGGCGGAGGGGAAGATTTTCATTGAGCAACAACATTTTCAATTTTGGTTGAACTATGCCTTTGGTCAACATGAAACTGCTTACAACCCACTTTTCTTCCATAACCTGACATATTTCTTATGGTCAATTTTGTTTTCATGTTCACCTCACCTAGTTTGTAGAAAAAGCAGTTTGTAGAAAAGAGAAAACCACATTAAAAGCCAATCTCTCTTTCCAGTGGGAAGACATACTGTACAGTCTCGCCCCTGGCCCACAAAGTGAACAAATATCCTGAGGCTTTGTGCGCACTGAGAGCGATGTTCGATTAGCCAAACGAATACCATTGATCTGGATTTTGTGTTTACCATCTCCTGCTTTTGTAGCAATAATGCTTATGTGAAAAGTTGAACAAAGACACAGCATGCAACTGAGTGTCTGAACACACACAAAATTGCTTTATCAAACAGCATTGAAAACCCCCTTTCTTTAAAATACTCAATTCAGAAAGACTCAAGGCAAAAAAAAAAAAAAAAAACACCTTGCCAAAAAACAAGGACATTTTCTAACTCATATTGAGTAGCTGTGCTGCTATGTAATAGTAATTAAAATAGTTCAAATCAAAAGTCAACACTTGCATTCAACAGTTACAATAGAGCACGGATGAGTGGAGGTGAGGGGAATGAGGAAGTGAGAGCGATAACCCACCGGCAGCAGCAAGCGGCACGCCAGATCCAAATCCTGGTACTGGGAGCCGTTGCCATAGTAGTGATTATCACACACTCCCTGAGTGCAGTGTGTACTTGTGAGTCCCAAACACATCCACACACACTCTCTTCCTTGCGACCGAGGGTGTGATGGAGTGGAGTAATTACTCTACTGTTGCCTGGCTACAACTGAACATTGAAAGTAAAACTCCTGGAGAATTAACACCCTGAAAAGTACACCTTTACTGACAACACTGCAGCAAGGGTGCTGCGGACCAACACAAAACACTTATAGGGTAAGTTTACCCAAAAATGGCATCCTATGTGTACATGAATATCTTCTTTCAGACGAACACAATCAGAGATACATTTAAAAATATCCTTGTTCCTCCAAGGTTTATAATGGTTGTGAACTGGGGGCCACATTTTGAAGCCAAAAAAATGCATAAATCCATAAAAAAAGTAATCCATATGACTCCAGGGGGTTAATAAAGGCCTTCTGAAGCAAAGTGATGTATTTTTGTAAGAAAAATATCCATATTTAAAACTTTATTAACTATAATAACTAGCTTTCAGCAGACAGCCATTTGCATCGATTTGCGGCGGAAGCATATCCTCTGACCCGATGCATGACACAATGACGAACGCGGAAGCGCAGAGGACAGAGCAAAACAAAACACCGGTCACAAATTAGAAGGAGGATTTCGATATAAGAGAAGAGGAGCTTGAGTTTGTTGCACAGCCGAGAGAGGCGTCTAAGCTTACGATACTCTTATATCCTGCGTCATACATCACATCAGGGGTTACTTATTTGGTGCATGTCAACTTGCGCAGTGTGCGTACGGTCGTCCACCGGAAGCTAATTATTTGAATTTATAAAGTTTTAAATATGGATATTTTCCTAACAAAAACGCATCGATTCACTTCAGAAGGCCTTTATTAACCACCTGGAGTCATATGGATTACTTTTATTATGAATGGATGCAATTTTTTTGGGCTTTAAAATGTGGCCCCCCATCCACAACCATTATAAAGCCTGGAGGAGCAAGGATATTTTAAATACATCTCCGATTGTGTTCGTCTAAAAGAAGATAGTCATATACACCTAGGATGACTTTAAGGTGAGTAAATCATGGGATAATTTTCATTTTTTGGGTGAACTATGCCTTTAAGCGAATGTTATGTATGAGAAAAGACCGGCGACTGAAACGCAGCGTCATCGTTTATTCACCCTGATGTTCTTCTAAATCTGTATGATTTTCCTTCTAATGTAGAACACACATAAAGTATGTGAAAATGAAGATATTTTGTAGAACGTTTGGGTCCAAACATCATTCATTGACTTCGAATATATGAAAAAAAGAAAAAAAATTCAAAATATCTTCTTTTGAATTCCACAGAAGAAGAAAAAGTCTTACAGGTTTGGTCCACAGAATTTTCATTTTTTGTTGAACTATACTTCAGTCCACTTATTATATTTATCAAGGTTTCCTGCACCAATAACAATCAAAATTGAGTTTTACATGACCATTTTCCATCCCTGCTCTCTGATCTTTAAGGGGCATTCACACTGGCAGCAAATTACATCAACAAAATGACTAGAAAATGACTCTCTTTCAGTAAGGTTTGACAATATGAGGTGATTTGAGGTGACATGAGCTACAAACCAATGATGAGAGTTCAACTCTATGCAAATGCGCTGCGGATGCCAATGGACATTTACATTTATATTTATGCATTTGGCAGAAAGAGACTTGCAGTGCATTCAAGGGATAAATTTCATCAGTTTTTGTGTCCCGAATCAATTAAATCCATGATCTTGGCGTTTCTAGGGCCATGCTCTACCAACTGTGCAACAGGAATGCCTACTACAAACAGAAGCAAGAGCGAAGTTCACATATTCCTCTGCTTAAAGTTGTATACTAATGTCAAGTAGGACAGCTGCTAGCAACCAACAGTACAGCAACTTGGCAACCTTAAGGCCTGTGCACACCGGGACGATTATCACGCATGCTTACTGCCGATGTTTAACGCCTCGTGACTTAACAAAGGGTGCCAATGTGAGTGTGCACACCGACGCGCAAAACGGCAGCCGTAAAAGTGTCATTTTTTTAAAAAAATGCCTCGGGTTCGTTTTTTTTGGTTTGACATGCCGAGTTAAAAATTGGCTGACCAATTGGGTATAAGATGTAAATGAAAAACTACTTGGACTTCAATTGGCTGTAAGACGTAAATGAAAAACTACTTTTACTTCTATATGTCCTCCTATCAGTGAATCGTACATCAAAAAACATATTTAATATTTATTAATATTCAAATCCTTCACCTTTGTAGGAATTACAAAGTTAATTGTTAATTACAGAACACAAACTCTAAATAAATGTGAGGTAGTTTGTGTATGTTCTTCATAATAACTTAAAATATTTAACAGATCATTAGTTAAAATGCATTCATATATTTATGAATGTCATGAACATTCATATTTCAATAAACTATAAAGGGCAAATTAGCAAAACGCAATTCCAAAAAAGCGCAGATGGGAGTGGAAAGTTCTGCGCGTGATCTACAAAGTTATTGTGTTAGCAATATATTTATATTTAGTTTTATTAGTTTTATTATTTTATTAGTGTATTTATATAACATTGATTTATATTTATTAATTTAAATCAGTTTTTTAATGCCTGCTTGAAAAGTATATGCTTGGACTGTGATTTTTTTTTTAATGTTACAGTAAATGAACGAACTTCAACTGTGCCCTTAAGGTCACAAATGCTTCTAAACAAAAACTTTATCATAGAGTCCAGCTAAATCTTTATGGTTTCTTACCTTTTTAGTTGCATTGATGCACTGCATGTACTCTTTGGCCAGGTCTGAACACTGAAGCGTCTGGTCACGGTTCTCTCTATAGCAGTTCAGGATCTGAGCTTGCAGGTTCGAACACACTGGCTCCACATTACGCGGCCTGTGGAAAAGGTCAGAGGTCAAGGAGAAGGAATCATGAGGGCAAAAGTGTCTTACTTGTGCAAAGGCAGAGGGACATTGTTGTACACATCCAGGCAGGATCGTGCATGCAGTGACAGTAAATATTTAATATGAAGCGCAACCAAAAAACAAACTCAGCGGTAAAATACAGTCGCATGACTCACTCATTTCCTTCCTCCCTCCCTCTCCCACCCCTCCCTCAATTTCGCTCTTCCTGTGGATGGTTTAGTAGAATGAATGAATGCAGGGAGACAGGTTAAACCGAATTACCGGCAGAGTGGATATTCATTAATAACACCAGTGTCAAGAGTGGCAGTGACTAGAACAACTATGATAAATAACCCAGCGAGCGGGAAGAAGGTGGAGGCAGTGAACAGACCCGACAAATTCCTTGGTACATCTGTACAGTAGACCCTGAAGGCAAAAAAAAAAGGTGGCAAATAACCTGTCATTCATCCTCACTTCAGACAAACACCTTCACTCAAATTAATAACGCGAATCCAAACTGCCATTGTTGCACTGACGGTTAAATGACGGTTATTGACTCAGATAATGCATGTGGTGAGATCTGTGCAAGTATCGTTTCTAAAAAGCATAAGAAATTTGTGCTAAAAGCACAAAATCTAATACAAACTGAAGGCAAAAATGAGAGTTTATCAGACTAATTGTCCTCAATGCCAATTTGAAAGCCAGGCAAGCTATTTTAAAATTTAATTTAATTAAAATGAACGGTGTTCAAACTGTGTTAAATGATGTTGAAAACATATTCTATACTAAGAAAATAAAACCGCAACCACAAAAGTTTTATAAAAATATTTATCCAATCAAGCTAGTAAATCCAGCTGTCAAATTAACAAAAGATAGACAAGCTAGTTCTCACTCAGATAATGTATCTTAATAAAATAAAAAAAAAGTACAAATAAAACAAATGTAGAAAATTTTATATAATATATATATATATATATATATATATATATATATATATATATATATATATATATATATATATATATATATATATATATATATATACACACACACATACTTTATAAGATTTATATAATCAAAAAAAAAAAAAAAAAGGCCAAACTGACAATAGCTCAGCTATCTTTATTGCAAACTAATAGCACACATTCAAGCAGCTATTGTAAAAATATTAAAATTATTGACTCTGATAATGTATGTGGTGTTCAAATAAAGGCTTTTTTGTGCAAATATCTTTGCTAAAAAGCATAATCTAAAGGAACAAAAGTAAAGCTAAGAAATCTTGTTTTATAGAGCGGTCTATCCAATCAAGTTCTCATACAAAAGGTCAGTTAACTGTAATAATGTATGTGGCATTTCATATAAACTTACTCTAAAGGTGATGATACACAGGGCAACTTTTTATGCAATGTTGCTGGGCAGTGTTGCTGAGCGATGACGCTTGGGCACTTTCCCTTTGAGAATGGGCAACAAATTTCAATCTGAAGTATCCAGATTTGCCCATTCTCAATGAGAAAGTGCCCAAGCATCAACACTTGCCGACATTGCCGACATCAACGCTTGCCCAGCAACATTGCTCAAAAAGTTGCACCCGTGTATCATCACCTTATAGCAATACCATCAAATTTACAGTGATCTACCTAGGTGTTGCACCACAAAAACTATTGATGGCTTGACTGATAAAATGGATAATGTAGGTAGAAAAGTTTAAGTGCTGTATCTTTGTTCAAAGCATATCCTAAACATCAAAACAGGTATTTATAGTGCAGTTTATCCACTCAAGCTAATAACTGTTGCCGTCAAGTTGATGAAAGCTCAGCTAGCCAGGTGTCATGTCGAATATCACTAGACTGATTAAGCAAAGTGAAGCCGTGCATCCACCTCCAGCTTCACCATGACTGCAGCTTTCAGGCGATCGACTGACATTCTGCTTAATTGAAAAGCGATTTAAAGCTTCAATCTAGCTTAGGTTTCACTTGCAAGTTCAATTAAATCATCAACGATTGCCATCATACTGACGCAGGGTAGAGATACGCCAATCCGCTGATCCCTTTTCAAGTAGGGCTGTACGTCTTATGGGGTAACCAGATGTGGCCGAAAGGAGAAGGGTGAAGGAAATAAACTTCCATCAATGGCACATCTGTTCAACGTTAGAGGGCCACCACGTATCAGATCCCATTGTTTTATCAGCCGCTGAAAGCGGTTTTTGTTTTAATTACCCTGCGAAAAAGGAAGAACAACTACTGTAGTCACATTCTTTGCTCCGGCAGATAAGAAACTCTCCTTTAATTTAAAATAAACTGCCTTCATCAGGAACCGCAGAGGCTTCTGATAGAGCAGAGGGTTTATTAAAGCAGTCTGAAGCAGAAAATTGGCTTGCTCAAACCCGGGCTGAACTGAATTGAACCAAATTGAAGGTGAGGTCTTTTAATAAAAATATTAGCTGAGCTGCTTACGAACTGCTCTGCTTTGAAGAGCAGAAGTCGTGCCTGTTTAAGGGACGCTCATTTCCTCATTTCACATCTGTAAATAAATAACACAGCGTTTAAAGATTAAATGTTAATTACCAGAATTTCGTCTATTATTTGTAATCTCCTTAACGGAGCAAAGTGCTACAGAACAAAGCGCGACTTCAGAAACCTTTCCGAGAAGGAAACGCACAAAGCGTAATTCAAAAATATGGAAATGAAATGCAAAGAAAAAAGCAACTACAAAAGATTAAATTAGCTTAAAACACATTCTGTGTGTAGAAGCATGTGCTTGTAACTTGGAGAGACAAGCTCATTATTCTGATGCTAAGGAGCCGTGCGCTAGCTGAAAATTGGTAGATACCAAAGACCGCGGAGGTTTAGCTTCCGCTCGCTTGTTAATTATTTCCAATCAGCTCTTGTTGATAAGAGAAAACAAGACTTTGGAATTACCGCGCTACGGAAATCTCCACGACTCGAACTCGGATTACCGTCTGAATGCTTGAGAAACTGAGATAAACAAATAATACGAAGAGGGGAACACAAAACACAAAATCAAACTTGATGTAACACGTAGGCCACAAGGTTTTATCAGCTCAGAGTTCGGCTCGACATGTTTTCCGAATCGAGGGTCTAAAATTAACTAGATTAGAGGCGCCGTTGCCTTGACCTCGCTCGAGCTCAGCTGGCAGATGAGAACCTCGTCTTATCTTGTCGACTTTCCTTCCAGGGGCTCGCTCGCACTCTGACAGCTTTTCAATTGACTGAACATGGGCTTCCTCCCCTCTCCTCCTAGACCGCATCCCTCCACCCTCCCGTCCAATCTCACCTGTAGGGGTCGGGGTTTTTTTGCAGAGATGGGCCCCACTTAAACCTGACAGGGTGAGAGGAGGATGGGAGGAAGAAAGAGATAAAGAGAGAGAGAGAGAGAGAAAAGAGGAGAGAAGTGCTCGGAGGGATCTGACAAAGCTGATAATTACTCCTGTAGCCAGAGTCCGCATATGCTAGACTGGCGGGCCAGAGTTCTGCACCTCTCTCCAGGGTACCGGTCTCTGAAGTGCTGAGGAGTCACTTCTCTTGCCTCTAGTCAATCACCACGTGGAGCTCAACAGTCATGCACGCTTCCTTAACCTTCGGCCCACCGCATGGAGACAGGTGTAGAGAGGAGATGTTACTCTGGTGTGACAAGGTGAGGGGTTGTTGGGGTGCGGGAGCTGTCGGACATGTCCTCAAGACAGAAGGTCACAGAGCTGCAGTGCAGAACTCTCTTCTTAAAAATCATACATTTGTACCTGAATCCAACTTTCAGCACACCTGGAATCCTCTTTATATATATATATATATATATATATATATATATATATATATATATATATATACAGAAATAAAATGAATTACATTAATTAATATTTGATGATAAAAGCTTACAAATGAAGTTCAAAATACATTATGTTAATGTAGAGGTTTACAAACTTTTTTGTCAGCCCAACCCCTTAGACGTTAAAGATGTACTTGAAGTATCCGAGATTTTAAGTTAATATTTCTATAATATAATGGCAAATTTGCATGTTCAAAGTTATCTGATGTTAATACTAGTTATATAATAATTAGTAGTAGTAGTAGTAGTATAACTAATTCTAAAATCAAAAGACAATAATGAAATGAAATATATTACTGTTGTAAATTACAATGGTACTGTAAAAAATGAATATTTAATAATTATAATAAATGAAATGCACTGCATGCTTCACTCTGAAACATGTAGATCATAAGACTTTAACTTTTCATCTCACAAACCCCTGTTTGGTGAGCCCTGCTTTAATGTGACAGATGAAAAATAAATTTGATGAAAAAAAAAAATGTATGACAGACATTACAAACTGGCTATATTAATTTGAATATTAATATTGACATTATTATTAATATACATGAAGAATGCATAATGTTAACAGTCATATATTAAAATTGATATACATAATATTAAAAATTGTCATGTTGATATTGACATTAAAATGATAGAAAAATAATATTAATGCTGATAGCTTTATAATATAATATAACATATAATATAATTGATAGATTAATATTCTACATCATGTAGTTCTTTAATTTATGCTTATTTAATTTGGGGAAAAATGTATTTTTCTGCAATACAGCAATCAATTACTGTTTTTCTGTAATGAGAATCTAATGAGAATCACCACTGAGAATAATTAAAAACAAGTCTAAAATAAAATGTGGACAAATTATGATAATAAAAATTTGGGGGGTGAAATGTCATGAAAACAATGTCACAATGCAGACAAAATAACTGCTTTTTCTCTATGTACATGTTTTCCCTTTTGATTTTGGGGTAAAATGTGATCTGGACAAGTTTTCATTAAATTCACCCTGACTTAAAGACTGAAAAGGAGCTGCCGATGGTTACGCAAACTGAGGTGTCTTCAAAGGTGTACAACCGGTGACTATTCATGAATCATTCCTGGTGGAGATGGAACCTTCCTAGGCCACACCACCCCCAATTACAGAAGAAAAGGTTATGATTAAAGTCTAAAATACCAATGCAAAACTCTCAAAGCAATGCAACTACAAAAAGTACATAAATTACCCATGATGACGATGACTCATCATGGTCAAATAAAGTTCTTCATTCATCTGAACAAATGAAGTGAAGAGAGCATGGTAAGAACATAATTATCATCAGAATTCAAACCAGAAACCTCTGGCATGTGTGAAAAAATTTCTTCTGAAAAAAAAAAAAAAAAAAAAAAAAAAGCACTGCTGGTTTTTACTTTTATTTAGGTTGCACAAGACTTATGAACATGTGCTGTACTGTGGCTGTGCTAAAGCAAGACTCATGACCCACAGTCTAGTCATCCCACACTTCCACTCACCCTTCCAGCCAAGAGCTCCTCTAATGAGGGCCTTTCCTCTGAGAAACCGCAAACAACATCCATCGCAAAAAAACAAAAAAAACAACAACAAATGCCTGGCTAAGGCTATATAATTAGCTGCCAAAGAGCAAGCAAGTTTACTGGGAAGAGAGACCAAGCATGACGCTGACCAGATGCATTTCTTACTATTCTTGTTTGCTTCTTTTACTTTGCTTCATTCTCTTAAAGAGATAGATCACCCAAAAATAAACACTTTATCACAATTTACTCACCCTCATGTTGTTCCAAAACTATACGCTATTTTTTCTAAGGAACACAAAAATAAATTGAGAAATTCATGAACAGCTCTTACAGTGACCATGTCTGATTATCCATTTAATCTCATATATTTAATGAGAAAATTAATTAATGTTTTTGAATGAAAGAGTTTAGTGAGTGATGCAATGACTCACCATGAACACTCTTTTTGTTCCTGAATGAAATCAGTTAAGTTAAAGTGAACTACCCACTTAAAAAGTAAAAATAGATATATTACTCACATTTTAAAACATATGTGTAAATGTATCAGGGTAGTATTTATTGTAAATAAATAAATACATATAAATAATTGACTTTCATTACAGTACTACAGTATTTAGATTAACATGGATTCATTATTTTTTTTGCAATACCGAAATTAGAATTGGAGAAAAATGAATATGGAAAATAGCATTTGTTATGCAAAATATAATTGAAAATATTTCTTTTTGAGTTTTGTGTGCAATATGACCAGGACATTTCTGTCTGGGATTCATTCACTTACAATAACCAACAACTTCATGCTTTGAACCTCAGCATTAGCAAACACATTCAAACCCAATCCACCCCTCTCACTGCCTAGACCATATCCCTGACTGACAGGTCTAGCTAAGTTTCTTAACAACCCTGTAGGTTAGGTAGTTCGCCTTGGCTGGATCGCAGTTCCTCAGCAGGCATTTTCAATTTGAGTTATCAGATCCACCGCACTCCTCGCTTGGGAATGGGGGCAGAATGGCCCCGAAGCCATTGCTGTCTTAGAGCTCCATGTGTTGGCGAGGCAAACGACAGAGGGAACCTGAACCGCTCGAGGCTTGTGAGGCGGGTGAGGATTAAACGGCGGCCTTGTCATGCTCCAGAAGTCGGGGGTCTGGGAGCTGCCGTACCCTCAGGGATTAAAACCAGGATTAAAACATCAGCTCCACGCAGGTAGAACAGCAAAAATGCTTGCTAAAACTCTCTGAAATATAACTGCCAACAAGTGGATTGGACGGACTGAACAAACCGTACCTAAGCTAGTGCAGAAACTAAAGCCCCGTTTCCACCGCAGGAACTTTCCCCAGGAACTAGGGACTTTGGGGTGGTACTCGGTGTGTTTCGACCGCAGGAACCAGGGTCTAAATAAAGTTCTACGTAAAAACTTCTCCCTCAGAAAGTTCCTGCTCGCGAGGTAGTACTTTTAAAAAGTTCAGGAATTTTCGGGGGTGGGACTTGGGCACTGAGCATGCTGATTGGTTGAGTTCACGCAGCATTTTATTTCAACCACCATTTTTATAAGTCTGTTGCGGTGAGTGCAGTAAGAGTTGTTTGCTATTTGAATCAACATGGAGTTTAAAATACGACCAATGGACGGAAGTCTTGATTTTGTTCTCGGGGTGTACTAGAATAGGTTTTTATGCTTGAATCTTAAAAAAAAATATATATATATATTTTACATTGTTGCAGCACCTTTCTTACAAATCTGTCTGTAATGCTCCATTTAGTTCCGGAATCCTTCTTAAAAGCACAATGTGCTCTGATTGGTCAGCTGGAACAGTGTGTTGTGATTGGTCAAACACTTCAAGCGTGTTTCGGAAATGATACGCACATTACCATAACTGTGAGCTTCAACACACTACTAACGCAATGCAACCAGGCCACGCCACTCTTTTTGTGTATGCCTTGGGCAAAAATTACTTAAATGAGGAATATTATGACATGTACGTTCCCGGAAGAAAGACTACAATCTGCATTTCAGGGAGTTCAGAAACAGTGCGCACTAACATAGTGAATAACTTCCTTTGGAGTGACTTTGTGCACTGTAACTTTGCAGACATTTTTCATGCTCAAACAGCAAAATTAAAGAAAGTTGAAAATGTTAACAAACATAATAGGACCCCTTTAAAAATGTGGACCTCTAAATCTCTCATTAAATAAATAAATAAATAAAAATCGGCAACAATTTTCCAATGGACATCACCAAACTTCCTTGTGTCAACCTTTCAATTCCAGACATCTGGCTCTATTCTGTCACGAAACACCCACTTTTTTCCTCTCATTTCACCATCTCATTACAAAAGTAAAAAGGGTTGCGAACACCATTTCATGTCGACTTTAAAGAGATGCTTCAGTCTGCTTTCGGCTCGGCTGTTTTAGTAAAAGAACAAGGTCATACACTACCAACAAAGACACACAAAACCTGAAGTAGTCATGTACAGATGTTCTTCTGTGCTCTGATTGGCAGATGAGACATCCCCAGGGGGAAGCTCATTACCCAGGTGCCAACATCATTTGTATAACCTCAAAGCACTCGCCTCCTTGCCATCTTTGCACCTACGACTGGCACTCACCGACAGCTGGTACAAAACCTGTGAGACTCAAGAGGGACAGGAGAGGAAACAAGCTAACACAAACACTTACACACCTAAATCACGTACACTCGATCTGACGATCTGAGCTCAATGGCGTGTTGCCGCACTACACGATACCTCGCACTCTGGGACGGCCTTGCGAGATTATCGTTTCAAATCCCTCTTTAAATCTAGCACAAAGCATGCTGGGAGAGAATTAGTCACAAGCCATCTGCAGGTTTAACGGTCAAAAGTGTTATTTTTGTATTGTCAAACATGAAGGCAATTTTAAGTGTCGTCTGGTGAATTCAGGATTTAAATGTTCTGAATGATTGCCCTCCTTTCCAAAAAATTAGCTAACGCACAAAAGATCCCACAGTGCTTTGTTCTGTGGGGGGTTTGGATGAACAGCCAAACATAACAGAAGGGATCCAGAAGAAAAATGGCTTTCAAAAATATCTATAGAGCAAATAATTTTTATGTACAATCCATTCAAACTAGACCAACCACGAGCTCTGGAGATGACTAAAAATAGTATAGAAAAAGTGGATTCTATGTAAAGACATCCACTAATCAGTCACCACTGTTATCATGGAAACAGAAATCAATCAAACAGGAAAAACTGCTGGATTCTAGTTAAACTGCTAGCTAACTCTAACAATATTTTTAGCAAATTTGTTGTCTAGGAAATGACAAAACAATAAAAGAACTATTAAGCTATGATAATACCAGGAGTGCACTGAAATTTCACCTAGGCTGTAGGAAGATTTAATTCAAAATTCTTTGGAAATTTGAACGTGTAAATGATAACTGTTTATGTATATATTGAAAGCTGAGAGAAGAAATATTTCTTAAATTGAAAAGCATAACTCAATAACTCAACACTGTAAAAAAAAAAAAAAAATCCCCATAAAATTTACAGAAAAAAAAAAACGACAGCTGTTGCTGCCAGAACTTTACCGTAAAAAGTACGGTAGCAACGTTTTAGGTTTTACGGGAAAGCACTTAGTTTACTGTCTATTTTACAGCTAAAAAACATTTAATTTAAAGGTTTATATTGTAATAATTACAGTTCATAATTGTTTATTTTACACTGTAAAAAAAATTCCGTTAAATTTACGGTAAAAAAACGTATTTCATTAACTGATATAATGTTAATTTACCAACCTATTGAAGTACTAATATCTGTTTCGTACCTTTGTAATACACTGACAACCACCAAACACAGTAGTGATGAGAGTCACATGATTAATCAAAGTTCATCACAAGCAGCTTTTCCACAAGCAGAGAAGGACAATAGAAGGTGCACACAGTGTCATTCACACAAACACTAAACACCATCATGCTAACACAGTAAATTTAAAAAATGCAATAAACATTAATTTAACAACATTAGATGTAACATAACTGAAACCCTAATGAACTGATTAGAAAAAAACTAAGAAAAAACAGTTATTTCAACAAAAATACATCAAATGTGAAGTGTCACACAGGGAATTGTGGGAATGTCAATTTACGGTTTTTCACAATTACTTATTTTTCACTTCCAAAAACTGTAAATTTAACGGTATTTACCGTAAAATTACATTAAATGTACCGTTAGATCTATTACAGTTATTCACCGTATATAGTACGGAAAATTTCTGTAAACCAATTAACTGTTTTTCACCGTAGAATTTTTAGTCTTTTACCATTAAAATCATAGTCATTTTTTACAATGTACCCTAGCTTGAGCAGAGGCAGTTTACATGTGCTATGTATTTACATGCGAGCCATTGTAGGCGCTTTCGACGGTGGACAGGTCATCATAGCCACTCGGATTGGTCTGTAGCTATGCAGCCCCATTCGCAGCAGTGCGCGATACACTGTATGTTGTGACACATTCCTTCCGTAACCTTCTGTTGGCTCGGACCAGATGGGATGGCCTTTGTTGCCCTTGTGCATCGATGAGCCTTGGGAGCACAACACCCGGTTTGTCCCTCCTCTGACCACTGTTGTTAAATTCTCAACACTGCTGACCAGGAGCAACCTACAAGCCTTGCCATTTCAGAGGTACTCTGACCCAGTCGCCTTACCATAATTTGAAAATGTGGCCCTTGTCAAAGTCACTCAGATCTTTATTCCCACATCCAACACACTGATTACAAGAACTGATTGTTTGCTTACCATCTAATCTACCCAGACCTTAGAGAACGATATTCGGTTCACCTGTGACTGGTCATAATGTTTTTGCTCATCAGTGTACACCACTGTAAGTACAGTTCCACTGCAATGCGCAATTCATTCCCTCATAAAAGTTAAGGATACAGTCTGAAACCTTTTTCTCTTTTTAACTATTCAATCCCCCCGCCCAAAAAAAAACAAATAAAAAAAAAAAACAAATGTGGTAATGGTCTGATTTATCTTGGAGCAGGTAAGATTCGTTCAGTGAATCTTCTGAAATGTCTATAGAGAAAACGAATGGGACAAATACATTCGGAAACTAGAGATAGAAAGAATGGCTGGAAAGAGGTAGAGACAGAGTACTGTGGTGGAGACAGAAGAAAAATAGAGGGAAGGAGAAAACGTGATTTAAAAAAAAAGTGAAAAATCCTCAGCAAATGGCAAGCAGCTCTGGGCGGCGGTAGGGTCATGGTGAGTTACAAACAATCTGCATTAATTACAGCAGCTGGAGATTCATTCGAACCTAGAGAGAACAAAATGCTTGTGTCTCCTCCATAGGAGAAAAGAAATTGGCTTTAATGAATCTCAAATGCAATTCAACCTAGCCAATTCCACACCCGGCTTCTGAGAAGTGGAAGAAAGACAGATAGAGACCACAACATGAAGTTGATAGCAAAGAATAATAATCGATGTTTGGGGGAGGGCTCTTCGGATGTTGCGTTTACGTTAATGAGAATCTGGCCGTCCATTCTGGCATGTTCTGCAGCTTCCACATGCACTTACTTTCATTCTACCACTTGCCGAGAAGGGACAGAAATGACCTATCTCCATAGAAACCAGGCCATATTCCTTTGAAAGCAATGGAGCAAGGCTACGACGGTGTCTCGCTTTTGACCCTATCATCAATTATAGACTATTTCAGGAAGTAAACTAGAGGACTGCAGAAAGGCTTACCTTGCCAGCAACATGATCATTAATTTAATGAAACATCTTCAAGGCACTAAAAAAATCTCATCTCTATTCAGGAAAGTCAAGGTTATTATGAGGCTGTTATCAGCGGGAACAAAATATGTTTTTTTTTTTTTTTTCAGGCGTGTTTGTTTAGTAAATGTCTGCATCAAATTTTTAAACTTGGGAAACTTAAACTCTGTGGTCTGTTAACTTTTACACCCGCTTAACTAAAAAAGTCTCTAATTTAGGTGACCATTTTTTTCTAGCTAATCAATCAAAAAACAAAATAGTTGCAAGAAACTTTTGATTGTTTTTAACAATAAATCTTGCCCTGAAAACAAGCAGATTTTGTTAGCGCTTATTTTAATCTTAAAATATTTGCATTATAATTAAGTGACAATTCCGTAATCAATTCTTACTTTATATTGGCTTCACTTCTGGTTGCAGCAGTGTGAAACTGTTCAGCAGACATCCTGAAGCGTTCCACATTCTGAAACACAAACAATAAAAATACTGATTAAGAAATGAACCTTCATCTGAATATCTCAATAAACTGACTGCTAGAATGCAAGTGATGATAGAATGCAAGATTATACAATGAACATAAAGTTGATAGAAGCTGATAGAATAGAATATAGAATAAAATATTTTTCTTAAATGATTGATGATCTTATTTTGTAACCTTCATCTGAATATCTCAAACTGACTGCTAGAATGCAAATGAGGGATTATACAATGAACATGAAGCTGATAGAATATAGAATAGAATATAGAATAGAATAGAGTATTTTTTAAATGACTGGTGATCTTATTTCGTAATCTTCATCTGAATATCTCAAACTGACTGCTAGAATGCAAGTGAGGGATTATACAATGAACAAAGCTGATAGAATATAGAACAGAATATAGAATAGAATATTTTTAAATTATTGGTGATCTTATTTCGAAATCTTCATCTGAATATATCAAACTGAATGCAAGAATGCAAATGGGGGATTATACAATGAACAAAGCTGATAGAATAGAATAGAATAGAATAGAATAGATTTAAATGATTGGTGATCTTATTTCGTAATCTTCATCTGAATATCCCAATAAACTGACTGCAAGAATGCAAATGGGGGATCATACAATGAACATAAAAGCTGATAGAACAGAATAGAATAGAACAAAATGACTGGTGAACTTATTTTGTAATCTTTGCTGTATAAAAACAATTTCATTCAAAAATATAAACATTTCATAGTGATTCCAAACTTTTGTAGTGCAAATATTTTAAAAGGCCATGGGGAGAGAAAATGCATCTTGGGAAGACAATTATGGCACTTAAGAGAGTCACATCAAGACACTGAACACTCTCTTGTATATGTTTCTGATTTCCCCTGTGCAGACAAAAAACGAAATGGAAAAGAGCCAAATGATGAGTGTATGAGGCTCCACTTATCCCAAAATCTAAAGTATACCAAGAGACCTTTGAACCTCTAGATCCTGAATCATTTAAAGTCAGTTAATAGTTTTCAGCTATTAATTCTACCTCTTGCAGTAGAAGAACATTTGGCTATTTAAGCATGATCACAAAAACAACTACTCTTAAAATGTTAAGGGTTTTAATGAGGCGTTACACCTTGTAAGGACACCTTTCTCAGATTCTGATGCTATGAACATACAAAGCCATTTACAGTACATGCAAGAAACCAAACAAATGTTATAATTTAGAGTTAGAGTTATTTATTTTGTTCATCATTTTATTTTTTTCTCTGATGTTAAGACCAGGTTTTGGTTTTGTTTTTTATCAAAATAACCACTCCTCCCTCTTGCTATGACATTTCTTCTCTTCTATAATGAAGAGTTTACTGGCGCGAGGGTGGGACAACCGGTCATTCACATGAGATCAACCAATAGCTAACCACAACCATCCAATGATCCAATCAATTCCCGATGGACAAGTACCGCCCTACATTTTTTCATCCGCTTCACTCAGATATGCGTCACAATAGGGAAGAAAAGTCTATAGCAACTTCAGTTTAATGCCAACTTCAAGATTATGTAAACGGCATCTTTACATACAGTATGAAATGAGACGTTTAGAAATGAAATTTACAGTCTTCCTCTAACAGTAAATCACATGAAGCAAAAATATTGATAACTCTTCCTGCACTATAGAGATTTTTGTCCAAATCAAATGTTTAAATCTACAGGCTATTTTTTAAGAAAAGAAAAAAGCTATATGCCCTTCCCAGACTTCCTGTTTCAAAAGTAAATACAACAAATCAAACTGCTTTCGTCAAGCCTCCGACTCAGTATGGGCGGGCCATGCGGTAATGTATTCATAAAAATGCTCTTCATCACCAGCAACATTATCAAACGACTGAATCTCATTCTACAGGCATCTTGATGCTGTAGAAAATGTTAACCACCGTGTGGGCGGATCCTTCATCATATGCAAAATAAAGAGTGAAAACTGTTGAGTATGATGCAGTCTAGCAGGATTACCGACACACTGACCCAAATACATTTCCTGAATCCCTTTATCCTTTCGGGGAGCAATCCCTGACAGATCTTCAATTCAGGGTCATTTTCATGCCAGCGGGAAACACTTAATGCTGTAAAACAAAACTAATCCTCAATAACAAGAGCTTTCCTGCCAGGGCCAGTGAGCTTAGGACCCTAATTCTGTAAATGAAAAACACTTACGTATAGATCTGAAGCAATTGTTGAGATTTACATGGGGCCTTTGGACATTTTCAAAGTCTTTGACATTTTCCATGTCTTTCACTGGAAGATAATGATATCTGACCATCATCACAGCTGCTATACAGCAGTTGACACTGGATGGATTTATGCTAGAAATGAACAAGTGACTCTAAATGAGAACACAGAGGGGAAAGATAAGGGTTACCGAAATGAAAAACCCCTCTCGCATCCTTGCATGCATTAGCACAGAGCGTCCCTTCCTGTAGCATCGCAGCAGGAAGGGATTTGTTCGTTATAATCACGCAGCTGGCACCTGCTTTGTCATTCTCCTCTTTGCCTGGCACTGCCCGTCAGTGACACCCTCGCCTTTCAGTCACAGCCGCTGCATTTCTAATCCAATCAGCATTTTAATCTGTATCGGGCAGCTATGCTTCACTGCAGGGTGCATTTGCTGCAAGACTTCCTCCTAAGAACGAGCACTTCCTGTGACAGACAGGGATCAGCACTGGGGAATCTATGGACCCAAAGCATTAACCATCCTTCATGACTGTAAACCGTGTTAGTGTACGATCAAAAAGAACCTTCAATTTTAGAACCGTGGGATAGTTGTTAGCGCACATGTTCCAGATTCTCAGGCTATGTACACACGGCAAAGACTGTGGAGGATGTAGGTTTGAATCATAAAAGCAAAAAAACTGATTAAACATATTGGTTAAACGGTTATATTCTGTGGCACGTACACAGAAAATTGTACTAGGAACAGGCATTGCATCTGGGGCCTATTGCACCTGTATAAGGTACAACCTATCCTAGTAGTGCCATAAATAGGCAAGATACAATTTACAGACTATTAAATATTTGAGTGCTGCACCATTAAACTTAGTTAAAATGTAATCCTAATTTATTTGATGGAAATAACATCACAACATTTATTTCCATTAAGAAGTACATCAATTTTTGATCTTGTAAGATCTTGTTTTGACAATGCAAGAGGTGTGCACTCTGTAAAGTCTACTCCAGCACATCCCAAAGACTTTCGATGAATTTAAGGTCTGGACTCAAAGGTGGCCAATTTATGTGTGAAAATGTTTCTTCATGCTCCCTCCCAACCCCAATTTGAGCCTGGTGAATCATGGCTTTGTCTTCCTGGAATATGGCAATGATACGGCTTCCTACATGGTTGTTTAAGAAATGAAAAACTTCACACTCCATCAATTAGGGTTAGAAGAACTGTTGTCAAAAATATATAACATGCTAGAAACATAATAATCACAGCAATAATGATCCAATCTTAGACTCTTAAGCATTAGCCTATTTAAATCCAAACAGCCACTTTTTGGGGGGCCAGGCAATGTATTAAGCAACACAATTGTTTTCAACATTGATAATAATAAGAAATCTGTCTTGAGCACCAAATCAGCATATTAGAATGATTTCTGAAGGATCATGTGACACTGAAGGCTGAAAATTTAGAAAATTCAAATATATTAAAAAAGAAAACAAATTGTAGAAATTTGCATGGGGCCTTTGGATACTTCCAAAGCCTTTATGACATTTTTCATGCCAAGATAATGATATCTGACCATCACTATGGATTTATGCTCGAAATGAACAATTGACTATTTCAAATTGTAATCATTTTTCACAATATTACAGTTTCAATGTATTTTTGATCAAATAAATGCATCCTTGGTGAACATTCGAGACTTAAATAAAATAAAAACACTGTCAACAATGCAGGTCAGTATCTGTTTGATCTATTATGTCAGAAAAACTGATCTATAATGTCAGAAAGCCATGTCCAGACTTATTAAATAACTGAATCAAGCATATCCATAAATATGAAAAGCTGATAAGGCTGAATAAGCAGACGCAACATAACCAGACGTTTTGTAAACGCATCAGCATTTACTTTTTTCATTACCATACTGAGATGCAACACAGCAAAAATGTATGCAAAGAGTCCTGGTCTTGATTGTAATGCTGCTCCACCTCCCTGCTTCTCGCCATTACAGAGTCAACGAGCTATTACACCCCTGCAGCCCCTGACATCAGCATACACCCAACACAGCATGATGAATGGAATAAAGTATAATTCTTCTTAAGAATTATAAAACTGAAATATTAAATACTTTGAAGTAAATTAATTTTAGATTTGGCAGTGCTGGTGCCCCAGGCCAAAGAGGGCCAGAGATCTGCCGCTCTCCTCTCCGTCCAGGTGAAGCCTGCCGTTGCCGGTTAGGGAATTTCTAGAAGGAGGGCTCCCGTTGACAGCACGTCAGCCCGGCTGCCAGGTTTTCAGGAGGATTATTATCTTGTACCCACGCTCAAGTGCTTTGCAACTAGTGACAAGGGGGAAAGAGCGAAGCGGGGGGGAGGCTAAAACGGCAGGGCAATAAAAAAAATCTTGTATAGAGAGTGCGGAGCAGCTAAGAGCGGGACGCAGACATGAGTGGAGAAGCTTTAGCGGGATTAGGGAGCGCCAGCGCTAATTCAAAACGGTGGCGGAATGCTGCTGTTTACAGCTTTTGCTTTCAGCGGCGCTAACTCACCGTCTTTGGCAGAATTTATGGATGTTAGGCGATTATGTGTGCCACCTTCAAAAAGAAGTGGGGGAAAAAAAAAAAACGCCACGTTTACTGCGATAAAAGGCGTTCACCACTTGCGGCGTGGAGAACGTTCCTGCGGTGGCTCGCCTGCGCTGCAGAGATAGACTTCTTCAGCCCCACCTGCCATCGACGGGAAACGGGAGAAGCAGGATGGATACACCACACCTCTCAAAGGTCTGTCATGAAGATACCCCCCCCTCCAAAACCATACCAACAGAGCCCCCCCACCCCCCCACCCAAAACCCCATGCTGGGGTAACAGCAGTCTGAGCAGACATGCCAACTGCCTGCATTATCTCACTCCCGTGGTCTGACTGTGTCACACGGCAAGTAAAGCCTGACTGCAAACACTCTGTGCGCCTTTTATTGCCAGCTTCTGATCCCTTTGGCAAACGGCGCTTTCTTGTAATGAGGTAAATATAAATACCGGGGCATCTGACACACTGGGTTGATCCTATTTGCTATTAGACAGAAGATAGCTCGTCTGTAACCTCAACGTGTGCGAGATAGCGAGTGTGTATGTGTGTGAACGTGTGTATAGATGGGAGGGGAGCTCCCAATGTAGAATGTTTATTTATGATGATCGCACAGTAATTAGCACTGGGTCGCCATTAATCCTCACAGCCTGTGTCTGCCCTGAGCCAGCGACAGAGATTGACACAATGCGGACCACCCCCTCATGCCCTGACGGAATACTTGTGGCATAAATTTAGTTAACCGTTTCCGTACCACCTATCTAAAAGACTTTGTTGGACTCTGAATCAGGGATGTGCGGCATTCAGATTTTAATCGAGAACGTCTTTTACATTCAATTCCTGAATTTGAATTTGAATGTAAGGAAGTGTAGTTAAAATGAATTGAAATGCAAAGAAATGAATTTAACTCATTTTTAAATAAGAAAAATAACACAATCTAGACAGACAGACCAATAGATAGACAGACAGACCAACCAATAGACAGCCAGGCAGAGACAGACAGACAGACAGACCAATAGACAGACAGACAGGCCAACCAACAGACAGACTGACCAAAAGATAGACAGACGGACAGACAGACAGACCAATAGATAGACAGACAGACCAAAAGATAGACAGACAGCCAGACAGACCGACCAATAGACACAGACCAATAGATAGACAGACAGTCCAACAGATACAGACAGACAGACAGACCAATAGACAGACAGACAGTCCAATAGATAGACAGACAGACCAAAAGATAGACAGACAGGCAGACAGACCGACCAATAGACACAGACCAATAGATAGACAGACAGTCCAACAGATACAGACAGACAGACCAATAGACAGACAGACAGTCCAATAGATAGACAGACAGACAGACAGACCGACCGACCAATAGATAGACAGACAGACACAGACACAGACACAGACAGACAGTCCAATAGATAGACAGACAGACAGACAGACAGACAATGGATAGACAGACAGACCAACCAATAGACAGACCGACCAAAAGATAGACAGACAGACAGACCGACCGACCAATAGATAGACAGACAGACATACAGACCAATAAACAGACAGACAGGCCAACAGATCGAAAGACAGACAGACCGACCAGACAGATAGACCAAAAGATAGACAGACCAACAGATAGATCAATCGAAAGATAGACAGACCGATAGAAAAGATGGACCGACGGATAAATAGATAGATAGATAGATAGATAGATAGACAGACAGACCAATAGATATATAGATAGACAGGTAGACCAATAGACAGACAGATACAGACAGACAGACCAATAGATGGATAGGCAGACATACAGACATCTAGACAGATAAAGAGACTGCAGTGGTTAAGTCACTATATCCCAGAATGAATAGCAATATTTGAAATAAAATAAACTTTTATGGACCAGGGTGGAAAAACGCTTCACTTCCCAGAACGCATTACCTGAGCATGTGCTCTAACTGCCATGCCAAAGCTTCATATTCAATCAAAATGAACAGTATTCACTTTATACCTTCCCATACAAGGACTAACGTCCAGTGAAATATTAGTAACGTAGATTTAATATAAACGGACAAAATGGAAAACGGTGCTTGGAAGTGTATTATAAATCTGTCTCTGGCTCAAAATGAAACATGAATTAAGTCTGAAAGACAGTGGAGTGTAAATCTGCTGCATGCGAACAACGTTAACTGTACACCGTGGAACAAATCCCCTCTTTTCAGAGACACAAGCGTTAAATTATCAGCCCGGCAAAGCCACCATGGATGCCGTCCCAGTGTTAATATTTCCCTTTGCAATCCTTTGTTTTCGCATCATAATGAAGCATGTACCCAAAACATTCATCTCCATCTCCTTCCCCTGAATCACTGGACCCAAAGTGAATAAACAAAAAGGCAATTCTTCAAGCCAGTGAGTGAGCAACCCTCTTAGTACAGCTTATATGAACAAAGCAAGAGAAGCTGAACAAAGCGAGAGAGTCAAATAGAGAGGAATTATCTCTCTAAAGCTGTCAAGGTGTCTGGGTTATTCTCTTGTTCTGAATACAGCGTATGATAGAGAGAATACAAATATTGCATTTAATGCCATATTCTTTAGTCACTGAATATAAAACGACACCACACATTATTATTAATGGAGGAACAGCCTTGCAATACATGTTTTTTCCCAAACACTGTATTCAACTAAATTTGTTTGACGTCACTAAGCAACAACATTATGATGTTTTTTTTTTTTTTTGACTGAGGCTCTTCAAATATTGCATTCCAGGAAAAAAGGTGACTCGACCATGGTAATCAACCAAATTCATTTCATGTTACTATGCGACTAAAAAATGTAAAAAATATCTATGGAGACTCTTATTTTGAAATGTCTTTGCTTTACTACTTCCAGCTACTCACACAGATGAGGGAGATAATATATGCACTTTTACATAGTTACATCGCGTACTAAAACCGACGGAAAATGAAAAGTTGCAATTTTCTAGGCCGATATGGCTAGGAACTATATTCTCATTCCAGCATAATAATCAAGGAACTTTGCTGTAACTACAGAAGAGTCAAGTTTTAAATAAGAAAAATATCTAAACTTTTTGGTCATTTTTTTGAGTGAGATGCTATTGGTCTCATCAGATTCAATGAACTATGCTAAGCTATGCTAAAAGTGGTACCGCCAGACCCGGAGATCGGCTGAATGGATTCGAAAATGGTAAAACTCAACTGTTTAACTCTAGGGGAGTTGGAAAATGAGCCTATTTTCAAAAAAAGTGGAGTGTTCCTTTAAGACCTATTAAAATGATAACTAAGACTTTTTTTATACCAAGATATTTAAGACTTCTTATGACCATACAATTTATAAAACTGAATTTAAGACGGAGACCCAGAATATTTGAAGAATCTCTGCTAAAAGAAAACTGTAACCCATTTGATTAGTAACCTCAAATTTCGTTGACTGCAGTGTTTGAATCACTTTATTCCCCCAAATGTATATCAATATTTGAAATACTGTAATCAACGAATTCATTTAATATTACAACACAACCACGTGAAAATGTTTCTTCATCAGAGATTCTTCAAATAATGCTTTGCATTCTGGAAAACAATGTCTTAACCACTGTAAACAACCAAATGTTAACATTTCTTTGGCAGTGGCTCTTCGAAAATTGTAAACTAAAAAGTTCTATATAATATTTAATAACAGTAACGTGAGTATATGTAATTCGTTACTCCACATCCCTGTAAATAAAGTAACTCAACCACATGAAAAATGCCTTTTTTTATGGACAACCACTTCCATACATACAGCATGGCCACAGTTACACATTGGGCCATTTTCCTACGGCATGTTGGTAAAGAGAGGAAAAAAGCGAATCTCACTTTTTGCCTGCTGCATGCAGTCGATAAGACCTCAGAGAGAGCGTAGGAAAAAAATGGGGGAGGGAGTGCAAGAGAGAGAAAACGAATGAGGGGGGACTGAGGAAAATCACAAATCTTGGAGAGCGACTGACTTCATTTGCCAATAGCTGAATGGTTTTGAGGCTTTGGCTAAAGCACTTTCTGCACCATTGCCCTTTGCCGTGCCGACCAAGCCCTTTCCATTTAACGTAACTTTATTCGTTTTTTTACACCAATGGGGGTTAATCAAGGTGTGAACCCAGCGGATAAAGGCAGTTGGAGTTGCTGCCCATCCAAATGGAGCCAATGCACTTCAGATTCCCACTTCAGTGCTGTTTGAACCATTATGATCTCTGTCCAGTCATTTACAAAGGATAGATGGCTGAAGGTATAGGGCAGTGGAAAATAGCCCTGCTTGGGCATTATCTCTCTCTGAAAGTGACTGAACGTGGCAGAGGATAAACTGTGCTTTCATCCTCAAATAACAAGAATTGTGTACAAACAGAGGCGTCTCGTCTTCAACAACTATAGCCATGCGTGAAGCGGAAAAACCGACAACAGCATGGAAACAAGTTCCTAACCACCCACTGATCCTGAGTCTGCTTATGCATACCTTTCCTTGAGGCTCCGCATCATAACTTTTATTTCTCGAAAATGTCAGGGATCAACTGTGAAGATTATATGGGAAGACAGAACTTAAAAGCCAGACATTTCAAAGCTTTTCCAAGAAATGGAATGGATGCCATACCATGGAATTTGATCATTTACACACTAAAACCATAAGTATCAGAGAGCCATTTTATTAGTTTTTAACATGTAGAAAAATATCATGAAATTGGAAAGAATACCAAACTGACAGGAAGACACCAACCTTCTTCTCTAGATTTGTGATCTGTTCTTTGTAGAAAGCATCCAGTGCCTTCAGCTCTGCCTCCTTCTTCTCCAGCTGTTTCCCCTGCAATGAATGAGTTTTGTGTCACTGAATTGCTCATCTTCGCCAGTTCCAGGGCTGTTGCAAAATTTTTCGTTTTGTAAAGAAAAAAGTAATTTTAAAAAATACATGTAATTTTTTTTAAATAAATATTTTAGTCAACAAAAAAAATTAAATAAAATTTTATTTAAATAAAAATAAAATGTTAATGCTTCTAGCAAATACGAAAAAATAAATTAATAAAATAAATTTAAATAAATAAATGTTATTATTTATTGAATATTACTTTTATTACTATTAAATATTTATTATTTATTATTTATATTATTTATTGACCAATTGCAAAATTAAGAAGCTTATTGCAAATTTTAATTTTTGTAAAGAAAAATTTTTTAAAAAGAAAATAATAATAATAATAATAGTGAAAAAAAAAAAACATTAAAAAAAATGGGCCAAAACATTTTAATATTTCTAGCAAATTATATATATATATATATATATATATATACATATCTCTCTCTCTCTCTCTCTCTCTCTATATATATATATATATATATATATATATATAGAGTTAAGCCAGTTAAAATGTTGGCAGTGCAAGTAAGAATCTGAACTACTAGCCCAACTGAGCCAGCAAGGAAAAAATTATTGATAAAATTCTACCTTCGAAATAAATGTGAGGCAAAACAAAAAGTGACACATGGCCCAGACTCAAGCCCTATGATCTAGTTGGTGATATTAATTTCAAAAACATTTTTAAACCATAAGGCTTATAAGCTTAGGACATTGAAAGTACAACTGTCATCTTTGGAATTTGTTGGCATTTCCAGAAGATTCATCATGGTTTTCAGATTTTTGGACAGAGAATTAGCAAATGCTTTCGGCAACATATGTCCCAACTGGTCCAAAACTGTTGACCAAACTCAAGAGAGGCCGGACGTAGGACGTTGCACAGTGCAGCTTCGCTCAAACAGCATGGCGCAAAATCTCTTAAAACCGTTCTGCCCACTCTGCCAGAGATTTTAGGAAATGGACAGCTGGTATAAGATTTTCAGCCCTCAAAAAAAGCATTGAGGAGGATTTACAACACGGAGGGATTCCAAAAATAAACAGAGAAAGTGAGGACACAAGATAACGACATACACAAGTTTGTAGGATATTTCGTCCATGCTTGTGACGCTCAAACAGGTGTGCAATAACTGAATGTGATCGGTGAGGTTGGCAGCGATTCTGCATGCTCAAAGCAAGGGGGGGACTGACTGCCTGAGATGATATGGACTATTTATGAGCATGCAAACATCTGTGCCTCTGAAAAGCAATAGCGGTGATAACCTTACACAACACTGAGGGATGTACAAGCACAAGCATACATACAAAAAATTAGTTCAAAGCTGCAAAAAGAACAAGTATTCAAACAATATTCAACAAAGGAGCGCAGAAAGCGACATGCTCGCACACATGCACGCATCCCCCCTGTAATTAGCTTCTCTCATTCCGTAACTACGTATGAGGCACAGATACATTAAGCCCAGCGGGATACGGCATTCACACTGCCGTGCTTCCTCACATAGACACACGTGCACCAACGCTGTGGTGGAGAGACGCCCCGTGGCGCTGACCGGGAGAGAGGCGCATGTACTGTAGCAGCCAGACAACAGTGCACAACAAAGCACAACCCCAAATTACGGGCATACATAATCACCCCCTTCCCTCTGCCTCCTGTCTCGTGCGAGCAGTAAATCACCTCCATCAGCATGAGCATCATATGCAATTTTCTAGCTGGGTAGCTCCGAAAACCGGCACGGTGGCCGACATGGTTTGCATGCTCACAATCAGAGCTTAATGCATGAAAACCAAAACACCATGTTTAAATGAGGAGGGAACAAGACGCGGAGAGATAGGAAGAAAGAAAAAGTGAATAAGAGAAATGTAACAATGACTGTGGAATAGGCCGTGCTTACCCAGGCATCCAGTTCAGAGGCAGGCTTCAGAAAGAGAATAAAAGAGAAAGAAGAAGAAAACATCACTTAACACATAGCTAAAGGAAAACACTTAGGCCAGAGATAATTCTCAACAGATGACGACATGTTTGAAACAATGTACATCCCTTAGGGGTGTGACAACGAGATTGAGTTCACAAGAATGAGATGAGATTTTACACAGTATTTTTAAGAAATCCTCAATGACGAATTACATGTCTAGAAAAACAGTCTGCAGGCGCATTCGAAATGTTTTAACTAATCATCTTGTAATGAATGTCATATCAGTTTACTATTGGAGTATGAATAATCATATGCAGTAAAAAGAACAATACTCAAGCACTGTAAAGGTTTTGCCACAAACTCTACTGACTGGCTTCTCTCCTGTATGATTTCATATGAGAACTTTTGACCTCCTAACGGAACTCCTTTCCACAAATTGATCATAGAAAATAATAGTAAATAATCATAGTAAATAAAAATTTTAGTCTTTCTTTTAGTCTTAAGTACAAACAAAAAGTGCATCCATAATCAAAGTACTCTCTCAATATCCAAAATGCAAATAGAGACCAAATTTTTCTTCAAGCATAATACAGAGCTAAGAGATGGTTACAACTACACAGTCCAGCCTAAGATAGCTTTTATATTGGGAGATATTTGCATGCATCAGGGAGCCGCTTTCAAAATGCAGGGTATTGAAATCTCATTTGAATGCGCGCTCGCGTTTTACTTTCGCTTTCAATCCAAATCCGCCGCCATCATCTTGTCACGTGATCAGTGAACTCTGCAGTTCATGTTGGATGAGCTGGATGGGATTGAAGTGACCGTTATCCAACTGAATTAAGTGGTTTTTATATTTGTAAAAAGCAAAACAACAGTGGAGGCGGTGGCATATTCTTTCCTAATTTCACCCTCACAATCCGTCATGGCAATATCGCGAGACAGCTTTTCACCTCGACGAGAAATCTCGTCACATTTAAATCTCATCACACCCCTAACATCCATATTTTAATTTTTAAGTTTAAAGAAGACATGAAATGACATTTGTAGGGAATTTAAATTTTGTAATGTGGAGAATTATAGAAACTATACTATAGAAACTATAAAAAAAAAATACACTACCAGTCAAAAGTTTGGACATAGTAAGATTTTTAATGTTTTTAAAAGACGTAACGAACATTGGTAGGTCACATGATAATGACAGCATGGAGAATGCAGTACGTCCGGATTACATTCCTACTACACACACTCATATTATATAGAACATAATTTTTTAGTGGTCGTGAAGTAATTACTTATTTAAAATAAGTACCTACTCAAGAGAGTATGCGATTTCAGATGTAGCATTTGAACTTGACAGGACATGTTGGGAGCATAGCATGTTAGATTATGATTAGGGCTGGGTTGACAATATTGATTAATCAATATTTATTTTGATGAACCGCTATCGATTCTTATATCGAAAGTAAAAAACATTTTAGTCTATGCAGTTTTCTGTTGATGCGGGACCAAAACTTCACTAAACTATTATTTGTAGCGTCCCTCCCATCCAATAAGCTTTGTACTTTTGATAAACTAAAGTCTCAGTTTTCAAATTCTGTCATTGTTCAAGAAATTCAAACAATAAATGTTGTTTTGGGGCTCTTTAATGTGGGGTGATGATAACTGAAGCTGTATCCAATCAAATCAAGAACTTGTGAGTCTCTTCATGAAATACCCAGCACTAACTATGAAATTATTTAAGGTGTTTTATAAGGCAAATTTTGCAACATTATTGCTCATGCTCATGGTTAAGGATCAAAACAAACTGTTAACATTAATAATTTAACTTTGGTGTGCAACTCATAGCACACAAAATCAATGATACCTCGAATCAACCCACTTGTTGATGAGAAGTGTGGATGACTTTTTAAGTGATGGATTTCATCTGGAGGACAGTAAAAAAAAAAAAGGGTTAAAATCTAATAAATTAACCACAAAGGAGGGTCACAAGCATCACAGAGCAACTGCATAGCAACACCCTCGCAAACACCCAAAACATCTTAGCAACTACATAGCAATGCCCAGCACCCTAGCATCACGGTAGTGAGTTTTACACATGCTTTTCTTTTCATTTTTAATCATAAAATATAAAAATCTAGTAAACTTTTATCATTTCTGCCCACTCACATGGCCTTGGTTACATCAGCAAAAAAAGAAAAGACATTTCTAGGCGATGAAAAAATCATGAAAACACTTTTAGAACAACACACAATGATGAATCATGCACAATATGCCCAAGGACATAAATTAATAAAGTAAATAGGGTCAATTTTGTAGAATGTTTTTGTAGAAATATTAAAAAAATATTTAGTTTAAGTGGACAGAATCCTCTGTGACCATTTCAACAAACATTTTCAGTCTACATCTAATGTCCACTTTTTATGCTTGACCAGTTAAACATCAAACATGAAAAGGAGACTGTAAATGGCCAAGCATGAATCTCCAAGGGCTCCTAATTGCAACTGTAAATTGGGTGCTAACAAATGTAGTATGGAATCACTCCTCATTATAGGAGCAGCAGCAGGGCGTTTCACACATATTTAATGAACAGGAAAGAGAGGGTAATCTGGTCTGCTTGCTGAAGCCAAGTGCTCAACACTGCCAGAGCTCGCATGGATCTACAGTGATAAAACCAAGAGCTGAGCATTAGAGAAGACCTAGAAATATGGTACATTTTGCTCATGTTGTTAACAGATATCAGCTCAAAATTAATTATTTAATAATCATTCATTTTCTATTTTACTTCTTAGTTGTTGTTGCATTCATGAGAAAAACCTTAACCTTAATCAAAATTAAGGCTGAAATAAAATAAAACCTGAATATTAGATGAAAGTTGAAGTTGAAGTATCACAATTACTAATACTATGACTGAAATAAATATAAATCAAAGCTAAATAAAAGTATAATATAAAATCTGCTTAAAATAATAAAAATGACAATAGCACTAAAATTAAAAAGAACACTGAAAATATGCAAATAAAAGTCAATTCAAAAAATTAATGAATACTACAAAAGTATATAAATAATACTAATATTAACACTAATGAGAATTAATAGCACCTTTATTGAACCAATAACAACTCAACTATCAAAATCAACTATATTCTATCAAACTAATCTAAGGGGCTGTTTACACGACACTGTTTTCAACTAAAAACGGACAACTTTTTATGCGTTTTGCTGTTCATTTATATGACAACTGTGTTTTGGGAGCCTAAAAATGTAAAATTTTGACAACGTTGTCATCTTTTCCGTTTATAGTTTATCGTATTCATGTACCCTAAGGTTGACGTTCTTAGTCAAGGTTAATTGCTCTTTGCATCTTATTTTAGGTCTGTAATGTGCATTTACATTTGGAATATTTATGTTTAAAGCATTTGTTCATCTGCAAAATATTGCTAAAATGCTACCAAGTTGTTTTTACTACATATACAATCTATAATGTATGTGAATTCAATCTTTTTTAAATGTTTATCACATACAAATTGAACATACTGCTTTCCTAAAATGGCAAAACAGCATTATGATAAAACACACCAATGTTTAATAAATAATTAAATGTATTAACAACAATAAACACTTCTTCTGCCAAGTAATATAGTTTGTCAGCTATTAATATAAATTGGCACATTAATATAGATTTCAACTGATGTGCAGTCAGAGGAGTGAATATATTGCCTATTTTTAAGCACATTCGATTGCGGCTCACCAAGATTTTAGAGTCGGTCCTATACATTTTATAAAAAAAAGAAAAATAATCATTTATAGGTAGCTATTTATATAAAATGGCATTTACAAAGCTACAAATGTTGTTACCATGATGCCAACAGACTGCAGACTGCAGCCTAAAATAGCCTCTCGAGGACCTAAAAGTGACTCAACGACAACTTTTAGCTGAAGAATCGAGTGTGCTCCCTGCTGGCCTGATGACGGCAAACTCATCACTCAGTCTCAAAGAACTCTCAGAGCCTGTTGAGAGCCACGGCACACACTCAGCTCCTGACTACACACAAGCCTTGTCATTTCTTTATTTATCCTCTTTAAATTCTCTGTGGTGACAAAGCCAATCTGATGGGCGTGCTGCACTCATGTAACGCTCTGTTTGGGATCTGGAGCAGGCCGATAATACTCAGGCAAGCATGAATTACACTGATAAGTCTAGAAATGAGCCCTGCTCAGAGTTGGGTTTACCGTAAACAATGGTGCATGTGTGTGCGTTAGGCTGTAACTCAGCACCCAGGCCAGGATAGATGCAAAGTGACAGGCCGTACGCTCAAGAAGAAGTGAAGAGACTGGAGGAATTATGAAGGCTGCTGAACACATTACGTCAACTATAGCGTATTATCACAGTTCTCTATCAAACCTAAAGTTGTTCTTCCGATCAAATAAGAGATGTTACAAATAAATGTTAAAAAAAAAAAAAAAAACATATTTGGCTAAACCACAAGTCAGATTGTTTAAAATTAATCTGTGGACCACAAAATAAGATTTTTTTTTTTTGTACAATGACAAGCTCTAAAATATTTTATCTGGTAGAAATTGAGCAAAAAAAAAAAATATATATATATATATATATATTTAATAACCTTATCCAGTAAATCACAAAAAAAGTCAAAAAGTTTGAGAATCACTGCATCATAGAATCTTAGTGCAGGATTTTCCCGTATATTAATAAATACAGTTCTATAATAATATAAAACATATACTAATATTAACACTGGCTTGATGAAGGTGAAATTAAAGGTGTGTTCACAGTTGTAGTTCGGTTCTCTTGGTTCTTTTAGTCCTGACCAAAAAGAGAAAATACATTTAGTCCTGGTTCGCTTAGCGTTCACGCTTTCATTAAGATCGGACCCTAAAGATACAAAAAAAAAAAAAAAAAAAAAAAACCAGATAGCTGAGAAGAGCTTATAAAATGTGTAAAAGAGTCAAAACAGTGACAGGAATTCCTCCATTGCACACAAATGAATATCTGCTGCAAGAGGACAGCGTTTCTGATGCCTGTACTGATCTGTAATGGGCAACGTAGCTCCAATGATGAGAAAAAACTGGTATGGTTCAGCATTCTGTCCTTTTTTTTAGGGTCGCATCTGGTGACATCATGTCCTGTTTTTGGTTCTTTTAGCCGTCTTTGGTCTGTGTTCCATTCATATTTTAGTCGAACCACACCAGAGCTTGTTTGAAAGTAGACTGAAACCAATTTTTTTTTTAAGTGGTCTCAGCCCGCTTCTTTGGTGCGCACCAGGGTTCGGATGGCAGCGTTCAAACTTAATCAAATGAACCACACTAACAGAGCAATCGCACCAGAGTTCGTTTTAATCAAACCAAACCTTACAAGTGTGAATACACCCTAATTCTCATTAATCACAATCATCGATATTATCAGACTAATCTAAGGTTGATGTAATTAAAGTCGTTGTTTGCATCGCATTTAAAAGTCTGCGTTATATTTAAAAAACATTTATAATATCAATACAATATATTGATTATAAGTATTTTATACTTTGATTATTGTTGTGGAGTTAAAAAATTTGAGAACCACTGTATCTTATAGAAGGGCGTTCAACTTCCAGTCAAAACTAAGTGAGATTTACATGTTAAAATGCTTCAGTCCTACACCATGTTAGAAAACATAATTAAAACTGTTCATTTCTATTTATTACTACCTCCGGTAATGATAGTCCGCAATTAAATGCTCTCCCCGTATGAAACGTCCAGATAACGGTCTTACCATACGGCTATTGATTAACCTGTGTCATATGAAAAACTCAGGTTCATTCTCAGATTCAGGTTCATTTAATTTATTTTAAGTTTTGGAGGCTATGTGACTGAAACTCGCAATGAGTAATAGTTGTCACGTATTTTCAGATCCGTCTCTTGCACAAACACACACTCACAGTGCATCTGTTGTGTCCTGTGGTGTGTGTTTATACTCCGTCATCCCCTCTAGGTTGGATGTGCTGCGTTGCCATCTGATATCTGGGCACAGCTTCCCTCCCGCTTTCCTCGTCTATTTACTCGTCTGCGTTTATTTAACACGTAGCTCCCGGCTAGGCAATAAATTAGCACTTAATATTCAAACTGACTACTCAGAGTGCATGCCGCCGCGGTCGTCTGGGGAGGAGAAGGAAGGGCCACTTGCTTCTCTCGTGCCGTTGCCATGAATAATTTCTCTGCCGACGTTTCGGCTCTTATCTGAGCCCGATCCGACCACCGTGTCAGCAAGAGCCAATGTCATTTTCGAGCAGGGTCTTGAACGTGATATTGATGACATGAGGGAAAAGAGATTAGAGCAACAAGACAAATCCAGAAGAACTATTTGACACAGGGTCGGGATTCGTTTGGCACCAGAGGGAGAGACACAGGAATCAGCCCGGAACGGTCAAGTGCTCACGAGGTATAAAAATTTAATATGCTCATCTTCCTTTACTGAATGGCAGGTAAAGCATTCAGCTAGCAGTCATAATCCCGACCGCCTTCAGGGGTCACCTGCCCCTAAATTATATTGTTCCCCATCATGTTTCATAGTTGCACTTTTTTCTTCTTCTTACAATCAAGGAAATCTTCAAAACGCTGTTGCCTAGGAATTAGCACGTGTTCATATGGGAAATGTAGGTTTCAGCCTAGTCCCAATTCTATCTTCTCTCTCTCCCAAAATAATTTGCTGTCCCATTTCAAATTTTGAGGTCAAAAAGTGACAAAAAAAGTCCAAAGAGATCTCAAATTTTCTTTTAAACCACTCAAAATAACCTTAAAATATAGTCAGAGATCTAGGCTCGCAGTTAGAACATGTATTGCAAACATTTTGGTGCTCATTTGGGAAATTAAGGTTTAAATCCAGCTACAATCCTATTTCCTCTCTCTGCTGAAATAATGTGGCCTGGTGGCTATTTGGTGTTGAGCCTTTGTGCTCATACAGCTAACACAGGATTGAATGCAGACAAAATTATTTGTCCCTTGCCAGATTATTTCCAAAATAGCCAGTAATTAAAAAAAAATATATATATTATATATATATATATATATATTCCCAAAATGATAAACTAAGGTTTTCTATTAAAATGTTCAATAGAAACATTTAAAAGTCAGACATGTGGGCTAGCGGTTAGCAAATGTAGTGCAAACACATTTTGGTGCTCAAACAGGAAATTAAGGTTTAAAACCAGTTCAATTCTATTTCTCCTTTCTAACCTTGCAGCCAAATAAGACTACGTTCAGACTGCCGGCAAAAGTGACGCAAATCCAGATCTGTTTTTTTTCATAGCAGTGTGAACAGCACAAACCACATGGAATCTGATGTTTTCAATTCTGATTTGGGCCACTTCCATATGTGGTACTAAATCAGATACAGATCGGATGTTTTGAAATGCAACCTCAGTCTGAACGGTCATATCCGAATTCATGTGACTTTTACATCACTCAGTCTAGATTGACATTCGTCACAATTATGTGTTGATGGGGGTCACTCCAAAAATTGTACATACCGGTAGTTCTTTGGTCACTCGGTTAATATGGAAGACAGCCTTTACAGTAGTCAGTGGAGAGACAGCGAGGTCTAAGTATCACGGTGACAGCTCTACACAAGCAAAACTTCAGGGAAAACTATGAAAACTAGAAAAGTCTTTTTCCTTAGTCTCGTCTTCATCCTCCTTATCGCCTCTGCACAAATTAACGGGCTTCTATGGCACATCAGCCATGTTTACGTCTGTATAAAGCATATTGCATGCCATCTTGTTATTGTTCTTTTGCGCATACGGGTCAGATCGGGACCGTGATCAGTTCACACTCAAATCTGATACTGGCCAAACAAAAAAAATCTGATCTGAAAAAAATGTTCATGATAATGTTGAGCCTAGGTGCTCACAGAGAAAATACTGGTTTGAATCCAGTTTTTTGTTTTGTTCCTGTATCAACAAATAATTAAAAAAAATGTGTAAATCACAAAAAGTAAAAAAAGTTGAGTTCGAAATAAATTCTTGATACTGTTGTAAAGGTGACTTGTCATAAACACTGGCATTTTGAGGTTGACATGGAAACAACAAGGAAATCATTCTCAACTGACACAAAGACGCTTACCAGAAAAACCTGTGACACACTCAAAAAAAAAAAAAAAAAAAAGCCCTTTCGACAGAGTGATAAGTAAACACTTACAAAACACAGAGACAACACAAGACCTAATCCTGCACCTAATTCCCTCTTATCCCAGACTCCTGCTCGAACAGTGACGCTAGAACGGAAGAAACTGCGCAGGGAGCACGGGATAAAATCTATCCACTCCACCTGCCTGCCGCGGGCCCCGCTGGCAATTACCTGAGCTCTGGCCTGGCTTGAGCTCAGAGAGCGCGGGAGTCTTAATGGCTTTGCATGCAGGAAGATGTCAGACCTGAGATTACAATTACTGATAGGACTCTGCTACCAGAACGGCTCTCTTCTCTCTCTCCCGCCGCACCGGATTACTCACACTGAGCTTCTCTGATAAACTGCACGGCAAGGGGAGATGAAAAGTAGGTAAATAAATAAACGAAGGAATGAATTGTTCACAAGGTGCGGCGTGTGCTTATTGTTATCTTGGGTTTGGTGGGAAATGTTGATGTCTGTGATGAGGTATGTTATGAGGCTGGAGAATAAATAAATATTTAAATAAATAAATTTAAATAAATATTTATTTATTTATTAGGGGTGTAACGGTACATGTTATTAGTCCCGGTAAGAATGTCACGGTTCAAAAATTGTGCGGACAGACGACGAATACAGTCGTACAGTACAATTATAACCTTTAATAATATAATAATGTGCAAGAAAGGGCTCCCTGTATATAGTTTACAGTATTAGCTGAGATAGATTTTTTGTCCCACTTTATAATAGGTGGCCTTAAGTACTATGTACTTATTGTGTTCATTTTGTATTGCAAAACACTTTTGCTGCTATTGAGGTGGGATACGGGTAAGGTTAGGGACATGTTTGGTGGTATGGGTAGGTTTAAAGGGTTAGTTCACCCAAAAGTGAAAATTCTGTCATTTATTATTCACCCTCATGTCGTTCCACACCCGCAAGACCTTAGTTCACCTTCTAAACACAAATTAATATATTTTTGATAAAATCCGATGGCTCAGTGAGGCCTGCATTGCCAGTAAGATAATTAACACTTTCAGATGCCCAGAAAGGTACTAAAGACATTTAAAACAGTTCATGTGACTACTAACCCTTTAAGGCTGAGTTAAGGTGTGAGGGATGGGTCAACAGTGAAATTATAAATGTAATTACATGCAGGTATTTTTTAAAATATAAAACATGTATGTACACAATAGGGATGTGTCACGATTTTTGAATATTCGATTTAGTTGATTTAATTATAGAATATCAAATAGGTTGTGCTATTATTGTCTTAAAAAAAAATTCCCCATGTTTTCGGTGCTGATGCGTTGGTGACACGTTCATGTGAGATCTTGAGCTTTTTGTGGAGTTCTGTTGGGGTTTAACACAGGCTCAACACGCTTGGAACATATGCACTAACTGCTAGATCATGGCTCTGATGATATTCATTTTAATTTCAGAGATAAATATGACTCTACAATACATACACATACATATACATAACTGATTCTATAAACCTAGCGAAGAGTCTCATGTACACCAAAATCAATCAACACCTGCCAGCTCTAAGTCTGTCCTGGTTCCATTTACTCGTATGCGCTAGAACTACACCATGTTTTCTCACTTTAAGAGATAGGTTGTAGTAACAAAAACATTGATGACTATTTCAAATTTAAATACTGTAATATTGTACCAGTAACACACATTTTACAACACTAAATAGCACTGAAGACCTCTTGGGTGTTGTATTGAGATTTGGCAGAAAAGAAGACAAAGGCATTGTGTTAAAGAGTTATTCCGCCATCTAGTGTCTAACAACTGAATTTGCACTATTTTACTACATGCACTAAATTATCTTCAAAGAAAAGAAACCAAAATGTAAAGATGCCAAGAAAGTACTAGGGCAACACCAAAATACTGGTCAGGAGAATGTATAAATGTATAGATTATGGTGATATCATACTGTAAATGGACTGAAACAAATCACTGCTCAACCTGATTATACTGAACAACAGGAAGTGGGCCCACACAGCCTCCATTCACACGCAAGTGTGAAGCTTTGTGCAGTGATGTCACACCATCGCAGGTACACTCATAAACATCATTCATCTGATGCAAAATCAAATATGAGAGGCTGGAAAAGGATCAGAGTCCTTATCACAGAGAGATAAGCCAGGCATAGAAGCACTCCGATTATTTTAGCATCTCTCATGCATAAGTAACAACTGAGCTAGAGAAGCAGGCGGGCAGCTTGGCGGCGAGCGTGAAGTGGTGTTAATGAGACGAGCTTTTTAATGGAACTGTGGAAAGAGAGTGCCAAATGCAAATGCAACTTATCACCTCTCCCCGCCAACAGGCCAGGGAAAGGCATTAATGCGTTTAAGAGCAAAGAAATTACCCACAATCCTCCCCTCTCTCTCCCTTTATCCACCTCTATCTATGTTATTTTTTTATTAATCTTGTGAAGGCTTGTCATGTACAGTGAGAGCTCATGAAGGGCATCTGCACAGACCCTGGCAGATGGATGGAGGAAGCAAGGCAAGAGATGAACAGACAGTGAATGGTGCATTTCACAGAAAGAGTGTTACTGTAGTCTGAGTGAGAGCACAGGGGCGGAGGTGATATATTACTGCATTTTAATATATTTGTACTGCCCTCTTTCAGTAAGACAATGTCTTAAGAGAACAACAATTCTTTATGTGAAGCAGCTATCAAATACTGAACGGAAAACTGCAATGAAAGCACTACAAGTGGGAGCTTATAAGTCTATTTTACAGAGTGAAACAAAAATTTGTAACAAAAGGCACATCGAAATGGCAAAACATCACAGACGCAAAGATATTCACACTGTGAGCAAGAAAAAAAAACTCAAATGAAAAGGCAAAACGTATCACAAACGCAGATACACTGAGAATGAAGCAAATGTAAAAAGGTGAGTTTTTTAATCTAACGAATAATCTAATCTTAATCGAATAATCTAACGATTATTTAAACATCACAAACACAAAGATATTCACACTGAGAATGAGGCAAATGTAAAAAAAAAGTGAGTAAAGTAAAAAAAAAAAAAAAAAAAAAAAAAAAATCAGTCAAAAGTAGGGCTGGAACTAATGATTATTTTTTCAATTGATTAATCGATCGATTAATCGAATAATCCTTTGGTTAATTTACCAATAAATAATAACTAACTATGTATGAACTTTTATCTAACGATACTATTTATCACAAAAGATTAAAGTAGCTGCTTGAATATATTCATTCAGCTGTAAGAACAAACAGCTGAAGTCACAACTGCATTACAACTAACTAACCAACCATAGTGAGTATCCATGATTGACAGCGCGTTATTAAATAAATGACTCCAATCAAGGTGTGAGTTCATCATTTAGATATAATAAATAGCCAACAATAGCTTTAAATACTTTGTAAACGGTTGCAAAGAGTACGTTTGAGTTGCGTGCCTCGCACCCACAGCAGCTTGTAAAAACAGAATGCTGGATAAACGCAAACATTTTCACACAGAGAACAAAACGAATCAGAGTAATGAAAAGGCAAAACGATAAACAAATGCAAAGCTACTCTTACTGAAAGTGAAATATTTTGAAAAAAATTAACAAATGGCATTACGTACTACAAACAAAAGAGTATTCACATGGAAAGTGAAACAAATCAGTGAGACAAAAGCAAAACAAACAAAGCTATTCACATCGAGAGAAAACAAAAAAATCAAAGGCAAAAAAATAATAAAAGAACTGGCAAAACGTCACAAATGCAAAGCTATTCAAACCAAATAAATGCTGGGCTGAATATAAACAAAATTAAAAAAAAAAAAAAAACTAATTGGATGATTTTTCATCAACTCCACCAATACCACACCTGAAAAATCCCTGAAATGCCTGGTGATAAATCACATCCTGACAACACTGTATCTATGCACAATCCAAAATCACTCCAGCCACTCAATTCAACTTCACTTTTGAACAGACACCAAATCATGGTGTATTTATGCTGTCACACACTTCTAATATTTATTATTATAACACTTTAATTTCAAAATTTTAACATCCTTTTGCAAGAAACATACAACTAAGGATCAATTCCTCCTCAAATGGTTGAGCTGATATCTCACCATGACTCATGTTTAACAAGAGAGGTCTCCGGAGATCAGAACATTATTGATAATCATGAATATTTAGAGGCACAGACCTTGATGTTGCGCTCTGAAACGCACCAGCAGAACAGAGAGGAGTCGCCATGTCACAGCTTCATTCTGATTAATGATAAGACTTCCCATTACATCTACATCACACAGAGCCACTGCATGCGGCTTACAATTCACATACAGGGTGTAAAACACTGGTTCTCAATTGATGGGTCGCAGGTTTGTTCTTTTGGGGCAATAGACCACAGAGAAATTAAACAGTGCTAAATGGAAATAATAAAATAAATGCCACTAACCATAAGCATCAGTGGAATAGCAAAATAAATAGGCTTTTCAGCTTTCACACGGCAGGAAAAAACCTGTAATATCTTTTGTTCCAGAATATTTTTGTTGTTAAATATAATCCAATAAAACTCTATTCATCTGTCACGTAGTAATATAATATTTGGCCAAGAGTTTGTCCCATGTGTTGGTAAAACAGTTCTGTTGTTTATGTGAACGGAATGGTACTGTACTCTCTAATGAATAATACATGATGGAGCAGTTGTGGTCTAATAATTAGAGAGTCAGACTAGTAATCTGAAGGTTGCGGGTTCGATTCTCAATACTGGCAGGAAATGACTGAGGTGCCCTTGAGCAAGACATCTAACCCCTAATCACTCCCTGGCTGCCACAGCAAAATGGCTGCCCACTGCTCTGGGTGTGTGTGTCCACAGTTTGCAGTGTGTGTTCACTACTCACGCTTCCCAATGTGTGCACTAACTTGGATGGGTTAAATGCAGGACAAATTCTAAGTATGGGCTACTATACTTGGCCTTCATATGTCACTTTCGCTTTCGTTTCCATTCTCCTGTGAACCACAAGATATACACTGAGAGTGAATGGTGACCACGGCAAGATTTTTAAACTGTTAAGTTAAATTTTGGTCTGTTCATTACACAAAGCTAATGTGGGCTTTATGTCAAGTCCTCTGAAGCAATATATGAAGTTATCTGAAGTACTTTTGTGGTTTTATTGTGCTTTTTAGTGTCCTTTTGGAGCTTGACAGTCACTAGTCACAGAGAGCAGTTTGGACATTCTTTGGATGTGTCCAAGGTGTTCTAGTCATAAATGTGCTGAACAACATGGAAAAGTAAATAATTAAAGAATTTATCCATCCTTTAGTGAATGTTTTTACATTTTTGTTCAAATTTAAAAGCTGAAATATACATTTTAGATTAAAAACTGAAAACAAGTCAATCTTGAAGTACTAAAATTAGTCAAACTAAAACAAAAATTAAAGCTAAACATAAATAAATAAAAATGGCAAAAGTACAACGCTTAAGATTGAAATAAACTGAAAAAAAATGAAAGAATTTATCTATCTTGTAGTGAATGTTTTACATTTTTGTTCAAATTAAATTTATGAAATTTATAAAATATAAAAAAAATAATTTAAATAAAAAGGTGAAATAAAATATAAATTTTAGATTAAAATCTTACAAACAAGTCAAACTTGAAGTACTAAAATCAAATTAAAACAAAAATTAAAGCTAAACAAATATATAAAAATAAAAAGCACAAAAATTACTAAAGCTTAAAATTGAAATAAACTGGGGAAAAATGAGAGAAATCAATCTTTTAGTGAATGTTTTACATTTTTGTTCAAATTATTATTATTATTTTTAAATGTATAAAATATTATAAAATTTTATTTAAAAAAATAATTTGAATAAGCTGAAATTAAATATAAATTTTAGATTAAAATCTTAAACTGAAAAAAGAAGTCAATCGTGAAGTACTTAAATTAGTCAAACTACTACAAAAATTAAATATATAACAAATAAAAATGGCAAAAGCACAAAAATGACTAATTGAAATAAACTGAAAAAAGTCAATTCAAAATATTAACTAAACTAGTACATAAACAATAATAAAATAAATAGCATTGTCAAATACAAAAGCTGGGTCGTGAAGCAAAACCAGTTTAGAACCACTGGTGTAAAAGAGAACAAATCCATACTGAACTCCATACAAACATCAGAATCACAGCTGAGGGTTGTGGGGACATCTGGGCTTGTTCACACATCTGCTAAGAAGACACTGAGGTTCAGAGAGAAAGAGGGAAAGATGTTCAGGGATGAATAGGAGGATTGAGCCATAATTACCTTCAACCTGCCTCCACACACACACACACACACACACACACACGTTTACTCTTCAAAGCTTGAGCCCAGGGGAAGCTTTTCTATTAAGTGTCCAGAACATGTCAGACCTCAGATAAGACACACCAACAAGACGTACAGAATCCTCAGGCATGGGCCGACATGTATAACATCACACACAGTTTTCAATCCAACGTCTGCAAGAACACGACACGTGAGATGCGTAACTCTTATAGAATAGATAAGGTGGCCCCTCCAGGGGCCCAAGAATGAGGGACACAATCCCTAAAGGACCTAAAGAAGTGGATGAAAAAAAGTGGAAGATGGGACAAAGGAAAAAAACTGAGTGGAATTCAAAGAAGCCAATTTCACCCATGTCAAGAGAGCAGCCGCACATTTCTCAGACAGGGACTTGACCAGTGTTCCTTGCCTGCAGGACTTTATTTAAAAGAAAAACTTTAAAACTGGAAAATTGAGGGAGATAAGAACACAAGTTATTAATTTTTCCCTTTTTTTAAACTTTATTTATTTATTGTAGAACTGCGAACTAATTTGGCTGTTTGAACACAGATAAATGTTTGATAAAGCTAAGAAAGTAATAAGCCACAAAAAGCTACATGTTAAAGTGACAGTGATTGTAAAAATCACTGTAAAACAGATTCAAATTGCTTTTGGCTTTTATAAAACAGACTCAATAAGACTCAAATTTCCAGACCTCCTTCCAAACAATTTCTGCCATTGGCAAGCCTCGGCCTCCTTTTCTGTTTTCTCTGCTTCATGTTTGTAGTCCGGGTCCTGCAGTCTTTTAGTGATTTTTAAATTAGTGCTTGATTGTTGAAATAAAGTTTTGTATTTAGTATTCACGTCTAGGCCCTTCTCTTCTTAAAACCACGTACCTGTGTGAATTTTGTAGGGGATTAATCTACAAGTACTAATATATTTCCTGTTTAACAGGATGGCGTAGTGACTCAATTTGTTTCCCTTTCCGCCCATACCACTCGCTACATAGGCGTAAATATTTAATTTGTCTATTAATTCAATACATTTACTTTATAGACATCCTTCCGTGATTTATCCATTCTGGTCAGTGTTTGCTCTCTTGTCGATATTGGTTGTTGGTATCTAAGCATTTCTATAGAGTAGCCTACGAGTACGAGTAGCCTATACAAGCGCAGTATGACAGTTTCCCTAATATTTTAGAAATTCCTAACTTTATAAACATATTTGCAAAGTGAAGAGAGGTGAAAAAGGTGACGTGTAGGAACTAAATAGTTGTAGGGGGGTCTGGGGGCATCCTCTCCCAGGAGAAGATTTTTGTGATTTTGACATGTAAACGAAGCATTCTGGTGCACTAGAACATAAATGGAAAAAACAACATTTGCTTCAAGTAAAAAAATAAATAAATTGGCACTAGGGCTGAGCATTGTCAAATTTCACAATTGAATGCGATTTTGATTCAGAAGCTTGCGATTTGATTTTGATTTGATTACCTTTGATTGATTTACCATATAGGCTAAATTACACATAAGGAAGTTTTTATAATAACGTTATAATACATTTTTAATGACAATTATTTTTCTACTTTTTTTTTTTTTATGTAGGCCTAAACATTTAAATGGTGGCTGTCATAAAACGGATTTATACATTCAATATCGAAGCACATGTAAAGTTCAAATACAATGAATATGCAATGGCCTATAGTGCATATATTTAGCAAAATGCTCCTCTCGAAGTTCATTTTTGTAGCTAAATAATGAGTTTTTGGACATTGAGCGGCTTTCTGCGGTTGAAACACCAATTGATCGATTGCATGTGACATGATACAGATTTCGGTAAGTTGTACTGTATCTTTCAACATACCTTCGGATGTTCATTCATGTTTATTTTGTGTTGTAACTAGTAAAGCGGAAGAGATGGTTGGTTCACAAGCACTACAGCGATCTATCACGCCACAGAGCACCAAGAAAGATCGCGACTCACTCCAGTCTATGGGAAAGTAGCCCATTTTCTTGTGACACACACACACCCTGAAAAAAAATTCTTTGGATCTAAACGATTTACATAAATGACATATTTTGATTCAAACGGCTAATTTCGCCAAAAAGTGACTAGTTTGCAGGTATGATAAATCAGAAAACTGAATAGATCCAATAGTCTGGAAACACAAATGTTTTTCCATACTTTTCCAGACCTGGAAATTACTCAAATCAAATTCCATACTTTTCCAAACTGCGTAGGAACCCTTTGAAAAGCATCTTTTTTTAACATTATAAACATCTTTACGGTAATTTTTGATTAATATAATGCATCCTTGCTGAATAAAAGTATTAATTTCATAAAAAAAAAAAAAAATCTTACTGATTCCAAACATGTGAACAGTAGTACTAGTAGTTCAACAGTAACACTACTAACATTAAAAAAAAATATATTATTTATAAAAACATAGCATTAACATGACACATGTAACAAAAAAAAAAAAAAAAAAAGTATGACTACGGTACCATGTCTAAAAAACACAGAAATAAATACAATTTTGAAATTGAAATTCAACTCCTTACAGTACATCTGCCGATGACTGACAAAGAAAAATCTAACATTATGTACAGTATTTACATTGCCTGTCTCAGGGTGGAGTCAGTGTTTGCATGCATCATTATACTTCTGTCCTGAAGTACTGTGCTGTGCTGAAGTGTTTGTAGAAGAGTCTCACCAGCTGTTTGGCTTTCTCAAACTCCTGCCGCGTCTGTACTCGCTCTCTCCGCACCGCTCGAGTGATGTCCTGCCGCGCTGCCTCTCTCTCTTTACGTGCGATGCGAGCCAACTCCTCCTGTATAGTGGCCTGCTGCTGCTCATACCTGTGCAAGCACACACACACAGAGCTTTATTTACATGCCTGTTGCCAAGCTTGATTCACTCGCAGTTCTTAAACCTACCACTGAGCGTCAGTGTTTTGCCCTTTGTTCTTATGCTTGTTTTGACTATGATTCACACTTGAATAGAATCCAGGAAAAAATGAGACTCTTTCTCATTTATTCTCTTCCTTTGTGGGAGCTAAAGTTTCTATTACTCATATTTATGAACATTTCTTTACATCTCATTCCATCAATACATATATTGTCAGATTAGAAGCATAGTAAATGAAAAAATAATTAATTTATAAATAAATCACAAATTTGTGAAAATGCAAGTTGAATGTATTAAAATGTCAGCTTCACACATACAACAGATTTGCATGAAGTAATTTAGGTAGAGCTAGAAAGGCTCTTTAGAGCTAAAATTAAAGGTGTGTCATGTGGATCTGTGTTTAGCAATAATATTGCAGGATCAGTTGACTTGGGTCACCTGAAAAGTGAAGCAGTGTTCTGAGATGTTGATTATTGTTGATATATAAACAGTTTTTCAGTCCAAAATCCTGTCTTGTTGTGCAATGCCAAAAACTAGACTAGAGCGGGAGTTTTAAATCTTTTAGATGCCACAGACAACCAAATATGATCCTCTTCTTGTGAGAGACCCAATTTTAAAATTTAAAAAGCAGCAATATATGTTCATATAAAAAGAGACTAATTGATATACTACACCAATTTTAAAATGTTATTTGGGAAATATTTAGTTTCTATTAAATTAAGTTTTAACACATTAGTGCCCAGTTTCACAGGCAAGGCTTATTCCAATTCTCATTTATCTATTTTTATTTTAATCTTTTCATTATTTATTCATTTTTAAGTTTTTCTCTAAACCTTTCCAAGGACCACAGTTGAAAAACTCCAGGCAAGATTACCTCTTCCTGAGCTCCTCTTTAGTGTCAGGAAAAGTCGTCCTGGCTTGTGTTTTTGGAGGTTGTGGGTCAGATGTGCTGGACGTTCGAGCCTGCTCACCTGCAAAGTTATAGAAAAACTAAAACGATTATCGCTAACATGCATTACAAATTAAACATCACACTAATTGCAACTAATTGCATATAAACTGCAAACATTTATGAACATGGACAATATTATGTCATACCTAGGTTTTCTTTATTGTTGACAGGTGGACTTGGATCAGCACTGGCATTCCTCATGCGCTGTAGGACGTCTTCAGACAGCTAAGAACATGAACGAATGAAAATGACTGATTAACATACATGACTAAAATGAAGAAATGACGTCACTGATTACTCATAATTTAGGCTATTATCGTTCTGTTTTTTATCTATAGTTTGACAAAAAGTAATGCACAGCAGTTGACAAAATGGAGAGGGAAAAACATAAATCATTCCTTCTGGGGTATCCTTGCAGAATTATAAACACAGTAACACAAAGATTATTAAAGAATAATACATTTCTGTGTTTTTATAGCGAATTGGTTGAATTAATGATTCAATGACTTGCACATAACACACAAAAAAAAAAAAAAATCACTCAATTGTTCTCACCTACTGACCTAATGAGAGATATCTCTCTCTCTCTCTCTCTCTCTATATATATATATATATATATATATATATATATATATATATATATATATATATATATATATACACACATACACATGATCTATAAAAAATCTATATAGTGATCGAACTCAAAAGATTCCAGTCAGAATCAAACTCTCAAGCAATTCTGTAGTCAACTCTGTTTAAAGAGTATTAAAAGATTACCCGTGCTTAACGTCCAGACAGTACCATACATACACCTGCCCTTAGTTTCAGTTACACTTCTGCACACCTGAGGAGCCACTAGGTTAGCAAGTTATCAGTCCAACACAACTTCCAAAGCAGAAAGCAAATTCTCAAACCCGAAAACGCCTGTCATTAACCAGAGCCCATCTGTCAATCATATGCGGACTGCAGACGTAAAAACTCCATACGTTCATATATTTGTGAAATGACAACATTGTGGCCTGTTTTCCCAAACTCGTCCCGTTCATTGCAGGACGTTCTAACCCTGTTGCAAATTCACACAACAAAGTCCCGCAATACCAAAGATAATCGTAGATAACCAGTATGGCTTGAAGGTAATAAATATGGGATGTTGGGTTACCTTCACTCCACGCAGAATCCTCACCCTGTCATCCTCATCTAGGCCGAAAGAAACTCTCCTGGTCGTGCTTTCTCCGGATCCCATCGCTTTTAGTACAGCTTCTTTAATGGACCTTTAATGAAAGACAAACATTTTTATTCTTTAACTGAAATGAAAACAAATTATTTCGTAAATACGCCGATATGTTTGACAGATTCACATCTTACCGTTGAGAAGTGGCAGTTTGTAAGGGCAGTATTCTGAAACACTATTGGCGAATGACAGTGCAATGAGCCAATGGAATCTCAGGATATATCGGCGACTGGAGAAAAGGCTTCTGGGAGTTGCAGTCCGTAAGTGCTCATTTACTCGAATACCATCAGAGGGGTTTGGTGCTTTAGTGTACTTATTTCACGTGTACTTCACAAAAAAATTAAAATAAATTGTGAAAAGAAGAAACCTACAGTTATCCAATAAAAATTGAGTTAAATTATTGAGACTCTGCTCCAATTATGAATCAAATGACTTCCAAAAGCCCAGGAGGGAGTAATGTTTCTTACATGAGGTTAAACAATTGTTTTAAATTAATATGCTGTTATTACCTCCAACTATTTTTATTACCTCCAACTGTGTACATAGTGACCATTTAGTGGGTGAGATTTTCCAAAACCCTTTATAAACAATATTTGGATGAACACAAAATAAAGTGTTTTCTCATTTGATTCTTGGATAATACAATTTTGGCTAAAAAACAATGAACTTCATGCTCTGATGGGTTTGGCTAAATAAAAATACATTTTATAGCAACTCTGCATATCTTTCTTCTTTTTATTACAATATAAACTGCCTAAACGTCCTTTTTTAGGCATATCAAATAAATAAAGCTTTCTAAAAACACCAACACAAGATGACTAATATTAATGTTGGCTACTTCTACTTGTACTCTGTTCAAGCTAATTTGGTAAAGGTACATTTTTGATTCCTATTCAATAACTTGCTCAAAGTTTTCCCAAATGTTGCTTCAGATAAAAATGTGCGATGAGATATTAGCCTCATACATTTAACACCCATAACACAGTATTCATGCATTCACCAAAAGCATAACACAAAACATAATTCAGAGACACTTTTCTCTTTCAGGTATTGATTTATTCTCAAATGCCATCATACTCCTCACACAAGGCATCTTAAACAAGTACTGTACATATAATAACATTCCCTGTTTTACAGACAAATCACAAGAAGAAATCTTGCTATGAAGCAAAAGACGCATGTGAATGACAGAAAGCTGCTCACTGTAACATTTGTGTGAATGTGAACGGTATGTGCAGAGTAATTAATAATTTCTTTAACTTTAAATATATAGCGCAAATATTAATTGTAAGACAGGATATTGAAAGAGGTCTGTCCGTTGTCCAAAACCGATTTCCATTGAGAATGTCCTAAAATTCCCATCTCCAATGTGGCACTGATGCAGAATTATCCCAGCACTAACTGTAATTGACCATGCATGTTCCCTTTAATTCAACCACAGAATTATAATACAGTGCCCCAGGAAATTACAGCGCCATCAAGGCATTTCGGTCTAATGGCTAAATGTCTGTCACAACACCATGCATTTAATTAACGATTTGAGAATGACTTAAAATATACCATCATCACCGTTAGACAGACAGCTCAACAGTAGGACTGTCCCAGAGAAAGTAAACTGAGACAGGGACATATCAGGGATGAAACAGTGTGACAGCTTCAGTGGACAATGATTGCGAATGGGGTACAGAAAATGGAGAGCTTGTGAGCCATTATGATTGACTGGGATTGCAGGGGGGCATGTCTAAGAGTCATTGACAGACATGTTCTCTACTTTGTTCTCTATATCAGCGTCACCGCCCTGTTTCTTCTTCTTCCCTCCTTCCTGCTGTTTCTTCTGCTTCTTGGTTGCCTCCAGGTCAATAGGGGCTGGTTTGACAAACTTGATCATTTCTGTTAAACCTGAGTAAAGAAACCATAATATTGAATTAGATAATTGGTGACTTCTTCTAATCAGAGGAAACACAACCTACATACAATGAACAGCTATCTAAAATGTCCCAGTACCCAGCACTTTTGAGAGAACCAAAAACATGCAGTGCAACTAGCATGGTCCGATTCCCAAACTAATGACTCTTCCGAGTTGGTTCTTTTGAATGAATCAAAAACATGCAGCACAAGTAGTGGGATCTGATTCTTGAAGTAATGACACTTATGAATCAGTTTTTTATAGTGAATCAAAAACATATAGCACAATCAGTGTTGTCTGATTCCTGAATGAATGACTCTTATGAATCAGTGTTATATAGCAAATCAACACACAGCACGACCAGTGTTGCTTGATTCCTGAAAAAATGATTCTTATGAGTTGGTTCTTTGTAGTGAATTAAAAACATGCAGCATGGAGTCAGATTCTTGAATGACTGACACTTATGAATCGGTTCTTTACAGTTAATCAAAAACATACAGTGCGACCAGTGTTGCCTGATTGCTGAATGAATGAATCAGCAGTGTTGTATGATTCCCAAAGTAATCATTCAGAGGAATCAGTATCAGAACATGAGTATCATTCAGTATCAGATCAGATTCCCACCCTAATTATTAACGACTAGGATATGGAATCCCAAAACAAATCTTTTTCATGCATGTAGAATAAGATTGAGGATTTAAGATTTTCTATCCAGCTAAACAGATCCATAGCGGTGCTCACCTGGAGGCATGAATGCCTTTAGAGGTTCTGGAATAATAATGCCTTCCTCTGTCTGGAAGTTCTCCAGGATTGCACAGATAACGCGAGTGGTCGCGCACATGGTGGCATTTAGCATGTGCACAAACTCAGCCTTTAAGAAAACAGAAATAATGGTATGGTAAATACCTCATATGGTCAATACAGATTACCCAGCATCCTTCCTCAGAACAGTGGAGTAGCACTGTACCTTGTCCATCATTTTCTTAGTCTGCCCGTAGCGAATACGCAAGCGGCGAGCCTGGTAATCTGTGCAGTTTGAACATGACACAAGCTCTCTAAAAGCCTGGGAGCCTGGGAACCAAGCCTCTAAATCCAGCTTTTTACTAGCTGCGTGGTTCAAAGCACCTGTGAAATAAAAGCAAACAATTCATTTGAAGGTTTTTTATGGGAAGCTAAGAAAAGCCAACAAATGGTCCATTGGTGCCCTCAATAGAAAAAACTGGGCAAAGTGTACAAACCTGACACAATGTTGACGATGCGATAGGGGATTCCTAACGACTTATAAAATTCTTCAGCAGTTCCAATCATCTCATCAAACATCTCCCAGGACTTGCCGTCATGAGGAGAGGCGTACACAAACTGCTCGATCTGGAAAGCAATGGAAAGAGTTCGTATTCAGAGACATTGTGATTTCATACATGAAAAAATTATTATTAAAAAAGATTCTTCTAATTAATACCAGAAAATTTTTCATGATCTTTACTTTCTGCAAAATTGGATAGTGGTCTATTCCTTGTCATGAAATAATATAGTCAATAATATAGTAAAATTAATATTGTTGTATCATTATTTTCATGATAGAATTGCTCGGACCTTCTCAAACTGATGGACTCTGAAGATCCCACGCGTGTCTCTGCCGTGAGAGCCCACTTCCTGTCTGAAGCAGGTGGACATGCCGGCATAGCGGATGGGGAGATCCTCTGGCTTCAGCCACTCATCTCTCAGGAAAGCAGCGATTGGCTGCTCCGATGTTGCAATCAAATACTTTTCGTCTACTGTATTGTCGTCAGACTTCTCGCTCCCCTTCCCGATCACCTGAACAAACACACTACATTAAATGCTTTGTTCCTGTAGATCAAGTTTTTTTTAGTTGTATTAAGTGGATACACATATATATATATATATATATATATATATATATATATATAGTTTGGACACACCCTCTCATTTCATGTTTTTTCTTTGTTTTCATGACTATTTACATTGTAGATTTTCACTGAAGACGTCAAAACTATGAATGAACACATATGGAATTATGTAGTAAACAAAAAAGTGTGAAATAACTGTTTCATATTTTAGATTCCTCAAAGTAGCCACCCTTTGCTTTGTTGACAGCGCTTCAAACCCTTGGCCTTCTCTCAATGAGCTTCATGATGTAGTCACCTGAAATGATTTTCACTTCACAGCTGTGCCTTGTCAGGGTTCATTTGTGGAATTACTTGCCTTCTTAATGGGGTTGGGACCATCAGTTGTGTTGTGCAGAAGTCAGGTTGGCACACAGATGACAGCCCTATTTGACAACTGTTAGAATTCATATTATGGCAAGAACCAACCAGCTAAGTAAAGAGAAATGACAGTCCATCATTACTTTAAGAACTGAAGGTCAGTCAGTCCGGAAAATTGCAAAAACTTTGAATGTGTCCCCAAGTGCAGTTGTAAAAATCGTCAAGCGCTACGATGAAACTGGCTCACATGAGGACCGCCCCAGGAAAGGAAGACCAAGAGTCACCTCTGCTGCTGAGGATAAGTTCATCCGAGTCACCAGCCTCAGAAATCGCAAGTTAACATCAGATTAGAGCCCAGATTAATGCCACACAGAGTTCTAGTAGCAGACACATCTCTACATCAACTGTTCAGAGGAGACTGCGCGAATCAGGCCTTTATGGTCAAATAGCTGCTAAAAAAACACTACTAAGGAAAAGCAACAAGCAGAAGAGATTTGTTTGGGCCAAGAAACACAAGGAATGGACATTAGACCAGTGGAAATCTGTGCTTTGGTCTGATGAGTCCAAATTTGAGATCTTTTTATGTCTTTGTACGACACAAAAAAGGTGAACGGATGGTCTCTACATGCATGGTTCCCACCGTGAAGCATGGAGGAGGAGGTGTGATGGTGTGGGGGTGCTTTGCTGGTGACACTGTTGGGGATTTATTCAAAATTGAAGGCACACTGAACCAGCATGGCTACCACAGCATCCTGCAGCGACATGCCATCCCATCTGGTTTGCATTTAGGTGGACCATCATTTATTTTTCAACAGGACAATGACCCCAAACACACCTCCAGGCTGTGTAAGGGCTATATGACCAAAAAGGAGAGTGATGGAGTGCTGCGCCAGATGACCTGGCCTCCACAGTCACCTGACCTAAACCCAATCGAGATGGTTTGGGATGAGATGGACCTCAGAGTGAAGGCAAAAGGGCCAACAAGTGCTCAGCATCTCTGGGAACTCCTTCAAGACTGTTGGAAAACCATTTCAGGTGACTACCTCATGAAGCTCATCGAGAGAAGGCCAAGAGTGTGCAAAGCAGTAATCAAAGCAAAGGGTGGCTATTTTAAAGAATCTAAAATATAAAACATGTTTTCAGTTATTTCACACTTTTTTGTTTACTACATAATTCCATACATGTTCATTCATAGTTTTGATGTCTTCAGTGAAAATCTACAATGTAAATAGTCATGAAAATAAAGAAAAAACATTCAATGAGAGGGTCAAAAGTTTGGACACGGTAAGATTTTTAATGTTTTTAGAAGAAGTTTCGTCTGCTCACCAAGGCTGCATTTATTTAATTAAAAATACAGTAAAAACAGTAATATTGTGAAATATTATTACGATTTAAAATAACTGTTTTCCGTTTGAATATATTTTATAATTTATTCCTGTGATCAAAGCTGAATTTTCAGCATCATTACTCCAGTCTTCACTGTCACATGATCCTTCAGAAATCATTCTAATATGCTGATCTGCTGCTCAAGAAACATTTATTGTGTACAATTGTACAAAATATTTGTGTACAATATTTTTTTTTCAGGATTCTTTGATGAACAGAAAGTTCAAAAGAACAGCATTTATTTGAAATATCTTTTGAAACATTATAAATGTCTTTACTGTCATTTTTTATCAATTTAATGCATCCTTGCTGAATAAAAGTATTAATTTCTTTAATTTCTTTTCAAAAAAATAAAAAATCTTACTGACCCCAAACTTTTGAACGGTAGTGTATAATGTTACAAAAACTTTGCATTTCAGATAAATGCTGTTCTTTTGAACTTTCTATTCATCAAGGAATCCTGAAAAAAAAAGTACACAACTGTTTTTAACATTGATAATAATCATAAATGCTTCTTGAGCAGCAGATCAGCATATTAGAATGATATCTGAAGGATCATGTGACACTGAAGACTGGAGTAATGATGCTGAAAATTCAGCTTTGATCACAGGAATAAATTACTTTATAAAATATATTCAAACATAAAGCAGTTATTTTAAATTGTAATAATATTTCACAATATTACTGTTTTTACTGTATTTTTAATTAAATAAATGCAGCCTTGGTGAGCAGACGAAACTTCTTTTAAAAACATTAAAAATCTTACTGTGTCCAAACTTTTGACTGGTAGTGTATATAGCCAATCAGGGTCAAAATAAGGTATAATAAAGGTTAAATAAGGTCAAAATAAAGTATAAAGTTATAGATATAGGACAAACCTTATAGAGCTCCTCATCAAACTGGCTGAGCTGAGCAACCTCCTGCATGACTTCTTTTCTCATGAAGAAGGGTGTGTACAGCAGGTTGTAGTTCTTGCTGTACAGGATCCGCAGTGCGTAGTTAATTAAAGCCTGCTCCAAGAAAACTAAAGGCCCCTGAAATACAACATAAGCTAAAAATTAAAAAAAAATTGGTGCTTAGTGCTTTTTGGTAATATTATATATAATATTATATATAACAAAATTTTTTGGTAAATATTGCGCAACAAGGCAAAATGATTACCACATGCTCAGAATTGAAATGTTCAGATGTGGTTTACACAGAAACAGTGCCGTTTTCCTTCGGTTCCCTCACTTGCACTTTGACAATCCACAAAAATGTAATTTTAGGTTAAAGGGCAACAAACCTTTAGGAAGTATCCTCTGCTTCCAGCCACGATGGCTCCTTTTTCCCCTTCGTATCCATCCACCATGACAACCAGGTCCACGTGAGAGTATTTCTTCTGCACTGTGCAGTCACCCCAGGTGCGTTCCACCTTATTATCAGCATCCTGAGAAAGAGAAACAACGTTTTACCTTAGTCTCCAGTTGAATACGTTAAGCAACATCATGGTAGTATGGTTCATTTGCTACATTATACACTGCCAGGCACCAAAGGCAGTCCAACAAAATATTAGTGTGTGTGACTTTTTTGGCCACACAGTGTATTTCCATGAAGTTTCCATGGTGGTTGCAGGAATGCCGGACCTCCCTAGTGTATTGTGTATATAAAAACACCCACTGTGACTGACGAATGAAACTCACCTCATCGTTGCTGATGGGAACAGAGGGATGCAGGAGGTTGCCGATCTCTCTCAGGTACTCAAAGCGCTCCGCTTCCAGCTTTAGACGATCACTGTCTGTCTTCTGCACAGCCTCGTCCACCAGTAACCGCACCTTCTTAATCTGAGTCACCGTGAGGGGCTGCCAAAGACAGGATGGAGAATTAGTGGTTACAGATGGGTCGTGGATCATTGTTTAATGGTTATATATATCAACACTTCAGTTCAAAAGATTTTTCTAAAATGTTGTTAATAAGAAGAAATGTTTCTTGAGTAGCAAATCAACATATTACAATGATTTCTGAAGGATCATGTGACACTGAAGACTGGAGTAATGATGCTAAAAATTTAGCTACAATGTATAATGTAATATTATTATTACTGTTTTTAAGGTATTTTTGATCAAATAAATGCAGCCTTGGTGAGCATAAGAGACTTGTTTTAAAAACATTAAAAATATATGACTGCTAGTGTGTTATAGTATATATACTTGTAGTCCATTATACATGAATTATGGGAATAATACATTATTGCACGACTCACTGATAATGTTTCTCCAGTGAGGGCTTCCAGATTCTGAACCTCTTCTGGAAGAGCGTCATCATCACCAACTGGCTCTTTCTTCTGCAAAAACACCATAAGACCAGCAAGCAGAATATTATTTTTATTATTCAACGATAAAAGGTCAAAACAAATATATGACAGCTGCTTTACATACCTTCATCTTTTCACCGATGGCTTTGCTGCACAGATTCTTGGCCTTGTTTAGGTTATCCGCAGTGAAGCGACCTGGAGGCATAAAAAAAGAAATATATATTCTAACATCAATGCATATCACTGATATATTGTCAAGTGGTCTGGCAAGAGTAATCATACAGTTTTATAATTATACTAAAATTTTAAATCACCTGGAGACAATTTCTAATGAAAGCACCTACGGACGTTGCCGGAAGCTGGTGATTATAATTTATAAAGTTTTAAATATGGATATTTTTCTTACAAAAACCCATCGCTTCACTTCAGAAGGCCTTTATTAACCCACTGGAGTCGTATGGATTACTTTTATGATGGATGGATGAGCTTTTTGGAGCTTCAAAAACTCAGGCACTACTCAATGCCATTACAAAGCTGGAAAAAGCCAGGATATTATTATAACTCCGACTGTGTTCAGCTGAAAGAAGAAAGTCATATACCTAGGATAGCTTGAGGAAGAGTAAATTATGAGATAATTTTCATTTTGGGGTGAACTATTCCTATAAGTCGGCATGAAACTGAAGTTGCGATAGCATTTTTCTTCCCTATTGTAACACATATACGAGTGAAATGGCTTCTCAAACAAGAGAAAATGTAGGGTTGATTTTTTTTTTATGTACTTGATTTTGTTCATCGGGAATTGATTGGATCCTTGGATGGTTGTGGTTTGCTATTGGTCGAACTCATGCCAGTAAACACGTCATCAGAGAAGAGATGTCGCTGCAAGTGGGATGGGAATTTATTTTTATTAAAGATTGTGAGAGCATATGAATTTTATAACAATAATAATGTGCACGGATAAATCATTTGTAATAAATACTTTAATATTCCAAAAGAAAATAAGAATTGTCCATTTTGATTTCATGGTGACTTTAAAACAACCCTAAGTCTTTAGTCCTGATTCATATGTGACCACACTGAGCTGAAATATAGTAATTATTCCATTCCATTTTATGGAATAAAATTGCCAAACTGTCATTACCTAATACTTTCACTTCAGTTGCATAGGCAAGAAAATGGTGAAAGTATCACACAACAGCAGTCAGCAGCTCCTCCTCCTCTCACTCTGACATTGAGATTGCATCAGATCCAGCTGGGTGATGCTGCGGCACGTTTAACCAATACATACTCATACCTCTCATCCCCGAATAACACCTAATATAAACAAATATTAGGCTAAATAACAGATACTAGTTTTATTAACTGACGTAAACAATGTTAATCGCACTATGACAGGTGGGCTAACTATTAGCGTCAATGCTACATGCTACTCCAGTACACCGGTAGTGCGGTTTCTGCACGTTTCTACGCATTTAACATTAACTTTATTATGAGTTATAGCACAGTTAGTGCGTGTTTCCTATCGTAAAGTCCTAATCTTTATTAACAGATCCGTTAAACGTGTCACAATCTGTTCTCATTCACAGGCTGCCATGTGTTTCATTAGCTTTAGCGTTAGCCGTTACTCACATTTCCTCCATTCTGTATCCGCCTGGACCAGTTTGTCCACCAGAGACACATCCTTGAATCGTTTCCTCTGGGTTTCCCGCACGATTTCAGGATCGCCGCCTTTGTCGGTGCGAAACAGGTCTAAATCGAGCACCATGATGCCTGTGGATGCGGTGTACAGTGCGGATGAATGAAGAAAAGGAAAATGGAAAGTGTGGAGGAATATGGAGGGGTGGCGCTAGAGAGCAGCTGCTTATGCATATTCATTACTCTGCTGGGGAGATGTACAGAATCATACTAGTCGAAAGCTGAGCTAATTAATATTAATTACTTTAAAACGACGTTGCTTGGTAACCTTCCTGGAGCCGTCAAGATAATTAATATTCATAAGCCAAGCTTTCACCATGACAGGAATGAAAGCGAGGCTGTATAAAGCTATAATTTCCACAGGTCATATTGTCGGGTCATATTTTTTCCTTCTTTTTTTCTACTGAAATTTCTTGGAAAGATAATTATGCAGCGTTTCGTCAGCAGAACAATCAAAAAACATGAAATAACACTTAAGAGATTTATGATGTATATTAAAAATCAAATATGGCTGGCGCTGTTGTGAGAAAAAGGTCTATTTTTGAATTAGGCTGCTGCGCGGTCGTCATCTATTTACTGGCTTAATAAAATACGAAATTAGAAGCTTTCTGTGGTTCATTATCGATAGGCCTAATTTATTCCCAATTAGGATTTTTCTTCTTCTTGGTGGTGGTCTAAATTTCCTTCACAGGTTACCAGCAACACAGGCAGTTTTGAATTGGTCAGTCTACATTTCGTTTGGGATGTATTGGTAACATTCCTCACAAGAAATCGTTATTTTTCCAAAAGATGGCTTGACAGTAACATTCTTTTGGTCAGTATGCAGAGTAATGTTCAAGGTGATTTGTGAAGATATCAGGAATGTTTTGATCATTTTCCAGTTCCCATTTCTCATGCAGAATATCTCTGCTATACAAAAACATCTTAAAGTCCCCCTGTAGTCAATCATTTTATCCCTTAAAACTCATCTTGATCATCAAAATTAAGTTTTTTAACGTTTTGTCCTGTGAAAAAAATCTGAATGTAGCTCTACAGCCTTGCCTCATTTAATATACGCGGAACAATTAATATGCAAATTAGCACCACCTCCACTCGCTCCACACGCCAGCTCAGAGATCCACTCGGTCAACTTACTGAGGTAAACGCTGCGCAATGGCATTGCTCTTTACAACATAGGACACATAACGGTAATTAATATGATTAGCCTTTTGCTTTATTAAATGATCAAACGGTTAATAATGTGTTGCTAATGTTACACAAACAACGTTCACCATGTCAGAGTAAAACAGCTGCCTTCTAACAATCAGTATCCTTACAAACGCTTTGAATAATTCAGAACATCAGTGGAGAAAGGCATATAGTTCATCATAACATCGTAATATACATCATACACCCACTATACTGCTAAATCTACACGATTTTTCATATCAACAGAAAAATATAAAAGGGATAACCTTTGACGTGATCGGCTACAAGGTAGTTTGTGACAGTTTTAAGGAGAAAATACTTAGCAATGGTGTTGTTGACATATGAATTCGCACATGGTTTGTCTTAAAGCATATTAAAAACACCACATAGACACTACAAAATTGCAAAATTTCTACAAAAAAAGTGCAGCCCAAAGTAAAATATTTCATTCTAAATTGCCCATAAATATTACTCCACCATTCAATTAAGGCGACAGTTTAAAAATAACATGAGTTTTCTGTGTGTAACACTAAAACTTGAATTTTGCTCAGCTTTGTTCTGAACAGCTTTCGCAAGATATTACAGAATTTATTGGCGATGGAATTTACGATCGGTTTAATGTATTATGGAAAAATGTGGTTTGAATGCCTTGCCAAGAATAAATTTGAATTGTGGCTTACTTACTTGAATTGTTGTTTTATATTCGTAAATCAAGGCTTCCTAACTTGTGAATTTTGTGAGAACAGCCAGCTGTTTCAGATTGTACACCAAAACAAAAACATCATATATCAGTCAGATAAAAATATTCCAAGCTATTTACAAAATTAAAAGTTTATTTGTAAAACATCATGCATTCATACATTTTCATAAACATTTTATGTAGGAGTATTAGCTTATATTCTAGAAACAGAGATATGTAACTCATTGAGATATAGGTGTGTTTTAATAGTGGTTGAATTAAAGATTATGCATTATAAAAATATTAAAAAGCCTTGCATTATTATAATGTAAGATCATGACAGTTAGAGGCATTTTGTCAAAATGTAGTAATTTCCCTTCATGTTATACAAACACAGACTGTTGCAACAATAACACTCAATGTTAAGAAATTGGTCTTACAAACAATATAATAAAAGATAATAATTAAAAATAACACTTCAGGTAAACAAATTACACAGTTTCATTCATTCACTACAATAAATCAAAAGTGTCTTCGTGAATAATTTCAATAATTTTGTTCCCCATTTAGAATGACTGTAATGGAAGTACATGCAAATACTAGGAATATCCACTGTAACATGATGTTTATTATTCATGAACATAAGCAGGAACTACAGAAATATGCCAAAATTAATACACATTTACATGAAAAACACTCATAGCATTCGGCAGCCACAATATACTTCAGGTTCCCTCTAATTTGTTTTCCACAACAATCTAAAAATGGGCCTAAGATGCAACTAAGATAAAGTAGATATTCTCCTGTGGGTAGCAAAACTCCTGTGGGTCCTGTAGGTGGTTGCTAAGGTGTTCTGAATGTTGTTATGTGGTTACTAGGGTATTCTGCATGCCTAATGATATTCAGGTCTCTAAATACGGCTCAGATTCCACTTTCACTGTATGTTTTTATTGTTACATTTTTTATTTTTTTTCTACTCATTATATTACTGCGCTGCACTAGATTTATTATTTCATATATATCTATTTATTTTCATCAATTTTTTATTTATATTTTAACATTTTTACACTGACCCCTCTAGCACTCTCTTACGAATTATGAAATTTCATACAATTTGTAATTTCGTACATTGAACGCAGCTAACGCGCTTATTTTTTTCATTTTCAATTCGTTTGTCCATAAGATGGCAACACTGGCCTGGACCATTGTTTCACAGTCAGAAAAGAGACAGAGGAGACAGAACAACAATTGACGTCCATGTTGACAAGTGCTTGGGTGCTTCTCAATACTCAAAATGATGCTTCCTCATTTCCTCGCTCCTTCGTCCTCCGATCAAGCCATCTTGAAGGGCATTAAAGAGTGAGGAAGCTTCCAGAGAAGTCATGAGCGAGGAAACACATGTCCTTTTTAGGGTGGCATCTTGTGACATTATGTCCTGTTTTTGGTTTGTTTACATGTCCATGTTGCGTTTATATTTCTGTTGAACTGCACCAGAGTTGCACACTTTGGGGTGTGACTGCATTAATCAATGAATTTCGTGAGATCCTTATGAAATGATTGGAATTCCTACATGTTACTCTTCAGTCGGCTCCTCAGAAAACTGTGCCTTGGCCTCCTGGATGGCTAGCTGTAGTGCAGCCCCAGCTGGGAGTTTACAGTACCCGCTTTCTGAAATGTTCTCTACCTCTAGGTAAACTCCAGGCTTCTGCAAAGCCACTCCGTGAACATGAGAGAAGAGCAAAGGTAAGTCTTTGGTCAGGGTGTATCTTGAAGCGAGACGTAGTGCCGCTGGGATTTCAGACTCTTGTGAGTACTCAAAAATGGCCACCATGTATTTGGAGAGGTCTCGACCCAATGCTTTTGCATGACACAACTCCTCTCCGATCATGGAAACGGTAGCTAAGGCGATGTTTTGCAGTGGTTCCTCGTCCTCAGACTGGCTCTGATGGAGACCTCGGGACCAAATGACCAGCACAAAGTCGCACTCCTTCATTCTCCTGCAATGCCACCCCATACTGCCCTCCTCCATAATGCTCAAGGCCTCCCACAAGTCTAAATGCACCTACAAAGAAAAAGGAGAATTAATAAGGAGAATTAAGAGATAATAAAGTCAAAATAACCTTGTATAGACATTTTTTAAAATTTATGGAATTAGTTTAAATAACATTTTTAAATGTAGTTTATTTTATCCATTATTTATATATATATATATATATATATATATTTTTTTTTTTTTTTTTTTTTTTTTTTTATTGAGATGCTATGGAAGCTTGTTTCCGCCATGAAGTAAAAATTAAAAAAGGTAATTGCGACTTTCTATCTCACAATTCTAACTTTTTTTTCAGAATCGCATGATATAAAGTCAGAATTGCGTGACATAAACTCACAACTGCAAGTTATAGAAAGTCAGAATTGCCAAATCTGACTTCATAGAAATCGCCAAATCTGACTTTATAAGACGCAATTGCGAGTTTATATAATGCAATTCTGACTTTATAGCTCACAATTGTGAGTTTACATCTCGCAATTCTGAGAAAAAGTCAGAATTGTGAGTTCTAGTCAGAATTGCGTGATAAAAACTTACAATTGCGAGAAAAAAGTCAGAATTGTGACTTTATATCTCTCAATTCTGACTTTATAACATGCAATTCTGACTTTATAACTCACAATTATGAGTTTAAATCTTGCAATTCTGAGAAAAAAGTCAGAATTCTGAGATAAAAATTAAATTTTTTAATTTAATGGCGGAAACAAGCTTCCATAGATGCTGATGGCCAGTGTGGAGAATCTAATGGTTGTGATCCATGGCTCTTTGTACCAGTCGCAATTCTGATTTTTCTCTAATACTTTAATTTTAGAACTGAAAGAATAAGTGTTGTTATTGTTAACTAAGCCTAAAAAAGAAATATTAGCTAAAAACGTACAAAATTATACACAACACATACATTCCTATTAAATTCAAAAAATGTCTAATAATCTTAAACAAAAAAGTTTCATGACCCTTTAAAGATGGATGGGAAAAAATTCTAAAAAGTCTTTTAAAATAACATTCTCAGTCTGATTTAATCCTAATACACTTACTTGAGTAGCCATGTGCTTTTGCAAAAAAGCAGCAAGTTGCAACACAACTCTGACATGGGCAGGACCATCATTGCTCGAGTAGCAAATCAGGAGGCGAGGAGGACGGGTGGTTTTGTCAAGCAAAACACACTGTCCTTCACCCAGCTTTTTGTCGTAGAACTGTTTGATGATTTCTGATAAACAGGAAACATAATTACTCATTAGTACAAAAGAACATGTACATCTTAGTTGGCATTCTCAAAAATACCTCGTAAACTTCCCAAATTAATTTATAGCCCTGCATTGAAAATAAAATATTCAGTATGGCTAAATAACAGTTTTGTCAATGACCAAACTGTTATTTAGCCATACTGAAGTGAAGTATGTGAAGTATGTCACTTATAAAACTCAAACCTGGTCTCATTTTGGTCTGGACTTTTTTCTTCAGTCTTTTCTTGTAGACCACAGTGAAGGTGAGCACTGCAGTAGAAGCAAGCAGGATTCCAACAGGCAAGAGCGCCATCAGTAAAGGGCTTTCTGTCAAACGGGGCGTTGGTGGCTCTGATTGAGAGAGAATAAAAATACCAAACCAATTATGACATTGAAGTCTTAGATAACGTAACAGTTTCACTGGGTGTTGCCTGGTAATTTAAAAGCTGCCTGGCATGTTGCTCCACATACACGCTGAAGGCAAAGCATTGAACACACATCACAATTCAATGACAAGGACATAAAAATATGATATGCATGAACAGTAAACTCTAACATGTCCTTATCAGTTTTAAGCTGAATGAGTGATCTTTTTTAACTGACAGTTCTTTACCTTCTGAGTTATGTTTAACTACAACAACGAATGTTTTCCTGACCGCATCCATGACATCAGCAGCAATCTGGAGGTAATAAAAATATAAAAAACTACTGAGCAGGTGATTAATAAGGCAAAAATTTGTACTGGGAAATGTCTGAAATAAAAAACAACTGGTAATTATCTCTTTAGAAAGTGACAGCAAATATTTGTAGAAACCTATTAGCCCAGACTTTCCTGAATGGTTGTGTGACTGACATAATTTTATCTCTCAGTCAATGACAGTTTAATACAGCAAAATAAACAAGCACACACTCATTTAATCTGAGGAATGAAAGACTCACCTCACAGGTGTAATTTGTACCTGCTTGGAGATTCTGCAAACGGTACGTGTGATGTGTCTTGTTGAGACTGAAATCCTGGAAATCATCAAACATTATTATGATTTAATAATTATCAGGTAAACATCTGAGAAATTGTATTTCATTTAAATTTTTTCTTTTTAATTCTAATTCGTTGTTATAATTGTTTTATTTATAAAAAAATAAAATAAAAAACCCACCGGTGTGATGCTTGTGTAATTTCGTAGCCCACCACCGAAACATGATGAAAAATACTGTCGGACGTCAAAGTTCTCAGGCGCAAGGTTAAAGGTCACATAAACATCCTGGTTCACCTGTTGGACCTCAACGTATCTAGGATACCAGTCTATAATAAATGACAGGACATACATGTGAGGACTATGTGCCATGATCAACAGAAACACCGAAGACGTATGTTGGCTACAACACTCACCTTTCTTACACTCTTCAAGTCCATTTTTTTCAGGACATGCTGAAAACACACAGAAGCATTTGTCAAGTTGATTACAACTCAAGCATTTGTCAACCGAATTTATAAATGTGCATATTGTTAATCATATTGTGGATGGGATGGGTGGGACATGTCCCCAACACTTTTAGCCAGGGTCGATATTGTCCCCTCCACTTTTTGAAACATCCCACGGCACGAATGTACCTAATGCAAATGAAACATCTCCAGTTGGCTAGCAGAGTATTCATTTCATTTGTTTGCTAAATAAGAGGCCATCTGTCCCTGGAATGTATCATGCTGAGTGTTTGTTGCCAGTGTTATCAGTGGCGGAAGGCAACAGTGTTCTCTTCAAGCTTGTGCAAAATCTTCACACAGACGAGTGCTTCAATATATCACAAAACAAAATGCACACAAACATGTCCCTGCTCTTGATATACAATCGCTGATGAACATATTTGGTTTGACTGAAGGAAAAAATAAACTATAGGAGGGTGGATTAGAACCCTCTGACATGCTTAACAAAAGTTCTACCACCGGACAATTAGGGAACATGAATGTTAATTGTGGATCTATGTATTTATTCATTGACACGAAGAATCTAGGGACCTACAAACATATTGTATTATAGTAGTCTATACCAGATGTGACCATTGTCGCATCGCATCGCACCGCCTGCAACAGCTAAAAGCTGTCTACACTGAACGGGACAAACCGACTGTTGCAAACAAAGTCCCTAAGACAAATCATTTCACTTGGCGGCTATCTTTGAAATGCCTCTCGGGCATGGAAGTGCAGCCATCTCTTTTAATGGGGAAACATCAAATTCTCCAAAGCTGTCTGCCAAGCTTTGGATTAAAAATCATAAAAATCACCAATGAAATATGACAACAGCTGTCTCATAAATTTTGTTTCTAAACGCTTGAATCATGACAAAAAATGTTAAATGTGTTATTCTATAGGCTTTGGTTGCAAAGTACTTGGACTACGTCAGAAATAGAACGGGGAATCCATTTACTGTCGGGAATTTGTTGTGTCACGTCATGCCGCATCCAGTGTAAACAGCAAATATATACTGATTATAATGAGTTCTATATCGTATTTTGACGCGTCGCGTCCGGTGTACACACGGTAGGATAAAACTATCACATTAAATATGACTTCTATGTCAATAAATTAAACTCAATTATCTAATTTACACTAATTACTAATTACATTGTTTGTTTTTAATCAAAAGGGAAACTCTTACTGCGTGTGAAAAACTGCTTCTTCTGATAGAACTGGTCCCACAGCTCGGGAACAGGCAGTGCCATGACAGTGATGACATACTCGCTGTCCAAAAGCAGATGCGTGAAGGGATCTGAGTGATACACCTGTATAAAAAAAAAAAAAAAAACATCAAGGAAATACATCACATGATCTCATGACTTCAGACTTCAGGAAGTAGTAATTGAAAGTAATATCAATACTAAATATAGATGTTCTTAAAGGGATAGTTCACCCAAAAATGAAAACACTGTCGTCACTGTTTTCCAAGAGATTGGAAAACTAATCCATATGAATGGAGCGGTTTAGTCCCAATTTTCTGAAGAGACTTTTTATAATGAACAGATATAATTTAGGCTTTTACTCACATATAAACCTTGATCAGCGAACATAAACAGATGCTCAGCCAAACCTGAATGACGCACGAGAACAAACCTCTTCCGGAAGCTCAAGCGTGAGTGTTAAAATTTGGACTAAAACGGTTGATTCCTATGGATTCATTTTCCGATCTCTTTATGAACAAAGATCAGGTTGCAAAAGCTGTCCATGGACAGAATGCTGTCAGATTTCATCAAAAAAGATCTTTATTTGTGTTCCAAAGATGAACAACAGTCTTACGGGTTTGGAACAACACGAGGGTGAGTAAATGATGTCAGAATTTTAAATATTGGATGAACTAACCCTTTAAGATGCTATAGGCCTTATTTTTTCTTACAGTTTGAAAATATATTACACTATTTTAAATAAGAATAAAATTACATTGGATGCTACCTAATTTGTAGGGAGTTTTTTTTTTTTTTACATACCCTCTGGGCATGTGCAGGGGTGAGGGACAGATTGCTACCCAGGAGAAAGAGCTGACATGAGACCTGAGATCCACCAAGAGCCTGAAGGATTACTTGAAATCCACGTAGGAATGCAATACCTGTGTACATTAATCAAATAATTAGACAGATAAATAGATAGATAGATAGATAGATAGATCTACAGACAGACAGACGATCATTACCATATTGGCTTGGGTTCCATGAAACAGTAATAGCATCATATGTTGGATCTCTGTTGGCTTCAAACTCAATGTAAATATTGCGTGGTGCGTGAACATAATGCTGGCAGTCCTCGGGTGTTTCTTGGCCTAGAAAAAAATGACAAGGCCAAGGTACGCAACCTGGCCGAGGAGAGGAGTTACCACACACTAACACCAAATGTGCTGCTGTTATCTTAATGAGCTCTACATGCCAGAACTGATTCTTAAAATGGTTTCCATTACACACTAGGTACACCGTCGAAAGCTAAAGAACATGGAGATGATGTAAAGTTAAAAACAGCCTCCGCTCTTTGACATACATAAGACATAAGATCCGAACAAGCTAGTCTTGGAAAGCAGCTGAAAATGGAAATCATACGTATAGCCTACAGATTACATAGATTGATTCAAGCAAAGCCAAATATGAGTGATTCCTGGAACTGCTGCAAACAATTATAGTGCAAAACAGCTTGCCTTGTTTAGTGAAATTACCGGAACAACTAGAGGTACGAATCCAACAAAAGAGAGTAATGATCCTACATCACGCAACCTGAAATGTAACTGTTACAATGATTGTGCTGTCACAAATAAAGATGTCAATTATTCTTATGGAATGTCAGCACTGATTGCCGTGAAAGGGAAAATCCAAACATTTCTCAGAATGTTGCTGTGGATGGATTACAAAATGTATTTTTAATGGCTGCAAAAAGTAAATTAATGTCAGTTTTTTGCATTGCTGATCCAGTTCTGATTAATTCCAATGAAATAAAAACAAAAAAAGATGGACATCAGAAAGAACTTACACATTTAAAAGACTAAAAAAAAAAATCATACTGAAAGTAAAATCATTTAATTGCAGCTAGTTAAGCATTAGTTAAAATATTTTTTACCCTTGGTTTTTGGTGCTTAAACTTTGTAAAGCAACTTATTAAATTAGTAGTTTTTTTCAGCAGGAAATGCAGCTTTTTCACCTGAAATCTATCATCCTGAGAAATGTAAAACTTCAAACTCATAAGCTGATTTTAGTTGTTTATAGACTGATCATCAACTACGTTCCCAGTCAAGTTTTTCCATTTTGAGTGGTGGTTTATCAACAAAAATGTACATTAAAATGGATTTCACTGGCTGAAAGTGATGCCTTCAATCCTACTTAGTAATCAAATGAGTTATGAAGCTTCATTTCATTAACTCCTTGAACCTTTACAAAAACTATTGTGTTTTTTTTTTTTTCAGAGCTGGATTATGTTGTGTTATTACGTCTATAGGGGTGCTGGACATATACAATAAAAATGACTTACTTCCAAAAGGGCTGGAGGAGGGAATACTGGGAGATATCTGCGCATCGTCTGCTGTGATTCTGCAGTATTCACATCTCGGGTCTCCCTGAAAATACACATTGCCCACAAAAAAAAAAAAAAAAAAAGGGAAACTATGAAATATGACAGCGTCTGCACAATTTCTAGGCTAATCAAATGCGTGACTCTGAGCTTGTGAATTTCTTTGTACAAAAGGCCAGATTTTTTGCTTCCAACTTTTCACTTAAATCCTTATGCTCATAGGCGGATTGGCCATTGGGCAATTCTGGCAAATGCCAGAGGGGCCGGAACATTTTTTTTTTAAATGTGGGCCGGTCAGTTTTATTTTTAATATATATAAATAAATAGTTTTTACAGGCCGACAGAGGATAGGACGGGTTTTTATTGCTTTGTACGATTTCACTATGGTTATAATAGTATTATTAATAATAAATATTAAGCATTTGGCCCAGTCTGCGACAGCCGACCCGGTCTCAAGTTGGGCAGACCGCCCCGCCCCCTTTAGTTATTGTTGCTATGTATGACGTGCCATGCCGCTCTTACGCCACACATTATATTCACTCAGAGTGAAAAATACGTTGGAGCAAGTGTGTCGACAGAAGAGAAATTTAAACAATAAATACCGTTTTGTAGCTTTTTAATGTGTCTTGACAGATTGCTGTAGCGCCTCAGTTCAAGCGGCCCGTGACAATACACACCATTTTTCAAATTCAAGTCCACGACGTTAATCTAACTGCTTTGTCGGAGATAAATGTGGATGCGGCGTTACGATTGGTTAGATCGCCTGTCAATCAAACTCCCTGCGAAGCAAGTTCAGTCAAAATCAAGCACGTCATCAGAGAGAGAGCGCAACACGAGCAAATTTGTCAGTAAAAGTTAGATGATGGACCTTAAAAAAAGGAAAGGCGGTGCAGAAAAGTATGGAAGCCCGTTTCCGCCACTAAATAAAAAAAAAAAAAGAGTAATTGCGACTTTTTATCTCAGAATTCTGACTTTTTATCTCGCAATTGCGAGTTTATATCTCACAATTGCGAGTTATAAAGTCAGAATTCTGAGATATAAAGTCGCAATTGCGTGATATAAAGTCAGAATTCTGAGATATAAAGTCGCAATTGCGTGATAAAAAGTCAGAATTGCGAGTTTTTATCTCAGAATTCTGACTTTTTTTCTCGCAATTGCGTGATATAAAGTCAGAATTCTGAGATATAAAGTCGCAATTGCGTGATATAAAGTCAGAATTCTGAGATATAAAGTCGCAATTGCGTGATAAAAAGTCAGAATTGCGAGTTTTTATCTCAGAATTCTGACTTTTTTTCTCGCAATTGCGAGTTATAAAGTCAGAATTCTGAGATATAAAGTCGCAATTGCGTGATATAAAGTCAGAATTCTGAGATATAAAGTCGCAATTGCGTGATATAAAGTCAGAATTCTGACTTTTTTTCTCGCAATTCTGACTTTTTTTCTCGCAATTGCGAGTTATAAAGTCAGAATTCTGAGATATAAAGTCGCAATTGCGTGATATAAAGTCAGAATTGCGAGATATAAAGTCAGAATTCTGAGATATAAAGTCGCAATTGCGTGATATAAAGTCAGAATTCTGACTTTTTTTCTCACAATTGTGTGCAACTTTATTTCTCATAGTTCTTACTTTGCTTGCGTTTCCTTTCATTCCGGGTGACCATCAGGATTGCTGCTTCGTTATTATTATACATAAAATGGAAGACATCATAAAGGATTATTTTTAGCGCGGATTTACCAATAAAGAAATTTTGATTTTATTGGAGGAGGCACATAACATGAAGATTAGTCTCCGGACATTAGAGAGAACATTATGCAGGAATATGCATAGTATAGCATGTTTCCACGGTAACCTTGTACATGAGTACAGCGTTTCCAGGAGAAAAAAACAGCTTTTACTGCCATCTAGTGGACTTAATACTAAAACGCATCATATTTCATATAATTTCAAATCATATTTCATCAACTTTTGTAACTGCAACTCAAGCCTGGTGGCTCCATAAAAGGGGGCATTCAAGGGTAGAATTACAATTACAAAATTACAGTGGAAGTATTTGGTGAATAAAAGTTGTTTTTAACAGAATTAGATACAATGATGAATTTGACAAGTTTTGAGCAAATGTGTTGTGATTACACAATAATACCAATATAATAGTAATAGTAATAATAATAAGAATCAACTGTGGCGGAGGCGCAATAAAACAGATGAAGCTGAAGTGGCACATTTTATACACCAACAGCTTCAGACATCAGGACGGCAGCACTGCTATCGTTGGATGCACCAGATGTTGGATGTCCGTATTTGTTAGACAGAGAAACTGTCCATCAGTTAATTACAAGAAAAAAGTCATAATTCTGAGATATAAACTCGCAACTGCGTGATATAAAGTCAGAATTCTGAGATAAAAACTCGCAATTCTGACTTTTTATCACGCAATTGCGAGTTTATATCTCAGAATTCTGACTTTATATCACGCAATTGCGACTTTATATCTCAGAATTCTGACTTTATATCTCAGAATTCTGACTTTATAACTCGCAATTGTGAGATATAAACTCGCAATTGCGAGATAAAAAGTCAGAATTCTGAGATAAAAAGTCGCAATTACTCTTTTTTTTTTTTTATTTAGTGGCGGAAACGGGCTTCCATAGAAAAGGGTAGAGAAAGCAAAAAAAAAAAAAAAAAAAAAAGTCCGATGCTGCCAAATGCCTAAAATTAACCGAACTCTTTTCAAAGGGTTTAAATTCAGCTGCTGCAGCAGAGGACAGTAGTGCCATAAAGGTAAGAAAAAACAAAAAAATACAGCTAGCTCAAGTCATTTTCACGCAATTCACGCTACTTCTGCCAGTTAGCTCCAGTGTTTTTATTATTATTAAACAGTTGTAAGCTTAGCATACAACCCTCCTATATTTTAAAATGCCATTGCTTCGTGATAATTGTTTACAATTGTTAGCTAGCCTGTTACTGAATTACATGACTGAAATATCAGCAGATACGGTGGGATTTAGGGTAAACAGACTGCTGTAGGCTACTTGCAATATAGTCTAACACGTCAAAAAACGTATAGCAACCCAGGTGAAAAAAGTACAGTTCCATAATGTACTTAAAGTGTAAAATGTGCTTTTAATACACCATCTCTGTATTTTACACTTATGGGTTCAAGTATACTACAAGTGGTAACTAAATACAAATTCATGGTGTCTCAAAATTGCACAGTTGAGTACACTTAGATGTTATTAAGATTATCCTAAGAAGTACTAAAGATTTTTAGTATATTACGTACAAAATTAGTGTGTGAAAATAGAACACTTTAAGGACATTATGGAAATGTACTTTTTTCACCTGGGAATGCATGTGTCCGTGGGTGTGGGTTGGTGTGGCTACAGTGCCAGGGCTGATTTTTTTGTCCCAGTCCGCCCCTGCTTATGCTGATAATATAATTTGCAATTTGAAAAACAGAGTTGACTTAACTGTATGGCTTTGTGCTTAGACATTCAAATACCATGATTCATGCTTCAATCAAACTAAATAAAGCTGAAAGATATTGAGAAGAAAAAAACCCACAAATGATCTTCATGTACCTGACGAAGCAACCAGAAAAACCAGATACAGAAGAATGATCTTCAAAAAGCATGAGAGAAACAAAGGAGCAAAAAAGGAAACCACAGACACAGATTAAGATCAGTCTGTGAGAGTGAGTTTGAGGGGTTAAAGTGAAAATGTATCGACTTTTATACAATTCAGCATAGTATACTTGCATGAATTTCAGTAATGGCAATAATGGCAAAAAAACAACATATTTAATGAATTTGATAAATTTAATTAGTGACCCAGAAATCATAATTTTATGACAATAAATAAATCCTAAACCCTTATTTCCAGGTGCAATCCAGATTTTCAGTAGGGTCTCATGCGGGAATTTTGAGCCCCAACATATTTCATGGACAACTGCATAACCATTACCAAAACATTTGTATATACAATAATATATATATATATATATATATATATATATATATATATATATATATATATATTTATTTATTTTTTATATATATATATATATATTTTTTTATATATATATATATATATATATATATATATATATATATATATATATGCGCATTACAATGACTTGTGAATCTAACATTAAAGCTTTGCAATCTTAATAAAAACAGCACCACTAATTCCTTAAATGTTGATACAGCCAGCCGGAAGCCAAAGTATGAAGTCTTACCCGGCGGATGCATTCAAGTGTGCAACTCTGAGGTCTGTAATATGTTCGTTCACCATCGGCGCCGAGGGACAAACTGACCAGCAGGAGTAGATCCAGAGTCAGTGTGGGTGGCCACATCCCGCTCCCTTTACCTACCTAATGAACACCGAAAACTTGTCTTCAAACCCCAACTCGGCTATGTCCTCGAAGCAGATAAGCCATTTCAGGTCTCTTGAAGAACTAAAGATCAGTTGTGTAAAAACGGAGGGGGTGGAATGGGAGGGGAGGAGGTAGGCAAAGGGTTGGAAATGAAAACAAGAGCAGCTGAGGGAGTGGTGGCCTAGGGGAAAATTGTAGAGCTGCAGAGGCTGTCAAAATCCATTTGCTGTGCCGCCAGGTATGCTTAGCCTGATTTACTGTTTGAAGCTGGCCTTTTAGCTTAAAATTGTGCAAATGGAATAATGACCTTAATAACTCGCACCACATATTCCTGCAGGACTAATCAGCCAATGGCCAAAAACAACATTCTGCATCTGTGAAAATAAATCCACTAAATCCCAAACCCACCATGAGAGACTGATAGCCTTTGGTTTTTACACAACTGTACTACCTTGCATTTGAGTTTCAACAATGGTGGTTTTATTCCAGGAAACTACAAATCTTTCAAAACTTGAAAAACAACAATCATCTTCAAAAGTGCCTGTAGTAGCGATGGAGCAATCATGAAATGATTCAAAAGAAAAACATGCAAAGGTACATAAATGAGGAATTTATTTTTGAATAGGATTCAAGAGATCAGCGGACTCTATTTACAATCAAGACGACAAACATCAGTTGTGTTAACAAAAAGATGTGAAGTCAGGTTAGTTGTGTGCAAGATCCGACTAGGAGCGTATGACAAAGAATGGCCTCGGTTTAGGCCTCATGTTCACCTATATACAATGATAAGTTGGGTGCAAACAGTTATAGTACTCAAAAATCAAAAGCAAAAAGCATTTTGCTGCCTGGTGTCAATAAAACCATCAAAACATCAAGATGGTTCAGGAACTCTGTACATCTCGTGGATGTGGCATCTCACCGAATCTGAAAAACAATGCAAAACAATCCATAAACACGTTATGAATCTAACCACAAGCACGTTTTTAAACCCAGTAGACCCACATTGTCATGATTTATTTCTACTGACATCTTGTTTTCATCTATCAAATACGTTTTTAGCTAATCCTGGAACACATTGGTTTTTGGTTTTGGTTAAGACCATGTTAGATTATGTACATCAAGATCACAGAGTTTCTTTCATATGGTTCTACTAAACATGTGGCTGCAGGAGATTTTGGAGACTTTCGCCCAACCCTGACCACTTCAGTGTCAAGACTTTCAACATAAGGTTTTTAGTGGATGATATACTCACTGTGTATTTGTCCCATTTTTTTTCAGGGTCATAAGGCTCCCAACGGCTGGCAGGGAAGATGTGTTTGTTTTTTTCATACCAGCTCCTCAGCACCACTTTTCCTGCATGAGACTGGACAAAAAAAACAAACAAAAAGAGCTTAGATTTTAGCCGAAGCTGTGTCAAAGGTGACTGGCTTCTATGACATTTCCAAGAATCAATGTGCGTATTTACCAAAAAACGTTGCTAAAACTATGAAACTCATCGCTGGTTGTGCAAGTTTTGTAGCATCAAATCTTTGAAAGACTCTTAATAATGTGTAAAAAAAAAAAAAAAATAATTTAAAAATCCTAATTTGCTTCTGTTTAAGAGAAATATATCTAATTTCACATTCACTTGCCTCAAAACATGGTCATTTTATATGTAGGTCCCTTCCTGTAAATTTGTGTGGTTCTTGCCCAGAATATGGACCAGACATTATACTAACATTATTACCTCATCTTTCTCAACTGTAGCATCGTTCACCAGCCGAATGTCATCGTGGACATCAAAATTGAAAAGGGGCCCTGAAGAAAAAAATGAAGGTCTCAATTCAGCACTAAAAACATCGGGCTAATGCTAAATATAATTAGTATTATCTTCATATTATGAAATATCAGAGCAGAGTCATGTGTGAAATAATACAGAAGCCACATGAGAAGCTGTTAAATTAAATGTGGTAGAGGAAGTAGGAACTTACCACTTTTGCCTCTTGCCTTTGTCACAATGAAATCATAAAAACTGTGGTGCTAAAAGAAAAGCAGATTTTTAGTAATTGAGAGATCTGTTTTGAAAGGGAATGTTAACTATAAAGTGATTTATTACCATGTCTTCACAATCAAACACTAACTAAAATGCCCTTAAAACATTGTAAAGCAGTTTATGTTGTAAAACTTGTACATGTGCTTGTCAAAAATCTGAAATTTAAGAGATGTACAGGCTTGTACAGAATAAAAGTGACTTGTAAACAATTACGTATTTAAGAGACCTAACTGGTCTTTAAAAAAATGAGATGACTTATAAATATTAACATTTACAGGAGCACTTGAAGTTGATCCTTTAAATTCATTACAGTTTTGTTGTGGAAAATTTACTCACATGTGGGATTATCAAATCCTCTTTGATGTACATTAGATGCTCCACTCCTGCTGATCTGAAGGACACAAACAGGCTTTAATATTATCTCAAATAAGACAAAAAGTCTGTAACATAAGAAGCTCTCACTGCTTAAAGAGCTGTCTGGATTTTATCCATTGAGTTTTTATTTAATACACCGATATTCTGAGGAAAACCAAAACTAAATCCTGAAGAAAACCACCATGTTTTTGTAAATGTGTGTGTGTATAAACATAAATATACATACATAGATTTTAAGAAACTTTAAAACTGTGTTAACTGATTCTAACTTGACTAACTCTTGTGTAGTAATTCTAAAAAAAGTGTTTTTATAGCGAGTGACAACAAACGCATTTACCTCAGCTCACTGAAGTCTTTTCTCAAAACTTCCAGGGCCCTTTGGAGAAACTGCTGAATTGTGTTGCCTTTCTTCATCTACATGAGCACACATGACACACAAAAACTGAGTGGAGCACATTTTTACAATATAGAACATGTAACAATGTAACATTCTGGGCAAGTAGTTTTCTTAAATTAGAAAATCTGATAACCTGCTCTGTACCTTGACAGTTTTTCGATGACCTGAGCCATCCCAGTAACTGAAAGTGATTTCAATTTCTTCACCTAAAGAAAGAAAGGAAGAAAGAAAAAAAGGAAGGAAGGAAGGAAGAAAGAAAGAAAGAAACAGGTTGAAGAACAGGTTTGTAGCACAAAAGATCAAAATATAAACACATGCTGCTTTAAGCAGCTGGTTGCATGCGGATTCATGCGCTACAGTATGACTAGACAAGTTTAAATGAAGTAAATAAGTCTATAGATTCAACTGCACTCTTGGCCAGGTTCAGTGAAATCAAACAAAACAATCTTCATATCTTACTTTTGATCTTCTCTTGTTTTCTTTCCCACTCCTGCCTGAGTTCCTCTCTTAAACGATTCTCTTCTTCCTGAAACATTTTATTCCCAATTACACATACAAAAAAGCTTTCCGGTACGTTTTTCTGAAAGAAACTATATTTTTCAAATGTGCTGCTAAATGTAACTTTTGCCAACTTCGGAGTGCACTAACATACACACTACCAGTCAAAAGTTTGGACATAGTAAGATTTTTAATGTTTTTAAAAGAAGTTTCGTCTGCTCATCAAGGCTGCATTTATTTAATTAAAAATACAGTAAAAACAGTAATATTGTGAAATTACAATATTGTGATATTACAATTTAAAATAACTGTTTTCTGTTTGAATATATTTTATAAAGTAATTTATTCCTGTGATCAAAGCTGAATTTTCAGCATCATTACTCCAGTCTTCAGTGTCACATGATCCTTCAGAAATCATTCTAATATGCTGATTTGCTGCTCCAGAAACATTTATGATTATTATCAATGTTAAAAACAGTTGTGTACTTTTTTTTTTTCAGGATTCCTTGATGAATAGAAAGTTCAAAAGAACAGCATTTATCTGAAATACAAAGCTTTTGTAACATTATACACTACCGTTCAAAAGTTTGGGGTCAGTAAGAATTTTTATTTTTATTTTTTAGAAAAGAAATGAAAGAAATTATTACTTTTATTCAGCAAGGATGCATTAAATCGATCAAAAGTGACAGTAAAGACATTTATAATGTTACAAAAGATTATATTTCAAATAAATGCTGTTCTTTTGAACTTTCTATTCATCAAAGAATCCTGAAAAAAAATATATTGTACACAAATATTTTGTACAATTGTACACAATAAATGTTTCTTGAGCAGCAGATCATCATATTAGAAAGATTTCTGAAGGATCATGTGACACTGAAGACTGGAGTAATGATGCTGAAAATTCAGCTTTGCCATCACAGGAATAAATTAATTAATTAAATAAATGCAGCCTTGGAGGCACAAAATCACTCTCCAGAACATTCTTGTTCACTGCTCCATGCTGGTGGAATGACAGCTGAAAACTCATCTTTCATGAGCACTTAACCTCATCTTAAAAAAATAAACAAACAAAAAAAACTATCCTTTCACTTCCTTTAATCCCTCTCTATTGTACCTTATGATACTCTGTTGTGCCTTATGATACTATTGATACAATGTCTGAAACTTGAATTGTGAGCACTTCTTGTGTCTATTTGCCTCTTCATGATGACTCACTTGTTGTATTCCTCACTTGTAAGTCGCTTTGGATAAAAGCGCCTGCCAAATGAATAAATGTAAATTTAAATGTAAATATAGACATTGACTACAAGCCTTAAAACTTGTGGAGTCTTTAAAACTGGTCTTTAAATACAGACAGCATGATGTTTTGCAAAATAAATTATTTCAACATTTTTAGTTTTGAGGCAGTTGACAGCATATCAAAGAAGCTCATAAGTGACCCTGGACCACAAAACCAGTCATAAGTCGCAAGGGTATATTTGTAGCAATAGCCAACAATACATTGTATGGGTCAAAATGATCAAATTTTCTTTTATGCCAAAAATCATTAGGATATTAAGTAAAGATCATGTTCCATTAAGATTTTTTGTAAATTTCCTACCATAAATATATCAAAAATGTATTTTTGTGAGTGGATATCCATTGCCAAGGACTTCATTTGGACAACTTTAAAGGTGATTTTCTCAATATTTTGACTTTTTTGCACCCTCAGATTCCAGATTTCAAATAGTTGTATCTCAGCAAAATATTGTCCTAAAAACCATGCATCAGTGTCAATGAAGAGCTTATTTACTCAGCTTTTAGATGATGTATAAATCTCAATTTCAAAAAATTCACCCTTATGACTGGATTTGTGGTCCAGGGTCACATACATGCTGTAGATAAAGCTCATTCAGTATGAACACATACATGAAGCAATAATTCCTGTCAAGGATTATCAGGTCACTCATTTTAAAAGCTCTTAAAAATTTCAGAAAACAAGCCAAAGCTTTTCAATGAAACTGTTGACAGGCATATATCAAATATATAGGTCATATATCCACAGTATAAAAGCAAACAAAACCTTCGTGACAAATTACAGGTAATCTGTCAGATCTAAGGATCTTTACAGTTGAAATGCCTCATTGAAAACTGCCTGGAAATGAGCCAAAGCACACACACAAAAAAATAAAAAAAAATCACATCAACAGAACCATAATTCTTGTGGCAGTTGAAAAATTAACAATGGTAATAAAGTTCAGGCTGATGTCTCAATGTGCGCTGACTGTCCGTCCCTGAGTGACATCTCTGCAAATGCTGCATAATTTTATTTGATGCAGTGCCCAGAAGAGGCTTGTGTTAACAAACAGCCCTGTAAAACTGTAGATCCCTAAAAAGAGGCATTTGGAACTGTCACTCCACACTCTTTGACACTGAATGCATTTTATGCTATTTTTTTATATATATATATATATATATATATATATATATATATATATATATATATATATATATATATAAACAAGGTGTGCATGTGTTAACAGAGCATCAAGAGCAGGAAATATTTTTTTTTAATTACCTCTCTGTCCCTGTCTGGCAGGAAACTGGTGTCCACATCTGGGTTTTTTCCTAGTTTTTTCTTTTTTACAGGTATGCCTGTTAAAGAAAATGATTAAAAAAAAAAAAAAAAAAAAAAAAATCACAATTTTATCAGTGTTACAAAATAAAATATATAATACATTTACATAATTTAAAAAAACTAAATGAATGAAAATCAATCTATTAAACTTGCACTTAACTATTAAAATGCACTTTTACTACTTTAAAATGCTGGTTATAAATTAAGAATTTAAGACTGAATTTCTGTGCTGATTTTAGTCTATGCAGAATGCATTTAAACATGGTAAACATGGCACTGGTACTTGAACATGGTACTCTGCTCTTATTGATAGCTTATTGAAACATTTAAAAAAAATGTAGAAATTTGTTCCACTTCTGTGGAAAAGTTCCAAGTAAAATGCCATACATATCTCCTCCTCAATTTCCTCTTCCTCCTCTTCTTCCTCTCCTTCGTCGGGATTGAAGGATAAACTGGCGATCTTCCTTTTCTGCTCTTCCTTTCTTTTCTTCTCCTTCTGCTTCTCCAGTTTCCTACAAGAACAGGCGAAACATGAAGCTTTAAAATCAAACCTCACACAGATTTTAAGGGAAAACAGAAACAAGGCTGGATGCCTGGAGGGCGCAGGAACCTACAACAACCTAGTCTTAAAATCTTAAAAGGTGGTTAAAAAATGATTTCATTCATTCATATTGAGAAAATGACACCAAGCAGGAGAGAAGCAACTTCAAATAACTGAAAATGCCTTACAGCTGTAGCTCTTTTGACTGCTCCTTCTGGGCGAGCTGTTTCTCTCGTTCTTTGAGCAGAGCTTCCTGCTTGGCTTTCATGTCATTAAGAGTCACCAGACCTGCAGAGAACAACAACAACATCCTCCACTCACAAACTGATTTAATACACCAATTAAATAATTGGTTAAATTAAATAATTAAATGAAATTAAATAATTACGAAGGACACTGTACGTTATGGATAGGGTTGCCAAATTCAGATGAGACATCTAACAAAAGTAAAGCATTTTGCAGTCTTATGACAATCAAATGACAGCTATAGTCATAACAAGAATCTCTAAGCCTTTCTGAACTACAAGTTGTCTTACTGCATAGTTACCAGGGTCACGGTTTTCCCGCACAATTGGGCTATTTTGAAAATGCAGTTTCGGGAAAAATTACAGAGCCGCGGGTTGCGTTTTTTTGGGCTACTTTTATAATGTACCGCGGCCGGAAAAAAGTTTATCTGTAGACAAAGGAAATGAAAATTGATCATTTTACTAATTTGTATCCTTGAAATGGATACCTGGCAATCCCAGGATGGAGGAGAGACGGTATGGGGTACGTTTGATGTCACCACAAACTATTACGTGAGTTTCACCAATAGCAGAGATTTTGAGGCCTTCACACAGCAGAAATGAACGCGACAACAGCCAGTCAAAGCACGTCGCTTATGAGTCTGCATGTTTTGCATGTCTGTGTGAATGAACAGGGTAGTTTCGTCTAATACACAAACTCAAACATACGTCAGACGCTTACAGTGTTTTCAACATCTGTCTTCTCAATATATGAGGACAACATATGAACTTTATCTCCAGAACTGCTCTGAAGCACTTTAGAGATTTTCACTGTTCATTTGAAAAAAACTTAATGACAAACCGCCAGAATAAAAGTTTGATCTAACTTGGAAGAAATTTATCAGAAATATATTACTATGATATAGTAAAATGTAAGGTTTAAAGTAATTAATATTACCATTGTTTATAAGGAATATCATACAACCAAGATATTTTTCATCCATGTTCTAATATGAAAACAGATCTGTCGTGCAGCATCTTATTTGACAAAAAAAAAAAAATGCAATGTTTGTTGTAAATTAATTGTTTTATTAATTAATTTCATTAAACACTATTGCTAATGGCATATTTGTATTAAATCATAAAACACAGGGAAAATAAAATAGATTTAATCGGGCCCTAAATTAAAAGGTGGCTTAATGCAGTTTAATTGTGAACAAAAGTTATGATTACATTCATTCTCAAGGTCTAACAAACACGTGGAGAGCATATCCTTCCCCATTATTGGTAAATTAATATCATGATAAATATCTATATCATATGATATGGAAAAATAATATTGTCATAATATTTCTGGTCATATTGCCCAGCCCTAATTTTAAAATTTATCATGAAAAATGCTGAAAATTAAAATCAGAATCAAAGAAAGAGTACAAGAAAAATATTAAATGAAGAGGAGTAAAATACAAATAAATGTATGTGCACACATTACATATAAACAACTCTAGCTAAAATTATCAAAATAAAATTTAAAACAGAATAAATAAAAATAGTTTACTAAGGCGGATTACGAGAATTTCGCAGCTGTCAGCTATGATTAGACGGGGCAGGGGGGAATTGGGCTAGTTTTAATTTCTTTTTGGCGGGTTTTGAGTAAGCTTTGGGCTGGACATTTTTCTGGGACCTGGCAACCCTGCCTCACTGTGAGAAAAAAAAAAAAAAACACTACAGAAGTATTTCTGAACCATAATAATGCTCACTTACCGACAGTGCTGGACTTGAGCTCTTGCTCCACAGCGTCATAATGAGCGGAGAACTTTTTATCAATGTTGGACTTCACCATGTTGTCCTAGAAAGAGAAAAGTGAAGATCAGTTAGGAGAGATGTTTTACATAAAGTATAAGCCGTGTAGAGTTATTTGAGCTGCATGTAAAGATTGTTTATAACAATAATACAATATTCATAAAAAACATCTACAATCATTATAGTTATATGTTGCTTAAAGATCAGTAGTTTACATACTGTTGCCCTAAAACAGTATCTAATGCTTTATCATTTAAAACTTGCTTGAAAGGCACTTTAAAAACGTATCTTTATAATAAAAGATATTTTGCTATATATTCATACTTTTTAAGCATGGGGTAAAAAATGTGTGGAAAAAGTGGCCAATATTTTGGGGGCACCAACACATATAAATATAATTTTACAAGCAAATAATTTTACTATAGTAAACTAGTGAACTTTTGGTGAAATTTATGAAGATTCATAGCTTCTTCAACATAGTATTTCAAAATGTGGTTTTCACATTAACCATGGTAATGAGGAGCCAGTCAAGTTTTTACCTATGGTTACCCTATATATACCACACTAATGAAGTTGTTATAAACTGTCATCACATCATAAAGCCTTCTCATGTGACTTTATATTGTCTAAAAGGGATGAGGAAGCATAACCATCATATTCTGGGTTATAAAAAGATGTACTATCCTATCTGAATATCACTTTTGAGCTAACAGCTATTTATTAGAGGCATATAGTCAGGACAGGTTGAATAGTCAGTGTGTTTACATGTTGTGTTTGTTATTCGGGCTCACTTGCCTCTGCTATCTTCTGTTTGAGCTGCTCGAGCTGTTCTCGCTCTCTTTCTCTCTTCTTCATGAGCTGCATCGCTCTCCCCGCTTCACTTGCTGCTCCTTTATACTGCGCCATTGCGGCTCTTTTGCAAGATATTAGAAAAAGAAATAAAACACTGAAAATGCGAGATAACTACTAAATTCAGTCAATAAACAAACGAGAAACTTCTCGACTAAAGCAAGAGGTTGTGGGTAATTTACCAGTACTGCTTCCGGTTGATGCACGAAATAACTGCATTCTAAAGTAAAAGTCCATCCATTATGCTTGCCTAAAAACATGCATAAAAATACATTTATTATCAATACATTGACTGTTATTATTATTATTATTATTATTATTATTATTATTATTATTTCTGTTGATGATAACAATTATAGTTGTGTTTTATTTTATTTTATTTTATGTATGATTTTAAGTTCATACTAAAGGTATTTCATTTATATTTTAATGTACAAATCACTTTATAAATAGTATATTTTTACATAGAAATTCAACAATAAGTATACAAACAAAGGAGGTTTATTTAAATTATTTAGATTTTTTTTTTATTAAATAATTTATTAAATCAAGATTTTTTTACTTTCTTTCTTCGGATAAACTTCTATGCTGCTCGTGAACATGGGCGGACTTTAATAAACAAAGGTCCGTGAAAGAATAGAGTGAGAATCGAGTGATTCTGCAATCGATTCGCAGCCCTGGATTGAGTGAGGGGTGATTTTGGATGGAGATGAAGGCGGTGGTGTCCTGTGCCGGGCTTTTGCTTCTATTTGCGTGGCTTTCTCCAAGCCAAGCCCTTTATTTCCACATCGGAGAGACGGAGAAGAAATGTTTTATAGAAGAAATACCCGATGAAACCATGGTGATCGGTACGTCCATTGTCTCTCTGTGATCGGTTAGCTTTGTCGGCTAGCTGATTCATCCATCTGGATTTATCAGCAGAATAATTCACTTTTTTGTCTTATTTAACACACTCAACCTGAAGACAGCTGATATGAAATCAGATGTGAGGTATGGATCTTATTATTTGAATACATCTGTCCAAATAAAGGAGGGCTTTGAGTAAATCAGGATGTGGCAGGTGCAGCATCCTGCTTAGGTACCTGAGATACAGGTGCAACCAGTTCCTTCCTGCCAGCAGCCTGGATTTATCGCTTGTTTATAGTAATCAGAAATAACAGTTAATGGAGTCAGGAGATAATGTATATTTGATCTCTTATATCCATACTGTATAGTGAAATAACAGTCAGATCCTGTTAATCTAATAATTATGTTTGTCAGTTTTTAATGGTGCATATGAACATACTGTGTTGAGTTTTATTTGTGTCTTTTTAGGAAGATACAGAACACAGCTGTGGGACAAACAGGCTGGCTCTTTCCTCCCATCCACCCCTGGTTTAGGCATGCATGTTGAAATCAAAGATCCTGATACCAAGGTAGCCTGTTTTTGATTATTCTCTACATTCCAAACATGTCTGCTATATAACAATGAATAGGGTTATATTTAGTGAAATGAAGTAGTGAAGTAGTTTTCACATTCTCTCTCTGTTTATTTCAGATCATTCTGTCCCGTCAGTATGGCTCAGATGGACGTTTCACCTTCACGTCTCACACCCCAGGCGAGCATCAGATCTGCCTCCACTCCAACTCCACCAAGATGGCACTGTTTGCTGGTGGAAAACTGGTACGAGTGTAAAAACCATGATGGATGATCATATAGAGAACAGATTAAGTGCTGCACAGTGTCATCGTCTCAGTCCAGGATCTTCATCATGCATTTTTGAATAATAAGCTGTCCAATATGCAGTCTCTATATTTAAAGCATTAGTTCACCCAAAAATGAAAATTCTGTCATTAAATACTCACCCTCAAGTCGTTCCACAGCCGTAAGACCTTCGTTCATCTTCGGAACACAAATTAAGATATTTTTGATGAAATCCGATGGCTCAGTGAGGCCTCTATTGACAGCAAGATAATTAACACTTTCAGATGCCCAGAAAGCTACTAAAGACATATTTAAAACAGTTCATGTGACTACAGAGGTTCAACCTTAATGTTATGAAGCAACGAGAATACTTTTTGTGCGCCAAAAAAACAAAATACAACTTCATTCAACAATATCTTGTGATGGGCGATTTCAAAACACTGAAGCTTCGAAGTTTTACGAATCTTTTGTTTTGAATCAGTGGTTCGGAACGAGTATCAAACTGCCAAAGTCACGTGAACCATTGAAATTTCGAAACATTTATTACGTAACGAAGCCTCGTTTACTGAAATCATGTGACTTTGGCAGTTTGATACGCGTTCCAAACCACTGATTCAAAAGATTCGTAAAGCTTCGAAGCTTCAGTGTTTTGAAATCGCCCATCACTAGATATTGTTGAATAAAGTCGTTATTTTGTTTTATTTGGCGCACAAAAAGTATTCTCGTCGCTTCATAACATTAAGGTTGAACCACTGTAGTCACATGAACTGTTTTAAATATCTTTAGTAGCTTTCTGGGCATCTGAAAGTGTTAATTATCTTGCTGTCAATGGAGGCCTCACTGAGCCATCAGATTTTATCAAAAATATCTTAATTTGTGTTCCGAAGATGAACGAAGGTCTTACGGGTGTGGAACAACATGAGGGTGAGTAATTATTGACAGAATTTTCATTTTTGGGTGAACTAACTCTTTAATAAATTACATCTGGCAATATTTATATGTCACATACAGTGTTATTTTAGTATTATTTATATACTATTATAGTATTTATTAATATTTTGAATGTTTAATGAATAATTTTGAGTAATAAGCTGTCCAGTGTGCAATCTCTATATTTAATCTATTACATCCATTAATATTGATATATCAAATACAGTTATTTTAGTATTTTTAGATACTATTTTATACTATTTATTCATATTTGGACATTTTAATTAATAATTTTGAGTTATAAGCTGTCTAATATGCAATCTCTATAATAAATTACATTAGGTAATAGTTTTATGTCAAATACAGTGTTGTTTTAGTATTATTTATATACTATTATAAATATTTTTTTATATTATATTTTAATAATTTGCTTTAATTTGTATATTTTTAGTTTATGTTCCAGTTCTAGTAATTTTATGTGCTTTTGTCATTATTTTAGTATATTATAGTTTTATTTTTAAATATTTCTATTTAGCTTTAATTTATTTTTATTTCCGCTTTAGTCATTTTAGTACTTCAATTAATTTTTTTTTTTTTTCAATTCAGTTTCCGTTCTAATTTTTATGTTTTTAAGATTTCTGTTTTATTTTATTTCAGCTTTGGTTCAGTTAAGAAAATGATTTAGAATAGTTTTAGTTAATATACAACACTGGTCAAATATATTAATAAATATGGTTCATTTTCAAGTTTTTGAAATTACCTGTAGATTAGTGTTGTCAAAAGTACTGACCGTGATACCAAGTCGGTACTGAAATTTTAAAAATGTGTGTATTTTGTTTTTGAAGTGTTGATCACTGTAGCCAATCACAGACATATCTGATGAGCGCGTGAACACAATGACCAGTCAGAGGTGTTTATGAATCCTCTCAACAGCACTCAAAGCATCACGTTTTTAAAATGTCACTACCGACTTGGTATCGCAGTCGGTACTTTTGACAACTCTACTATAGATATGAGAAAAAGACAATTACCATATTCATTTCAATATAATACAGTATAACTGAAGATAAAGATATGAAACCTTATATCATGCTGTCTTACAGAGAGTCCACTTGGAGATTCAGGTTGGTGAACACACCAACAACTACCCCGAAATCGCAGCCAAAGACAAACTGACTGAGTTGCAGCTGAGGGTCCGACAGCTCCTGGACCAGGTGGAACAGATCCAAAAAGAGCAGAACTACCAGCGGGTGAGTCTGAACTACAAAAACTAGTTTTAGTTAATGTTATAGTAGGGTTCTGTTGGCTGACTGGCCATTTTAACTTATATTTTCACAATCGCTGAAAGCAGGTACCTGCTCAAGATGTTTAACATTATTTTGGACCATAACTAAATAGGGGTGTGCTTCCCAAAGCCAACTATGGTCACAATAATCGTCGTTACCAACACGTGAACTTGGCTAACGATGCTTTTGGGAAACACTGTAAAAAAACAAAACAAACTGTATCTCAGTTATACCAAACAGCACTGGTATCTAGTTGTCACTATATCATACAGCATCCATATGGGTTGTATTGTAGTCACAATAAGTTGTTTTTCTTTTTCCACAGTACCGTGAGGAGCGTTTCCGTATGACGAGCGAGAGCACGAACCAGCGCGTTCTGTGGTGGTCTATCGCTCAGACCATCATCCTCATCATCACTGGCATCTGGCAAATGAGACATCTCAAGAGCTTCTTCGAGGCCAAAAAGCTGGTGTGAAAATCAGAAAGCATTACAAAGACAATAACCCAAGTAACATTTACTGCCGTTTTGTATCTCAAGCATGGAAATACTCAGTGATTTATTTCTATATTTTGTTTTTAAATTCAGTTCGTTTCAACATTATCTTCAGCAGATAAATTTAGACACAATGAGCTTTGAATGAAGTCTTAAACATGCAAAATATTAACAACCCTTAATTCTGCTCTATACCTGATACCCATTTATCATAAATTAATCATAATCATAAATGTCTAGAATGTTGTTCCAAGTGTTCATATTACTAAAAAGTGTGATATGAAAATGTAATGCTTTTAAAAAGTGATGATTATTATGGGTGCATGGAAACTACTTTTGACTTTAAGGTCGCATTACTGATAAATGTGAAGAATCAAGCCGGCTAATCATTTAAGCATTTCTAAACATTTTTAATATGTATATATTGAAGATTTGTGGCTTTGTTTTCATGTTCTGTCTGTCTTGGGCTCTAAACACCTCAAATTGGTTTGATGTTCATGATCTTGAGGGGAAATGATTCAAGCAAATTGATTGTAGTTTGCATAGTAGCTGTTTAGAAGGATTTTCTTTCTTTTATTAATTTACAAAATGTGATTTTTGTTGTTCATGATTTATTTATTCACTGCATTGACCAGATTTAAAATATAATTTCAGTAGATTAGTTGATAAAATGAGCAGGAATGTCTGTAATTTAATGAAAACTTTTGGTTTTCTGGGTTCTTTTTCAATTTCAAGACTATATGTTGTTTATAGGATTTTTGGAAATTTTTGTACTGGCTTCTTACAAGTACCAATTTATAAAAATGCTGGTTTGCATGACACAAAATGGCAAAATCCTCCATGTAATGTGAAAGGTTGAAAGTTATTTATAGGTTAACGCAGCTCTGTATTCTCAAGTGTCATTCGAGCTTTGTAATAGACTATTCATCTGTGCACACATTGTGCATGCACAAACTTAACTGTATGCTTGGTACTCAGTTAAAACTCGCCATTCATAAACATTGTTTCTATTTTAGTTGGGTTTTTAACGTTTTTCGAATTAAAGGTTTTAAATTGACAAAATATTGTTGGTCTTCATGAATGAGTAGCATAATGCATTTCACTAATGATAAGATAAAATATACATTTTTTTATATAAATATACATACACTACCCCTTGAAATGTTTGTGTCAGTAAGATCTTTAACTAAATTAATACATTTATTCAGCAAGGATGCATTCATTTGATCAAACATGACAGTAAATACATTTATAATGTTACAAAAGATTTCTGTTTCAAACAAATGGTGTTCATTTGAATTTTCTATTCATCAAAGAATCTCAACCATTTTTTTAAACCATGGTTTGTACAAAAGTATTAAGCAGCACAACTGTTTTCAACATGGATAAGAATAAAAAATGTTTCTTAAGCACCAAATCATCACATTATAATGATTTCTGAAGGATCACGTGACACTGTAGACTGGAGTAATGATGCTGAAAATTCAGCTTTGATCACAGGAATAAATTACATTGTATAATATATTAAAATTAGAAAATGGTTATTATAAAGTGTAAGAATATTTCACAATATTACAGTTTTTTCTGTATTTTTGATCAAATAAATGCAGCCTTGGTGAGTGACTTCTTTTAAAAACATTTTAAAAAGTCTTAGTTTTTAAATGAAAAAAAAATACTAAAGTTATCTATATATGCCATACAAACCATTTCATTTTCTCTTATTTTATTGCTCAACTCACCTTAATCAATGAAATATCTATGTACAATTATCTATTGACAAGATACACAATGTTTTTTGTCACACTGATTAGAAAAAAAATTGATGTTGTAATTTTGGCTTTTTTTTACAACTGACCACAAACAGTAAACCCATTAGTTTGACACAACACTATATTAATCCAAAATTTAAAAACAAAAATATGATGTGATTGCCTCTAAACAAGCATCTAAGAATCAGAACAATCTCTCTCTTGCATAGTAAATGGCCTCAGGCCCTCAGCGTCTTCAAAACTCCATAAAACAGCACTGATCTCATTGCACATTTCTATGTTCTGCACTGAAACCAATGTGGCTGTTGATCAGTGCTAAATTCAACACCAGTGTTTAGGGTGACATGAATCACTACATGAACTATATGACAACACCACACACACACACACACAGCAGTCCCGACACATCTCATTGATGCAGCAACAAGTGGATACAGAAGCAATACCATAAATGTGCAATTCATATTTACATTTATGATTTCGAACAAAATACACAGACACACTATAAAATATACCTACACACTACAAATAGATCCTATTAGATGTTAAAATGAGTTACAACTGATAACATCTAATCTAACTGAAATGACAAAAATAATACTTCACTCATCTACAATTGGCACAACAAAACTGAGCATGTGCTGACCCTGTATCTGCTAAAAATAATCGCAAAACCAAGGCTAAGTGTTTGACAAAGGGGTGGAGGACACTTCTGGAGATCTTTTGATAATAAAAACACCTTCAGGAAATAAATTTAGTATTCCAGTTATTAAATTACACTTCTTTTGCCACAGAAGACCAGGTCAGCAGCATTAGTTAAGACATATTAAAGGCCCTTGACTGGTGAATGGTGAGCCCAGTCATTGGGAAAAAGCCCAAGAGGTCCCACATTTAGTTCAGTAACCTTTTTTTTTCCCCCTCATCATTCATTTCTCTGTGACAGTAAGCCGGTCCATTTTCCTGGCTGCTTCCTCACATACGACCATTGGCTTTTTCTCTGGACTGGGGGTCGGGGTGTTGGGGTATTCTCTGGTGCCGAAAATAGTGCTGCCGACACGAATGTTGGTGGAGCCAACCTCGATCTAGAAACATTTCAAACGGATAATGAATTGATCAAAAGCAACTTTGCAGTAAAGTAAAGTGCCCCATTATGCTATTTTAAAGGTTCATAATTTTGTTTTGGTAGTCTCGTACAGTAGGTTTACATGCATCAAAGATCAAAGAACACTTGAATTTTCTCATAATATACATTGCACATCACCTCATTTCTCACAGTGTCTGAAACAGTTCAATAAAGATCTGGTCTCTTTGAACCAGAGTTCTTCAACCCTGCTCCTGACGACCCACTGCCCTGCAAAGTCTATATCCAACCTGCTTCAGCTTTTGATTTTCAAGCGATCCTGAAGAGCTTGATTCACTGGTTCAGGTGTGTTTGATTAGGGTTGAAGCTAAACTTTTCAGAACGGTGGCTGTGTTCAAAATTACCCCAATTCACTATTCCCTACATTACCCCACTAATATAGTCCACTTAAAGGAGTAAATGAAAACGAGTGAGTGAATTTGGACACTGAGTGAGCCGGAAGGGCTGCCGCTTTGACATATTTTGTGCAATAATAAAACACAATCTGATAAGTAGCAAATTTCATTTATTGTTATTTTATGGCGAGATTTTGCATCACTTCCGGCTGTAGCTTTATCCCTTCTAGCCACAACCGTTGCACACTAGTTATTGCGGTGTATTGTGGGATTAAATGAGTACACTCGATACCATCCACTATGGTTTCGGACACCACTACAAATGGCTGTCCCCTCAAATAGTGCCCTATTTAAGGGTATAGGGTGCAATTTCAGACACAGGGTTGAAGACATCTGTTCTATACCCCTCCTTTCCAAGAGCCTACTCTGCTCTGATTGGTCAGATGGGCCAGTCTGTTGTGATTGGCCTACCGCTTACAGCGCGTGTTGGAAGCGAAACGCCCATTACCATATCTAAATTTCAGCTCCAGATCTTCCTCAGTGCTTGATACGATCAGTAAAGATGGCGTCAGTTTTACCATATCAATTTGAAGTGGATTTGCAGCGCTGAAAACAGCATCTTCTCAACATGTCGACAATATGAACCAAACTCTTCCAGTCTCATCTACAACTGCAGTGTTTGAGGGCGGGTCAAAGTTGATGTTCGCGGGCAACCAATGAAGACCATAGGCTGGGCTGGTATTATGCAAATTTATTACAAACCTATGTAATTTTAAGTGTAATGTCAGGCAGTTAAAATCGGTTCTTACTTTTGGGAGACAATAACACTTTGCACTTTGATCTTTGAAACTTTGCAGACCTTTTACATTCACAAACAGCTATAAAACACACTACACAAAAGATAATATCTGAAAAAGCATAATAGGGCACTGAAGAACTGGAGAGTATTTTGGAACTGAAGAGTATTTTGGAGGAAAGCAACACCTACCGCATGTTCAAAGTCATTAGACATGCCCATACTGAGTTCAATCTGCTCTGCTGGGATCTTTAGACTCTCACAAACTTCATCACGACGTTTCAACAGCATCTACATACAACATACACATTCATTTACATTTTGCATACTATGTTGTAACATTCTTTTAGCATGTTGCTAGTTTGTTTCATAATCAAGATGCAAGTTAATTTTGCTGATAAACTTATTATGCCACAATTTTTTATGAAAGAAATTAATATTTCCATTCAGTGACAGTAAAAACATTTACAATGTTGCAAAAATGTTACAGCTTTTGAGCTGTCTACTCAAAGAAATTTCAACATTGATGATAATAAAAAATATTTCTTAAAGCAGTAAATCAACATATTAGAATGATTTCTGAAGGATCATGTGACACTGAAGACTGGACTAATGATGTTGAAAATTCAAGCTTTGCTTCATAGGAATAAATTACATTTTAAAAATACATTAAAATAGAAATCAGATATTTTAAATTGGAATAATATTTCACGATATTACCATTTTTACTGTAATTTTAATCAAATAATGGCAGCCTTGGTGAGCATAAGAGACTTTTGAAGGGTACACTCTTAAGAATAAAGCTTCCAAAGGTGTTTTTTGCAGCACTGCCATAAAAGAACCAATTTTGTGTTTGCTAAAGAACCTTTTGTGCAATGCCAAGATTCTATCGATGATAAAGTTTCTTAATGGAGCCAATGATTCCAATAAAGAACTTTTGTTTTTAAGAATGTAGTGTATGTTTAAGAGTAAATATATTACAAGTTTCAAGAATGCGAGGCCAGCTGGTGACCCAGCTGATCTGACGCACCTGGAAGTCGGGGTTGGGGCCTTCACTGAGGTCGTAACCATAACGACCGATCGTCATGAGCCCGGCGAAGTCAAGAGCAGAACACTGAGATACGACGTGTTTTACCATATTTACAGTCTCATCAGGTGGTAGGCCATGTTTACCTGATGAAACATGTCCAAGAGAGATGATCATGCTGAGGTTTCAGGAAATCAGTCATCTGATACACTGAGAAAAGCTTGCATAATGCTAAAGTGTTTTTGTAAGAAAAGCGTCCACTGTGACAGTGCAACCATCATCCTGTCCAAAAAAGTGATTAAAACAACATCTGAACCTTTGACATGGGCTTTTTTTTGACAACATTGCATAACAAATCTGAATCCCACTATGATGCTCCCAACTGTGAATCTCTACATTTTACAAACAAAGAATATCTAATAAAATTAATTTGGTTATTTTCTATAGGTTGGCAGAGATGCTCGGCCCTGGCTGCTTTAGAGCCTTTTTTATAGCGGGACATACTGTCTTTCCACACGAATCTAATTCCCTCTAAATGAGTTTGTATCCATTTGTGCTCTAGGTTGCGGGTTTCTCTCTTGAGACCGCAAGTAAAACTGTTTGTTGTACCATGGTGCAGTACCTTTCTCTCTAACCTTTTTTAATGGGTGCAACAGTTTCTAATGTGCTAGAGAAGACAGTGCCAAGTACACAATCTTGTTCCTTTGTATTTTTGTCAGATTTTCAAATACTTTTTTTTGCTTTTGTAATGTTATGATTCACCTCACAGCTGTTTGGCTTGGTTCATGGCTGGTAATGCTTTAATGACGACTTTGTTTAAATACCTATGGGAGAAATGAATGGAAAAAATAATTTGTATTTTACAAAGCATCTCAAGTGACTTCATGATATTTAAACATTCAAGGACATGTCACAATAATTCCATTTACTAGTGTCCCAATAGAGTGCAACAGTGCCCACTCATTTTTCCAGCTGTGTTGGTTCCGGAATTATTTTTTCCATTCATTTCTCCCATAGGTATTTAAACAAAGTCTTCATTAAAGCATTACCAGCCATAAACCAAGCCAAACAGCTGTGAGGTGAATCATAACAGACATATACAGCCCCATTTCAAATCTTCCATTTATGTCTAAAATACTAGAAAAAGTCCACTCAATTATGGCTTGCTCCTTCCAACAAAAAAAGAAAAAAAAGAAAAGATATCTATGAAACATTTTAGTCAGGATTTACACCCATCATAGCACAGAAACTGCACTCATTAAAATTACAAATGACTTACAATGACAGCTTCTGGCCAAGGCTGTATCTCAATAGTAGTTTTTCTTGATCTTAGTGCTGCGTTTGACACTATAGATTATGACATACTCTTAGATCAACTACAAAATTATACTGGTATTCAGAGACCTAATCAGACCATTACTATTTGGTGTATTTAAACGGGGAATTATCCAAGTTGACTTTAATAAAATATGGAGTGCCGCAAGGGTCTTTGTTAGGCCCTCTGCTATTTTCAATATACATTCTACATCTTGGTAATATCATAACAAAACATGGAATTAGTTTCCACTGTTATTGCAATGATACTCAGTTATACATTTCATTAGGACCAGATGAAATCTCTAAATCAAAGTTGACAGAGCTCACAGTGGGTCTGTCTTTAAAGTGGGTCTGTCTTTAAAGTTGGTCTGTTTTTACTTCCAGAACTGGACTGTTGCACTCTAGAAGGCTTTTGTAACCATTGTTTTTTTTTAATGATGAACATAAAAGAAAGTTGCTTGAGTGACATTTTAAGAAAAATGAAAAATGGCTTGAGCAATAAAGGAAGATGAAAATGTATAAGATTTGACACTCAAAATCGCACAAAATTCTTGATTAAATCTTTATAAATTAGCAAAATACTGCATGCAGATTTCTATAATAGAGTTTTTAAAAAATTCCAAACTTATATTAATAGGAAATAAACAATTATTTGGGCACCTAACACTCACTTTCCTCTCCGCTGGTGTTGATCTGAACCATAATCTTTAACCTCTGCGTGTTGGCAGCTCTCATTTTTTGCCACGAGCTGTTGACTTTTTCAGCCAGTTTCACAGAGTCAATCGTCTCTACCATATACAGGTTTGGGACACCTGTGATTGAATTCAATGAATGTGGGTTACATCAGAATCAAAAACAAATAACCTATAAATGTCTGACATCACTATGCAATTACTGTACATTTTATTTATTTTTAAGTCAAACTAAATGCAAATCGAAGTTGACTTAAGTAGAGTTGCTTTGCTCACCCAGGAGTTTGTTGACATTATTCTTTTGCAGATGACCGATGAAATGCCATTTTATTTCAGGACATGACAACACAACCTACAAAAAGTTTTAGACAGATCAAGACATATGATCAAAAACAACTAAACAAATATATTCAAATTTGCCTGACTTCATACCTGGGGATGGGAAGCTTTCTCAACAAGTTCATTTACCTGCAGAAAAGGGGATATTTCATATGAAAAATTAGGCAAATGCAGACTTGCATGCATACTTAATTATTTACTCACATAATTTTCTCCAAAGTTTCGTTGTCCATGTTTGTAAGCCTCCACCACCATCTCCGGCGGTTTAGTCTTACTAACTGCAACTAGCCGAGGGGCTATACATGGTAACGTCTGGAATAGAAAAGTAAAATACTGTCACTTGTTTATAAGTGCGTTGTAGTGCAGTCGGAAATAACATTTTTTATTAAGGGACAATATTTGCCCCACTAAAATTTATTTTTTGGTGTATTTTTTTGCTTTAACCACATAAAAGCGAAGTATGCTGTCCATTTATGTCAAATGCTTCGAATGAATAAGTGATTTGAAATAATTTTACCATCGGAACAATAAATGTTCTGCTAAAAATGGATTTTAAATAATTGTCTGATCCCTAGGGAATACAGCTCTCTAATGTATATTTCTCATTCAACCCCTTAATTAGATAGGCCTAGAGCATAATAAATATATACGTAAAAATAACAGATTTTGATTCAATATGGTATGTGCATTACAATAATATAATAAATTTATACCACTACACAATCTACACAACTGTTCTTCATCATATTGACATACTATTTTAACCATCAATCACCATCCAATTTAAAATCTGCAGTTTGCTCCTTGTGTATACAGTGACATTTTTAATTTAAGGACGTAATGTTATGCTACTTAAAGTGCATGTAATTGACTCGTGTCATGCAGATTTCATTTGCTGGAGCGTGACTGCTTAGAATCAGATATTTCATGCAACATGCATTCATTCTCTCTCACACACAAAATGTCCTTCTCCTTGGGAAGAACTTAAACGCTATTCTAATTTTAAACTGTCAATCTGAACACTCTGCAATACTTTTACATATATTGGGTCAAAAAAGTATTATTTATTCCTTATCTAATTAGCTGTCAATCATTCCTCGTTACTATATGGAGCTCGTGTGTGTAAAGGTTGAACAGATTACATAACCCTTCCATAACAACACGGTGAGCACGCGTGGATAGTATGTTTTTTATGGCATTTCAAAAGAATGTTGTTGCTTCATGTCTTGCTCAAAATAAACCGATGAAAACTGACCTTCGGGCGACGGGAAACCGCTTGATTCACCCGGTCCACCACCGCCTGCAATTTCTTCCCAACCTCCTCCGACATCACTACTCTCCTCATAGCCTCAGTGCGCGAACATACATCAGCCATGTGACGTCACGGACTAATCCGGTCAACTTTCTTACAAAATAAAAGTCCTGCTTCATTTAAAGATGCAATATTTAACGGAATCTTACTAAGGCTTTGTAAATAAATTACGTCAAAGGTCTGAAATGTAAGGTATTGTGAGAGCATAAAAAGAGAGATAACACTGCCTTCACGTGTTATCCTAAATTTCCTACTTTCCACTTCTGAAGTCGTGATTACGAGCTCATTACATTGAAATTTTAACTTGAGAGAGAGTTCATGTTTTTTTAGTATTTACGATCATGCCAATAGCACGTGAATTATATGCAAAGCAGCAATTTTTTGAAAATGTTTCATTTCTAGTTTATTAGACTGTATAGTATATTTTTATACAGCATTTATTTTCTTGAACCAGGATAAGGGCTAGTTTTTTTATTTATTATAAATCTGGTTTATTTCTATCCTATCTTGTCCTATGATGATATAAATGATGGTATAGCTAGATTAAACAAAGGAATCATTTTAACTCATTTTTAAAGTAAAGTTCTCAGTTTAACAAATGTTTATATAAAACACCATTTTAACTCTTAACAAATCAAGATTACAGAATGGCTTCAAAAGCATAAAGTTACTGAGATGGTAAAAAAGTTAAAATGAATATTGAATATTACACCAATCAAATATGAATAATAAAAAAAAAAGGATAATCACATTGTAGTCCATTTATTCACAAAAATGTTTCATGAATTGTGTACACAAATTTTTACAGGCATAAGAAAATACATAAAAAAAAAAAAAGGGGGTGTTCGTATAAAACAGAATATTTTAACAATCAAGGATTTCTGCATTAGTATTTAGCCTTTGTTGTAAACAGACATGAGAAACCCATTTTGATATTAGCTTGGCTGGATGCAAAAAAAAAAAAAAATACAGAAAAGCAGGAAAAAAAAAGCTGGACATGTTCCTCATACTCGTTCAAGAGCCTCCAACATGATTATACTGTTTCCTCTGATAACCTGAAGAGACACCAAAAAAGAAAACAGGTTAAAAGGAGGGTGTAATGGTATTTCATGCATTCTGACTTATTTACACTGTTAAAGAGTTGCATTCTCATGCTAAACATGGCCAAATTTTAAAAACACGAGTTGGATGTATGACAGACTATTTCTGTGTCAAATGAATACTTTCAGTTTCTGAGAGTTTTTTTTCGAGTATGGCCTGTATGACATCAAAAGAGAGCAGAATTCCTTGTATAGGCACTTCTCCCTGATACGCGTGCACACATCACCCAGAAGAAGAGCAAGAGCACACCCATCAACGTGTTTCGTTCTGGATACGGAAGCTGAGAGATTTTTCAACAATGGCTGTGCCCCAATTTAGGGGCTGCACCCTTTGAAGGCTGCATACATCATCGAGGCATTTCATTTAATGAATATCAGCCTGCGAAGGACACTTCGAAGGGCTCAGCCTGCGAAGGACACTTCGAAGGGCTCAGCCTGCGAAGGACACTTCGAAGGGCTCAGCCTGCGAAGGACACTTCGAAGGGCTCAGCCTGCGAAGGACACTTCGAAGGGCTCAGCCTGCGAAGGACACTTCGAAGGGCTCAGCCTGCGAAGGACACTTCGAAGGGCTCAGCCTGCGAAGGACACTTCGAAGGGCTCAGCCTGCGAAGGACACTTCGAAGGGCTCAGCCTGCGAAGGACACTTCGAAGGGCTCAGCCTGCGAAGGACACTTCGAAGGGCTCAGCCTGCGAAGGACACTTCGAAGGGCTCAGCCTGCGAAGGACACTGCCTGCGAAGGGCTCAGCCTGCGAAGGACACTGCCTGCGAAGGGCTCAGCCTGCGAAGGACACTGCCTGCGAAGGGCTCAGCCTGCGAAGGACACTTCGAAGGGCTCAGCCTGCGAAGGACACTTCGAAGTGTCCTTCGCAGGCAGTGTCCTTCGCAGGCAGTGTCCTTCGCAGGCTGAACCCTTCGCAGGCTGAACCCTTCGCAGGCTGAACCCTTCGCAGGCTGAACCCTTCGCAGGCTGAACCCTTCGCAGGCTGAACCCTTCGCAGGCTGAACCCTTCGCAGGCTGAACCCTTCGCAGGCTGAACCCTTCGCAGGCTGAACCCTTCGAACACGGGATCAAGGATGTCATATTAAAGAAAAGTAACTGTAATAAAATTGACTGATATTCATTGTCAGGTGTAAAATACTGTAATTTCTTTCTTACGTTGCAATCTAATGGTTATTTTTCTTAAATGCCTCGATGATGTATGCAGCCTTCAAAGGGTGCAGCCCCTAAATTGGGGCACAGCCATTGTTGAAAAATCTCTCTGCTTCCGTATCCAGAACGAACGCGTTGATAAACTTGCACTTGTTCTGGGTGATGTGTGCATGCTTATCAGGGAGAAGTGCCTATACAAGGAATTCCGCTCTTCGTTTTGTTGGCAATCGGCGCAAGTGCATATAATGTAAACAACATGAACGTTTCTGTTCCCTTTTTAATTATAATGATGTTGCAGCTAGCTCTCATGACTCTTTAGCTCCGCCCACTGCACTGACGGCAGGCACGCCTCCAGAATCTCTGCTTTTTTCGGAAAGACACGGTTTAGCGTATCTATCTTTTATAAATATGATAAAACTAAAGACTTTTCGGAGATATAAAGGATGCATTGTTACTCTATATGTACTCAAGATTAACATGAGATTGGCAGAAACTGTGTGATACACCCCCCCTTTAATCACTGCACAGATAAAAACACATTACAATTACATTCCCTTAAGATGAAGCTACTATAAATTCATGGACTGGGTCAATCTGAAGTGACAGGGGAGAGACGAATTTATTGAATAAAGTTGTTATTTTTGTTTTGTTTTTGCACACAAAAGGTATTCTCGTCACTTCATAACATTAAGGTTGAACCACTGTTCAAACTTATTTTAACAATGTTTTTACTACTTTAACAATGACTATTTTAACAATGTTTTTACTACTTTTCTGGACCTTGAAAGTGGTTATTTTGTTGCTTTCAATGGAGGATGAGGATAAAAAAAATAAAAAAAAACACCTCTTGGATTTCATCAAAAATATCTTAATTTGTGTTCCGAAGATGAACGAAAGTCTTATGGGTGTGGAATTACAGAAATGAACTAACCCTTTAAGCGAACGTAAACAGTTGGGGGGGGGGTTCTGATGTTTAACATTATATTAAATCTGTGCATTAGGTCTTAATATAATAAACTTGCTGTTAATGTTAATCAAGAAAAAAGAAATGAGGGAATCACTCACTGCTCTTAACTGAATAACGTTTGTAGCTTTAATAATAAATCAATTTTATATTTAATACAATAAAGTCTATGCAGTGTCTATTTTTAATAAAAATAAAATAACCATATAGTGATAATATATATATTATTATTATTAATAAAATAATTGGAGGAAAAGATGCATCGTGATGCACAGAAAACCGTTTTATAATCAGATCATTACCCTTTAAATCATAATCAAATTGTGAGGCAAGTGAATATTCACACCTACTAAACATGTTGTATTTCTATAGGATACTTGTCAGCAAGTTATGTTTCACTATTGTAACAGATTGTGGTATTACGGAGTACTGACCACCATCCCAATGGTGTTCATCTGTCCTCCTGGAGCCATTTCTATAGTGTCATCAACGACCAGATTCATGAAGGGATCAAATCCACGCAAGATGCCCTGAACATGACGACCACCATTGAGCTTCACTGAAAGTGTACACAAAAACACCATCTTCACAAAAGAAACGCACATTTGGATAAAAACCATTAAACAGTGATTCTGAACACAGATTAATACATGCAGTAGAACACCCATTTAGATAAGGGAATTATCCACTTTTATTTGATTTTTTTTAACTTATTTGCACCTACGTAGTAACAGGGCTACAACACAAATAATGTAAAAATATAACATTGTTAGAATTAAAAATTATTTAGACTTCCAGATACATGACATCCTTGTATTTTAGACCTTTCTGGATATTTTGTGAGGGGAAAAAACCCCCGCATTATACTCACGTGAAAGCTTCTTGTCCATAAATCTTAAAAGGCAAGAACAAAATAAGCATTTTATTTTAAAACCATAATACGAACGAGAGCCAATACACTACAGATACTACACAGAATAATGTTAGTTGCGAAATAACTCTAGACAAACCGGCTAAAGCAGTAGAATAATGCAATGCTAAAGTGTATCGCAATTTCTAAGGCATTTACGATTTCATTCAACCAAAGGCTTGAAATACTTACTTTTTCAGCTCAGGTGGATGTGCTTTGCTCATGTTTATTTAGTTAGATCTAACACTTCTGTGAAACAAAAACGTTTGAAACACGTTTCAAACAACGGAAAAAAGATGCCTGAAGTGCAGGAAGTGGCGTTCGAGGTCGCGGGATTTTCTGTACCTGTCACCGTGTGCAATGTCGCCCCCTACTGTAGCGGAGGACGAACTTCAATAACATTGCGACACGGTGTTCAGGAAACGATTCAACAGCAAATTTTAATGTCGTGTTTGTACTATTTGTGTCATTTTTAAAGGCGACAAAAATAACAACAACCACTAACAAATGTTTTTAACGATTTATTCAAAAACTATTTCAATGTAATAAGTGACGAGGTAAATTTTCAAACGAAAAGAAATCATCACACATCTTGGGACAAAGCAGGTAATACTGGAGGTAGCTGCTAGTAAACACGCCCAGAGATTAGATTAATGTAAATTCAAAATGCCTCCAGTCTATGTTCATGATAGAAGATTTGAAAAATATATATATATTTGCCCTCATCATGTACAACGTGAGCCATAAAGTGGACTCTTTACAGTGTTTAAAGACAAAAAAAGGAAGAAAAAAAAAGATCAGTGCAAAAAAAAGAAAAAGCTGAAAAAAAAATCACAGCGGCCCATTTGGTGTCAGGAAAACAAAATGTTAGAAGTGTTACATAAAACATCAGAAACAAATCAATATTAATAAAGGTTAACAACCACTGATAAAGAAATTAACCAAAAATGCAGTAAAATTTACTTTTTTCCTTTACAAGATTCACCTGAGACAGATCTGAGGTCTCATTTCTGCGCATCGTTTATTCTCCTGTATATATCTAGAAAGAAAGTAATGAAGCTATACTTGCAACTTTGGTATGATAGCATAAAATATAATGTATATAAAACATGCTAATATCCGTTATGCTTCTACAAATTAACATGTTAGATTTTATGCACAATGTTCAGCAGCAAACCTATGACTTTGAAATAGACATTCTCAGACTGTGATATTTTGAGTTTAAAATGTTACAAGAAAAAAGCTTAATTTGTTTCCTTTATGAAATACAAACAGAAATTTCACAATGCTTGAGTAGAATTTAATATAATAAAAGAGGCTGCACATCTTCAGTAGCCAAATCACACAGATCCAAAGACATTACGTCCCCCAACTTGACAGACAACAACAAACACATTAATCTAGCTGGTTTTGTTTCAGCAAAGGCACTGGCCATTTAGAAAACAAAAGTGATGTATGTGTATGTGTCAAAAAAAATCAAATCACCATATTCTCACAGTAATATAATGGATAAATGTCTTCTAGCTCTGTGAGAAACTATGGAAAAACATCCCAGAGCAGAACTACGCTGTGAGTAGAAGTGGTTTTATTTGAGTACCCGTATCTGACAAAATAATATTGGCTTGCCATTATTATCGAAGGCCTCTATTATTTGTCAGGCATTTTGGCTCAATGTAGTAGGAGTGAGTTATCCTGTTTACACCATGATGAATGTAATTCCTGATAGCCTAAAGCATCTGCAGAAGAATCCCTGCCCTTAAAGAGATAGTACACCCAAAAATGAAAATTCTGTCATCATTTACTCAACACGTCATTTCAAACATATTTTGAAGTAGAGTAAAAGTACCGACTTCGGTACCAAGTCTGTGCTGAAATTTTAAAAATGTGACGCTTGAGCAGATTCATAAACACCTCTGATTGGCCACTGTGTTCACGCGCTCAACAGATATGTCTGTGATTGGCTACAACGATCAACGCTTCAAAAACATGTTGTAAATAGACATCAATGGCGCTCTTCACCGAGCGCTTGCACAGATACACACGGGAGCGTTTGAAAGCAGGCGTCTATCTGCTGCCTGCTTTCAACGCTCCCGCTTTCAAAACGCTTTTAAATTCAAACGTTCCCGTGCGTTGATCACCGTAGCCAATCACAGACATATCTGTTGAGCACGTGAACACAATGGCCAATCAGAGGTGTTTACGAATCTGCTCAACAGCGCTCAAAGCATCACATTTTTAAAATTTCAGTTCCAATTGGTACCGAAGTCTGTACTTTTGTTCCCACTGACTTCTACTGTATACACAAAATTCTATGGAAGTCAATGGGAACCGAAACTGTTTGGTTATTAACATTCGTCAAAATATCTTCTTTTTTGTTGAGCAGAAGAAATAAATGCATATAGGTTTAAAACTACATGAGGGTGAGTAAATGGTAAAAGGAATTTATATCTTTAGGTTGACTATCCTTTTAAAGGATCAGTTCACCCAAGAATTAAAATTTTGTATTTATTCACCGTCATGTCATTAAAAACCCATAAGCTTTTAGCTTTTTCTCTGAAATGCACCAATAGTTTTTGTAGGACTTAAATGGTGCTTTTTGTCTAAATATATGCAATGGCTCTTTAAGAATTTTTTTTTTAATGTTCTGTGAGAAAAAAAATGAGGGTGAGTGAATTGAGTGAACCATTCCTTTTTTTAAAAAAAAAAAAGGAAGAAACTCCTTCAGTCATCACTGAATTCATCTTCATTCTCACGTACGAGATGTTTCTGGCAGTGCTCCAGAAAAGTGTTCAGGGCTACGAAGGCCTCGGCACATGGCACACAGTGATAGACTTTCTTTTCACAATCTTCTGGAATCTCCGAGAGGGGAATCCCACCTGAACACACACTACAACACCTGCACGTGTCGGCCGGTTGATGAACTTCTTTAGGCACTTCCTCGTGGACTTCCTCATGCACAAGCAGCGCAGCTTTGGAGCTAAAGACCTGATCACATGAGGTACAAGGATACTCGGCATCCTCATCTTCATCACTGTCATCCTGCTTATTCCTTTCCGCTTCGTCCTCTTGCTTGGTTTCTGTCAAAGCAGGTAGATTTTTGGTCCTCGGTCTACCTCTCTTTGGTCTATTTTCTTGGGAAGGTATGAGCTTCTTAGCTGCCTTTGGGTGGAACCCATCTGCGTCAGCACTAGCTGATTTGGCACTTAATTTGAGGTGGGTCTGATGGTGAGTGGTGTAGTGTTTGAAATGCGCCCAGCGTGTCAGATGGTGCAGGAACTCTTTTCCACAGTGGAGACATGGATACGTCTCACCTTTTCGCCTTTGCCTGGTAGCTTTCACAGAGTTCCTCTGCTGTTTCCTCACCTTTATTTCGCGCCGGTGTTCCTCTTTCCTGTGCCGGTGGAGCAGTGATGTCTTTGTAAATGTTTTGTCACAGGAACGGCATGGAAACGACGTACTTGAGAGGAAAACTTTCTTTTCTTTCGTGCTGCTTTCCATATGTGTGTGGGAAAAGCGCATGTGGCAGGAAAGTCCAGCAGTAGAACGGAACGTTCTGGAACACAAAGTGCATGAAGGGAGAGACGCGCTGGCGCTTGGGTGAGATGGCGGCAAGGAGGCATAGGAAGGTGAAGGAGGTTTGAGAGTCTTTGCGGGCTGACAGCCTCCAGCCTGCTGGTGGTAAAGCAGCTCTTGCTTGTGGCTGAAGGCTTGTCCGCATGGGGCGCACGCATAGGGGCTGTTGTCTGGATAGAAGGGATCTTCTGGGCGACGTGGGCCTGAAGATTCGGTCTCGCAGGAAGGGCACGAAGAACTCATTCCGGGTTTCCCTCTGCATGTCTGGCACATAGATGTGACACCAGGGCACTTGTGTAGCTGCAAACTAGAGAGCAAAGCAAACTTTTGGCCACAGCGTTGACAGCAATGGAGCTTTTGTAGGACTTGCTCTCTTTCCTGCTGATGCACAAGGGCATTCAGTTCGGAGAATTCTTGGACGCAGTCTTTGCGGATGGAGGAAGACGTCTGTGGTTTTGGTTTGTACTCAATGCAAGTGATGAATTGAGCCAGTTTGGATAAGGTGTCTGACATGGGTCTAGGCCTAGTGGATATCTGGTCACTTTTTGCTCCATTCCAGTTGCAATGTACGGAATCCATATTGCTATATGAAAATACAAAAATATAAAGTGAATTAATGGCATTCAGTCATAAATCATTTAATTTCCATTTAAATTTTTTTTATGTTTTTCTGTGAAGTCTCTTATGCTCACCGAGGCTGTATTTATTTGATCAAAAATACAGTAAAAATCATAATATTGTGAAATATTATCACAATTTAGAATTAATATTATCATTGTTTAGTGATACGCTATCATTCAAAAGTTTGAAGATTAAAAAAAAGCAAGGATATAATATAGATATTTATAATGTGACGTAAGATTTCTATTTCAAATAAATTCTGTTCAATTAACTTTCTATTCATCAGAGAACCCTAAAAAAAATCTATCAAAAATATCAAATAGAAAAGTCCATATTCAACAGTGATAATTAATAATAGAGCACCAGTAATGCTGCTTTCACGTGCTATCGGAAATTTGATAATTCTCACTTCTGAAGTCGTGATTACGAGTATTCATGTTTCGAAATGAGAGGGCGTTCATGTGCAATTTTTGCCTAGGAAACTCGTATTTACGATAATTCCGAGAGCACCTGAAGGCAGCATAACTGAGGACCAAAACCAACTAGAATGGTTTCTGAAGGATCATATGACACTTAAGACTGGAGTAATGGTTGCTGGAATAAATTAGTATATAAGTTTTTTAATTGCAATGCAAGAACAGGTTTACATAATTGACTAGGATAAAAAAAAATAAAAAAATTAAACAAATGGATATGCTTAGCTATATAATGAAGACACCTAGATAAACTACATAGAGCATTAAAGCAACACTGACACAGGAAGAGTTTACTAGCTGTCTTGCTACGCTGCTGACATACAAACTCACCCACTCGAGGACTTTGTATCACTCAAAATGTGTTTCTCGCCCCTCAATGTGGACATTACAGTAGTTGTTTTTAAGTTCATGAACGCAGAATACACGGAAATGTGAGATTCGACGCAAACGGACTTTCACTTCACCCATGCGCTTCTACGAAACTAGTTCAGACAGTTTTAAAAACTACAACACCCAACATCCCATATGTACTCGTTTCTCATGCGCTACTACACGCACTGTTATGTACATTTATGACACTGAGGCAGATTATCACATTTTTATATAGATAACAAATTCAATATGACCCACGAAAAGACTTTCTTATAACAATTTAAAAATGGTTTACACTTTTGATTATAAATGATTCTAAATGCATTTATAAAGTGCTCAACAGTGTTGTTATTGTTACCTTAAAATTATAAAATCGTTTTTGTTATTTGAAATAAAGCTGAAATAAAATAAAATTTAAATATTAGATAAAAAAAAACCTTAACTACTAAAACTGAAATAAATAAAAGTGCCAAAAAGCACATAAAAAATAAACTAATATTAATTAAAATATTAAGCTAATTCAAAATATCAATAAATACTTTAATAGTCTATATTTATTTATTAAGTTTTTAAGTAGTAACGTTTCTACTTTTTTTAATGAATGTAATAAGAACGCATCTAGTAGACTTTTATTATGAAATGTGCTCAAACCGCACAACATCGTCCCCTAGTGATTTGGAATGAAATGACACCCCTCTTATTACGATTATTAATATCTGTTCGTTCATTTCATGAGTTTTTATCTACATATATCACTTATTAGGATGATTTAAAGAAAATGCGCTAGTTTAAAATAGAAATAATATTATTTTTGTTTTTATGTGACATTCTGTCCTCCTCCGGTCCAGTTGGCGGCAGCTGCACCTGTCCGGGCGGTGATACATCAGAACAGTGTGTCCCACACACCGGCTGCTTATGAAAGCTTCACCGGTTTAACCTCAATAGGTTTCGGAGGAATCGCAAGAGAAGGCACTATTGTTTCAGTAGATTATTATCTAGAAGTCGAAATATGATACACAGCGGGGATTTGGTCACTGAAAAACAGCCGACTCGTTTATTCACATAGAGATGACAGCGCGCGTTTGTTTATTACTGTGTTAATCGTGTTATTCAAGATTAGTCGGCATAATTTTACACACATTGGATAGGTCACGCTATTTTATTGATGGCCGTGTCAGGAGGCGCCCGGCGGCTCCCGATGGGTGTTCGGACATTCAGTGAGTTTCTGGAAATAGCGACTGTCGGTCCTTGTCGCCCCAGCAGCCCGTTTAAATGCAGAGAGAGAATACAGCACTGGTCCATCAGGTAAAATACCGCATTTACATTTCATCAGTCCGGTTTGAATTGTGGAATATATTATATAAACATACAAATATTATATATACACCACATAAGAGGCTTTTATTGAATGATTGACGTGTCACATCGCTGAACAGAACGAGGTGGAAACCCCCCACACAAAATTACCATGGTAAAGTTTCCGCTAAAATACCGTAGTTACAGTAGTTATTGTAATTATGTTGGGAATGTCAAGTATAAAAAGCTTTGTTATTTATTTAATGGTGACCATTTTATTCCGATTTATTTTAATAACACCACTGTATGTGTGGCCTATAATATGGTTGCCATTAGATAAATACGATAATTTCAGTACTTTAATAATTATTACAGTTATTGTTACAATAAAAACACCGTGAGAACTTATTAGCCATGCTTATTAAAATAATAAAGAGTAAATAAAATGACAGAAAGATTCTGACTGATTTGTTTTCCTAAACTAGGCGATTTACTATGATTTTACTGTAGTAACATTAAGTAACTATGGTATTTTGGAGGAATCTATGATTATCATGGTTGGGGGAATCATGGGAATACAATGTTTTGTGGACATGTATCATGCTAGTTCCATGGAAATATCACGATATATGAATATACTAAGCATTTGGTTCCATAGTATAATGGTAGAACCATCGCAGGCCATTCTTGTACCATCACAGTACTACATGCACTGTATTTAACAGTATGCTGTTTCTCATTTGTCCTCTTTTTCAGACACTTGTCCTCCTGCGGGATCCTGATGACTCGCTATCCTCGCACTCTCTGTCTCTCTGAAGTGGATTTGACTCCCACTCCTCACAGGAGATCTTTCATCAGCCTCACCAAAAAGAGAAAAGAGTATTCAGAGAGGAGAATACTAGGGTAAGTTGACCTCTACCCTTCACTAAGTAAAACTAGGGTAGGTTAAGATTGCCCTGGCGACTGATCCTGATCAATAACCCCTTCTTTTTTATGGAGGATGATGGCAAGCTTTTGTGGTGTTAGATAATAAATGAACAGAGCTGTATTGATCTAGTGGAGGTGGGGCAGTAGTAAACATAGACCTATTACAGTCAGGGACATAAATACAGAAATAAAATATGACTGATCAAAATAATATTTTTACTTCCAATAAAAATAAAATGCAATACCAAAAATAAAATACTATAAAAGCAATAAATAAGTAAAAGACACATTTATAGCATTTTGTATTGTGCATATGTGTTTATTTTATTGCAGTATTATTTTAGTATTATCCTGACACAGGATTACTTCACCTTAAACATGTTTTATTTCAGTTAGTCGCCAAGGCAGCATATCTAATTTGTTTATTTTTATTTATGCTTCATTTCAATTAATGAAAACGATTTTTAATCCTTTTAGTTTTAGTTAAAGGGCACCTATTATGCCCCTTTTACAAGATAAAATAAGTCTCTGGTGTCCCCAGAATGTGTCAGCTCAAAATACCACACAGATCATTTATTATAGCTTGTCAAATTTGCCCCTATTTAGGTGTAAAAAAAAAAAAAAAAAATGGCATTTTTGTGTGTGTACCTTTAAATGCAAATAAGCTGCTGCTCCTGCCCGCTTTCCAAAAGAGGCGGAGCTTTAACAGCTCGCGCTTCGGTTGCTCAACAAGAACAAAGCTGGAGAATCTCACACAGCCAAAATGATGATTGTCAGTAACGGTGTTCAGCCTTACATTGTTCAAACCGGAGTCGGACACTGATGGAGAGACTCGGGAAGAAGTTACAACATTTAGAATTAATCTGGACATTTCTGAATGGTTAGTGGATAAATTTATGTAGTTTCTGTGGAGTTGATTCAACTCATCGACTAAAATGTGCCGTCATGTTAATCTTTTGTGCAAATCCAGCGTTGAATTGACTCTCGTTTGTAAAGCAGTCCGGCGTAAAATGACGGCATGGCAACAACACTCAAATCTTCTCTAAAGCAGCCCAACATGACCTCGCCCCCTTTGTGTGTGTTCTCGGGGGCGGGGTTTATGTAAATTTTGGGGTTAGCGATGTCACTAACCCGGGACAAAGCTCATTGTAGTCCCTCCCAGTTTGTTGTAGTCCTTAAAAGCAATTTCTTAAAAGAAAACATGTCCCTTTGCATTGAACTTTGAGTATTGTAGATACTGCAGATGTTGTTTATACTCTAACAGCAACATTACACACTAACTAAAGTTAAAAAACTGAAATCATAATCAACCACCCCATTTAACAGTAACAACACTGTTTTATTGTTCATATTTGTATTTATTTTCTGTTTAAGATTCTGCTTAATTTTGAAATTGTAAAGGTTAACCTGTATTTTGGTCTTTAGGTACTCAATGCAAGAAATGTACGATGTGGTAGCCAATGTGGATGACTACAAACACTTTGTACCATGGTGTAAAAAGTCCCAAACCATCATGAAAAGGGCCGGTCACGCAAAAGCCCAGCTGGAAGTGGGCTTCCCTCCGGTTGTTGAAAGATACACTTCTATGATAAGCCACGTCCGTCCACATCTCGTCAAAGTAAGTCATCCTGTGTGCTTTACAACACCTTCAGTACCATCACTGAAACAAATTCATGACTAATTAATTATATTTCACCCCATCCTATTTCAGGCGGTGTGTTCGGATGGTAAACTCTTCAATCACTTAGAGACAATATGGCGGTTTAGTCCTGGTATACCTGGCTATCCTCGCACATGTACAGTAGACTTCTCTGTAAGTACCATTTGCATCCAGTAAACTCTTCACTAAGCTGGTTACTGTTGCTAGGTCTGACAAGCTTACAGAACTTTCTGTAGAACCTCCTAAAATGGAGATTTCTACATTTCTCATGTCGTTCCAAACCCATAAGACTTTTGTTCATCTTCGGAACACAAATTAATTCATGACTTCCCTATAATCAGCAACGTCATTGCACCTTTCAAGCTCCAGAAAGGTAGTAAAGACATCATTAAATTAGTCCATGTGACTACAGTGGTTCAACAGTGTTATATATTTTGTTCACTAAAACACTATTTTGTCAAGTAGCTAACATAGCGTAATCAAATGCAGCTTTATTTTTAGTAACAGTAATACAGAATTTTCTCCATCATACAATACGTTTTAAAATTAATTGCATGCCATTTATCAACAGAAGCCATCCAGCATTAAATATAATTCTAAAATCGATCTATCTTACTGCAGTGTGCAACAAGTGTCTCACAGCAGCCGCCGAGCGAACGCTCAGAGTAACGCTATAACATCATTTTCAACACTCTCAAATGTATCTAGTACGATAAACAGAGCTGTGTTATCTCATACTCATGACCAGAAAAGCGGAAGTGGCGCCGGCGACTGTGGCATAATAAAAGTTCCGCTGCTCGTGAGGCGTGTGTTGCACAATCGCTCCAGCGGCCTCGTTCAGCTCCCACAACACTCGGTCCTGCTCTGCTTCATACTACAGTAACGTTAATAATCGCATCCATGAACATGATTTCTTCCCGAGTCCTATCCCGATTCTTTTGCACCATCCGTTGATGTGAAGACCACATGTCCCAAGATTCCGCGCTCAAACTTGCCGTCATCAAGCTATGCCTTTGTTTTGAATAGGCCTCTAGCGGACAGAAATATTACATATTGCACCTTTAATGTTATGAAGCGACGAGAATACTTTTTGTGCACAAAAACAAAACAAAAATAATGACTTTATTCAACAATTTCTTCTCTTCCCTGTCAGTCTCCTACACTGTTGACGTTGTACAGACAGTGCAGGCTTCCGGGTTCATCAGAACGCCGACTTATTGTATTGTTGAATAAAAGCCTAAATTCAATCTGTTTATCATATAATGCGGATGCACCTACACACACACACACATTCACACCTACAGACAATTTTTAGCGCTTCCAATTCAGAGGAAACAAGACAAAGGGAGAACATGAAACTCCACAGAAGGGCCACCTGGCTCAGCAGGGACTCGAACCGGGGAACTCCTTGCTCCACTCCACTGAGCCACTGTGCCGCCCAAATGTAATATCTCTAATATGGGAAAATAGTTGATATAATATGCATTCCTAGCCCCCATTTTTGTCTCAAGAAATGGGTTTGTAAAGCAATGGAAAAGTAGAGGGTGGGAAAAGGGGAGAAAACAACCAATAAAACAGACCTGCAACACACTCATTATACAGACATATGAATATTAAAATATGACCACAGAGTACCTTGACACCTTGTTCAGACACCTTGAACATTTCATTCATTAATACAGCTTATTCACTATAGTTTAAAAAAATGTCTCTTCAGAAAATTTGGACTTAACCACTCAATTCATATGGATTAGTTTTACTATCTTTTTATTAACTTTTTGAAGTGTCAAAGTAGTAGTTGCAAAGCTGTCAATAGAGGAACAGAAATCCCTCAGATTTCATCAAAAATATCTTCATTTTATGGGTTTGGAATGACATGAGGGTGAGTATTTAATGACAGAACATTTTTGAGTGAACTAACCCTTTTTATGTTTATTTCTACATTTTCAAAGTTTTTTTAATAGTTTTAGTTAACAGTAACAAAACTACTGGATGGCAGAAGTTTCTAGAATGGGACTGTTAAGTGATGTTTTATATCAAAGAGTCAGTGCTTGTTAGGAAGTAAAGCTACCATGTCTGTAATCTCTTCTCTTTCTCTCTCTGGATGTCGTTGGCTTTTCCCAGATCTCGTTCGAGTTCCGTTCACTGCTGCATTCGCAGTTAGCAACTGTGTTTTTCGACGAGGTGGTGAAGCAGATGGTGGCCGCGTTTGAGCGGAGAGCGTGCAAAATGTACGGGCCCGAGACGAGGATACCCCGTGAGCTCATGTTTCACGAGGTCCATCAAACGTGAGGTGCATCACCACACTGGACTCGTCTACATCTGGAACTCACAAAACTCGCATGACAAATCACATCACTAGAATACGTTGGGATGGTATGATGGATACCATTTACTTTTAGACATTATTTCAGTTCATTTGAGGTATTGCACCTTAAACCTTTTTTTTTGGGTTACTTTTTGACTGTGAATGAAGATTAATTGAATATTGTAGCTCTGGATGGGAAGAGTTGAGGAGCAAACACTTGGATGTTTCATTAGGGTTTCATCTTGTTTACATATTCTTTCCTGCTATGGGTTTGTTGGGGCCAAATCTGAAGAACTTATTACTGAAACTGTAAGGAATGTTTTAGGTGAAATCTGTCGCACGCTGTTGATTACCACAAAAAAATAATTCCGGTTTGTACCTGTTTTTAAAAACAAACAATAAAACACACAGCACAACCATTGTTTACTTGCCCCACTGCAAATGCGCAGCTTTGACGTATTTTACGGTTTTAATTCTATATTTTCGGTGCTAATCAACAGAATGCGAAAGGCGCGGATTAACGCGGAATATTCCTTTTAAAACGAGTCTTTGAATAGATTTGAATATACTAGATTTGAATATAGTGAGAATTCAAAATGCTTGAATTTGAACACGCTTACGATGACCTACTTGACTTTCACACTGCACTGAATTTAAAATATTCATCTGAAGAAGTCACACTCGAGGTTTGTGACTTCGATCACAACTGTAAATATAATAAGAGTGATGTCAAATATTTCTCCCACCTAAATATTTATCCTTAAAGACAACAAAAAACTTTGTTTATAGAAGTAGTGTATTGTAATGAAGGTAGAATTATATTTAGCATGCTTTTGCTTTCTTTGGATGCATTTATGCAAACTCAGGGCTTTGGAGAAATCCAGAGAAGTTGGCCTGTTTTTCCCTAATAGTGATCCCAGTTTGTGCCTGTTCATGTAGACTGTGCCATTTTTGTTTTGTTGCTACATTAATGTCTGTTTAAACACTACTTTATTCATATGTTGTGATTTTTCAGAAAGCTACAGTATGAGCTTGCAAAGCATCAAGCATAGCAAACTTTTCTTTTTTTGAACGGTTATTTTATGAGATTTTATTTTTAGCCATTTCAATGCCTTATCTAAGTGTTCATGGCATTTATAAATGACTTCAAATAACATTGTAATTGTTGAGATGTCGATTGATAATTTATCCGTGCTGTATCAAACACCCGTCTAAGAGTCTTCCATGGAAATAACGTCACCATCAGTAGATTTCTAGGGTGTTATCATAAAAACGACCTTGTTAAATGTCTGTTAAGTGAGAATGTTTGGTTGAGCAACTGTGAATAACAACCAAAGAGATGATCCGTGCTTCATAAGAGCAAGAAGAGCACAGTTTTAGGAACAAATTCTCTCTGAAATGAATGTTATCTGTTCTCTAAACCTTAACTGTTGTCAGTGTTATAATCTTGCACAAGCATTCTTTTAATTTGAGAATATATAAATATATTTCAAAACATATTTTGTCTGTTTTACTTGAACTGCTTGAGAACAGATCTTACTCTGAAGTACAACATATTGGATTTGGATATGCATTGATCCTTTTGTTGTCTTAAGTTGTAGCACATGTAGGACAACTGACTCGCCTCTGAGGAGATACATGAGTACTTGTGAAAACATAGTGGTGAACAGCAGGGAACAAAAGAATTCAAAGTGAATCTGGCAGTGGAGGTTGAGGAAATCTGAGTAAGGTGGTGGTATCTGGGTCATGTATTTATAACAGCATGAGAGACTATAGTGGAGTTTCTTATTCATGCTGCCCTGACCTGAAGATCTTTTCCATGCCGATCTTTACACAAAATTCACCATTAAAACTGAACTTGAATAAACCAATCCATTAAAGAATGACCAGACTTTCGTAAATGAAAATTGTCATCATTTACTCATCCTCATGTCATTCCAAACTTGTATGACTTTCTTTTTTCTAGGGAACATAAAAGATATTTTAAGAAATGCCAGTGGGTTTTTTGGTTTTGGTTGATAGTTAAAGTCAATGGGCTCCAATGCAGTGTTGGTATTTATAAACTATTACAGTATTATTTAATAAGATTTTGGGTTATGCTGTATTTCGATGGTCCACTTTAGACCTTCTACTAACTGTGCAACTACATGTCAACTAACTTGATGGTGAGGAAATTTTCCCAACACCGCTATCACTGGGATGGGGGAGGGGATACAAAAGCAAAATGCACCCCAAATTGGCCCTAATTTGAAATCAAAAGTAAAATGCTCAAGGCTGCACGGGAATTCATAACGGTGATGAGAAGCACAAGCGTTTTCAACTAATTCCTATGGAAGTTAAGAATTAGGAATTAACTGAAAATTTGTGCCAGACATACACCGTTATGAATGCACGTGCAGCCGGTGCGCATTTTACTTTCACTTTCAAATTAGCACCAATTCGGGGGCGACAATTGCTTGAATGGTGGGTTCATTATTATTCTTAATGAAAAACACTACTAATCATTTGCTGGTTCCCTATTAGCCCTGGGTTTAAATCCAAAATACTGCAAAAAATCTTCCGCCATCGTCTTGTCAGCTCTTCACTCTCGTGATAAATGAAATTTTGACTCCTGCTGCTGGTCTGTGCTGCGACTTTCGTTCGGCTCACGCTGCATTTAGCAGACGCATTCAGTTTAATTGTAGTATATTTTCTAACTGAACTAAATTACTTATAAAAAATCAAAATGTCGGCGGTGCTGCGGTGGGCAAACACCATCAACACCGACTATTGCACAAAGCCTAGTTACCAATAACAAAACTGCTCCAACGTTGTTTGGTTCCCAATGTTCCCAATGTCCGTAGAAGGAAGTAAGTTGTACAGGTTTGGAATGACATGGGGGTGAGTAAATGACAGTTTTAATTTTTGGGTGAACTATCCCCTATATTTTGGTTAAGATTTTATTCCTTAAAAAAAAAAAAAAAAAAAAAAGTAGAAAGTAGTTCAGATATCTAAAGCTATCAAAAAATGGCATTTCTGTTTGCCAGCACCCAGATTTACTTTAAGCTGAACATGCGCAAATATTAACAGATATTCCTATTACATGAAAAGTATGAATAAAGCGATATACCAGCTCAGCAATGACATAGAAGTTCCACAAAGAACCTTTCATTGAACTAATTTTAGAATCTAAAGAACCTTTTGTGAAATGTAAAAACTTCTTGGACATTAAAGGCTCTTCATTGAACCACAAAAAAGCCCTTTATATTTATATGTATCCCTTATGTGGGTTTCTAGTAACGAGAATATTGGCTTGGATTAATATGTTTACATTGGCAATTACATTATGGACAGATGAATGGTAGAATATGACCAAATTTGATTAATATCAGAATAATCTTGTGCATATAAAAGACATTGAAAGTGTTTCATGTTGAAAAGAAGAAAAATCCTCAAGTGTTTGTTAAAAACATTTATTGGTTTTCTTTTTTTGTCAAGTTTTCCAATTTTTTTCTTTTGTTCACCTAAGCTTCTTTTCCCCCCAATCAATCCAGACTCATCTGAACCCCATTCTCTTGTTCCCCTCCCCATTTTTCCCTGGTGGATCCGACTTCAACCAATTATCTCCATATTCACACACCTCATTATTTAAATTAACCTGACAGAGCATAACCCAATCACGTATATCATGATGAAAACAGTCACACTGGAAAAGGGCACGGCAAACCAGACAAATATTCTCACACCATTAGATGAGTGGGGTTATACGCAGAGAAAATAATGATGGGGAAAAGTGCCATTGGAGTGCTTATGGACTGACTAGCCTAAATAGCTGCTAGATTATCCAAAAAACAACCTGAGAGCAAGCTTGCAAGAGAGCAAGACCTATGTGCGCCACAGCAGACGATCTCATGTACAAGACATGATTTAAATTATATTAAAGGTATAGTTTATTTAAAATAAAGAGTTAAGTGAGTCATTATAGATGGTTATAGTAAGTAGTTTGATGACTTACAGGGATGGTGAGACACTGTTTTGATATGCAGTTCATACATTTAAACTATATTTACATGAATAAATAAAACCACAAATTATGTATACCAACACAAAATGACAGCTTTTCTCTTTATACAAGACATCGTTCTTCAAAACACTGGAGAGAAAAAAAAAAGGAAACTAAAACTCTAAACAGGTAAAAAGTTAGTAGATTTTGAACGCTCTTGGATGAACGTACAAATAAATGCCACAAATTCGACTTGCTCTCAAGTTGGTATGCGAATCACCTGCGACTACAATAATTTGTGTAAATGACACAAATCTTTAACAAATCAAAGCCAATATGTCAACTGATGAAATAAAGGAGAAAAAAATTGGAAGGACTGGTTATTTTAAATAAAAAGGGCACCACATGTGCTTCCAAACAACAGACAGGAAGATGAAGACGATTGGTTGAAGTCAGAGAGCAATATGAGAGATAACTTAAAGGGGCAGTACCCTTTTAAACAAATATACAAGCTTCCCAAGTTGAACTGAACTCATAGAATCAATTCTATTGAGAGAGGACCGTTTTGCCGCCTTGGAGTGCTCTTACAAGGAGAAACTTGATGTTAGCTAGAGGAACGCCTAGTCAAACTTCGTCGAATTATCGGACAGGCTCAGACAAGGGCTTTGACAATTGGTTTCCTCATACAAACAGAGGCTCAAGTGAACATCTGATCTCAGGAGAGTGAAAGTACAAGACTAAAACTGAAATAGTTGGTGTGACAGCTGAGGATAAAGGGTTTATTTACATACTAGGTGAACTAACTAGTATTAAATAGTCATTCTTAGTTTAAACAGGAGAGAAGTGATTTCTGGGAAGATTGCTCTCGGCTGTGTTCTTGGACAATAACACAGCCTTCTCCATCAAACCACCCCACTACATCCATAGCTGCGTCAATCAAGCTGGTCAGATGGTCTGAAAAACTGGCAAGAAATGGGGGAAAACTGAAGAGGAGCGATCACAAGTGATGATTGTGTAATGTTTCTACACATTTCCCGTGAAAAAAGCAGCTGTAAATGTGGTTTTGGGAATGAAAGACTAATAAGAGTGTAAATGGGACGTGTGATCTTGACGTTTTAATATTAATAAAGGCCCTTTTTAGATGAAATTTAAAAGTGTACTGTCTCTTTAAATCCCTTAGCCCGGAGGCTTGTTTCTAATAGTTTAAGCTCCTCCCCTTCCTGTTCTCACTCCGCTGGCATGGTCTCTCCCTCTCTAGCCTGATTTGGCCCCAACAAGAGCCATGAGTCCGTCTGTGCTCATGGACTTGGGACGCTCCAGAGGGAAGCCAAGCGCTCTGCTCCACACAAGCTGGGCGAGGACACCCAAAGCCCGGGATACGCCGAACAACACAGTGTAATAGTTCATCTCAGTCATGCCATAATACTGAAAAACACAAGAGTAGAAATATAAGATGATTTCAACAGAGCAAAACAGAAAAATCTACGTAAACTGTACAAATAGAAAAAGTGGAAAAAGGAAACATTTCAAAGTGCAGCCAAATATTCAGTGGGATAAAGGTTAAATATAGGTTTAATAATATAAATAATTATATTAGTTGTTTTTTATATTTTATATTATTGTAAAATTTAAAAAAGTTTATTTTTTAAAGTGTATATAAAAATGAAATATAATATATATTACATATAAATACTACAAGATATTTTAGGGGCACTGGACAAAAAAAATATACAGATCTGTACTAAAATGCCACAGATCATCTTTTAATCATATTTATGAGTAAAGTAAAGCTTCAAAAAAGGTGTTTTTTTTTTTTTAAATCTCTTCAAAAGTGATGTAATGCATATTTTTGAGTCATGAACGTGTTTAAACAAGTTTCAGTTGTTGAATAACATTTCAAGATGTTTAAATTCATTTTTTGACTGTTTTTATGTCAGACAGTACAACCAAATAGTTGTATGTATATGATGTAGCTGTACCACCTGACATGGAAAGTGTACCAACCTACCCATACTAAAATTATCAGTTTTTACCAGTATTTGAGAGATCTATAAACCTTTTCACTCTGCCACAAGGATCATTTGGGGTCCTCTAGATGATGCATTATCATGTTTACTGTTATTACCTTGTCAAATCATAATAAAAGTGCCATGTTTGCAGTTGTACCACCCTGACATTTGAGAATATACAAAATTGCTGGACAAAACAGCTTTAAAACTACTGATATTTACCAAGTTTGTTTATATAAAAGGTTTCAAACCTAAAATGATACCATAGTATTTAGTTTTTAATTTTATATTATTAAGACACCATTTTAAATAGTTTTCTTAGTCAGTTCATTTGTTCAGGCAGTTGCACTACCTGACATTTTGGGGGTTTAAGATAAATCATAAAATAATATGTATTATTTAAATGTACTAAAAATGAATTCAAACTAAATAAGTTTTATAGAATACAGTTAAATGTCATGAATTTATCAAGTTATTTTAAAAGGAAATAGTGCACAAAAATATGCACATCATGTCAATGACCCTTATATGTATTATCGACTCATTTCTGGTGTCTTACTTGCAACAGGACTCCGCTGTGTGCATCTACATTGGGCCAGGGGTTCTTGGCCTTGCCCTGCTCCAGAAGCACATTGGGTACGATCTTGTAGAGTTGAGCTACCAGCTTGAACATGGGGTCATTGGGAAGGTGCTTGAGGGCAAACTCGCGTTGACAGGTGTAGCGGGGATCTGTCTTCCTCAGCACAGCGTGGCCATATCCTGGCACCACCTGAATAACAACATGAAAGTGAACAATCAGTGTGAATCCTCATCCATTATATTTTGATCCTTCTGCAACCATATCGTTATGTTCATGCATTTCCTATTGGAACATAGCAAAGGCACTCACTCTGCCTGATTTGAGTGTGTTCCAAATGTAATCTCTCATTTTCTCATCGGACACCTCACCACCGAGCTCCTTCTGCAGGGCTGTAAGCCACACCAGCACCTCCTGCAGGACAGAGGAGGAGATGCATGAATGAAATGCAAAGCTGGTATTTCATAACCTTATGTCTTATGCAGCACTAAGCACATTAAGGCTCATACCTGATTGGCCAGTCCGTGCAGGGGTCCGGCCAGGCCATTCATAGCAGCACTGAAGGAGAGGTAGGGGTCAGATAGGGCACTGCCTACCAGGTGACTAGTGTGTGCGCTGACATTTCCACCCTCATGATCACTGGAGAGAAACAAAAGCAGACAAAAAGGTCAAAGGACACTAAACTAAACTAGATTGTAGACTAAACTAACAACCACATGAGGGCAGACTTGATTTATTTGAATATTCTATAGAAAAGTCAGTCCTCTCTCACTTCCCAATTCCTTCCTAACAAGTACACTTGCAGGTTTCTTGCTGACTGAATAATATGCGTACAGTATAAAGTCAGTGGTAAGAGGGAGATTAAGATATATCAATAAACCTTTAAGTATCCCAAACACAATTTTTCAAAATGTTAATGAGGTGTGTTGTTAGTTTAATGGCATTAACAGTCATTAGAGAATTTAAATACACAGATGTTTTGGGGATTTAAAATACAATATTTAATAGGAGACTTTTTAATATTAATTTAAATAGTTTAGGCTATTTATGTGCTTCAATTGCACCCACTTAATCAGCAATAAAAGTGATAACTGCCTTTGCTAGTGTAGATTGCAGGTCCCATCGGTCTAAAGTCCCATTCAACATTGCTGTATATTAAACATCTCATCTTGATTAATCTTGTCAATTATTTATTAATCAGATAATCCACATTTTGATCATTGATCGTTGCAGCCCTAGAAATATTACTTGATGCTGTTAACTTGCTAAATGAACAGGATTCAGCATGTTCCTGCAGGGGAAGGTACAGCAAATTTTTGGCTTTTAATATTACACCACTGCTCTCTTAACTTCATTTTCAGTTTCAGATTGTGGCAGTTTTTCCTATGAAGAGCCAATTTACAGTATTGTATTGTGCTTTTGATATTTAATGGCCTGAATGATCCAGTTTGGTAATAGATATCAGGTGCATTCAGGTCTCCCAGTAGGGCTGGAAACACAAGCTCTTCTCCCTGTGGCGGAGTTAAAATCTCGACTCCTCAGAGAACACTAGAGAGTTTTACTGAGGGCAATCACAAAGGTTAAAAGTCCAAGATGACCTCATTCCTACTGACTGCCAATAACTGAACAGTGGAGGAGTATGACGAATGAGTCAGTGAGTTTATAGGTCATCACCTGTGGATGGTGAGGTACAGCCTCATGAGTTCTGTGAACTGTGGCTCGCTGTAGCCCAGCATGTTGGTGAAGTTGTGTGACCAGTCCAGGTTGGAGTCGATGGCGCCGATGCTGCTGCCTTCACGGTACAAGTTACGGTAGATCTTGGCCGCCACACAGGGAAGCTTGGCGATCAAATCCATGGAGTCCTCATACACGAACTACACAGAAATGGAGTGAATTCTTGTGAATGAATCATTTGCTTTAGATAACTGTTAAGTGTTGTTTTAGTCTTATCATGTTGATCCTTACACACTTCACCTTTAAAGTTTCTAGAACACATATTTTCAGTGACTCACCTCCCAGTACTTGGCCTTGTTAACTCCCTCAGAGTAAGCCCGAGCAAAACTGCTCTCACTGTTCAGAGCCGTGATGGCGGCGCTGAACTGAGACATGGGGTGCAGGTTGGTGGGGAAGTTGTCGAGCATGGTGACCACATGAGAGGGAAGGGCCGCGCGCTTAGCCCACTCCTTAGACAACCAGCTCACCTGAGGAAACAGCC